>OW679197.1:23341465-23450300 GCA_940337035.1 Agriotes lineatus
CATTCGTTTTTCGTTATGTGATACTGTATACCTGGCTAACGGTCGTCAAAAAATATGTATGTGCTCAATACAATGTAAAATAACTACTCAAAATGAATAACTACAACACCATACAACGTATATTGACAAATTTCCCAATAATCAGTAGCATGATATTTTCAATTATAGAAGGTCATATTTGTGCTAATATACTAAAAAAAAACACTCCAACTTGCACTTATGTGGTTGTTTCGATGTCAATTTGCTTGTAAACTTTTTTGATTCCTCCTTTGAATCGTGTATTTCAACCATTATGTCAATTTTGTACCTTGAGTTGGTGGTATTTGTCTTTACACAATGGACAACTCAGTTAGCAGCTGAACAGGCAAGTTACCTGTTCTAATAGACCAAAGGGTAGATTGCCAAGTGAGTATTCCAGACTTGGCAGGAACATCGCGAAGTCGTTTACGTCATATTTCGAGAAAAAGATTGCAAGGAGACCTCGTTGCATTACAATACTTCAAAAGACGTTAACGCTAGAAGGCACCATATATAAATCGCTCTACATTACAACAGGAAAACAATCGTTGACTATCGATTGTTTGAGGTATGATACCATGTTTTCAAATGAATCTTGAAGTCTTGATATTGTTTCAGTAAGGATATCTGATGTTAAAGACTAGCTGTCGCACATTGAATCAATATGATCAATGCTCAACCAGTGGTCGCTTTCGGTGGTGGAGTTCATATTACAGTAAGGGCTAGAATTTCCTTAGGGTGACGGCGATTACCTCAATCTTAATATCCTTGTTCGCTGATTTTATTGCTGTAATAATTTGTTATTAAAGGCTTGTATATAAGGGGGATCGGAAAACAATGTGCAAATATTTTGGGAGGCAATTCCACACATAAAAATAATGCTAAAAGTCATATAACAATTTTCTCGAATTATTAATATTACGGCGAGCTAAAGTTGCTTTTAATTTTTTTTTTATTTTGCCATATCTTTTAATAGAATTAGAAGTAAAGTTCTTAACAGTATTAAAAAGGATAATGCATAACTAATTACAAAGTTATTTACAAAAGTTTCGAACTGGTGTCTCTCTATTTCTGTACATTAAGTCAAGCGTCTTTAAAAACGGCTGATGAACGTTCTCCTCTTTTGCTTAAATAATCTAAGTTCTTCTTGTGTATTATGTACCTTAATACTGTTAACAAAACATGCACTTTAATTTGCTGTAACTCCGTTAATACTGAAAATTAAAAAAAAGTTACATGACTTTTAATATTATTTTTATATATAGAATCACCTAAAATATTTTCACATCATTTCCGGACACCCTGTATGTATATTATAACCCTTTTGTGTGAACCATATTTGTACTTACAAGAAAACATTTCTCCTACGGCTGAAAGCAACATTTATCCAATTAAATCAATCAAATTAATGTAAATTCAAAAATAAAATCTCGTGGTTTAAATAGGAGGCGAACGATTTAGCATAAAAAGTAAGAATACATAAAATACAAAGTGAATCTAATAGAAAATTAATATTCCAGACCTATAGAATTTCGAAATGGAAGCCGAATTATATGAGAAAGTAAAAAGCTTTTATAAAAATGGTACAAACAAGAAACATTTATAAGAGCACAACAAATAAGATAATAGAAGAAGATAAAATAATAGAAGAAGACCGAGTGAAGTATTTCACATCGTTACAATGAAGCGACAACAAATAAGAAAATAATAAATATAAATCAAATATCCCTACTGCAAAGGCTATTGCAAAGAAAGTGACATTTGTTACCATCAGTAAGAAAAGCTTAGCTCTTAAAATATCGGCGAGAAGAACAAGCGAAAAAAGTAAAAATCCTATTCTATCGAATTACAAAGAAAAACCACCTGGCTAAGGATTCGAAAACAAACACAAGAATTTCAATTTTAAAAAGAACTAATCAGGCAATACCAGAAAACTGCAGAGGACTTACACTACTAAACAACCAGCAACTATTCACAAACCCATTTATAAAGTACTGCCCATTGTCTGTTCATTCTTCGAGGGATTGAGCTGTTTTGCAAGGCCTTTCGATGTACCTATTACGAATTCCGAGAGTTGTTTGCAAGGTCTGGACAATGAGGAAAACGGTTTTAACTAAAAAGAAGAGAAGCAGGAATCGACTTTAAAACCGGTCGAACTCAGCTTCGTCGATTTAATGCAGACCTTTGGTCAAATTTAGCTTGAAGTTCTTAACATTTTTCAAGAACAGAAAGTACGAGAACAAACAATCAAAATAGTAATGGATAATAAATATCAATACAAACTATACAATAAAGATAAAAATCAATAATACCCTGACAAGGAAAGTCGCCATATCAACAAGAATATGAAGAAGACGATTTCCCGAGCCTTATGCTTTTTAACCTGATAATGAACAAAATTGAAGATATACAACCCAAAATAAACTATCAAATAGGCATCTAAAACATCAATGCAGTGCATTATGCAGATAAGCCCTCTTGAGAGCAACCGGCGTAGACAAACTGCAAAGGCCCTCGGAAAAATTACATAGAAATACGCAAAAATATATTATGCAAATGCAAACTGGAAAAAACCAAACCTAGTAGTGACCAAACAATCTTTTAGAAGCAAACTAGAACTAGGGTCATTGTAGAACAAATCAATACTTTCAAATACTTAAGTGTAAAGATGTTCTTATATACTCGTAGATGTAAATTAAAAAAATACCTTGACAATCAACAAATGCATCTTAAATATCAGGCTGCCTACAACATATGTTTTTGGAATAATACATTAGTAGATGAACGTTGAAGGCACAGTTAAAGTTGGTAAAACAACAATACGACTTGTACTAACGTATGACAGGTAAAACCGTGCTGAAACAAAAAAAAACAAGCACCTTACACCCGCAGCCCCTAAGATCTGTGATCGAATTCACAGAGAACAATGCTACATAAAATATGTTGTGAAATGAAAAAAGAGGAGTGTAGGACGACCACCTAAATACAATAGACTACACGAGACTGCCAAAAATATGAAGGGATCGATTTCCATCAAGTTCTAAAAGACTACAGTGGCACCCATAACATGGGATATAAAGTAAATCTAGATATCGTCCTCTGTTGAATCGCCACCTTTTTCTTCTTTGATTGGCCACCCACTCCCATAATCTTCTTCGCCACATTTCTTCCTCCATGCGTTTTACATGCCCGTACCATACTAATCTTCTCTTCCCCATTACATCGAGGATCGTTCTTTCAATTTTCATTTTTTATTTGATTGCTTCATTCTTGTGTTTTAGTCGTGACACTCTGCAACTTCTTCATGCACAATGCATCTCTATTGCTGTTATCCTCTTTTTATTTCCTTTATTTATTACCCATATTTCGGATCCGTATGTTGTTATGGGTTGCACTATGGATTTATATATTTTCCTCTTTGCATTTATAGTTATGTCTTCGCTCCACCAGATGGAATTTAGTATATTTTTTCTCTGTCCGATTCTAGTTCTTATGTCCAAGTCACTTTTTCCATCATCAGAAAACGTCACCCTTAAGTATTTAAAGTTGTTACATGTGTTAACCAACCCCTTCTATAGTTTGATATTCTGTCCTTCTCCTCCAATTACTAAGTATCTGGGTTTTTTATACTTATTTGCACACCCCACTTACGTATTCATCGTCGGGGTTTCGTAGCATATACTCTATATCATCTTGATCCTCTGTTAATATGACTTGGTCGTCGGCAAATAATAAATTACTCTGATAGTGTTCTCCTATGGATAGCCCCATTTGTCCACACTTTCTATTCGAGTGCTCTACCACTTTGCTTAAATATACTTTAAATAATATAGTTGATGTACTACATTTTCAACCCCTTGCTCGCTGTGAATTCTTTTCCATCGTCTATCACTACACTTTTGTTGTTACTGTATAATCCTTTTATCGCGATAAAGTAAACGATCGGCACTTTTTCGTCTAGCGATTCAAATAACTTTTTCAATAGGACACTATCGTAGGCTTCCTTTATATCGATAAATACAAAGTTGTCAATACAGGACTTGCCAGGTATAAATTCACTTTGTTCTTCAATAAGCTACACTACATTTTCTATTCTTTTTGCCATGTGGAGGTAGTCACTATAAGACCCTTATAATTCGATCACTTATTTTATTACTTTTTTTATATAGTGAATATATGCAATCCTTTCTCCATTCGTCGGGAACTTCCTTACCATTTATCAAACACACATTGAATATATTATCTCTTAACATTTCTATGGATTTTATGGACCATATTTTATTAACTCTATGTTTTTGTTTCTTTTCAAGCTTTCTGTACTTCTGTTACTGTTATTTAATTGTTTCTATCTCTGTTGTAGTGTTTATCTACTTCGTATTTGATACCTTTAAAATCATTTCTGTGTTCGCTCAGTAATTTCTTGTAGTAATTTTCCCATTTTTCAGTTCCAATAGTTGTCAGTCTTATTTGTGCACTCGCGTCATTCCTTAAAATTTTAAGCATCTTCCAGACCTATGTTACTTTAGTACCTCCCATATATTTTTTCTATTATATACCCATTCAATTGTCTTAAAGCTAAAAAAAAATAAGAATCCAATCAAATAAGCAATATCTATGGGCCGCATCACGATAGATATTACATTATCCTTTTCAATCCCGTCATGCCGGGAGTTCAAGTGAGTTGTGTTTTGCAGACCAAAACTTCCCGAACTATCGGCTAAGCTTTGCCAATTACTGCTACGCCAAGGCATCCGCACGAAATGTCAAAAGCAAGCGAGCCATCAGACCGAATTAGTTTGAAAGGGCGTTGCACCACACGAACTGTCGATTAGTGGACACAGACCGTGTCCCACCCGAAGGGATTTCGCTACAACAACCCTTCAATGAAACCAGCGCGGGATGAGGCAAACGCGTGTGGAGCCTAAATTTAAGCCTCCCCCACGTGGCGAGCGCGTCCTCAGCATCCCGATCGATTCAACTTGACCTAGACCCTGTCGTAACCGACCTTCCCCTACAACTTTCGGGAGCCGGGATCCGGGAACTGCGTTGTTCGCCCCCTACTAACCGACTGGGAGCCGCACATTTATTGCGGCTAATGGAACATCAAGATTCCGCCCGGAGTTGCCTTAATATTTTCGCTGATTTTAAATTGCGTTTTAGGGCTGATGGAGTACTTTTCCTTCCCCGTTTCAATGAAGTTATACAGCTATACTTGAAGTTTGATAAAACGATCAAATATAGATGGAGCGTTGGAACTTTCGAAAATTAAGAAGGTGGAACAAAAAGCAATGATAGAATATCACTGTAATTGTTAGACCTAAACGTATCCGAGAATGAGATAGGACAAGTCCCGCCCTTCCTCCTTGTGACAGCTCAATTCAGCTTCTACTGCAAAGTGCGTCACTGGAAATTTCTGTGTGGACGCAGAATTGATGCGGAGGGTTTCCCAGCTCGGAAAAATATTCTCCTTTCTTAAAAAGTATTTGCATTTCGCAATTTTGCATTTATACCTTTGCTCAGGCAAATTTCCTGTTTTATATTCATTGGGGGCAGAAAAATGTGTTTGCTATCAACGAGGCTGTTTTAAATGAAATCCAGATTGTGCTTACACATCTTTATTTGACAACCAAATTAACCCAACAATATTTCTGGTTTTCATTATACTCCCCTGCATCTTAACACATCTTAGTTGCCCTTTCCATAGGTCGACCAAAGCATACTTTTTTATACTATCATCATCCACAAAATACAGCTTCCCTACATCTTTATTAATTGCTTCAAAACTATGAAAATTGCTAGAAGAATATGCAGCAACTTCAATTGCAAGTTTATCGATCACTGCTTGATTTTTCTATCGAGCAGTGAAGACAAGACATATCATGGTGGGTAAAACACCTCTTCAACTTATCTTTTAGCAGGCTGCGATATGAAGTATTAGTAATTCTATATTGTATTGTATTATATTAACCTCTTGTTACTTTAGCGGTGTAGAGGCTAGTGCTTTGTACGCTAGCATGTGGCGGTGTAGTGTTCAACTTGCCCCGAGTTGCGAGTTACAAAGTTGGAACGCGCCCTTCGTGCATTGTAGCATTGTGTGTTAGGTGTGTGTCTTGGTGATGCGTTGACCTGGTTACTCTATCTCTTAGGTCTGTGGTTCTGAGTAGAGCACAGTTACTTTGGTGCCCAACTGTGAATGGTCTCACCGAGCCCAATTCCGGAAAAATTTCGACCCCTGCGGGATTCGAACCGTGGACTTGCTTAATGCAAGCCTAGCGGTTTTCCAACTGCGCTACCCGGCTTCTTTTTTAGTAATTTTGTAATAGCCTATAATTACAAGTTTCTTGTCTTAAAATAAGTCAATATTACCACTACACCTAATAGAGAAACCTTATATTTTTTCGGTTTCCGCAATGACAAAAGGGCGCGTGTTGATTGAAGATGAAAATTATGAACCTGGGAACCAGTCACTCTAGTTTAAAGACGTAGCAGCTCCCTCGTTTTCGTAACGAGGCAGAAACTTCAATCCGTATTTTTAAGTTCAGGCATTATTTGTCTAGGAACTCATCTTGTACTCACTTTGTGCTAGTACAAGTTACTACAAATAATATTTATGTACGAAAACGATATTCACATCAATTTATTTTTGTACTTTCTCCTAGTTTTATGTATTTGTTTTGTAGAATGAGCTCTCTTTATTATTACACAATTTGCTTATTCTGGCTGTTCTGCTGCGATTTTCACATTTTTCAATCACAGTTGAAGGGGCCATACGATTACTTGCTATGCACATTTAACATCTTTCTATGAATTTCGAAAAGATTCACTCATACAGTTAAAAATATAATAACGGGACGCATTTCTTCCCTGGTGAAAATTTGAAGCAACGCCATACCTGTCGACTGAAAAACTAATATTATTTATTGCTTCAATAAAATATGTGAATTAAGTAATAATTTCCATTGTTGGAAATATAAATCATTGAACTTCTTTAGAGAAATAATCCAGATTTTGAAGCTTTAATTTCTGTTACCTTTAAAAGTACACAAACAAAACCTACTGACGTTTCATCTTCGGCTAAAGTTAAAAATCGAAAAGAAACCATGGATTCAACTACTCGATCAAATAATTGTTTATAACATAATGGGAAGTCTCGGGCAGTGGTGTAACCACCACTCACCCAACTTTTTGTGAGGAGGGGGAGGGGACTTATGGATTACGGTTTAGAAAGCTACATATAACTTTCCTTCATCGGAAACGATTCAGAGGTCTTTGTGACCGCTGAACGGTACAATAGGCGGAAGTACAAAAATAAAATTAATGATAACCTTCCAACACTTCAAAATTAGCCGGATAGCCAGCCATCAATACCCAAAATAGTCTGTAACCAATTGAGTTCAACGGGCAAGCTGAACTACTCACGAGTAAGGGATGAATTAACACTAAAATGATCAAAACAAATAAGGGCGCCACCAAATGGATTCAACCCGCGAATCTAAGTTGGAAAAGAGATATCCCAAAAATACATTTATCAGACACAGACTCTTTGATACGCTGAAACTTGTTATATAATAACACATAAAGGCGTCGCAGTTAACATGATATTTATTTTCTATAAATACAGACAAATAATATAAGACAGCAGTTCCTCGTACCGAAATAAATAATTGAATTTATGATATCTAAAGATAAGGTACGTAGGTAATTGACGCAAACTCAATACCAAACAAATCCTCGACGTGTAAAAGAAAGCAATGTTTGTATTTTGATTTCAAAAGTAAACTTAACGCACACATAAACAAAGTGCAAGATACGTAGGAAATACACAGAGAAATCGCTTATAAATCAAGAAAACGGTAAATTCGACATAAATACATGTTCATTAAAAAAGTCCGTTTCCACCCCTTATGGACCATTTTGTGGTAGTAAAATTTAAATATTGTCCGTTCATAATAGTTATGTACATTATAAGACCATTATATAGGATTTAACATGCGAGCATGGAAGTTAAGTAAGCGAGCAACAGCAAGCTAAGTTATCCATGTGAGGCATATTAGATCCTACAACGGTCAAATATTGTATAACGTTTTATGTTATCCTGGAACTGTTTTCAACCAAAAGAAAGAGAATAAACTAATAAATTTTATGTATCGATTATTTATATACGAGAAAATCTAGTCGCATTTTAGGACAGCAACTGTGCTGTCACAGCAACGGGTAACATTGGTGGTGATTGCTAAAATAATAGACGTGCCGGTAAAAAAATTTACCGGTCTAGTTCGTTATGAACATTTTTACCTATATAGGGCGATCACTGTTAAACAGTATTTACGATCATAGGATAACATACACTTAGTCATGCTAATATGTTTTGAATTGCTGCAAAATATTTATTTTTTGCATAGTGATCGTGAAAGTCGTCTTTTTTTAACGAAAAATCGTATTGAAAGTACCACTTTTTTTAACGCAAAAATCGTGAAAAAAAGTACGCTTTTTTTAATTACTTTATTGAAATGTCAATTTGACACTTGTCAATCTCGAAGTCTCTTTCGACTAAATTTCGACCAAGAGATCACTATTTGCATGATTAACTCGGGCTTCGCCCTCGTTATCAAACTGCAAATGCATGAAAAAAAGGATGACTTTCAAAACCAGTTGTACAAATTACTATTAAATTAAAGCAAAGTTGTGGCTTATCTGTTGAATCCATCGTGCTATGAAACTCCAATTTAGAAATCCATACTCAAATCCCGTAAATTCATAAAACTCAAATAAAAATCCATAAATATGAACAAAAGCCCTCTAAAAATAAGACGCAATCAGCATAGAAACGAGAAGCGCATTCAGAACAGATCACTATCTCCAGTCCCAAGTAGCCTAATAAAGAGACACTGACTTATCTACACCTGTCTAAAATATAACGCAAAATGCATTAAGAACAAATTGCCAGCATGTGCTTCTCGATGGAACTTGCCATAAAAAAACAAATCTACTAAATGGCCCAGATTTAATTTAACTAACCAACGGTCGAGGATTTTGAAAAATAAGGAGATATTGCAACCGCTCAATAAAGGGAGAGACGCATTATCCTCAAAATTGCAATAGATTTGCTTTCTTTTTACGAGCTCCATCTGGAAGTTCTTCAATTGAAAGACAAAATAAAACAAATAAGCTGGTTCACCAAGACTATGTTATGAAATAATCTGGGAAATTTTAACGCAGAAGGAAGTTTCTAAGCGACGCCGACGGTGTTAGGACTCACGGCGATGTGATAAATTCGCGAAGTAGAGTAGACAATATGCCATAATGCAAAAGAAAACGTCTGAAAAGCTGAGGCAGTACGAGATAATACGCAGATACGGCCAGATAAAATAAATAATGTAATAACGGTAATATCCTTGCAAAACAAGTGTGACAAGAGATATCGCCTATTATACTCCACTGCACGCTTCCACTCGTAATGCATGCACCAAAAATAACTTAATTTTCTAGGTAAATATTGATCCGCCAGAGCTACATAATTAACATAACGCTTTGAGAAAGGCCTAACAAAACCAGGAGACATCACACAACTCGAGAAGGGAGAAATCTAAACCAAACACAGCGGGCCCCAAAATCAACGTTAAGAGTGGCACATAAAACCACATATGTCCTTTTATGTTCGCATAGCCATTCAGTAGCTTTTAGGGAAAAGTGCAGGTAATGTAGATAACTAGGGCTAATGTTAAGAAATAAGCAGAAATAGGTGGTAAAAATGAACGTAATAACTTTTGAACAGAGAACAAAACCAGCAGACATCACACAACTCGAGAAGGGAGAAATCTAAATCAAACACGGCGGGCCCCAAAATCAACGTTAAGAGTGGCACATAAAACCACATATGTCCTTTTAAGTTCGCATAGCCATTCAGTAGTTTCGAGGGAAAAGTGCAGGGAATGTAGATAACTAGGGCTAATGTTAAGAAATAAGCAGACATCGGTGGTAAAAATGAACGTAATAACTTTTGAACGAGAGGAAATGTTCCCGTAATATTGGAAATAAAAGTTTCTACTTCATTATGTATCCACTAACTATAGCCATATATAGTTAAAGTGCGAATTTTGAAACACGAACATTCAAAAGGGTTGTGCTTTACAAAATGGAACCAATCTAGACATATATTACACACGCTGTGTGTGTATGATAGTACAAATATTTTTATAATAAAAGCAGACTTGATAGGAAGAAACAATATATGGTAACGCCATAGAGAAGAAAACTAACGACGAAATGGTTAACATATACAGTTACGTCACTATTATTGATACAGCATGAGTACTAAAAGGTGGGGAAAGAGCGGTAAATTTTGAATTAAATCCTAGTAATTTTTTGCTTTTATGTTTCTCGCAGGTGTATCATCCCAATTTTCTAGTTACACACACGATCATTGAAAATGAACAGGGTTACGCAACACATGTTACACATTTGAAACATTTGTGTTTGGAAGGCTACTATAACCGTGTTATCCAAAAAGTACTTCATCTAATGCTTCATAAAAGTAGCCCGATATTTCTGTAATTTTGCATGGGGCCATAGTATTGGTTGCACAGCCCTGTTCATTTTCAATGATTCTTTGTGTACATGTCATTGGTGGCACTGTATATCTATGTCAAATTCGAGGTTAGCAGGTTAGCTTTTGCGTCAGTTTTAACACAAACTGACACAAAACCTAACCTGCTAACCTGTGGGTCTTGTTTGGATGATCTTGCATATTATCGGTTGCAGGTGGAGTGTTGGAGCATGTTTATTTATCTGGAGTGATTTCGGTTGTTTCGAGTAGTTTTATTCAAAAATGTCAGACAATAGCGAATATCAATTTTAAAAGCCTACCGTTGGTCAAAAAGATTTAAAATAAAATAATTTGACGACCTACAACGGTATTAAATCTCAACTAAGATAAAGCTGGAACTCTCACACCCCGGAGTTTCGTTATGAATAATATGTTGGTGGCACTGTAAATCTATGTCAAATTCGAGGTTATCAGGTTAGATTTTGTGTCAGTTTTTACAGAAACTGACGCAAAACCTAACCTGCTAACCTCGAATTTGACATAAACTTACAGTGCCACCAACATATTATTCATAACGAAATCCTGGCGAGCCGCTGGCGAACGACTATGCATACGGGTGTTAATTTTACACGATATTTTTTGTGGAAATTTACAAAAAAAAAACAAATGGATTTCTAGATGTAATGTATCAAATTCTCTGTTTTGTTTTCTATGTGTTCTGTTTTTTAAGAACTAACAAAACCTGGTCAGGATAAATTGCATAAAATTGTGCGATGACAGCTGGCATTAGGAATAAGACATGTTGTTAAAAAATTAAAGAACAAATTAATAAAAGGGATTTTTTTACAATTCGATGAGATTAAACAACATATGATTCAAATCATTGTCAAATCAAGACACCCCCAAAAACAATTATCACGAGCCGCCACTGGTAGAGATATGACAATTTCACTTTTAAACTGAAATTAAATGTAAACAATACGTAGGTAACATTTTATGAAAACAAAGGTATGAAAGCATTCCACTTACGTTAGGGTTTGCAGGTAATCTTCAAAATACAAATGGTACAGTTGGTTAAAATTATATTTTTTCAAATATTTGAATATGGTTAATATTCCAAGTAAATAATTATAAAAAATCGGAAACACTGTATTTCCTGTACATTTTTCAAAAAATCGAATTATTTCGATAATTCTAAATTATAAAATAATCGCTCAGTTGCCAAAATAAATAACTAATTTTTTCTTAGTTGATATCTAATTCGATGCATAGTTTCTACGAACTCGGGCAAATTACTTCTCGTAGCTTAAATAATGTTATATAGCATTGCAGGTCATCATATATGTCCAGAAACATTCAAGACGCACATAATAAACCGAGTTGATCATTCTTCCTGATGCTTCAGTTGCAATATTTTCAATTTTCCAAATAATTTAACCTCAATTGTTCGGTCCGGCAAAGCTAATTACAACTATGCTAATCTCCGAGGAGTTTCTTCTTAATCTAGCCTAAAAGTGCCTATTTATGAGAGAAAGTTGGATCTCATTATTCCAGCTTAAATTTTCTGATAAACTATTTCCGACTGCACAACCATTCTTGTGTTTGCAGTTATTATTATGGCATTACCTCCAATTTTGTCGTTAAGAGCGAATGAAAAACCTTGAATAGTGAAAGCAGTTCGAAAATTACGGATTCTTGCAATTTTTGCTTGTAAGCTTTCTTTTTGTTTGTACCAAAAAGGAGATGACGGATTTCTATTTTTATATAGGGGGCGATTGCATCTTAATATGAGTCATGAGCACTTTTTGTAGTAAAATTTAATCTCTGGTTTCTATTGTCTCTTTTAGAGTCGAAAGTTCCTCCTTATCGGGGACTTCCATTCCAAAGGTTTAATGGGTTCGTCAAGGTAATTACACAATTTAAAATTTCCAAAAAGCAGTCTTACTGTCTATACAAGGGCAACGCCCCAGTTTATTTTAGTTTGCTCTGGTTTTCGCCTGCTCTAAAATAGTAAATCAATATGTTTTGAGCTTCATTTGACTGAAAAAAAAATCTGGTGTGATAAACGCGCACAATTTCCTTTTCTAATTTGTAAGCATTTATCAAAAATGTTTAAACATTACAAATTCTAGAGAAACCGTACAAAATAGAGTAAGTTAAAAAAAGTATTCAACGAGAAAATCACCTAGCTCACATCAATGCACATTAAAAAATTTATAAAAATGTAACGTTTGAAAAAAATTGTTACAGCCGTTTTTGAAAAAAACGAAAAAAACTGAAAAATCACAAGAATAAACACCATACTTCCGGTTATGCGATTTTCTTTAAAAACTTGCTGCCGTATCTAGATAGTACACAAACATTATATATGAAGTTGTTCACACACACACATACGGACAGACAGACCACAAAAACATATTTTTTGGGTTCAGGGGATTCTAAACCTTAAGATATGTTAAAAACTGAATTTCAAATTTTTGGGGTGCATCCAATTTTTTTATTGTAAAATGAAGTAAAAATGTGACAATAATTTCGATTCATTTCATTGGTCTCTCCACAGAGTTCCTTCAAATTTCACTAGACAGTCAGCTCCTTGATTTCTTAAAGGTGATGAGAGAAGTAGAGCTTTTTAATTTTGTGTAATGAAAATCGATAATATAAAATTGTATTTGCAAATGTAACAAAAGTCTACCAATAGTTGTTATTATAATTAAAAAAATATGTTTATGGACTCTTAATAAGATACACACAAAAATTGTATTGACTGGCTGCACGTAAAGTAAATTAAATATCTTTGCAGTTCGCACAAACCAGTTATTTCATATGACATATTATCTTTTTTCATATTTTTCAAGTCGTAATTTAATCCTTAAAAGTTTTCAAGTCAATATTAATACGTTTTTGTTCAAATACAGTTCTCACTGAAAATAAATAAAAATAAGGGATTCTCGTTGGCACACATACCATAGAGGTTATGATTGCAATTTTCACTAACGTAATTTATGGTAAACCCGCTGTCACAATCTACATTTTCCAACAATGTCTTACGCACATTACACTAATTTTCGGCTCTCACACTTCCACGCACAACAATGGCAGTCCTTATTACAATAAATACGCAATGGAGCAAGTAGGTTAAAAAATTTCGAGCGCTTTAATTTATTAACACGAAACACGCCGTTAACCCAAAATCGCTTCCACAGGAACCGCGCGCCACTTTTAATCAGCCAATTTCCGTAACTAAGCATAAAGCACGTAGAACTGGCGATTCTGATTAAACAATCACTTTAATGTTAACCAACTCGACTTTCTCGTAATTAAGTGAAGTATTTATTCGTTTAATTATGTAATTAAATGACTGTATACTCATTTATAGCGTTTCAGCAGTGGCGGAGATTTGCAACGAATAGTTTTTCCCACCCACTTCCAGACAATCGCCGTTGGCAATATTTTACGTCGCGATTGTTGCCCAAGGCGTTCCGCCTCCTGTCGGTTTTATTGTTGATATTAATAAAGCCCATGTCGGTTTGTGTAATGAAACTGCCGTACTTGTATGCATTATGGGTTCATGCTGAAAAGGAAACGTGTATAATGGAATTTCTGTTAGCAACGGCCCTAGTAACATACGCAACGGTTGTGAATTGTAAAAATTAAAAGTATTCTTTTCGAATTTATTATTTTAATGAATTTCTTTAAAGCATCAAGGTGAGGCACAGTTTGATTACATTTTCAAAATACATTTTCGCGTATTGAAGCAGCAGCGTGAAGGTTGTACCTTATAAATAGATCAAAGAAGATATGTTAAGGTCAGCAGCAGACAATTTTAGCAAATTGGATATAGCGATGAAGTTACTGTTATTCCACGAACATTTTAAACAATTCTACGATAATATCAGCGTTTACGGCGTTGCACCATTTTATTTTAAATTGACATTTGAGTATCGTATTCGATCTGTGGAAAAAGATGCTGAACACTCAGTAAGCATCACGATTCAAAAAATATCTGTGGCACTCATGTCACACAGAAAATTTAACATCAAAATATTAAAATTTGCCAAAATAATACACCAACTATCGTGACTACCTGGGCACATACCACGGCCGGCTAGCTACAGTGAAAACGGAATGGGTTGTTACAAAATCTCAAACTCATTAATCATACAACACATATGCCCAGATAGAAACGAGATAAACTCAACAGCTCAGTCAAAATCACCATAATCTGAAATGCATACAAATACAAATAACGGCCAGGCCATTAAGTTTGCATTAACTAAAACACTCCTATCGATAATAGGATATATAATGGTCAACCATACAATTTCAAAAATAATAGCTATAACCAATTCAAAAGTTAATAGCTAGCGATATACTAATAAGTAGTAACAGTTACAGTTAATTAAATATTAAAAGCATAGGGTGAACCCGATATAACTATACAGTAACTAAATTGACGTAGACACAACGACACAAGTAACACATAATTTCAAATTAAAATAATTAATACAGCAAGTAAAACTCAAGGTGATCTGAAGGATCCCAATCGAATGCGTTAGCTTTTGGCACAACGACGCATTACAAAAGCACAAATTAAAATTTACATTGGTAAATAAATCTCGAAGAGATTTGAGAAATCTTCAACAATGCCTCCAATCTGCTCGAACACCGGCTCGCAAAGCACCCAACGGGTTCATTGCAAAATACGAAACGCCAGCCTCTAGAATGCAAGAATATGGAGCGATATGGTAGTGCCAGGACAAATATCGTGGACACGTGGTCTCGAAAGTGAGTTTAAAAAAACTCTAACGTAAAGAACGGCTACTGGAAAATATCGCGAATATAAGTACAAACGCAACTACCAAAACCAAGAGGGAGTAAAAATGATCAGAAGACTTACTCCATAGGTCAAATCAGGGCTGATACGAGAGGCATCTTCGCGCTTTCGGATATCGGGAGCGAAACCCAGGAAATGTCACCTCCCGTAAGGTAAATCATTTTGGCGCCAATCAGCGAAAGCACGGTCAAAGCGAGAATCCCGGCGCGAAAAATTCGAAAGATACGCACTGTAACTATAGGTCCAAACAATTAACTTTTTGTCCCTAACAACCATATATATTTTATAGGTAGTACCAAGTAGTGTACATTCTTCATCTTAGAAAAAAAAATTCTACGTATTGACGGTACTAATAACTAAAAAAAACTCTGTATATCACTCACTACTATTTTGAATTCTTTAGAAACACATTACGACTTTTAACTTTAAAAACAATTTATTCTTGCAACGTCATTAATAGTGAAGATGCAAGAGTAAGGTTTTTTTGGTTACTAGAATAGCAAACCATCTTTTTCAAGTACGCCCAATGTGTACTTTTTATGTTTACAAAACATTATCAACATAATCTGCTAAACTGAAGGCATGAGCTCGGGTAATACACATAATAATTGTGCAAATGACGTCAGTTACTTTCTATATAGGCCTTACATAATTGAGCAGTTTAGGAAACCTATTATACATATGCCAAAATAACGATGTTACAATACAATTAACAACATAAAATAGAAATAACAGTAAACTAAGATAAAACAACACCACCACCGGATTTGAAGGCGCAGTGAGTTCGACCCCATGTCCCAGTGGGTTTTAAAAAATTAAAACATGCGGATAAAGCCTCTACAGAATGCTATCTTTCGGAAGAGATGTAAAATCGTAGGTCCCATATTACCATGATGTGTAGCATGTAAAACACCCCTTGCTAGGTACCTGGTTCCCCGTATGCACAAACCTTGTACATAACAAAGAATAACAACTAATAACATCAGATAACAGATAGTAATCGAAATCGCGTGTCGCACGTCTCCAACACATAGAGGTGAAACATACGTTAGTGCGAGCCCATTCGCAAGTACTAAATAAAAGATAGACTGTACATTTTCCACCTACCAGCACTACATTGATATTATTTAATAAAACAATTTTGTTGCTTCTCTAAACTTAGTAAGGTAGATCAATCGTTCTCAATGGGGCTATGGAGAATCTGTGGTGAACCACAAGGAATATTCGAAATCCTTCATAGAGGACCTTAAGTCATGTCAATACAGGGCGCTTTATTATAAGATTCTATTTTCTAGAAGGAATGTTTAGGACTATGGTCTAGACGTAGACGCCTTCTGAATTCACTGCTGGTGAAAAGCAGTGGACACAGTAGCTAGCCAGCAACACTTTGACGGGGTCAGACTGATGTGGTTAGACTCGGGGAAGACATGAGAAATAAAGTTGACAACCACTGGAATAAATTACCCCCACTTGACTTTTCTATGAAGTGCACTGGCTGATCGTACACCTCTATTGTATACATATATCAGGAATTAGTCCTTATTACTCCAACTCCATCACTTTATGGTTTGTTCCTTTTTCCTATTGGCGGATAATACAATATTTTTTAGGTAATTCCTGTTGGATATCGTCACGTCGTTGGCTAGTTTCTATTCTTCATAGCTGTTCTGCATTGGGAGTTTAGAAGAGATGGCATCGATATACAAGGAGGGTTCAAAATTTACTTTCACTGGCACATTCAATATACTTTTGTATTTTTCGATATCGATCATCGAATTAACCCATTCATGTTTTCTCTAGGAGCTGGATAGATCACATGCCTTGAACAGCTTCAGCTTCTCAACACTTGAAAGTCGTCTTCCCTTAAGTCGATTCCTCACATGTCACATACGGGAAGAAGATGAGGACATAATGTCTACGGGCTTATCTTTGTGACTGGAGCTGTCCCATCTTTGGACACCCATCTGTGAATTCGCGCTGACATGGTTTCATCACTTGTCGCTGATATGAACAGAAGTCAATGAATGGCGGATACGTAAAGAACAACTAACTTTCAGGTGGTCATGAAAAATGTTCTGAATTGCAGGTTCACATATGCCCCTATCTGTGGGTATATCAGCCTTCTTACTCATTTTAGAATTTTCCGAACGGCTGCAATCTTTTCCTTTCTGGAACTTTAGATACCACCTAACTACCGTAGTGCAATGACGACAATCAAATCCCAGCATAAGGAGTAATTTCTCTACGGTACCCATTTTTCGTCCAATGCGACATCGCTCGATGTTGTTCACGGCTCGACTGTATCGGTAAAATATATCGATATATGGATATAAATTTAGCATGCATCATCATCATCATCGATGATGCTACAATCGTGGGTGGGTCCTGGCCCCTCCAACGATTTTCCGCCATCCGTCTCTATGTTGAGCTCAATTTTTCCAGTTGGTTACTCCTACACTTCTGAGAATTTTTTTCTATCCCATCGATCCAGCGTAGTTTTGGTCTGCCTTCCTCAATTTCCATCAAGTTTCTTCTTCATATTTGGTTTTCTTGAATAGGGCCAAATATTTTTCTTTCTAAGATTCCCAAGCCATTCTCATCTGATTTGCTTAGTGTCCAAGGCAAATGTTAATATTGGTCTTATTAATGTCTTGTATATTATACATTTGGACTTTCGTGTGCGGTTCGGCGACCTTGTTGCTTTTCGACTCCATAATAACATCTACTGGCTATGAGCATCCTTCGTTTATTTCTTCTTCAGTTTTTCCTAGATATATGAACTCTCTTACCACTTCTATATTATAGTCATCTACAGCTAGATTTTGGCCTACTCTATTTCTTGTTCTTCTAGCTTCATTTCGTGCTACAACCATTGCTTTTGTTTTTTGCTCAATTATTTACTTACATGTATCATATAATGTAATATGCTGATATAACCATCCCTACTCAGGGTGATTTATAATTAGGTAAAAAAAGTGATACGGGCAAATATTTGAGTCAAAATAAGATTAAGGCAAAATACCCCCTGATTGGGAGGTGGGTGATATTAAAATTTACATATCGATATTCGATATCATAATTATTTATTTATTTATAGATTGAAGGCAGACAGCTATCAGCTGTTTATACCCTATATCAATATTCGGTAAGTCGATATTCGAGATGTGTCAATATTTCGATAAATATCCTAAAAACATCGAGATATCGATGAATATCGAATTAATAAATATCGATATATCGATTTTCCATATTACGAAATTTCATATATCGATATTCGATAAACGAGCATTTATAGTTTGTCTCCAAAGAAAAATAACTACTACAAGTTATGTTATTCATGAATACAATGTTTGTTATTAACGCTTTTATTTTTAAAAAACCTATTAGGTTGTCAAACTCCATTAAACATTAAAATATTTGTTAAGAAATTATTTTTAAATATGGCTACTGAAAACTTTACCACTGAATAGCTGCAATAACGCCCCCTCTGCATCAATTTCTAAATCATTAAGAGGGTGCATTATTCAACAGTAGATATTCGCGTGTGCAAAATACTAGTACACTGTGTCAAGGCATTCTTGATGAATAAATTTGAATATAGTTTTTCTGATACTGTTTGAGGCTTTCCCGGTTACTCGAATTATCCTTATTAACATAGAATTTCAGCTTAGACCGCGTAAGCTTTGTGGATAAACACCCAGCATTCTTTGGCTTAATGCCCCTTGCAACTTGTGAACTCGAGCAAGGATCCACGCGATGGCCATGCTCTTTGGCGGCTCGTCTTGTTTGAGTACCTTGAGATGACTCTTAGGCAGATTTGCTTTGTTGCTGTTTGTGCATCAATATTGACTAACGTTTAGCATGACCTTTCAGCTTGTATCATCAGAGTAAAAGTCGCACTAAGAACTGAAGGTTGGTGTGGGGCTATTTAGAGTCCTCTGTGCCAGTCGCCTGGAGCGACGTAACGCTGATTGGTTGTGCAAGTGCAGCGTATTCCGTGGGGTTGGCCGTATGACGCGCAGTGTTGTAATGCTTTTAGATCGTGTATCACTGGAGTCCATGTTTTACTAAGCTTTTAACCATCTTCCCTGTTTATATTATAAAGATGTTTTTCTATTTATATGGCTTCACGTATGGTAGGAAGTAATGAGGTATTCTGACAAGTAGTTCCTCTTTTTGACCTTTAAGGAATTTTAAGTCACCAGAGGTACAACTTCGTACTAAGATATGTTTGGCTTAATCTTCTTATTTTGACGCAAGGATTTACCCCTATAATTTTTTCACCTGCTTATAGATCATCCTGTATATAACAGCGTTCTTCTAGCCCTATTCAATATTTGTGCCACAAATATGTCGCTAGTTCCCCTTGTGCAAAATAGCAGATTTAAATATTATTCTTGTCTTTAAGTAAAAAGGGAAAATGCTGCCTCTGATTTTTTAAATGACAACCTGTACATTCCTTCAGATTTTTAAATCTGCAGGATTATTAAATTCAATGATATAATACCTATAGTCATAGTTAGTTATTCTGTCAGTAGGAATAATGTTTCAATTACTAGGACTGGAGGGAGAACATTCTGAACACAAAAAAATGAGTTAATTGCATTTAGAAAAAAAATTATTAGGTTGTTAATGGCCTAAGGCTACTGCCTGAAAGAAGTTTTTATGATAGCTTTGGTACATGCTTATGTATATCCCTTTTTATGTCTCAAAAGCTTTAGTAAGAAAAGTTTCTTGTGATGAAATTTTTAAACAATAAGTACATTTCTGGAAAACCTCCTGCAAGTTAATTAAAATTCTTTGTCATGCATTTCCCTTGAGACACAAAATTTAAACTTTGTTACGTACACAGTAACACGATTTTTTGAGCTAGCAATTCTTCTAAACCACTAAAAAAGAGTACGCAGGTTTAATGATATATTTTTATTAATCAATCCTATCAACAAATGCATTAAAAAGCTTGGCTTTATTTACAATTAAGATAATAAAAAAAACGGATTATTGAAGAAAGGGATACAGCTTTGTCTAAAGTATCGAACAAAAATCAGATTTTTCACATTAAAAAATGTGTTAAATTATGCACGAGCGTGGCCAAGCGGTTAAGGAGTTCAGGCTGCGGTGCCACGGTATGGGGTTCAATCCCCACATCTGGTAACTGGCGGGTGGCCCGCCTAGTCGCTTTAAAACTTGGGTACCGAAATCACAGTTGTGGAAGTAGGGAACGTAAGGCAGTCGTCGAAGGCGTGATGCTAACCACATCACCCAGTACAACGTTAACGGAGTGCCACATCGACTGGGTTTCGGAAAGAGATATTTCGGCGACTCTGACTTGCATTGTCTAAGGCCATGTTCCTACATGGAATGAAGTACCCGATTTTTACTTTAATTCTACACGTGTTAAATTACCGTATTAAAATAATAACAACAAATATAAAAATGCACAGACAGCAGTCCATCAACAAGTTGTAGAATAAAAGCAATTAAGAAAGATCATTTTGCATATTACATTTTTTATATATTGTATATATTTAATTTACTTTTCCGATAAGTGCAAAAAAACATAGATTTCCTCTCCAAATAGTTACATACTTTCATTTCCTATAAAAAAAAAACGCGGTTGTTAGTAATTTTTACTTTTTCTGGAGTATGCACGATACAAAATGGGAAAATAACAATTAACATAAAACAAAGGACTTTTCTTGATTGTTAAACCATTATTATTTAAAATTTTGAATGTACACCTTGAAATTTAATAAAATGAAATCCTGGCTTTAGATATCCAAATTTTTATTATTTATTCTTACAGCCAGCCAGCTTTGGCTTACTAGTCAGTATAATTCCTCCGATCAGTATATTAAAGCCAAGTGGAAAAAGTGATCGTTCTATAGTGAACTTTCTTTAGTAGTTGTGTTACAGTCATATAAATCTAATGCACCGCCATACAACGTAAATAAAAACACAAAGCCACTTTCGCTAGTTAACATTTACGGGATACAAAAGTGAGATAACTTGTAGTATGGATATAGGGTTTATGCAAAGGTGGCTATAAATAAATCAACAACTGAGAGGCGTTTCATAGATTTATTCAATTTTCAATGCTCATTAAATTCCGGTGCTTCTCAGGAGATGTATTCAAAATTCGTTTAAACTGCTTTTGTAAATTCTCACATGACAACTCAAAATCGTCATTTATCATGTTTCAGCAATATCTAGGTGTATTAGTATCCGATTTTATCTCCTAAATATTAGCGACAGTATAAAAGCACCTAAAATATAAATTATGACTGAAAATGCGAGACTAACGCCTCCGCCGTGAATCTGTCCGACCCGTTTCATTTCGTACATAAAGATTTCATGGCCACTTTTATGAGATTAGTGACCAGCAGTACTGTTAAAATTTTATTGGAAAAAGTGAAAAGTTCACAGTTTACACATTTTGCAATATTGCAAAAGGTGAGTTGCTGGTTTAGTAATCCTGCTTTTAACATAAATCTAGAAACCGAACTACATTATCGCTAAATGTGATTAAACATTTTATGCTTCTATTATTACTAGTGGAGTAATCATCAGCCAAGTAAATTTAATTCAAGAAATTGAATAGTCTAAGAACTTTATAGTGTGTTTAGAAAATTATAACCGACTCAATTAATTTTTGGGACTGTAAAAGAGTCTAAACAAGAATTGAAACCGATAAGCTTAAATTTTGCCACAACAAAAAATTAAAAATATTTTTATTAAAAATCATGAAGACTTGCTATACTGCTATTAAAAACGCTCGCGTAAATTCTATTTGACTATTGACATTATTTTAGCTTGCACAACACTTAGACACTATACGAATACGAATATCAGTGGTATAGTTAACACATATTGTGAAAATATCGTTCGTATTGATAATATTTGTGTTGGGTTGATGCTAAAATACTATTCCTTAAAAATAAAATGTGTACAATTATGTTGATTGTGTTTTTATGTGAAATAAAACTTGATATTTAAGATTGTAATTGCTTGATTTGATTATAAACTGTTTTATGAACATATCCACTTCCAAACGACGGTTTTATCATCTAAGAATCCGGTCTTCCGTAATTCATATTTACAGTGTTAGCCAAATTAAGTTTAATGTTATCTATTAGTTACTTTGCGCGTCTCTTAAAACGAGATCCTACAGTCATTAGTCATTACCATTACAAAGCTCGTGATGGTAACGATTTTTCAAAGCATAAAAAACCTACCCACGGGCTGTTCACAAAAAGCTGCAAATTTTAAATGAATTTCCATCTACTAATTAGAAAGTGAGACGCAGATAACAATCGTAACCACTCGTTAGGATTCTACTGTTGTTGAAAAAACATAAACTTCGCAAATGGCACAGCTTATTGGCAGTTTGTAGGGGCGCGTGCATTTTATGTATCGTTCTTGACACATTTTTCTGAAAGTCCTTTTTAATGTGAGCAGCATCGATTTCTGGAAGAATAGACCCACATTTACTTGGAAAATATTGTCTCATCTATAACTTCCAGTTTGGTTTACCTTGTCGATTTTAAAAAAACTTGCTCGAAAATATCATATTGAGCTTTTATAGAACACAATTTTCAATATACAGGGTGATTTTTTGAAAACGATCCACCTGCGATATTTCAGAAACCAAAAGGAAATTAAAAATTTCCGAAAGCAGGTCCACTTATATGTCAAGAGGGAAACGGTTTGATCTATGATTCACACTTTTGACGTTTACCCCTGCGCCCCCACGAATACCTCCCCAAAAATTTTAAATGGAATGACCTATCGCGTGGTATCTCAAATGAAAGCTTATCTTATAAGGATTATGGTGATGTGTCACTTACCCACGTTTTTTATTTTCTCATACATTTTATGAGAAAGTTTATCATTGCCACTTCAGGAGAACGGTAAGCGCTATCGAAACCTAATTTTAATCAGGTAGGCGTGGAAAGAAAAGAAAGCAAGCCGTTGACGTTTTGTCCAACAAACTGTCACATTAGTTGATAAGTGGACCTGTTTTCGGAAATTTTTTATTTCCTTTTGGTTTCTGAAATATCTCAGGCGGATCGTTTTCAAAAAATTACCCTGTATATACTATAATTTAAATAAATGTCATATATTTGTGTAACAAATAATGGCTGCAAGTTTCAATCTTTCTGATTGTGTACCATACACATATATTCTTAAACAATTTTTGCACTTTCACTTTACAAGTTGACACTTTACACGTATTAATCAATGTCAAAAAATTCATAACGCTCTAGGGAGTAAACAGCAGGTGTTATGAACTGTTTTACATACCCTGTATCACAGATATAAACAGCAAATAATAAATCAATGTTTAAATTTAAGAACTCATTTTATAAAGTTATGTTCCTTTTCTCCTGCGTACAATATCGAACGTCCGCCGCTGATCTTAAACCGTTGGACGGGATAATTTTCTACTGAACGCGAGGCAGACAACTGGCATCTGCAGTGAGAGCAGTTTTGCCCTCGAGCAGGGAGGCTGTTCGTGGAGCGAGCGTGTTTCAATTTTCGTAATGTCATACCTAGCAGAAACAATATTCGTCGTGAGAGATGCTTCGGTTAATGTTTTCTTCGAACTATCGTCGGACCCCCAAAATCGATTTTTATCGGTATCACGTCAAAAGCTCGCAGCCAAAAGGTCACGCGACAAAAGATCGCGGTCAAAATTTCGCAGGATAAATGATGGCATGCGACAAATGATCGCATACGAAAATAACTATATACCTACTCATACATTGAAATAAAAAATCGTGTATATTTACTACATTACAATTACATAAAAACATTTCTATAGTGAAATTAATAATCGCGCGGCAAATACTGAAGTACACTTCCCTTTACACTTTGTCCAGGCTTAGGACTGGCAATAAAAATATTTAATTGAATAAAATTTTTGAAAGAAAACAAAAAACAAACAAAAACGAGAAAAAACACTTTTAAACACACCAATATTTTTACTGCCAGTCCTAAGCTTGGAGAAAGTGTGAAGGGAAGTTTACTTCAGTATGTGTCGCGCGATCATTAATTTCAATATAGAATTTTTTCTGTAATTGTAATGTAGTAAATATTGTTACGATTTGCGTTCTTTAATGAAATGAACTATACGCGGTTGTAGGAATAGGCTGTAGTTTAGTTAGCTACAAGCCATTTGTAGCGTAAATATTTTAAGGTCGAATTTCGTAGACAAAATGGTATATCAAATTACAACAGGGGAATATTTAGCCGATGTTTAGAAACGCGCCTTTCTCTGGGAAGATGAAAATATTCAAATCTCACGGAATAGATTATAGTAAATTTATGCAGGGTTTACTTCGTAAGCCGAAATATTGGGCGAAGGTATATGGTTTGTACGTGGTCAGAAGTGCAACTGTTGCAACACGGTCATAAAAATTAAGTGTCGGCTGGAGCAAATTCCTTTAGAAGAATTGTAAAACTTTATTATAGATAATTTGCGAGGTGTCGCCGCTTGACAAATTTTAGCGTGTGAAAGCTTCACATTTGTCAAATTTATAGAACTATTATGAACTGTCACGTCCGTATGTAGACGTGCCAAAAGTCCAAAATTTAGAACTGCTCTGATAGGCTTATTTGGATTTTTGTAAACGCCTACAGAGTTTTCTTGGTAAAACTGAACTTAGAATTTAGTTAGTTAATAAGAAGTAGTTAATAAGAATAGTTCATAAGTGACGGTATTAAACTTAAGAATTCTGTAAACGGAAAAAAATAAATGCAAGTATTTGTACTTAAGTGTTCTTTTTAATCTCGCAACAGTAGCATTAGTCTTCGTGTACAAGTGTTTTTGAACTAAAAGGATTGCCAGTTACCCCGACTTTAGGCGTATCGCGACAATATACACGATTTTTTTATTTCAAATGTATGGGTAGGTATACATATAGTTATTTTCGTATGCGATCTTTTGCCGGATGCGATCATTTGTCACATGCGATCATTTATCGTGCGACATTTTGACCGCGATCTTTTGTCGCGCGACCTTTTGATTGCGATCTTTTGACGTATATCCATTTTTATCGGACCAGAACTGCGGATGGCTTCAAATCTATTCAATGGCTTTATTTGTTCTCAATATTGGCTGATTTCCAATTGTGGATAAACTTCCCGAGCCCGGAAAGTGCCCCAGTACTGTTATCAAATTCCGTGGGTAATTAAGTCAACCTCCCAGGTTACCTTCCCAGAGCTAGGGTTCCGAACATCACCACCCATTGCATAGCCTTCAGAATTTGGTATCGTTAAGTTACTGCATCAAGCTATAATCACCCATTTCAAATGTGTGTAATTCCTGCATATACATCGTCCTTCATTTTAGATACACTACGACTCGTTTGTAAATTTCATTTATACTGTTTATATGTGTTTTTACAAGATTTTGCCTAAAGGGCACATATTTTAAGCCATTTCCCGTTAGGGAGACTTTACAGCGTTTGGACACGAGGTTGTATTACGGCCAGTCTATCAAAATTACTGCCCCTTATTGTCGTGAAAATGGCTGTCCTTTATAATGTATTGCCGTGATGTCACTCCAAAATCACTCCCCTATACATCAGCACACTAGGACTGGTATGGCGCTGCTTCTGCCATACGGTCTTTGAGACCTGTCCTTAAGACACATTTCACAACTTCGACCCAAATGAATTTGCAAAACAGACGATAACTAATTATTGAGAAGCCTAGAAATCGGTTTAAAATCGAGTCGGTGATTTAACAATACCGTTACCGTAGAGAACAGATGGGGCGGAGAGCGTCAATAATGTGGCAGTTCAGATTTAATGACGACATATGATAGAGATCTGTATCGGCACGCTGTGCCGCTGTGCCACACAAACTACGAGTAGTTAAGAAATCAGCTTGATAGGTTGTGTCGTTCGCGAGTAATCGTGTTTACATCCAATCACCGTGACATACTCATCTTTTCGCAATTTTCCGACTTTCCTGTAACGTCCAGACGGTTGATGTCTTCACAAAAGTTATTAGTTTTGTCTAACATGGGTTAGTTTTGACAAACTGTAAATTTGTATTCGGTTGCGCTGAAGAACAAGTGAAAATTAGTGAAGTACTCTCATCACAAGCAAAATATGTATCTGAAACACCTAAAATGCAGTGTCGAGTCAATACAATAAATAAAACCATTTAAATAGGAAAGTTATGCTTGAAAGAAGAAATTTACACAGTTCTTTTAGCTGGTAAAATAAGATGCGATAGCCTTACCCGTTCTGTCGATTCACCGCATTCTTTTCGTATTGGTTGAACGCAAATCTGAAATAAAACCATAATTAATATCGTGGGCCATCTCCCAAAGCAGAAACATTTTAATAGCCAGCTGACGCAGAGCAAACAAAAACAATTAGCTAATGTTGTCTTTTGCTTTTCTCTAGAGGTTCCCTTTGAGCTCGGAGCGTGTAATTCGGAATAATCATCCTGGGAAAATTACAGCCAAGTTTTCATGTATAAAGTTTTTCGATTTAGAAATTTCAGAGCTTCAGCAGCAATAACAAGTTGTGTATATTATCTTGTGCAAAGTTTATCGCTTATGTTGCTTGCACAAATTAAATTCCGAATATTGCTTTTTTATGAAATTTCAAACGAAATAAAAATTTAAATTACCAGCATTTTATTAAAGTAGTTACAGTTTATTCGGGTTGTGACGCTATACAGCAACCTCGTCCCACTCTGTATCAACAAATTATACAAATCAACAACCTCGTTAAAATTGACTTTGTACGTATTCCTAAAAATACAGGTTCAAGTGTCAAACAGCGAGGAGGTAATGTTTACACCAACACCAACTACTTATTTGCCAGCACTTTCATCTTAAAATCTGCGATAGGTTCACCTTCATGCCATTACTGTAGAAATGAAAAATCTAAATGGAACTTTCACCTTTCCGCAAACTGCAGTTTTACTTTATTTCGGCTAAGTCATTAATTACCCTACACGATAAAACTAAAGGCACTCAAACTTATATCACTAACTTTCGCCATTTAATCGAGATGAAGCGCCAAATTTTGCTAGTGCAATATTTCAACCGTCTCGTTGCGAAGGTACCGACGAATTAAAATGCCGGGGATCGCCTGCCTGATTTATTTGATTGAATTTTGTTGTACGCTACTGGGTTATTTATTAATGCGTCGCTTATAGATTGACTGTGCGAAACAAATTATTTACAGAAGTTCGTCTAAAGGGTTCTTCAACTCAGAATTGATGCTATTAATATGTTACACGTCATTGGGGTCTGAGATGGAGGCGTCCAAGTAAAGTTCTAAAAAGGATTGATTAAACTCTAACGATCACTTAATTTATAAAAGCTGAACATCACCACTAACGATTTTGTAGCGGAATAGCGCTACAGGAAGAGCCGCTTGCCGAGAGTTAATCAACTTATTTTCCTAGAAGATACACGATAATTCTCTTCTAAAACGGTTTTTCGCAACAAGTGCTGTCAAATGATTCGACGTTGGCAAAGTGCACGAGGATTAATAATTAACAGTTGAAACTTTTTAATTCATCTCGACTGTCTCACAGTGAATGTAAAGCTACAAAAAATCAGAGTTGCATTTTTGGGTAAACGTGCATTTCGAGTTTTAAAAGATTTCTTTTAGATTTTTTTACACGACCTTTTTCACAACAGTTAGCATAAATTCCATTTGTTTCTAGAATTCGACGGATCTTTTCATCCAGAACTGCATCTTTTATAGCTTGGAGCACCTACTGGTGAATATAAAATTTGAAAAAGTGAACGCATCTTTTAAAACAAACCATTTAGATTTGGCTTCTGCGACTCACCCTTCATCTAAAAATTTTTTCCGAAATTATTATAAAAGTGCCATTCAATCAACTTTGTCTTTTGGCAGTTTCAGTCTTGCATTATTCCCTTTGAAGTGAACAGGATACATTAAACTTCTTTCGATCAATCTTCCAACTTTTACATCAGAGATGGCCCCAGGGATTATGTAATTTTTCACGAGTTCTCAAGTTTATTTCTTTGTTGAACTGTGCAACTATTTATTATTGGAATTGTTCCTTACATCTTAGCATAATTTAAAATAAAAGAATATTCAGAGGGCTCCAACTTGTTTGCATTATACATAAATGAACATTAACTAAATAAGTAGAGGGTCTCATTTATTTATTTCACCTGTTTTTGCTGTGTTTCTAGCGCAGCTGTGGATCCATTTAGTTATCGATCATTTTGGGCATAGTTCGGCCCTGTTCATTAGTTTACACGAAATTGTGAGCGTGCTTCAGCTTGCATCCGAGCAGCGCCTGCCAGATGGCCGTTGTTACATTGAGAATTTACCTTTGTCGTTACGCCCCGCGCAAGAGAGGAACTTCGAAGCTGGCGAGCTGCAAATGTAATTTTTCGATCCTTAGTCGGGGTTTACAATTCAAGCCAGCTTGTGGCTCCCGATTTCCAAGCTACCTCGCAGGTAGCTCGGCCATTTAAAATTCAGCTCGGGATACTAGCTTGAGTGAGTCGCAGACGTGTTTAATTACGGCAAAGCCGAATATATACAAGGATCCCCCAACAATATTACAAGTTACAAAGTGGTTTTCCCGTGGCAGAATCGCCTGCCGTTGCTACATCTGGTTCACGTTACAGTGGATCTCTGTCCCGACCGTCTATCGAAGCAGTCCTAATCTGGGCAGCGTCTTCGAAGGGGAAGTTTTATCGACCCCCTTAGGCCTTGCTATTATTGTATATGTAAATGTAACCTCGTCAATATTTTTCCCATGTTCTGTTAAGAATTGTACAGCAGTTGGCAGATAGAGTACCAATATCATCAAAAGCAAGCCCCATTGGCGAGCGCACATATTTCGGCCCAAAACATCGCTTGTTCCCTATTTCGGATTCTAGGGAAGCAAACGTAAATCCAAGTACAGAATTCCTGGCGCCAAGGCAACCGTCTTCTGAGTTTTCATCTAGTCCCAACTGGTCGATAAATAACCACGGCCCTATGTCTCGACTGACCAAGGGTAAAACAGGTTGGGGAATGTAACCATTAAACGTAATTATACATCAGATTTGACACCTCTTTGAGGGGCTTTTAATTCAAGTATAATCAGTAAATTACTCGTCCTCACCATCAGGCCATATTAACGCTTAAATAAAAAAATTACAAGAAAGTCACAAAACTGATGTTAAGATACCTTATGTATAGAGAAAATATTCTTCGATTTTATGAACGCATTGAACAAAAACTGAGATAAATTTATATCTTAAACCCCCTACGACGGTTGATATTGAAACAGCACTCAATGTGGAAAAAACTACAAGAGTAAAATTCGGAGCTCTACTTGAACAAATGTTAAACAGGCTAAAGGAAGCTGCAGACAAGTGGCGATACCAATTTTAAACAATAAGTACGTGAAAGGCGAACCATTTGTGAATTTAAATATTTAAAATTATAAATATTTACAAAATTAAATAAGCTATATTGGAAAAACAATTAAACTAGAAAGACAATCATTGTGAAAACTGAGAAAATATTTAATAGTTATCAAATTCACCAACAATATTAAGAAAGTGTTCCATCTAGTAATCATTTCGAACTTGTCAATAAGTCAAGATGAAAACCTTTACTGTTGGTAAGTAATAAGGCATAATTTAAACTTTAATTCCCATAAAGAGGTTGATTATGAAAGTATTAAATGCTGCGAAAAATACAATAATAAAGTTTCGGGGCTTTACTTGAATAGAACTCAAGCAGGCTAAAAAAGCTAAAAGACCACAACCGGCAAGAGACCGTAGAAGGTTAGGGATCTAACGAAATTTTGGGAAGGACTGTGTGCGGTGGGAGTAAAGTTGATTCATAATTTTCTTCCAAGTTTATGGGAAAGAGTATGTATACATAATATCGAACAGCTATTCATCATTGACTGCAATTTGAACAATGATACTACATTCAAGATCGAAATGACAAGAGTTGGACAGAGTTAGGAGAAGACCTCTAAAAAAGAACTTAAAGGAGGTTAACTTAAGAGCAAGGAGGTGAAGGGAAGAGAAATAGATAACATGGTCTGTGCAAGTTGGTTTACGGTAAATATATGAATTAATGTTACGTTATTTTCTATGTAAGAGAAAATCTAAGAAAATTATGAAAGGAATTGCGCCAATCTGCGTAAAAGGAAACTTTTGGACTGTTACCTTTAAAGATGACCCAAAAAATCTTTAAAACTATGATTACTGAATATGATTTTTTCCAAATTATCTACCCATAAATATTTTAGTCAAAATTCTAGTCCATGACTAAACCTGTTCTTTGTTCAAAAAATGACATTAAAAAAGCTGTGTTTTAAAACAACACAAAAGTTAACAAAACATTACGTTACGTTTTAATTGCGCCTCTACAGTTTCGCAGTTCTATGCGCGCCGTCATGTGTTTTCCGATGTCTGTAACACTGTAGTACAAGATTTGAATTTCTCTACCTATTTGCGTTTTGTTTATCGACATGAATAACGACATGAACTTAGCTTTTGTTCCCGACATCCTTTCCGTTTGATGCTGTGATGACTATCAGTTTTAGCGCCTTTTAAATTGTCCAGTGGTTTTGTGAGCATGCAGTTTATGTTTGGTCGTATTTGTCCTCGCTGATGGTGGCGACTTATGCAACCATGTCGATTTGCTGAGAAATTTCTTTTCACGCCAATTCTGGCGAATTAAAGCGCTTTAAAGGGCTTTGAAAAGCATCTGCCGTTCCCGACCTTCATTTGGGTTATTTGGGGTTTTACTCCACACGATTCTGTGCCAGCCACGCGACCTTCCTAGTGGACATAAATGGGCTCAACAAAGGAATTGTGTAATATGTTTTGATTTCCCTTTATTTAAAATCATTTAAAACTGTGGGCCGTGAATCGGTGCTGTGTACCTTATTTAATTGCTACAGTTACCTGCCGAATTCCACCAGAATTTAGTTTGGGACTCTCCGCTGTTTTGTACAGTTCGCTTCACGAACTAAGTACCTGAAAAAACTCGGTGTTTTTCTTCCAAGGAGCCTGCGTCAGCCTCCGTTACACCTTTTTAAACAGTTATAGTGTTTAATATAATTTATATTTGTACTTTCCAATCTGTTTTACGGTAATTTTCTCGCAAGCCGAGTTTGTATTATGAGGTGCACCTTAAATTTTGGACTAGATTTATTACCCAACGATAACCTTTGTTTAGCAAATAATCACCCGTACTTTGCACGATATTATCTGAATTCGTGATTATTATACTGTGATACTAGCATTGTGATTTTGTTATTGTTACTGCTACCTTTGCTTATCGTTGAGTTTTTCTTTCAGAATAATTATGCTACTGGAGTTTACGCTTGTCGTCAATTAAAAGATTCGTTGGCGCTCATTTTGGCTTTTTAATTTAACCATAAGCACTTCAAGAACTGCACACCGTCGCCCTGAGTTAGTCCGGCCGACAATTGCATCCACGTAGTCATTAATGTTATATTTTTGAAAAATTTAGCCGACGAATCAATTGATGCTAACAATGAATCTGTTCCGGTTGAGATTATAAGTTAAAAGAATATATTTTCAATTAATGTACCATATTCGTCTAACAGGGCACTAGACAACTGCTTCACTATATCAAACAAAAGAAGGATGCAAATATCGGGAAGATTATGTTGGGATAGGGGTAGGGTACAGGATCATTTTTAATCGAATATCTAAAAACTGAACTGAACCAAGAACAAAATCTTTAAACAGGTGTGTTGTTAAAAGATACAACGGGGCGAATAGGAATATGATCTTTCTGCATTTTTGGAGACCATACAAGTCTAGATATCCTCGGGTTCATAAATAATAAATAAAAATAATAAAATTGACACTGAAGATTTCTCTAAATTCATAAACAGCAGCTCTTACTTTGATACAAAATTTGCCTGAAGGGTATTTGTTGAGAATACAGAAATCGGTAAATTTGAGAAAATTGCAAACTATATTGATACGAGGCCACTAGAAATGTTATCTACCTGGCCATGAAAAAAACAATTGACACGATCAAGCTTTATTTGTCAAATAGTGGCGTCTAATCTAACCTTACGTGGAAAATTTGCGTTACTTGTGATAATTAGTTTGATTTTTATAAGGGGTTTTGTGAGGGAAAATGAGTGACTTGAAATTAGAATATCGCAGCGTCATTAAATTTCTTACAAAAGAGGGCCACTAGCCAAAAACCATTCTTGAAAGAATGGTCGTCGTGTATGGACATGATGCACCATCGTATTATGTTGTAAAATTTTGGTCTAAACAGTTTCGGTGGGGCCGTGAATCTATCGAAGACGATCCCAAAAGTGGAAGACCAAAAACGGCCACGAGTGAGGAAATTACGCGAAAAGTTGAAGCCCTGGTGCTCGAGGATCGTCGTGTGAAGGTTTCTACCATTAGTATGACGTTGGGAATATCTGAACCTAGCGTAATAACCATCCTACATGACAATTTAAATATGAGTAAGGTGTCAGCCAGGTGGGTTTCACGATTATTGACACCTGAACAAAAATTGCGTAGACTGGAAATTTCGCAAAGTCATTTGAAAACTTTGGACCAGAATTGTGACTTTTTATCACAAATTATAACGGGCGACGAGACTTAGGTGCATCACTGGGACCCTGAAACAAAATCAGAATCGAAGCAATGGGTTCATAAAGGATCTCCACCTCCAAAAAAGGCAAGAACGCAACCATCTGCTGGGAAACTGATGGCAACAGTTTTCTGGGATGTGAGGGGCATTCTTCTCATCGAATATATGCCAAAAGGGACCACAATAAATGCAGACGTCTACGCTAACACTTTGAAAAATCTGCGTAAAGCAATTGATCAGAAACGACCCAATTTTTCCAATCGAGAAGTGTTTCTGCTGCACGACAATGCAACTGTGCATAAGGCTGCCAAAGTCCGACCAATTATGCAGGAATGCAGCTTTGTAGAGATAGATCATCCTCCCTACAGTCCGGACCTGGCTCCATCTGACTTTTACCTCTTCAGACTACTAAAGAAAAACCTTCGAGGGCGCCGTTTTGACCCTGATGAGAGCCTAAAAGATGCCGTAGACCACTTTTTCGACAATCAAAAGGAATTCTTTTTTTACATTGGTATAAGTTCATTGGAGAACAAATGGCATAAGTGCGTTGATGTAAGGGGGGATTATGTTGAAAAATAAAAATATCAAAAAAATCATATGTCTTTTGTTTCATGGCTAGGTAGATTTCTTTTCTAGTGGCCCTCGTATAATCAGGTTTTTCCAAAATAACCAAATCGAGTGCAAAAAAGATTTCAATCTTGAATTTTTTTGACTAACTTTATAACTTCTTTGTTAAACTGATTTTTGTATAAATTATTTAAATTAGATTTACGCTTTGATATATATGTCCGCCTGATGATGAAGACGAAGCTCTAAACATGTAGCAACTGTAAGCAATCGCCATCCTTAATAAATTCCTAACTTATGGGGAGGTTGCGAGTTTTTCTAATACTCTGACGTGCAACCCTATTTTGAAAAAAATCAGTTCAGATTGAGTTTCTATCAAACAGAAGTTATAACATGTACATCGAAAAATACTTTTGATAATGTTAAAGTGTATGTCCTTATGCATAATACTAATCTGAGCTATGACCAACTTCTGATTCTGGTCGTATAGTGTTAAGCTGTTAATCAGTACGTTGTTTCTCCGCTCACGTAAGAATTAAAACATATTAAGAAACACCATGAACGAAGAACGTCTTAATCAGTGTTGAATTCAGACTGATTACTCCGGGAGGGAAAATGAAACGTCTGGGGGGTATTTTTACCTATTCCACCGCAATCCACTCATTCTTTTATAGATAGAAAAAAACATGAATATGAAGTGGTAATATTTCCGGGTGGGAATTTTGTTCTGCCCGGGGGGGAATTTCACCCCCGGCCACCCCCCTGGATTCAACACTGGTCTTAATGCACTGGTATTGATGTGGGTGAATAAAAACTTAATCCATAACATAAGTAACTTTGAAGAACAAGTTATAGAAAATTTTATATTCCTGCAAAACAGAAGACTTAATATTGTGTATAAGCAATAATTTTTTACTTCCTTTTACAATAAAGGAAGTATTGGATTCAGCCCAAAAATTCGAAATTGAGTTTTCAACAGATCTTCACGTTTTAGAGTCCCCTGAACCCAAAAAACATATTTTTTTCATTGGTCTTTCTGTCTGTGAACAGAATATCTCAAAAACAAAAAGAGGTATGGCGTTGAAACTTCATATATAAGTTTTGTGTACTATGTAGATGCGAGAGCAAGCTTTTGAAGAAAATCGCATAACCGGAAGTAGGTGTTTACTCTTGTGATTTTTCAGTTTTTTTCGATTTTTTCAAAAACGGCTCTAACGATTTTTTTCAAACTTCATATTTTTACTACATTGTGAATGTGTATTGATATGAGATAGGTAATTTTCCAGTTGAATACTTCTAAAATGGGTTTATTTTTTTTTCTATTTTTTTATCAACTCTTATTTTAAATAGAACACCTGGTATATTATTACATTTTTGAATTCAGCTTAAAATTCTAGAGAAAATTTGTCTCTTCAACTAACGCTCTATTTTGTACCGTTTTTTGCAGAATTTGTAATTTTTGAAAATTTTTGACAAATGCTTAAAACGTTAACATCAAACTTTTGCTAATTATGAGATCACTGTAAAAGGAAGTTGTGTGCGTGTATCACACCAGATTTTCTCTTATAGGTATTAATAATCTTGTTGCTTATTCCTTAGATACGAGTAGAAGTAGTACAACTTTATTCTAGAAATGGTTACTATGGTACTATTATTTGATTTAGTATTTTTTTTATCTTAGTCGATATAATAATGGTCAGTTGGTGACTTTTTTTATTTTATTTAGTATTTTTTTATTTTACTCGATATAATAATGGTCAGTTGGTGATTTTGTATCTTATTGGTGAAAAAATTAATATATGTACTACAAAACTTACGTTAACAATATCGTATTTTATTTTGCAAAAATAAGTAACATATCACAAAATAGAAGCTACGAGAAATATTTAATTCCTGCCGACATTCAGTTCTGTGTTCCCTTGGACAAATCAACGTTCAGAGTGCAGTCCTTGCAATTGAAGATGCCACTTCCAAGAGGAACAACTTTTCTATTTTTTTTTATTTTAAAAATGTATGAATATACCTATAAGAGAAAACGTTGTATTATATACGTAAAGAAAAGTTGGCATTATCTATGAACAACTTTTCTTTACTTGTATAGTAAACTACTAATATTCTATTATGGAACATACTATTATCGTGTTACGTTTTTTAACTCTTATGTACATTTTGTGTTGTGTTTGAATACTTTTGGACGATTAAAATTAAAAATCATTATAACTTATGGATTAAAACATCGATGGAATGTAGTGACATTAATTCTAATTTCTTGTTTAGTTATTGTTAAAAATTAAGAGTCCCACTCAATATAATTATCACGAAACATACTGCAAGCAACATTTGAAACATAGAATTACACATACTTAGCTTGATACCTCAATACTGCTTGGACAGAACCACAAAGTTTGCTTATTCAAACTCAAACATTAAAATGGGATTCACTAGACACCAAGAAAATTAAAAAATATATATGTGAAGAGGATGAAAAAAGAGCCACTGCATTTTTCTTAGCGAGGTGTATTCGTGGTAAAGTCATCCATTGATAATAATAATTTAGGTTCATTCATTTAGGCATACGCTTCAGTCACAGTGATTTATGAACGGAAATAAATGACAGCAGGAAGTGTGTTGTTTTGCTCAGAGACACTCTCTTATTCAGTGTTTTCACTTTAAAACTATTAGTAAATTCTCCAGTATAATGCGGTTATCTTACTCTTAATTGAATACAGTTACACGCTGTGTGGTTGGAAATTGTACAAGTATATTTGTTTTGTTCGATATGTATACTATTTGCAAATGGCAGATTATTTTAAGTTTATCAGTGTGTGAGGTAAAATTCAAACAGTTTTTGTAATATAGGAATTCAAGATAAAAGCATGTAGATACAGACGATTAAAACCATTGCCACATTTAGTCACTGTACCGTAAGGTAATGTGTAACAGATCAGTATGTATTTTAAAAATGTTGTATAATTTGATATAAATTGGTCAATATAAATTATTAACGCGTTAAGGGTGCATACTGCACAATAGAAATATATAGGGTACCCCAGTGTTAAGGGTTTTCACTTATGGAACGTGTAAGGGAGCTTAATATACCAACACAAAGCTCGACAAACATAATATGTCGGATTGCTTTCGATTTTGAGTTCTCAACTTTTAATGAGGGCATATTAGGAGCACCTTTGTTTCTAACTATGTACCTATGTATTACTTTAAAAGAGTTGTTTAAAGCGTACATCATCAATGCAAAGACAAACAATGAACATGTGGTGTACAGCTTCTCTGGTACCAAGGGGTCACACTTTCATCGTCTTTCAAATTGATACATAGCTAGAAATTAAATAAGTAATTTTAATGTTCTTCGTGCGCAATCTTCTGTTTATTCTAAAATAAAAAACAATAATTATGCTACTTTCTAATACGATAAAATTGATATGTAATTCAATTTTAATAGGAAAGACCTTTAAGACTGGGACGACCTGTAGGGGTCCTGGTCAGCCACTATATTAAGGGTTGTGTTCAACCGTGTATTGTTTTCAAACTTATGAAAATCACGTAACAACCGAAACTGTAAGGTAATTAAATTCTAGTAGGCTTGCTGTAATTGGCGTACAAAAGCAATTTTCGCTGAAAATCTATAATAAACCGGTGAAAATAATTGCATCAATAGTACGTGTTAGTGATCGTACTGTTCGAAGACCGATAAACAAGTTTCAAGCGAGTTTTGTTAGAGAGGAAGGTAGAAGTGGCCGACTAAAGGACAATGGAAACAAAATAACCAAAAAAGTGCTGCGTAGATTCAGAAAAATCGGTGCGCTTTAACTTAAGAGATATTGCTGGTGTTGTAGGTATTTCATCTCTAGGAGTGGAAACAAAAATTTAAAATATTAATATTTATGTACCGAGAATATTATGAAGATGTTTATACCCTGGCCTGAGGGTTTGTAAGTCGCCCGAGGGCTATAAATATCAAGTAATGCCCGTAATGCATACAGCGTTTTATTTCTGCTTTTAATACGTAAATAACGTCCCCCATTATGAGAGGGCATAATGAGCAGGCGTTCTCAATACGCCCGCCCGTTCTCGACGTCCTAGGGCGTTATGGACTGCTTTGTATACCTCGTACCACAGATATAAACACCAAATAATATATCAGTAGAAAATAAATAAATCTTCAAATCCGAAAAACAAAACGTGCCCAAACGAACAGATCAGCATACGCAGAAAGCAAAATTACCTGCGAGATGTTATGAGAACACTTTTCAATAATGATTCGTGTTTGATCTTGGATAATATCTACAATTTGACTAAGCGAATCCACGATAGGAATATAGTAAAAAAGCTCTTGTATGACACGTTATTTGTGAATGCGGCAAGGACAATCCATCTTTTACAACAAGTACAAGTCACGAATGATCACAACAACTTCTCCTCAAGTGACCTATGATTTTTGTAAAGCATTAACGTCACGTCGCAGCTTCATTCAGAAAATATTAAACGACAAACAAACTTCAATGGTTCAAAGCTTCTGTCAAGAATGTAATTTAAGGTTATATGTATTTATAATGATACAAGTGAGGACAAACGTTCAAATTCCAAGGCATACTTCGAGAAAATTTTGTTTATCACTCTCGACGATATTTTTTGAAAATTATCGCAACGAATGCTTACGAAAACGTCTTTTAATTTAACTTATATACCAAGGCACTGAAGTTTAGCTTTTTATCACGAATGTTGATTTAGTTGCCGAGGCCAAGGCCAAGACAAATAAGCTCCATGAGGCATGAAAAAGCACTACTACTGCCGAGTAGTACAGTATGTTTTTCTTTAGATCGAGAAATAGCGAAATTACAACATTTTAACCAACTTTTGTAGGTTATGTTGACGCCGGTTGACGTTTACGTATCGCCCCGCCACCTACAAAAAGTCGTAAAACAATTGATTACTTCACTGCCGATTTCTCGTATTTTAATGACACTTTCGACGTTCTGCACTGCCGATTTAAAAATAGTTATTTAGACCACAAGTGTTAGAAGTGCAACTTTTTTTCACAAGTGTGGAGGGTTATTAAACGAGGCGCAGCCGAGTTTAATATTCCACACGCGAGAAAACTAAACACGCTAACACGAGTTGTCTATAAGATTTTTGAAAAATTTCGTTAAATATTCAAATCCAAGCCTATTTTGTATAGAATTGTATTTGCCTTCATTTTAGTCAAGTACGTTGGTCAGTTCTGGTAACTAAGGAAACGTCTGTTTAAAATCGTTCATTCCTAAATTAAAAGCAAAGTGTCACTTTTTTTCACTGAGTGAAAAAAAGGGGCACATCACACACCGAAATTCATTAAAAAAGCCTACTTCTTTAAATGAAATTTAAAAAAAAAATTAAAAACTCCAGAATTCAATTAACTTTTCTTTTAGCCAGATTTGACCACCGCGCACTATAGTAAGAAGAATAGTACATGAAGACCAGCGTCAATTTGTTTGAAAAAGAAATTTAATCCTCCTTCTTCTTAGGGTGCCAATCCGTTGCGAATGTTGGCGATCATCATAGCAATCCTGACTCTGTCTGCAGCAATCCGGAAGTTCTGGGGATGTTTTGTTGAACCAGGTTCTGAGATTCTTGAGCCATGATATCCTTCGTCTTCCTGGTCCTCTTCTTCCAAAGATTTTTCCTTGTAGGATTGCCTGCAGCAGAGCGTATCTTCCTTCGTTTCGCATGATGTGACTTAGGTATCCTAGTTTGCGGGCTTTAATTGTGTTCATAAGTTCTAGGTCTTTTTTCATTCTTCTCAGAACTTCCACATTTGTCACTCTTGCCGTCCAAGGAATTTTCAGGATCCTCCTGTACAGCCTCTAAAGCGTTGAGTTTTTTTAGTTGTGGTTTCATTGAGTGTCCAGGATTCTACACCATAAAGGAGAGTGGAAAAGACGTAACATCTCAGGAGTCTTACTTTAATGTCAAGGGTGAGGTTATGACTTTTGAAGAAGGAGCTCATGCGCTTGAAGGTTGATCTGGCTTTTCCTTTTCGTGCTTTTATTTCCTGTGCGTTATTCCAGTCCTCATTAATGATGGTTCCCAGGTAGTTGTAGTGATGAACTCTTTCGATAGCAGCTTGGTTTATCAGTAGGCGGCTTCCTATGATTTTCTCTTTGCTGATTATCATGCGTTTGGTTTTATTTACGTTGACGTCGAGGCCGTATTGACTGCTGTGATGGGTGATTTTGTTCATCAGGGCTTCAAGATTGTCAGCAAAGACAATAGTATCATGGGCGTATCTGATGTTGTTTAGCCGGAGTCCGTTTATCAGAATTCCTTTGTCCATGTCGTCTAGGGCTTCATTGAAGATGCGTTCTGAGTAGAGATTGAATATAATAGGTGCAGTATGCAGCCCTGTCGGACTCCTCGCTTTATTTGTATTCTGTGTGTTCTCCTTCTACTCTAACGTTAGCGATCTGGTTCCAATAGAGGCTTCCAATTATTCTTAGGTCTTTGTCGTCGATACCTGTCTCTTTCAGTAGTTTGACCATCATTTCGTGTTTTACTCGGTCAAATGCCTTCTGATAATCAATCAGGCATGCGTATACATCGCAATTCGTGTCTTGGCATCTTTGAAACAAGACTTGCACTGCAAACAGTGCTTCTTTAGTGCCGACCGCCTTTATGAAGCCGAATTGGTTTGGGGATATTTGGCTCTCACATACGCTGTATATTCTCTTGTGGATGATTTTAAGGTTACTTTTAAGAGATAGCTCATGAGGTTTATTGTGCGATACTCTTCACATTTCTCCTAATGAACCTAAACTATGGCCAATTAAGCGTTATTGGGCCATTATGAAAGCGAAATTGAAGAAAACAAGAAAAACAGTAGATGGCGTTGAAAATCTGAAAGCTAAGTGGAAAAAAAAGAAAACAAAATGGAGAAAAAGGAAATACAAGAACTAATGGTAAAACAGAAAAAAATTAAAGATTTTTATAATAATAAGATTTAAGACATAATACACTGAATTTAATTTGAAAATATACGGTACCCCCCACCCAAGAAAAGCGCCCTTCCGTTCTTTCCAAGAATACTTCGACACTCAACATCAATCCGTTTCGCTAATACAATGAAATGTTATGAAACGCCGACGACCATACCTCAAAAGTTGATGTTGCCTTCATTTTCGGAGGACCTATCGTATGAAAACGATCCAAGACTTCAGGAAGGTTCCTGGCGACCGGAATCGTGTACACATACGAACATACATCCCCCGCACAGCACGTTATGACACCCCCCAATACGGGGGAGGGATCTAGTGGGCTGGGGTATTCACCAAAAGATCCGAACAGCCGAGACGGAGATTTGATATAGTGGGTTCATTAGTCGGTTGGCACGAATTTTAGAGATATTTAACTCAGAGTGGTTTTCGATATGATTGAATTTCAATACTTCGTAAATATAATACGGTTTCATTTAACCCCATTACGTTACTATAAAGACTTGCTTCACAAGCCTTAGTATATTCGGCCTTCTCTATAATATGTTTTCCTTCACGCACAAACAGAGTAGAACAGAGCAGTTAAAGTTCAATATTTTCATTTCGTTAAAATATAAGAAATCTTTGTTTTCATTTTTGAAAATGTTAACAACTGTGTTCGTCGTTCATTCATTAAAACCCTGTTTAACGTAGCTAAAGTAGCTAACAAGAAAATAAACTGCAAAAATTATACATTTTCCTAGTCACTAATAGAAAGTGGCTAAGTCTGGAAATTTTGAAAAATTCATCTCCGGTAGTTTTTGAAATATTTGCTATATTCCAGATTTTTTTTACACCCGTATATAACAGCAACGAGATAACATGAACAACAAAATAGAATGCTTGAGTAAGAAAGAGATGACCATACGAAAAAAAATATTTTAGTAGGCATGTGTGGTTGACATCTGTCATAATTAAATGTGCGTCAGGCCTACTAGAATGTTTGCTACTATGTTTATCTCTTTCTTACTCAAGCAATACGTGTTATTTTCTTGTTCATGTTATCTTATTGCTGTTATATACAGGGAATTTATACTAATAGTTAACATAAGCGTTTCGTTTCTATGCCACCATTTCATCATACAGGTCATTTCCATAGTTACAAATGAGACCAATAGATTAGAGCGTGTATTTTACGAGTTAACATAGGACTTATACTTGTCAAAAAGACAATTAAGAGTTATCCTAATGTATATCACTGAAGCAAAGATACAACACACAAGTTGTTCCTACGTATCTACTTTTTAGTTGCGTACTTACATTCTGATAACAAAATTACAGTTTCTTATTAGCCAGTACCTAATTCAAATTCGTATGTTAACTCGTAAAATAAACGCTCTAATGGAAGTGACATGTATGATTAAATGCTGGCATAGAAACGAAACTGTTATGTTAACCATTAAAATAAATTCACTGTATAATTGTGGCCCCATCGGTAAATACATATTAATAGTAATTTATTATAAAAGACGATAAAGTAAAAGTTTATCCACGAGTGAATCGCTTACCGTCGAGACGAAGTCGAGACGTTTATGATTCAAGAGTGGATAGTAATAACTTGATCTTCGTGTATAATACAACTTTTTTTTTCTATAGCAAGAACTTTAACAATTTCAAAAGAAAATAAGGAAAGTCAATCACATTTTAAAATCGCAGTAGCTAGATTGGGTTGCTAGGATAATACGAAGCTGTAATATTTAATTTAAATAAAAGTTAGAAAATTAAATTACTTTAACTACCCTTGATGTTAAAGTAACAGTTGACCTTTTGAGTCGATTAAAGCACCCTTTAACATTTGCTATAGAAAACATATTATTTTATTATATTTTTTTTATATATTAATTTTTAATGTAATTTATTTTATTATTTAATTAAACTCACAAAAAACGTGTATAATGCACAATAGAAAGTTGTGCGCTGACCTCGTGCCCTTGCAACCCTCCCTAGGGTCGAGGTGCAAACGTTGCAATCACTGCAGCAAATTCTTCTTTCCATGCACATTCTTACGTTAGATTCATTTAATGTATGTACCTCACATAGTATGGTTTCAAAATTTAATAGGTACTATGTACAAACCAATGTTTAGATCAGCAATGATACCCTAATAATCATTGTAGAGCTGGTTGCATAGTCGCAAGCTACAAGAACTGATCAAACAGTCTCGAGCGTTGAGCAACGTTCGCAGAGGTCGGCACTCGGACGGGTGTGCGACCTTCAGGGGTAGTAAAATCGCAGCCAGCCGTCCCTCGGAGAGCACGTTAAGCCGTCGGTCCCGGTTGCCATCTCGGTGACAGTCGTTAGGTTACATCAGAGGGGCTCGCGCAACCTGAAAACTCTGACACCAGGCTTCCTATCACAAGCCATCATACGATACTCACACACATTGTAGATTTTGGAAACTTGAGAATTATTAGCAACAACTGAAAATTAAGCAATGGCATTTGTCAAAATACTGAACCGTACGTGGATGTGGTCACTATTGCATAATATTATTAGATGATATCTTATGCCAGAACACACACACGTCAGAGAGAAATGGCACATTTGAAACCCTATTAGCACTTTAAAAAATATTCTCTCAGATTTGTTGCACAAAAATTCGAGTTCGATACTCAGCAGAGTAGCAATCGCCTAGTCTTCATGCCTAAATTCTTCTCCAGAGTTTGATATTAACAACACGGTTGATGATGATTTGAAGGAGAAGTTATATTTGTACAAGTTGATTTCAGAACGCTACTAGAGGTTTTTAGATCCTGGAAATTTTTCCAACGTATTTAATTTTGCATGTTATGGAAAGATTAAAAAGAAGTAATCATTTAAAAATCATTTCGTTGGTTTTCACTTCCTAAAAAACATTTCCGTCTCTATGCAAATTGGAACGTCGATGGTTGTCAACATCTCCAATCTCCATCCATTGCCTTGGATTAATGGCACATGCGACCATGTCGACACCGCGTTTTCAGTCACATTTCGCAACCAACCAGCATGTACCTGAATTAATTACAGCATTACCAAAAATTACAGTAATTCCGCTGAGTGCTGGCCTTCACGCCCTTGCCGGCTCGCCGTGCCTAAAATAGTCCTAATTGGACTACCCCAACATAAAAGAAGTGGCGTGCAGCAATAAACAAACAAGCCTATCCTTCGATATGCTGCAGCGTTTCCGTCTGCCGGAGCAAGGAGTGTCTGCTATCTCGACTCCGAAAATAGCCTTGGAGCGGCGGCTCCTCCGCGGAGCCGACCCTGCGCCATTAAAATTGCCTTCACGTAGCCGAATTGCGATTCAAGCCGCGCAATTAATGCGGTAAACGCTGGTAACCTGACGTGGCGTACCAGCGGTGACATGGGCACAACATGACACTTCCGGGTTGCGAGATGAGATGGAATCGCTCGTACCCAGTTGCTGATAGCGCCGTGCGGAGAAAGCTGCTCTAATGGCGGATACACGATCTTTTTTCGTGATAAAGTCGGATTAGCTTCCCGCAATTTCAGCCGGCAGCCAAGTGAAAACCGACTTTTATTTTCGTTGCGTTTTTGCGAAAACTGCAACAGGTGACTGCGCCCGGTCGCAATTGTGGCATTGAACGATGCTCCCGTGTGTTTGGACGACCTAAGTCCACATCTCGCGGTGCTCCGCTAATATTTGCTTTAAATGAGTCAATATTGTTTAAAAAGGCACGGTATAACAGTTGCCTCGAGAAATGGCGAGTGCTCCAGCGAACGAACGTGACTGAAACAATGGAACGAATTTTATAAAATTTAGATGGTTATTACTGCTCCTTAAAGGTATGCTGGCATTGTTTCGAGCAATGTAAATTGGCTGTTACACTCCATGAACGTTGAGATTATGTCCAACGCTGTGTGGAAAAGAGAATTTAAAATTAAAGAATGCCGTATAAACTTCCAGCTGTTAAAATATGTACAAACGTTTTGTTGCCGTTGTTGGAGCAATGCATTTTTACATATTGCTTGCCTAATTTCTCTATGGTTAAATTGTAGAAGTTCTACACGAAAAATATATCATGCAAACATTTGTAGAAGTGTTACAACTTTATAAAAATTCAATATCAAAGATACACATAGGAAAAAAGATCTCACACTGATGTAGATGCAACAAGGTCTACGCTAGGGGTAGGCATAACCCCAACATTTAAAAAATATATATGTCGAAAAAGTGTTTTACGTTATGGATAACAACAATACTTTAATATAATATCCACATATACAAATCAATCCACAAATAAATATAGTGTGTGACGAAAAACTATCGCGCTTACGGTGATATCTCAGGTGTCACTACAGAGCTTGTTGTCCGACCACGGAAAGAATGTCCCATTTCTTGCCCCCAATCATATTTATATTTAGTTCTGTCTATTCGGCTGGGTTAGAATCCCTTGTCATTGAATGTACTAACTGCCTTTGTGTCTCTGACAGTTTTGCGTTGGCGAAGAGTTTATGACTCTCCGACCCTCGCAACATTTTGTACGGTTTTTGTCTCATATCCCTAGTTTCCGAAATACAGCGTGTTTTTCAGTCACGTATTAAATGTTGACACTATAAACTGGTATAAGTTATCCTTTGAAATAATATTGGTTATTATCGGTGTATTACTAGTGGATGAAAGACGAGTGTCACAACACAGCTCAGACAGTAACTATTTAATCGCAAGGCCCATAAAAAAATTTTACAGCAAGGGATTTTTTTTTCTGTTTTTGTAATTTTTGATAACTCATATGATTTAGCAAGAACAAAATAAAATCTGAGAATTGCACCAGGCGTTTCACAACACCAGTGTAATCTAGTTGCCTGTATCTCACACACACCAGTTTAGAGTGTCATACCGAAAATCACATAAATTGATTCAAAGTTTGTTCTTCTTCTTCATCATCATCATCATTTAACTTCTACAATAGGCTAACAGCCTGCTCTTTGCTATAATATTAGACTGCATCGCGCCATCATTTTTGTTGTCGCCCAATACTCCTTCCCTTAAGTTGGCCGTCTCGTGTGATTTGTACCACTCTACTCTCGTTCATTCTATCTATTGCAATGAATGGGTGTATTATTGATTTTTAATATTCATTATATTTTTAACGACTTAAAAATTGCTCGTTTAAATATTAGGTACAAATGCATTGAATAGCCAAATATTCAATGCATTTGTATCTAATATTTAAATCCAATGCAAACTTGGTTAAATGATATTCTTGCATTATTTTAAGTGAAGCTGAATTTTTGCTATGAAATCGCCTCCATTGCACTTAATGCTGAATAAAACGAACAATAACAATAATCACGTAGTCTTACCTCTTTGTATTTATTAATTTGCATGTAATAAAATAATGCTAATCTCAGGTACCTATACATCCGTTTACCACATCAACGTCGCCACACAAGCTCAGCGTCTTCCGTCGAAAGCTATGCCTGTAGAGGAAGCAATCCACGAACTGCAACTCCACCGCCTCAGATGTCCTTATTCCCAGGGGTTACTTCCAACTTCACCGCTGAGCTAGGTAGTCTGGAAACCAAGAACCGCAACGAAGTCCAAACTCAGGATTACTTTCCGACCCTGGATGGCTGCAACAGCACCACCTTCAGCGTCACGGCTCGTTCCCTCTCCATAAAGTACTTTCCACCGATCTATAAACCAGCGAACGTCGTACTCAGTCCATACATTCGCAGACGAGCTCCACCAATAGCCCCCGCTTGCACTCAACTACGAACCTATTTATTATTTATGGTTCATGTATTTTAATTTATATCTTCTGACATTATCTTCACAACCCTTATTTCAATTAACCACCATTTAACTTGATTACTGGGTTTTATTCTGTTAAACATAATTATAAACAAACCCCAACATTAAAATTTTAATTTTTGGAGATATTTTTGAAAAAAAAACTCCTATAATCCGGTAACTGGCATTTCATTTGTTTTACATTCACTTAATACCTACTCGATTCCATTTTAAATTTGTAAATGTCAACAATTTTGACATTTGTTCACTTTAAACACATTTTAACTATTCTTTCTTAGTTCGCGCTGTTAATTTTACTTTCAGGTACCTTCTGCCTTATTTCTTATTTGCAATTACACATTCTTTATGTGATTCATGTGCAAATATTCATTAAATTGTACCCTTTTGAATAAATTGTAATTCAATATTAATTTTAGCATGTATACATTATTTAGCATTACTTTTAAGGTAATTTCACAGAAAACTTCAGCTTAATTATATTACGTTAGCATAAGCATCCGTACTAAATGTGACACTGTTTCATACTAATTTAAAAGCAATTATTAACCATGATTTCAGGTTACACGTTTTTCAAATGAAAACTTGCTCCCAAGTTATAGTCAATTTAACTTTTATATTACCATATGATGTATCATTTTATTAAACAACTTTTATTTTCTCCAGTATCAACATTTTGATAATTAAACCATATCAATCGCTACATTTTTAAAATTCATTCAACATAATATGAGTAATTGAACAGAGTAGCCCTCAGGTATAGTACCATACCAATATCCGCAAGTTCCATTCACTTCTTCTCTGCGATACTCAATTAGTAATGTTTTCATTTTTGCATGCTTCCCTTCGATGTTCGTTAAAAACAAAATTCAAAATGTAGGTTGGAAACTTCAAAACGTCGTATTTCGGAAACTACCAATCTGAGGCAAAAATCGTACAGGAATTTTCAATTTCATTTTATGTTACGACGTACTTCCAAATGACTCCCTGCCGCTTTAAGAGACATCCTGCACACAATAACACCATAAAAACCGTTATAGGTAACGTATACGTCGCGGGGATTTGGAGCCTAACAGAAATAGATCGCAGAATAACTAGTGATAGAAAAGATGGGGTGACGAATGAAGAAATAAGGAGAACGATGAACGTCTAGGAAATAATTGTTAACCATAAACAAAGTAGGCAACTAATCTGGTATGACCATTAAGAATGACAGAAAACAGAATGCCGCAATCAGCATTGAGTTGGCGTCGAGCTAAAAAGAGGAAAACTAAAAACCAATGAAGCCTGAGGAAGAATAAAGAAAACAATGAAAGTTGGGAATCTTACAGAGGCACGTGGGAACCGCGAATAATAGAAAAGATGTCTGTATGTTATTGTTAGGTGATGTCGGTCTCGTTAGGGCACATTTTAACCAACTTTAAAATTGGGAGACCCTGTATATAGCTTGCTATGTGCACACAATTAAAAATGATAATTATTAGACTTGCTATTAAAAGATATCCCTCACCTTCTTCAGAATTTATTTTCGATACCTGCCTAACGCATGCATACAGGTTTTACTAATAAGTACACACAGTGAAGTTATCATAAGCAAGCAGCTTTAATGAGGATCGTATTTTATGCGTGAACAACTCTGGGTTCATGACAAAATATTGCACATAACATCAATTTCATTTCGAGTTCTTGGAAGAACAATATTTAATTAAATGAATGTCGAAAACGAGTAAGCTTTGATTTAATTTATGAGCCTTCTACTTTCCATTGTTGTCAGTTTTTAATCTTATTTGTAGAGCTCAACAATTAAAATGAAATATTTCGAGAACTAAAATGAGCACATAACGCATGGTAAATACGCTATTTTTTTTCACTCTGCGCCACTGGTGATGACCCACTGCAAAGTGGAACCGCACTCATATGCTGTTGCAAAATGTCTACCGTTGAAAACCGTCTCGAGATCAATTCCTTCTGAAATACTGTGTAAATTGCTCCAGATCAGACCGCACCAGCCATTACATTTGTATATCAAACAGCGCAAACAATCAACAATGGTTTATTCTCACGTAAGTGACAAAATGACGTCACAAACAAAGCAACTTAACCTAACATTTCAACCGACCTCGTACAGAGGTTTCTCGTTGGATTAAATTCGAGAAGCTCTGGAATTTTTGGAGCGGGTTCTATTTATACCCTCGTACAAAGAATCGATTCTAAAGCCATGTAATGGTCCAATTTGACGTAAGTATTTTAAAAATTATTCACCGATACGTAACTTTTTTATAAATAGAAGAAAATCGCAAATTAAAAAAGATGCATTAGTTAATTACATAAAATTCTTAATTTTAATTGTAAAACTAAATTCATTACCGTTTTCAGCGCATTTCGATCTACAAAGGTACCAAGTTTCACAACCGTCCGTAGCGTCTCATATCGAAGCATTTTTAACACGGTTAGGGCTGTGCCCCACATTGAACTCAAAGGTACTTCCGGAAAAGTGTTCCTACATCTTTGCTGCACCTGGGTAAACGTTATCTTCCAGGGCAATTATTTTCTATGAAGATCTGGGCCAACATCATATGTGCTATAACGTCGTGCATTCCTTGCTTGATATCACGGAACCCAACCACTCTGCTAGTGCAACCAGGCCTCAAAGATGTCCATGCACACCTCCTTCCAACGTGTCTCTGAACTGCAGCGCCGTGGGGAGCATTTGCACTGCCCGATCTAGCCTGTCGCGGCTCCTGGTGCCATACTAAATTTTGTGTTTGTAGGCACCAAATTAAAGACATAATGCCTGCTCCTTGGCTATCGGCTTCGACTTCTACAAAATCTTGGCCCAAAATGTTGAGTTGTGGAACTCAGACTAGCACTGATTTCAGCCCCCACGAGCAGTGCTGGCGCCAAACTTGTTCCCACTGCTTTGATGGTGTCTTTTGTGGAGATGTGACCCGATTTTATGTACTTTTTTACTCGTAATAATATTGTACGTTAAGTTTTGTAGAAAACACCTACACACGCACCGAGTCGTACACTGTCTCGCACAAAACTTGATCCAGACTGTTATTTGTGCTCTCTGGAACTAACATAAGAGCCCTATTTGTCTTGCTGGCTCTTTGTGTGACAAAATGAGATTCCAAGCACATTGTAGCTTGGTATTGCCAAAGACAACCTCAAATTCATCTGGAAGCTACGAATTTTGAATTGAATGTTGTGTGATTCAATTTGTATGTATTTATCCTAAATTGCTTATTAAAAATAATTTTCTCCTTAATTCTTACTTTTAAACTAACTTATGCCCTAAATTTTACTATATATAATTGACCGATAAATCCTGCGGCAAAGAAATCTGTTTGTGTTGTGGAAATCCTTCGGCAATTGAAATTTGTCAGTTACTTAATTGCCTTTAATAAATGCATAAATGTTCAACGTACAAGTGAATATCCATGCAATCTACGTAACTACTTAATATCTAACTCGGGATTGTGCCATTGTCGATAGAATTGAATGAAAATGTCTGTTATTATTAGTTACAAAGGAATATTTTGCACATAATGGGGACAATTATATGTTTTACGGGTATAGAGAAAAAAATTCAAATTCAAAATTTCTATTCGACGCCACTGTTTATTTGCTTTTCAATTATTCCCTTCTAGCTCTAATAGTAACGAAGGCTGCTATTTAATCCAACACCCCAAAATGGGACATTCTGTAAAAGCTTCTTGCATACAATTTTGCTTATATATTTTGCATATTTTATATTTTGGAAGCATGAAGATGAGTGTTCCTCCCTTTTAGTAGAACACCTACACCGTAGAACAAAGACCTGTTTATTTTTTGTTATCACTATAATCGTATCGTAAATCATAAAGGTGGAAATTAATTTACATACACCTTCAACTGGTGCCAGATGGATTTTCTCAACGCTCTTACTTATTTATCAACATAAAGGGATTTAAAAAAAGACTTATTTGTTGCCTAAGGTGAACATTCGAATCTGCTAATTTCAATTCAAGATGCCTTTAAGTTGGCAGTTCTAGAAATGATTAATTTAAAAATGGTAGAAACAGTATACAACGATTTAAAAACAATATAAACGTGCAAACGATTTTTTTACATTTTTATTTTGATCACGTGTAATATTCAGAAACATTATTCGGTTGAAATCCATGGAATCATGGAACCGTTTGTACAGTATTTAATTTAATCAATTATCATGTCGACGCCTCTACACTTTTAGCACAATTACAATTCCGACTGCCTGATTTAAGGACCAGATTTCAATTTTCATTTTCATTTTCATACCCGTTTTCTAGGACTAACGTGCATTACAAATCGCCTATTCTAGTAATGTCAAATGCGTTCAGTAAATATTGATATATTTTCGCTCACAAGTGGTCAGTTTCGTGCTGCAATTTCCGACTGAAGTAATTTTGTACTCGGGGAAATTTTTGATTATTATATTATAATATGTGGATTTACGAGGTGCATTTCATTTTATTTAATTTTATTATTATACTGGTTCACTCTTGTCATAGTTTGGTTTAGCAGATAATCACTTATTTTGTTTTACCTATTTGATTTAAGTCTTGGCGCCACTAATTTCGTTATTAATTTATTTGTTTCCTGTAATTGGGAATTTAGTTCCCGTTGGAAATACATCTATTTATTATTATTATTATTAGTATAATTTGTATCTGGATGATACTGTAAGGATCGACCCGTTGTTAGACTGCAATTAAGGGCGCTCTTTTTCGGAAGAGTGGTCGATTCGAAAGATTAACAAGACCACACACAACATATGGGTACGTACAAGCTACACAATACAGTTGAATATGTGCTGTATCTGAATAGAGAGGAGTGTATAAATGATCATCGACATCGTTGTAGAAAAACTTTTATTATTTTTGGTTTAAATTTCATATTTTGTATCGTGATTCTAATCAGTTATTGGTTTTCCAAGTCAAAATTAATAAAAATCTAAGCTGATTGGCATAATTCCACGATAAGAAGAGGGAATAACGAAATAAGCCAACACAATAGTTGATACATACTTGTCGAAGTTTACTTAAAATCGTTAAGTCTTAAAAAACAAGCTCGTAACACAAATTAACTTTGGAGTTTGAAGCTGGTATAAATGCGCTGAAATTTTACACCTCTGCTAATTACATTACCTACATTACATTTTATTTTCTGCTAAAATTCGATAAGAAAACGATACCAACGAAGGATGAAGAAAATTACTTCACCCACCACTCTGTTGTCATTCGAGCTCCATTCGCATTCTCTTGCATATACCCAAAAGTATAGAATTGCTATTACTGTTTAACATTGTCTTCTTTGGAGTTGTCGCCAACTTAGATTGCCGAAATCGTGTTACAATTCTAAATATATGTGAAACAAAATAATTCTTAGGTTAAAGCCACGTTGGGTCTGACAATGATGCTTTTTATGGGCACGTCAAACGGAGAGTCAAACGTACCCACAAACAATGTAGGATAATTGAAGATAAATAATATTTTCTTTGTTTATAGACATAATAATAAAAAATGTTTAAATTAAACTTACCTTTATTAACAGATTTAAAATTAAACACCACCATATAAAATATTCTTAAGACATCACAGAAATGGTTTTACATCGGTACACAACATGCAAGGACGGTCAGACAGACAAGGTAAAACAGCGTAATAATATTAGTAAAAATGACAATGATAAAAATTGTCCGTTATAAACAGAGATTCTAATCATGTTAATACAATATTTTATGGCTATCGATTGAAATATACAATTGCATTATTTGAATCCGTGTACAATATGGACAATATAGCTTAGCGATAGTGGCACTAGAAATTCAATATAAAGTACAATCTTTATGTATTTTTTTAATTAGAGCGTATAAAGTGACATACTGTCATATAATACAGAATTCCAAAAGTAAAACAGTGTACGAATTAAATAATTCGAACATTCGCGTTTAGAAAAACTACATTACTCCCAATTTTCTTAAGAGATAAAAATACTGTTTTGTCCAGAAATTGTGCTTAATCACAGACATTTTTAATTTTTGATGTGTCATTGGTAGTTTTTTTTAAATAATAGCAAGGCATTTCATAGCAGGAGGTAACAGTAAGCGTCCAGCATCCCATGACGTCACATTAATCTCATCGGATCCGTTTTTACGTTACACTATATTTCTGTGTTCCTGCAACCATTATTTGTTTTTAATAGCACACTTCTATTTTTATTTTTACACGAATAAGATAACGATTGACTAAAGCTAACGACACGTGATAATTTATGGCAAACGTTGTGATGTTAATTACATTTGTTTGCTTAAACCTACTCCATTTATCTGTTTAGCTGTGTACATTTATAGAAACTAAGTAGATTTTGACTTGACGTCACCCCGTACAGAGAACTACAATCAGTGTGTAGATAAGTTTCCTGTTTGTTTTCTTTTTAATTAAAAAATTAATGCTTATTTCACATATTTTGAAATTAGTGTAAATATTAGGTACTTAGTTGGGTGTTATCAGCGTAATAAATAAAAAAAATTAAATTATCTGAATACATGTACATGTGCTTAACTATTAATTTGTTACATACACTTTATCACTTGAGGCACTACAGCACTAATTATTTAAAAATATATAATAAACAAGCGGTTACAAACAGCGAAAAATGTCCTAAAGTAACAACTACATAATTTTTAATTATCATTCTATAGCTAGGCAGCCCAGTAATGGCTTAATTTAAATGAGATAGTGATGACGTTGGATTTTTTTTTACAAAAATGCAATTAAATATCACTAAATATAATGAAAATACCTGCAATATAAAAGAATGCAACTGCAGTTTTGTAGTGTTACCTTTCATCACACATCGGACACGCTCACAAATACACGTTTCAATTTCCAAAGAAAAGTTTGTACATTTTAGGATTACTCGAATCCTTGCCATTTTCAACTACTAATACATTTTATGTTGGAGAAAAATGATCATTTTATTGCCATCTTCATAAAAACTAATGAGGCAATAAAAACAATGAGTATGTCACGCCGAATTGATGAAAAACGATAACTCATAACGTAGCAGAATAATTTCTGCGCCAGTTTGTGTGGAAGATTAGTGCAAAGAACTGGAAAGCATCAAGACGAGATTGGTCGCTTCTGTTTGTTCGTCGATTTGTATTCGGGCTACCAGTAATAAAGTTAAGAGGTGGCGCCACTACCCGTCAGGGTGGCGTAGTGGCACAATGGCGGAACCTGAGGTCGCCAGTTCGAATCTAGGTTCCGGAAAGATTTTATAAAAGTTATAGAAAAAGATACTGTATTTAAAAACTCAGGTTACATAAGAAGTATAGGCAGGTTATTCGAAAACATGTCGTTTTTTAATTTTATTTGACATTTTAAAATAAAAAAAATGTAGGTTGAAATCCATTTCAGAACAACGAGTATATGAAAAGTGCTATGAAATTTTACTTAAATCTAAATGTTAATATCAGTAAAATACAGGATATGAGTGTACTGAAGTTCACTGTTTCATTCTTTAACGAAGAAATTTAATAACAGAAATAAGATTATTAAACTACAGTAATCTAAGCGTTGTCGACCCTTAATTTTGAAAATTTCCATTGCAGACATTTTGTTGGAGGCCGCAATTTTTTATGAAACCTAAAGCAAAAATATAAAAATCCATACTGGTTAACAAGTTCATTGTATCTGTTTGTTCTTGAACAAGCAGTAGTAATTTTACCAACCGGGATAATAAATTAAATATAGGTATTTAATGCCGCACTCTATACATGCTCTAAAATACTTTTCTACAAACTGGGAAAGCACTAACGAGCTATACAATTTCTAATGTCTCATGTTCAAGTAATTTTACTGGTTTCACTAAGCAGATATTGCGTAGCAGCAACAGCTCGAGCCGAGAGGAACGAGTAATTAATGTGTAGTTAAATGCCCATTTAGACGACGTCAGTGTAGGTAACGTTGGTCACGAACCGATTTCGCTTACCAGAGAATAGCAGTGTTGGACACACACTGCCAGTCGGTTAGCATGGCCAAAAAGGAATTTATTTTTACGCTTTGAATACTATTGAATCTAACCAAACTGTTATTATTTATACGAAATTTATCACCAGACATCCATTAATATTCCAATTTCGGTACTTAAATTGCCAGCAAGCCACCAACCTTGCTGAACTGTATTTTTCCAATCACTTTCAATCAGTTGTGGCGTCAAAAATAGCGATACAAATTTAATTTAACAGAATTTTTTATGTTACCACATATCAAAGTCACTTCAGAAATCTGTTCAAGCTGGAAATGCCACAAAATATGAGGAACATTAGGAACGTCAAGTAAAAATATGGGAGTTTGAAAATTACATTTAACATTTCAAGAAGTTTGACCAATACACAACTCCATCTCTGCAACAAACATCTCTTGGGAGATAGCTAAATTCCTGGAGTAAGTCATAAGGCACGTCAAAAAGAAAGAAGCCCTTATAAAATTTCAAGTAATGTGTGTATTTACACAAAGAAATTGCCTTTACGTCAGGCATAATTAGGAATTAGTTTGACTGAAGAAAAATATAAGAAATGGCTAAAATAAGGCTATGAAGTCAAATTCACAATAAAAAATAATTAAAAACTCAAGGAAAATTTCGTGGCACTAATACAATCGCGTAAATAATTAGACTACAGTTTGTCTGGCAACGCTAAAGATAATTTGCTGATTAGCTATGTTTAACAGTAATTGCTGTTGTTTAACGTAATTTTATTTAAATGTTTTAATAGAAGCACCTCCCAGACTACGAACTAGAAAGTAACTAGTAATGAAACGTGGAAAACCAGCAACTAAACCTGTCGAGTTTGTGCATTTAGGAATTCAGTGAAATTGTAGTTGTAAGGATGACAATAGATAAGTACTATTCTATAAATATTTCGCATTGAGGGATTTTATGAATAGAAACTGTATGTATTTCAGTGCTTGACATATGTCAATGTCGTTTTATATTTAGAAATCTTGGAAATGCGTATAAGTACTAAAAAAAATGAAAACGCTAAAACTACTATCCCATATGCTGTTTTATTACTGTTACAATGCCATGTTGTGGCAATTTTACTCTATTTTTTTGCCAACCATTCACATACCATACGGATGCCCTTTTTTACGATTTCTGCTGAACATGAAGAATTCGCTAAACGTAAAATTATTGTTTAAAATTGCCCTACTTATTATATGGAAAAAAACTGATACAAATCGGTATAGTAGATGTGTAATTATTATCAAAATTAGATGTCTCTATAAGTCTCTTGAGTTTCACTTGCACAGAAGGATTGAATGAAGCACCCTAGGTGCATAGTGAAGATGTAAATGCTATCGATATACAGAGTGATTTTTTAAAAACTGAATTGCAGCAGGCCCTGGATAGCCTGAATCAGTTGGCAGTACTGAAGTGCATTATCAGTCTATGTCAAATTCGAACTTAGTAGGTTAGGTTTTGTTTGTCATTTGACACACACTGACGCAAAACTTAACCTGCAAATCTCGAATTTGACATAAACTGACAATACAATTCAGTACTGCCAACTGATTCAACTATTCAGGGCCTGCTGCAATTGAGTTTTTAAAAAATCACTCTATACTTAAGTGACTGGTAATAAGATTTGATAAATTTACTTTCCATGCGCTGATAAAACAGTTGACTTGAGAAGAATGAAGTCCTAGTTATAAAAAATCTTAAATGTGTATCTTACTTTTCCATACCTTCTGGCTACAACTTTCTGTTCTATGACCTATGCTATTATAAACTCATTGGCAAATTAAATCCTACAAATTGCAAGTATTTCAAGTATTTAAATGCTCATTAGAAAACCATTAAAATGATCAAGCCACAGGGATGCTGACATACAATAACTTCTAGATTCCTAGGGCTTCAATTCATTTACTGTAGGTAAATATTTCGACTTAATTTAATCTACAAATTAATTCTAAACGAGTTAAAAATTAAACAAATGACAACAAGATAGCTAGATTTTAAACTAAGCATCTACTTCAAAAAGGTAGTTAACTCAGAACTATCTGAAAGTTAGCTTCGTTCACATCATGCAACATGGGTTCTCAGCCTTTTTCAAACATTTTCACACAAGTTTACATCCATCCTTAGCAAAAGAATATACATTTTCCAATCAGGATGTCAATATAAAATCGGAAACTATTTTTATTTTGCCTTGCAAGCTAGAAAATCAATTTACGCGTTCGCCTTCGAATCGAGCAAAGGGCGAAGCCCTGCGGGCCCCAGGCAATTTCGCGTCAATTTTCAAGTGGGTCTTCCACGTCCGACAGGCGTCTCTATTTCAAGCTAAGCCCTGACAAGTTCGAAATTCCCTGGCAGTGAGTCACTTCTGCCCACACAAAACCGCGTAATCTCGTGATTCCCTCAATGAACTACAGAAAGGACGAGGGATAAACAGATTTTGGCCTTTCGCTTTTGAGGAAAACATGCTCATTAAGTTTGGAGGGATTGGCGAAGGAAGGCGTTTGCCATTACGTAAAGTTCGCACTATCTGCACCATCTGTGGCTTTTGAAGTATGAAATAAAGTAAATTTAGACCTGCCCTAGTTTGTGGTAATTGGAAAATGTCAGACTAAAAATATGCCCATGGAATGGATGACGATGAAGACGGACACATCAAGGCTAACCTAGTTGTTATTTAAAATATTTCTAGTCTCCTAAGTTATCGGTGACATATCAAAAAGTGAGACGGAACGGCGGAATGAAATTGTAATTTTATGTACATACCGCAAATAACTTCTGAATCAAGACATATAATCTGAAGTTGCTATTAAAACAACGAATCAGAGCTCGTTTGCAAATGTAAAACGGTTTGAAATAAGAGATTTAACTTTGGGATTCCCAATTTTAAAATTATTTCCAAAATCTAAGAGATTTTTCACATAGGTTTTTAGTACCTACATCAACAACCATGAAATGTTATGGATACAGTAGCGTGAACGAATCCTACAAAAAACTTCAAAGGAAAGTATATTTTTAAGCCGCCAACGATTCAATTAAGTCGTGTTTATATGACAGTTCAGCCGTATTGCCAGAAACTTTAAACTGAATGATAAATGCCTCGTCATTTCGAAAAATGAAAGAGCCTTCCTTGACAAAACATATTGTTTGCTGGATAATCCAAAACTGAGCAAATTCTTGGAACAGATGTGTTTAATCCTGTAGCCTGAAGCCAAAACTTCGTTAATTCTGAAGAAATGAGGTTTCTGCCAGACAAATTGTTTCTCCTCAATACGCCATTATTCCTAATTGAGATCTTTTTCGGTTTACAGAAACTAATGCAACTTGTCATATAAAAATGACGCACGTACTAATAGCCCCCATTAGTGATTCCATATAGAAAGCAGGAAAAGAAAAGAAAGTTGTAACCCTTTTCTCCGAAATTCCATACCACAATCATTCAAACAACTCCAAACAATCTGAAGGTATGTGAGGTTTTTTTAATCTAATGTTGTAGTGTTTATCTTTGTATCCTTTTATTTGTTTGTAAATATTTGTTCTATTATTCATTAGTAGCTTTATTAATACGCCTCTGAAGAAATTAACCGCTTAAATCGATTATGTTCTAAGCATATTTAAAAATAGAATCGGGCTCGAACTCATTTTTTGGACCGAGGGCTGCATTTAAAATTACTGACGGGGCAGTTTGTTAGTGAAATGTGATACCACAGAGGGTTGCATTCCAATTCGCGAGCTCTGATATGATTTTTGAAGCGTTACTCGTGGTAATTATGTGGCTTTTAACAGAAAGGATGAAAGCATAAGATCTGTAATAGAGATTAGAGTTTGTTGTTAGGGTTAGTATCCAATTGGTACAGCGATATAGTGCACTACGTACCACGGAATAGTAAACATACGGCAAGATGATCACTAACCCTCGACCTGATTAGCAATTATGACCAGGAAACGCACCTGGATAGCCTGGGATGCTATTTTCCCACAAATGCTTTGCCAGTTCGGTTTTTCTGGGGGCGGCAACCGCAGTTGCAATTCGCGTTGTAGCTCACTGGTCTATTTAGCATTCGGCGAATAGACGTCAGATGCGGCAAGCATCCGTATTACAGGTAGATCACCGGCGGTGCTCCGGAAGATCATCCCTGAGCGATATATTCTACTAGATGCTACGTGGTAGCATCTCGAGAGCCGCAAACCCCCTGTAAGTACTATCATCCCGAACACGTACTGGTAAACGTGTAATGCTTGCGTATTTTTCTTTACATCCAGAGCTTTACAATTTGGATGTTTTGAGCCACATGCCACATGAAACGGGCCGTTAATCAAACTTGTCTTCACCGGGCCGTATTTCTGAACCAGAAGTCCTAGATCGAAGAGCCGTAATAAATAATTGGAAATCTTCTTTACAGTTATTTGAATTATTACATAACAATGCAAAAGAATTACAAAACTTACCCGTTTTCTAAATCTTTATGATTTAAAATATAAAAACCGTTCAGCTAGGATAACCTCACAATCAGTGAGATCAGTCAGAATGCAGTAGGCGATGAAAAACATTTTTGTTATTCGTTCGTTTGGAGGTAGTGTGGTGTGGAATAGCTCGCTAGAATTACCAATTCGCTTCCATACATAGTTTTGGAAATTAGAATATTGGTTACGTAACTATTCTGAAAATTTAAAAAAATGTCGCTGTTACAAAAAATCAAAATTAACAACAGTTTGAGCTAATTTCTTATTGTGATCGGTAAATGGTTCAAGACGAATATAGGAGATATTCAATTTAAAACAATTGAAAATAAACGTTGCTTCTAAAATATATATTTTAAAATTTTAAGGAATTAGATATAATTAAAAGCTCAATTGACTTACGTTCACATTTAGAAGCTGAACAAATCATATAAATAAGCAAGAAATTAATTGCCATATATAAATGTGGTTTTACTTCTTTACGTCGTCATTCTCCCAAGTCAATAATAAGCCTGTGTGTTACCTGGCGTTCCTTTCTGAGCAATTAAGGCGTCTGACTAGAAATCAAATCTTATCCACTGCGATATTTTTTTTTCGTTGCGAATAAATGTAGGTAATTCACGTTACTAAGCGCTTCGTTTGACTGTTATAGTCTTTAGATACATTAAGATATTTTTACCTATTTTATGCATCATTATGAACACTTCAACCGTTATTCGATCTAGGAAGTTGTTTTTTTTATGTGAGATTTCTTGATTAATGACGTTAAAAACATTTTCTTCTGTAGCTTCCTCATATACAATTGAATTTGAAGAACGCAAAAACATTTTTTTTATGTGATAAGACTTTTTAGTCTATTAAATGTACAAAAAACAAAAGGTTGTACCTAAGATTGCTTCATATTTATTAAAGTGAAATATTGAAATTTATCAAATAAAGGTAATTTTGTGTGTTGTCAGATGAACATCTTTCTGCCGTATGTTGAAAGTAAAGTAGAGACATTGTACTAAGCGTTGCAGATAATTGCAAAAAATTACCGCAAAACCTATGTCCTTCATATTTATTAACATGGTATTTTATTGAATTTGTTGAATAAAGGTAATTTTGTATATTCTTTAATGATTACCGTTCCTTAATAAGTTGAAAAATGTGAATATAGAAATACACAAGTGTGTAGTGTGTGTAGAAACATTCTCTAACCGTTGTAGATAATTACAGAAAAAATTATCACAAATAATATTTTGCTTCATATTTATAAAAGAAGCATTTTATAATTTTTTTAAAAAAGATAATTTGATATTCTCTTAGATAAACCGTTTCTTCCATAAGTTGATAACTATGAAAATATATATACGTATTTGTAGAGGCAACCTACTTACGGTTGTAGGTAATTACAGAAAAAAATTACACAAAAAATGTTTTGCTTTATATTTACTACGGTATTTTCTTAAATTTTGTTAAAGATAAATTTGTATGTTCGTGGATGAACACTGTTCTTCCTTATGTTTAACACGATGACCGTACATATACACATATGTAGTGTAGTAGATACATTATTCTAACAATTGTAGATACTTACAGAAAAAATACCACAATAAATATTTTCCTTTATGTATATTAAATTGCAATTTTTATTGAAATTGGTTAAAAAAGTTTATTTTATATAGTATTCTTACATGAACACTGTTCCTCATAAGTTGAAAACTAAGAAAATACATATACATATAACATATGTATTTGTAGAAACATTCTACTAACATTATTTTAACCGTTGTAGATTCATAATTACAGAAAAAATAACCACAAAAAATATTTTGCTTCATATTTACTCAAGTAGGTATTACTTTACTGAAACTTTTGAATAGAGGTAATTTTGAATGTTCTTAGCTGAACATTTTTCCTCCATTAGTTGAAAACTATATGGATACATTATACATATGTATTTAAAGACACATTCTACTAACCGTTGTAGATACATAATTACAGAAAAATAACCACAAAAAATATTTTGCTTCATATTTACTCAAGTATTACTTTACTGAAACTTTTGAATAGAGGTAATTTTGTATGTTCTTAGCTGAACATTTTTCCTCCATTAGTTGAAAACTATATGGATACATTATACATATGTATTTAAAGACACATTCTACTAACCGTTGTAGATACATAATTACAGAAAAATAACCAAAAAAATATTTTGCTTCATATTTACTCAAGTATTACTTTACTGAAACTTTTGAATAGAGGTAATTTTGTATGTTCTTAGTCTGACATTTTTCCTCCATTAGTTGAAAACTATATGGATACATTATACATATGTATTTAAAGACACATTCTACTAACCGTTGTAGATACATAATTACAGAAATTTTTGAATAAAGGTAATTTTATACATTTTTAGCTGAACACTTTTCCTCCATAAGTTGAAAAATAAAGATACATTACACATATGTATTTAAACACACATTCTACTAACCGTTGTAGATACATAATTACAGAAAAAATTACCACTAAAAATATTTTGCTTCATATTTATACTAAAGTGGCATTTTACTGAAATTTTTGAATAATAGTAATTTACGTTATAAGTCCGGTAAACGCAAGTTTACAGTAGCGAGTCCAAACGTTTCGGGACGAGGCGACGTAGGAGCCGAGTCTGGAATGTTGACACGAGCTACTGTAAAAGTTTACCGGACGTATGTCGTAATGCGTTTTATTTCATACTGCAATTATTAAATTTTTACTTAAAACTACAAAATTTTTTTTTTCAATTGAAAATAATAAATAGTTTGATTATTGATTTATTTCATTTGAGTCCGGTAAAATATTTTACCGGGCCTGTTTATTTCATTTGAGTCCGGTAAAATGTTTTACCGGACCTGTTTATTTCATTTGAGTCCGGTAAAATGTTTTACCGGACCTGATACCGTAAAGCCTCATTTTCCGGACTAAAATCATTAACTTAAACATGGGTTTTACGATGCAGTATGAAATAAAGGTAATTTAAACGTTCCATTTCCTCCATAGGTTGAAAACTAAAGATACTTATACACATGTATTTAAAGACACATTCTACTAACCGTTGTAGATACATAATTACAGAAAAAATTACCACTAAAAATATTTTGCTTCATATTTACTAAAGTGATATTTTACTGAAAGTTTTGAATTAAGGTAATTTTATATGTTTTTAGTTTAGCTGAACACTTTTCCTCCATAAGTTGAAAACTATAAAGGTATGTCAAATTCGAGGTTATCAGGTTAGATTTTCCGTCAGTTTGTGTCAAAACTGACGCAAAACCTAACCTGCTAATTTGAAAGTTGCACCAACATATTATTCATACGTTTGAATTTTCATAGCCGCCCAGGACGTAGACTTTTTGAACACCCGTTACTAACAGTTTTAGATACATCATTGCAGAAAAAAACTACATTTTCCTTATAATTCCATTCCTTTAAGCTGCATGAAATAATCTCCGATTAAATAATCAATTTTCAATGCACACAAGAAAAGAACGCCGTATTTCGAGTTGGTCTATTTCAAGTTTTAACATCTTTATAAGTTATAAAAAGGAAAAGTATCGCCGACTTGATTACCACAAAAAGAAGAGAAATGGGACATCAACTCTCAATAATCCTTCCATATGCGTACAACCCGTCAGCACTTAATTAAAACATTTTCTCCTTTAGAAATACCAAAACGGTTATTGACAACCTTTATGAATCGATCACCTGGCACATCTAAATTTTTTTATGCAACGAAAAGCCCACATATAATCAATTTAAATTACGGCCTCTCAGGCAAAAAGAAATCTGGCTGGCTTCTAAATAAAACTAAACAAAAACACCAATACATCATAATCAACCCAGACGAGCCGGGCAGAACCTTCTCATCGCCTTTTCTATTTCTTTTCATTAAATTTCGATTTCAGGCCGCCGAAAGAGCGCTGAAAGTGGAAACGCAGGCAAAAACTGAAAACGAACTGGTCTTTTTAAGTCGACGCGAACGACGAGGCAGAAAAAAGTTCTGGGAGCAGACAGCATGTCTGGGAGTGTGAGAACCCGGTGGAAAACACATGAGCCTTGCAAAATGCAGGAAGCAGAAGTGAGATGTGTCAACACTCTTTTGCATGCCTTGCATGTTGCACTCCGAGGGAATTATTTCCTGTTGCACATTAAGAGATAAAAATAATTACTATCTCAATTTGTTTTATGGTTAGATGCAACGATATGTATTTAAAATAGTGAGCACAGTATGTTCATCCCAAAGTTACTCTCCATGTTCTTAGGACCTGAAAGATAAAATAATACCAGATAAAATCACTAAACTCGTTGCTGCAGTTTTTCTACAAATGAGGTAAAAACAATTCAATAAATAAAAAAATAAAAGCAGTGCCCCTAGTGGGCTTCGAACCCAATTCTACAACTCTCGCTACAGCTTAACCACAACTAACTAGCTAGATATCATATTGCATACGACGCTGCCTTTGTTTTATTATCTTAACACATTGTCAAAAGTTCACTACAAAGGTGTCATTGTTGATTATTATTTTAATTGCAAAGAAGGAGTACTGCCGGTAATGTAATATTTACCGTTTCTAGGGAGAATTTGACAATAGGGATACATATTACGTAGTGATAAAGATGTAGTTAAGGAGGAACTAGGCGAATTGATAATTTTGCCATTAATGGTAATTTCGACACATTCTTGCTGTATGAATCTGCCTTTGTGATTTGGTCAATCCAGTCAACATATAATTGCATGATTTTAAAAGCTGTGTAAGTTGTTTAGATTGTACTTAAAATGTAGTGATAAGATAAGACAGAGAAAATATTAAATCAAAGAAAAACCACCAAACTCCAATACTCGCTAAATTTTCAGGGAACAAATGTTGACACAGAAATACAAATTTTAGTTATATCTGGACCAATAAGCTTGGGATATTCAACTCCACAACATATGACATACTTTATAGCGTCAGAATATTATATAAGCGCACATCATGACACAAATAAATTCTATCTAATTTAAGACTAATAATACAGCATGAACATTGATGGTTTTGAACATTTCATTCTTCTACCATAACTTATTTTCTATAGAGCATTCTTCTAAGATAGATTTAGAAATTGTACATTCAATAACTTACTGGTTTCCGAAGCGTTTTAATTTTCAACTGGTTGACATTACCTATATGTTTCCCCATTTCCGTTAAAAACTTTAATTTGATTACAGAATACCGTGCTACATCCCATTAAATAAATTAATGTTTATTACAACAGGAAGAAGTAAAAACATACATAATATACCGGCACACGTCTGAGAGAACAGATCCGATTTCTAGACATTATAAACCTCTATAAGAATATTTGGCTATAACAGGGAGTAATTTCAAATGTTGAAAAATTTCATTTTGAATTTTTATTTATTTAAAAAACTAGCTTCCATGAATTGGACATAAGATCGTAACTTTTCCAAGTATGTCTTTCCAAAGATGTCAGTAAAAATAAACCACAGTTACGAAAGTAGAATGCATATTTCATAAGGCCACACGTAATTTTACAACAGTATAAGATTAATTAACTCCTATCTGAGTCCACTTCTGGTGTTCCAAAGTTCCGAAAGCCAGGGCCGTAACAAAACAAACTTTTATTGTAGACAAGCTAACATTTTTGCGCCTCTCTGCACATTAACGATATATGTGACAAACAATACTAATGTTACTGTACCTATGACTTCTATATTTATCTCCGCAAATATGATGCAATGTATTCAAAACAAACAAGTAGATATTCAAAAATAAATTCAATATTTTTAATTCAAAAGTTTTAGAAATAAACAACTAAATGTTAAAATAACAAAATACAAAACAAATAAAGAAAACAAAATTATAAAACCCAATACTAATTTTATAAAGTACATATTACTATGTAGTCAGTAGAATGTTTTACCAATCCCTATATATAAACATGTGGTGTACCTGCGTCTCAGCGTCACCATTTCATCGACACCAATAGGACACATTCCGCACAAAATCGGAACGCCACTGCGCGTTTATAAAGCAACGATAAGCATATGCATTTACCAGTGAACGCGAGTTCGAATCCCATTGGCTGCAATGTTTTTCTTAATTTCCAAATTCATGTAATTCGCATTGCTAAGTGTTCCAGTATTGTTAGCAGCATCAAGGCGTTTCTATAATTTTGGCCTAATATAATCACATTTTGTTGTTTTCAACGTCAAAATGATGCACATATTCGCACTAGTTACAATATGAGTTTTCATATTGACTCTAGTGATTATATGAAAATTTAGAATTAGAACAACATTGTAGTAGTAGATTTAAGTAAATTTATTTATTACAAAAGTTAATATGATTCAAAATTACAGAAAATCTTGTATGTAACACGTTGCAAAATTAGTGTTTTTAACACACAGCGTGTTGCCCAACTCGCTGGCGCTCGTAGGAAAAACTTCACGGCTAGTGTGAAAAACACTTTCATTTTGCAACTTGATACATAAATAGCTATTTCACTTATTTTGTAGATAATTTTGGATGACCAACCATAATTCAATTCAGCAAAAGTTGTTTTTCTTGCAGCGCGTTTTTTGTATTAAAACAAGACCACCCACGTGGTGCGCTCAAAAGCTAGTAAAGACACGTCACTATGTTAAAATAATACAATATGGACAAATAATTACATATTATTTTGCGTAGTACTAACATATGAACGTAGAATGCGGTTCTGTATTCGCAGCCCCAGTGCCACACCGTCTTGTACCTTTTTCTGTCGGCACCTGGTATGAGCCTTGCATCAGACCGATTTCTACAATTCTTCTTTTAATGAAAGCTGCCACCGTGTAGGGTCGCAGAAGTGCTTAAATTGAACAAATTCTAGCGGACAAGTGATTGTAGCTAAATGCTATAGTAATGGAACAAGTAACTTCTCGAAATCAGTTTGTGCTGTTCTGCTGATTGTTGCAATTGGCCACTGTACCAGCGATGAGCCCAAAGCAGTGAATGTATATGTAATATGTGCAATCAGTGAACCAGCCCCACAGTTGTTTAAAATTTAAGTTAGTTTATCGCCACTGCTACATTACAATAAATTTTAAACATGCAAAAACAAGTATAATTAGAATAAGGCCACCTATGTGGTGGGCTAATAAGCTAATAATTCTAATGCTTTGATTGATATAGGTGGGAATTAACAAATGCCGTTACAATCTGGTAAACATATAACATTCCCTTTGCAAATTGCACAAGGCAATGTAATGTATCGATCAGATTGGGGGCAATTTGCATTATTATAATTAGCATTATTTACACTAAAATAGTTAATATTACAAATTTGTTTGTTAAATTGCCCACTTGTTTTTTTATTAGTACGAAAGAAATGATTTATTATTTTTTCATTGCAATTTTGGCGCCCTTTGCCGCTTGCACCTGAGGCGGGGGCCTACTCGGCCTACAGCTAGTTACGGCCCTGCGCAAAGCTCTCTAACAGAGCCTCTATTATTAGAAACATAGAAAATTAATTAAAAAACCTTACGGACAGATGCTCGGCATATACCAAAATTACATTAGTCCCATGCGCATTTAAAAATACTGCAATGCATGCATATGCTGAATCACAAAAAATACTGAAATGCGTTTCTGTACGAGGATTGTACAGTATGTATTGTACCTTCTCAGGACTGACCAGCAACACCTGAGGACGAGAGTAGATCAAAAACTTCCGAAACGTCGTGTAATAAACACTTAGACAGTGGAAAAAGTCCGATAAAACAGCATGTCGCAGAATTAGTTTTCTATAGAATTTTACATTTTCCATCTACATTCTAAGCGCGATTTTGTATCCTCCAACAGATTATTATCAAATATTTTTCCTCTCAGCGTCTGTCTCGTTTAAATTTCAATAAATGTAATTTTGATCTGAACAATGTAATCTACTAATTAAGCAATTTTTATACAACAATCGCATGGTATCAGATCGGAAGAATAGGGTTGATGGCCGAAACTTCAATCTAGCATCTATAATCACTTCCGTGGCAAAGTGAATTTTATTGCACGATGAGTGGTCGTCTGGATATTGGAGCAAACGCGTGCCAACTTCCTCTTGGATTTTCCTGTGAAGTTCAATTATTCAAAGTGAAAAATATTAGCACGTGGTAGTCCATCCACGTTTTAAATATGTAACTACAAACAATGAAATTCCTTTAGCGCCCCAAGAAAAAGTAGTCATCAATTTGGAGACGGAACTGTTCTATATTTACAGGGAAGATCCATACATTGTTCTTTTGGCTCTGAATCAAAGTGATGAATCCATGTCTCACACAACGAAGCAAAAATACCCCATGACTGCATCTGTAGCAATCACTCTGGGTATCAATTTTTTTATTTAATAAAAATTGGTACGCCGAAAGAAAATATTCAAGTTATTATCAGGGTTTTTAGTTCTCAAAAAGAGAAATATATTTCCGTATCTCCTAAATACTGGATTTATATAGTATGTACTCCGAAAAGGCAGTTAGAAACCCAGTGCCAGCTTTAGCAATCTTTAGCGCAAATGAAGCAAAAAATAGGTTAACTGTGCTGTCGAGGTAAAATCCATTGCATTTACAGTTTTTTCCACCGGGATGGACACTTAACGCCAATCCCTGCACTTCACGAAAAAAGCGAGCGGAAGTGCATTACAACAGAACCCCATTTGGTGTGATTTAGGAGCCCGCTATAGAGTGAGAGTATAAATTTTGCAACGACTAAAATATACTTTTAAAGATGAAAGCTGAGTTTTATTGCTTCATTTTTATGAGGCGCCGCTGCAGAACTGCCCGCCCTTAAAATTTTACTTAGAAATATTGGATGGCTAGACAATGTCTTTTATCTGGCAATTTAATAAAAAGTTAATTCTATTAAAATTTAAAATGGAATGGTTACTATTTGAATAGTAGTAAAATAAACACGAGCTGGATAGATTTGATGGATTGGTTATCACGGTCATTGGAGATAAAACTATAAAATTCAATATAATAAACTTTACACACACCCAATTTAAGTATTTTCCTTTTAAATCAAAATGTCAAATATTGATTGGAAATAAACTAATGTTTGCTTTCACCTAGACACCTAACTTGGCCGTTTATATACTACGCTATTTTGACGCATTTCAGGACAAGAGCAAATTCTGAATTCAATATTATTTAATTTATTTATCATTACGACGAACATACATAAATTCAGGTTTTGCGATACAGTATTCTTATTTGAATGATGGAATACACTTATTGCGATGACTTAGCAATAAGCTGAACTTTATAGCTGCATAAACTAGTATAAAAGTAAGGAACATTAACATTACAGCTTCATTTATTAATTTTCACATATAATCTCATAAAAGCATTAATTCTTTCCGGATTTTTTTTTGAGTGCGTTTCAACAACGTCGTATTAATTTGCCCGAGCGGTACGCGAGGGTAAATTAGGACGTTGTTGCATGCACGAAAAATAATTTGCGGATATGAATTAATGCTCGAATGCAGATTCGGTAAGAAAATCGTAACGACACAAACCCTAAAAAGAAGTAATGTCTACCTACAAAAAATTTCCAAGAAATTTTTTTGTTGTCTTGGATACGGCTCGTGAACTAATTTTTCTATTGGCAATTAATGAGTGTCGTACGATTTTCAGAAAAATATATTCAAATTTTGTACCTAATACTACCTCATTTTGCCGATTTTTGGTGACGCTACATGTTTTAACTACGTCCTTAATTTTTTTAAAGAAAATTTTATATTTTTATTGCGAGTTTGGATCAAGCCAGAAATAGATATATCAAAAACGAATCCTAAAAATTTTAAATTCTGGGAAAAATGTGAATTTATATATTTTTAAGTTATGACAACGTTCGTATAGCTCAAATACGTAAAGTGAACCGGTGAACCCCGACTTCAAGTAGGCCTTGTATTTGGCGATGGCAGGATGTCGTTAAACAACCGCTAGTGCGAGCGGAAGATTTAGGCCACACACATAAACTTCGGCCCGTTATCGATCGTTGGGTAGGCACATGTTGATTCGTTAGAATTCTGTTCTAATTAATTTGGGAATTAGACCTATTTGCTGCATCTCTATGCTGAGTCTTTATCGCTGCAACATTATTGATTCATTTGCATCTTGCACGCTCCTGGACAACGTTACCAGAGATGACCCTGTGAAACATTTTCAGCCCGCTGAACTTCCTGCATTGAAGGTTTTTTGCGGCGTTCCATGAGCCGCAGATACCTCTCGTCGGCCGCGTTTCACATGGTGGATGCCTGAGTCCAAGCGTTTCAGATAGCCACGCAGTAAGTACACGCTGTTTTTGCTAACTTCAGTGGACTTTTTATTGACTGTACAAGCAGTTTCGCCTGCGATAAATTATGCGATGATCCAAAAACAAAGGCCTTTGATTTCTAGTCTCTCGCGGGGAAAAATAACTTATTGGCCATCAGTCCCACTGGCGATTTTAAATTGAGATCTACTGAAATCAAGCACAAAGCGTGTAAAAGTTGCGGTGTAGTTTTATTGTTGTTGTCAGACGTCGATCGCTAGGAATTTCAATTCAAATGAAGTATTTTACAGCTTTATTATAGCATTCGATACGACCGTTTTTGTCAGCGCAGCCACTAGAACGTTTGCATAGCATCCTAGATTTAAATATATTGTTTTACCCAATGTGAATTGTTTGACATAACAATTTTGGGATTTGGCACCAATTACAATTCATTACTATTTTGCTGCTGTAGTGCGCCAGGTTTTTACCTGGAATTAAATATGTTAATTGCTTATATAATAGTGCTTAATATTTGTGACAACTCTTAGTGATAATTAAATCTACTTTTACTGCTACTGGTTTTTGTTCTTATAACCCGTCATGAACCTACTCGTTCTTTAGTTTAGGTTGGCGAAGCCAGATAAATTCAAGGCGGTGAAGTTAATTGTTAGCTGGACTTGCTTTTTTGCTGTGAATAACGACTGGCGCCCTATTATTTTAATTTATAAATGTATTTTGTAAGCCTAAGAACCGCCGTCTGATCCTTATTCATGCTATAATCTGTTGAGGGTTTGAGCTAGCCAGAGCTGTGTTCACCCCTCGTTTAAGAGCGTTACACATTAAGCTTCTGCGTGTTCAGATATGCTACACAACATTCAACTTCTTTGTATGACAGGTGAGTACTGTTTATATGTAGTCTTGTTACTCTACTTCATACACCGTTTTCAGAGACTGGTTTATTTATACGACCGAGTATGTCATGCTTTCTTGCTTGTTTTACATAGTTGAACCGTTTTAATCTTTTTAGGACACATAATCTTCTAAATATTTTTAGGCCTTTATTGTTTTCTATTAAAATGTATATAATGTTTCTCTTGTATGTCACTTACGAACTGCCTTGTTGGTTTTCGCATATCTAATACTATCTCATTGTTTTACTCTTATAATATGTCGCGATCCAGTAGTTTTGTATTGATGAGCAATTTTCATTGTACCATTCTGTGGCCATTTCCAGTTGAGAGTAACTATTACTTATTTATGAAAAAAAAACGATCCATGAAAATGTTGAGTTACTTTTCAATTTATGCGGATTATTTTAAATTAAAGAACATACTACCAACATTAAACAATAAATTTACGAAAGTTCCGTAGTTCAGTACAGTATTTTAACAGATACAAGGCAATGTTATACTAAATGCGTATTCTACTGATTGGGGATTTTCAATATCAACACCGTTATTAATACTTCTGTGTGCATTTTATCTATTTATATGTATTAGTGTATCTCTATTCTAACGTGAATTTTCTATATTTCAACATTTTACAAAATAAAACTAAATACATACCTTAAAAATCTAAATCTTTCAATAGCAATTGTATTGGAGATTTCAAATAGTGCGAATCGGATAGAATCGCGAATCGCAGCGTTCAATACAAAATCGAGACAACTTACTCGGCGACCTTGAACTCTGGTATTTGTATGCACAAGTATAAAGGGTGTTTAAAAAATACATTCGGATATTTTACCCACTTATACATCTCATCAATCGAAACAAAAAAGTCCTAATAAACATGGGTTCGGAAACGCTTCATTTCCGCGGTACAGGCCGTTAAAGTTTAAATAAAACCGTTTTTTATTGTTATCTAAAAAACGCTATGGGCGATTTTAATGAAATTTTTACAGTTTGTTTATAACTTTATGAGGTATCTTTTGGACATATTACAATTGATCCAGTACTTCCAGAGGCGTGCCCATGGGGCATGTCGTTTAGGTTTTTTCACAAAAAAAATAACGCCCAATAGATTTTTTTTAATTTTCATATATTTTTTAATAAAGCAACTAAAAATGCAACTTTTTTGTCTCTTGCATTTTTTCGTATCTCGCTCAAGGAATATTTTCGGAAATGTTGCCCCCGCGTCATGTACATATAATTTGAAATTTAAATTTTGTAGATTACGAAGCCTAGCCTACAAAGAATTGTCAGGTTAAAATCTGACCTGACGCCGCTTATTTTGCTTTGGGTAGCTAGAATCGTGTATTAAACAAATACACTATTGCATAAGAAATATGTACTATACATTTAAATGAGTAGCGTACTATAAATGTGTTTGTCAAGTGCAGTTTACATTAAAACAAATGCAGTTGCTAAATAATATTTTATTTATATTGCAATTACTACATATTTTTTCGACGACTGACATCGAAAGTAGATTTTTCTCACTGTCATTTGACAACAGAAAGTTGACATTTGCCGCTGAGCGTGCGTTTTCATCTTTTTGCCGCTCGCCGAGCGTTTTGGGTTTCCGCGTGAACAAAATAGGTAGCCACGTCCGAATGTTTCCTTGACAACGCCCGTCATTTGTGGAAATAATCGCGTCACATGTCATATACTCTGCGCGAGTAATGTTAACTTGATTGTCAATTAATTTTTGCGATAAAACGAAATTTGATATTTTCCTTTAATAATATGATCAGTCGTCGAAAAAATAGTATGTATGTTTCGAGCTAAAAGTGCGCTTGCCGCTTTTGCATGATTGCTGGTTTCGACTTCGTCTCAACCAGCAATATTCATGCGCAAGCGGCAAGAATGCACTTTCAGCTCTTAACATACAATATACTATTATAACCGCGTAGAAACGTTAACTATTTCTAAATTATACCATTACGAACTACGATGTTAGCAATATTTGTCATTTTATGTATGCTGCTGGAGCAGGATTTGAAATATGCGCTGTGCTATGAATTGATTGAGTTCGCTATTAGCACATATCTACGAGTACACAGATAAACCATTAGTCCCTTCTTATGTAATTTTCTACCGACAAACTTTCGTCTAAAAGCAGCCATTTCCCCTGCATCTATTTCCTTTTTCGGGGTAAACGTTTTGCGAAAAATAGCCCCAAGGAAATCATTTCGTTAAATTTCATTTCCTGAAAACACGCCCGGGAGCTGTCTAACTGCCCATCACCGTTTAGTTTCAGTCGATGTAAATATTTAAATATTTCCTTCAGAGCCGAGGCGAAATACTGATCTATTTATATTGCACACTTCTATGGATTTTATTTCAAAATTAAAAAACAGAGATAAACGGATTTGATGGAAAAACTTCGGACTTCCGATTTGAAGTACTTTGATAAGCTCACATATATTTCAGTAAAAGTCGATTTTTTCATAAATGCAATAATTTCGTCAAAAATCTCAGCACAAATTCTATTAATGCAGTGGTAGAGCCAACCACCAAACTGCACACTTCTATGGATTTTATTTCAAAATTAAAAAACAGAGATAAACGGATTTGATGGAAAAACTTCGGACTTCCGATGTGAAGTACTTTGATAAGCTCACATATATTTCAGTAAAAGTCGATTTTTTCATAAATGCAATAATTTCGTCAAAAATCTCAGCACAAATTCTATTAATGCAGTGGTAGAGCCAACCACCAAACGAAAAATGCATTTTCCACCAATTCACAGACAAAGGTATATTTCGATATCCCGGGATTTAAATATTTTGCACATCAACTGGCAAAAGTTAGCACAATCAAAAAAATACCAAACTTTACAGCATAAATGACGAACCGAATCGAATATCTCGCTTTCATTCGTCGTTTAAAAGTACAAACCGCCCAAAAAACGCATCTCCACTGTTTTGAGATGCGTAGATGCATGCCTCATTAACGTATATTATTTCAAGACGTGCGACTATTTGCCAGTAAATTATGAGTATAATAAAATGAAAAACGTAATTATTTTGCGAAAACCAATGACCTTCCGAATGTGCTCCAAGGACGCGGCATTTCTTCATATGAACTGGATGAAGTCAGCGTATATGCGAGAATTGAAATCAGAAACTCGACAAGCGCGCGTTGTCGCAAGAATCAGGTCCGACTGAGCCTGCTTGAGGCTTGACCCTACGCGGACGTGACTTCCATTGAATTTGATAATATCCTCATCTTTGCACCTACTTTTTACCCCTTAGAATGAATTTAATTCCAGTAAGTATCTAAACCTAAAAATAGAAGTCCTTAGATTCAACGACAATGAAATTATCAGAGCAGTTCAAACATTAATAAAGAACAGACGAAAGACCAAGTAAGGAATGGAATCAGCAGAAAATACCCAAATTACTTAATATTCATGAAAATATTATTACTGTCAAAATCTGTGATCTCATTAAGTCTGAATTCATTATTGTTGGACATAATTTCAAAAATCTCAATCACAAGCCAATTCAACATTGATTAGCTGTATGTAAAATTTTATAATCTTTGTAGTCTCTAGTAAAGTGGACCAATGGTGAAACTGTTGTTTCTAACGCAAGCAAAATGTTCGTTAATTAGTTTTTTGAAAGTACGTTCGGTTTGGCCAATATAGAAACAGTCCCACGACGAACAGTTGAGACGGTAGACACCAGATCTTTCTATTAAAAGGGGTAAGCTTTTGATTCAACACTAATAATTTCTGAAAGTAGAAAAAGAACTTTGAAAATTGTATTTGCTTAATTCTATATTGATTTTCTTAGCAAGTTTATGGGATAAAGGATGAAGGGACGACTAAGTGATGGTATGGTTTTTGTGTTTATTTATAGAGAGCCCAGTTATACTTAATATATAACATCATGTTATTCTCTTCACGTTTATCTACAAATGTTGCTCAAAAGGCAACCATCGTGTTTTTTAAGGAAAATCAAAATTTGCAATTTTAAACGTGACTTGGAATTTTCTTCATCTTCGTAACGAAAGAGGCAGTTTTGTTATCTTTATCAACAAAGTGAACGTTTTAAAATTATAAACTGAAACAATTTCCAATTCTCAACGAATGGAAGCCATTCAAGCAGCATAATAAGCTTTTCATTTAGATTTAGACCATTACCAGCAGAGCATTCTCTAAAATTCCAATTAAAATTCGACGCCTTCAACGAAAAAGTAAAATTCCGCACTCAACTAATTTTCGCGACCAAAGAAATTGTTCAATGCCATTCCCGAGCTTTCGCTTTCTTTGAAGCGCAAGGCTCGCGTACTAAATTATTCAAATCGAGAAAAGCCGGCGCGATTGTAAATTTCCTTTATCGTCCATAGAGTTCTAGTCGTAGTCGTAAGTTAAGCGACCAGAAATCCGCAGGGGAGCAAGATGCTTTTAGTTCACCTGTAGATTATCCTTCCTAAACTCCCGTCCTCTAAATATTTCACGTCCGGTAAACGGGCTCTCAAGCAAACTTAGAGATGTTCTAAGTCATCATAGGGTTTGCAGCGAAACCGAAACACCTTTTGCAACCTTAAATGACAATAGTGGCGAAGACAATCCCGAGGAGGATGGTAATTTTTAAATTAACCTTTGCGCTGAGGTGAAGCTGCATTCAGAGGATACATATTTATGTAGTCGAATTTGCATAGAAAGCTAAGATTAGCAAAACACTTGTGACATCACAGTCTCGTTAGGCAAAGGTTAGTAAAGTTCTGGCGGAGTGACCCACTTGGTTTATTGCCTCAAAGCTATTGATCTTGTCAGAGTAAACTCGCCATGAGGTTCACTGGAACACCGAAACTAACAGGAAACTTCCGTTTGTGGGCCAAAGTTGCCGCCAAGTACAGTTACGATTCTATTTTCAAAATTGGTTGTATACGAAGCTCGCTACTTAGTGATATCCTGTTAACAAATTAAGTTTTTAATTTATTCTAAGAGCGAGACGTCTACTCATCGAAGAAACTAAACTCGCATCTACAATCAGAAGCGTGTGTTGCTTTATCCACTTTTATACAAATTGATATATTTATTAATGTAACCTTTTTTCTATGATCACTAGTGACAAACCAATTTACGGATTGGCCGCAGAGAACTAACAATTAACCGAAGAAAAAAGAGTAATTGTACATTATAAAATTACAGAAAATGGTATATTGCAACACCGTTTGCTCCCTGAATTTTAACCTAGTTATGGTTGTCAACCAGCTACCCGTCTTATGGGAGTTCTATGGCCATTCAATTGATGTTGGTTCTTAAAAAAAGACGTCAATTTTATAATTTGAAGGAACAAAATAAATGCAACAAATATAACATTTAAGTTGATTTATGTAAAGAACGCATTACCTTAAACACAAATAAACATAGAAGTAAAAATTAAGATCTACACAGTAATTATCCAACTAGCAAAATATAGATTGCATCAAGCTCTGATTGAATCAAGATTAGTTCGCAACAAATATAAATTATTTGATTAAACTCTACGAAATAATTCATGGTGCACATATAGTAATTTACCATACAAGTGCGTAAAGATGCTTTACGCTTGTGTATCATACAATATTTTATCTACAATAGAATATAGAAAAGACGGTAAATACAAAAAAAATTAAATATAAATTAGGATTACTAGCAACCGGTCGTAATTTTACGTGGTTTTTAAAACACGTTACCTTCGACGTGACTAGTGAAATCTTTTAAACACGTTAATACTGACGACGTAAACTAATGAAAACATGTTATTAAACAGTCGTTTTACAAACTTAAAACTGCCAACTAAGCCAATTTTACACACTGTCGTAGATAAAAATCTTTAAACAAAATAATCCGCCATTAATAATAGCGAGATCATAACGCCTTTATTAAATGAAACACTCCATAGCGTCGCCAAAGATTTGCTAAAAGTGATAGATTGTAAGGACATTTTTAGTTTGTATTAGCGTACGGATAATTAGCATTATTTTCTAAATTCCGAAATTACAATTTCGCCATTATTTTGGTATTTCGAATTATTCGCTTGCAGCCAGCAGTTTTAAACGCACTCATTCTGTGTTATCGCTGTTTCGGACCAACTGGCGCGCACGTGTTTCTTATCGATCCGTCTAGCGACGTGAATTCTTGTACTTATTAGAGCCAGAATAAAAGACAGTTGCCGTGTGTTAGACAGAGCGAGTACGAGGTTTTGCCCCCGCTCCTTTTCGATGCGAGCTGTTTTAGCGCGCTTTTTCGCCATTTGTGACCCGGCGTGGCTAGAAGCAACAAGTGATTTGGAAGCGGTCGTCCTGCCACGCGCGCCCTTTGGGGTATCGTAGACGAGGCTTGCGTTTGTTTTTTTGCGTGAGTACCGGCTAACGATTTGTTCCCTTGGGGTGTGTGAGTGCAGCATGTTTTGATCCCGTTATCCGAACTCCCGTCGATGTGACGCAAGTTTTGTGTTCCGCCTTTATGGACTTGTTGAACCGTAGATGGTAGCTTCCCGCCGGGCGAACTGGGTGTTGTTGTGTACCGATGTAGGCCTTTGAGATTTCATTTATCGTGGGGTGGCAGGCCCTGTAACACGTCGTTTGGCGGATTCTCAGTGAGATCTCAGTGCCGGCTTAGTCATGTACCGCGAACTTCCATCGTTTCTTGCTGTTCTGCCAAATTACCGTGCGGACTTCGATTTCTCCCTCATCAGCGGATTATTCCAGGTTCCGTCCCTTCGGCCAGCAAATCCCGTTGATTTGGTGCAGTCCCCATAGATGTTTATCGCAGTGTCTGAAACAGCCGCCGTCTGCAGCAACATAGGACAGCGATTGCCGTTAAGCCAAGCTTCTTAAACGTACCGTAATATTGTAATAGCTTTACAGTGCGAATTTTAAGTGTACCGAATGTTTCGCTGAAGTGCTCGACAGTTTGCGTGACGTTGCAGTTATTGTAACATTTATTGTTTATATCATTGCGTTTGCTAAACCTTTTATAGCTGTTCACCTGTCAGTTTAATTCAGTACCGTCAGATTACATAATCATGTTCAACTTTACGTAGTGGCAGATGAAGTATGTGTCGCATTTGTATCATGTTTAGCTGATTACCGCTTATTATTGCCGTTTATTGAGTCAGTGTTTTGAGTAATTCAATGTTCATACCGTTCACCAGTCATTCCAGCTTTTGATGTCAAGTTTACCGCGCAATTACTAGCTTAAGATGTTACGCAATTTACATATTTAACATTTCGCATTTTTATGTAACTTTTATCCATTTAAATATTTTTGCTAATACATTTCATGTTTGATTAACTGTGATTTTCTTCTGATATTGTGCATGCCATTTGTATATATATTTTCAAGTTGTAAAAGGAGTTTGGCCAGCTGCTCAGTGAGTTCTTCGAAAGGTAGGTCCGATGATGTTGCACTTGGCTCGCTGACCAGGACACTGCCAAGGCTTTGGTTGCATTTTGCCCTTGTAGGAATCGTGGTCGCGCTTTAGCATTTAAGATCTGCTGTTCGTTTATTGGGCCGTTGCCTAGTGATATCTCGTGTTGGACCCCCTCGCTCCACTGAAGTTAGTCGGCAAATCCTTTGTAACGGGCTGGGGCAGCGGTCCTATGTAATACATTCCCGATTTTGAGTTAGTTTACACGCTAGTTGTTTAGCATTGTTCGGCTTGTCGTCGTTACCGTTTTATACCGTTACAAACTGGCGCGTTGTCGTAATATTGCATTTAGCCTGTTACAAGATCAACCGATACCAAATGGCAATGTAAACATGAATTGACAAACAGCGAGTTGCATTTCTAAAAATACAACGCTACGCCACTGACTGTCGGTGACCTCGCAAGCCACTTCAAGGTACCGTGAAAAATTAAGCTGTAACGTAACGTATTTGGCATAATGATCTTTATCTTGAAACTGTAAAAGCAAACAATACAAAATGGTGACCAAATAACCAATATAAATCAACTAAAAACGTCCTTAACATGTAGCTGCTGCAAAGTTGAAAATTCTACAACCACAACCCAAAACTTATGACAGAGATTGCAGTTTCAATACAACATGGTAGGATGTAAACTCATCTGATTGGCTACTTAAGCCTCACGTGGTGCTAAATAGAACACATATCCTAGCCAAGCAAACAGTGAGCTATGATTCAGAGAGCACGTTCGTTCGGACAGTGGGTTGTTTAGGTTATGGATGGAAAATTACCTTACAGTAATGTTTGCGTGTGGCTAAATAAATAATTTTTACGGGCATTGGAAAATATGAACATATAACAATTTAATGACGGTTCTGCAACTCCAAATGAATAACCTCATGCGAGTTCCAGCTAGATTTGCACTAGAAGATGTGCCTATGGTCTGTCGCATCTTTAGGTTATGACATGCACTGTCGAGATTCCAACGAGTATCCGGGTATACATGAGAGGATTGGTAGTGTCCGCCATACAAACAGAACAGTAATACAAAAATATTCATTACATGCTTAACCAGAGACGGTAATAAGGCCAGTTGTTTCAGGGAGAAAAGACTGCCAAACTGGCACCAAAAATTAATAACATTCTGTAACGGTTTCAAAACGGGTTTCTTCCCGTTTCGCGTTTACAACACATTTGACAACTCGCAGTGGCGTTGTATAATCAAGTTGCCCATAGCGTTTGTTGGTAATTTTTAAGAAATTTTGTAATTTGAAATTGGTACTCTTTTGGTTTAAGAATTTTGCACATGTAACTTCAGAGTGGAGCTATTTCCTAGTTTCCTTTTGGAGAAATGTCAGTCTTTTACTCTATTTCCGTGTCTGAGGATGCTTTTTGGGCCTGCACGGAATTTTGAAAGTAAAAGTAACTTGTGGGCTGCTCAAAATCTCGCTGAATATTCACGTGGTCTGACTTTGGTTGAATTTATTTCGAGGCATTTTGTTTCTCCTTCCCGTTCCTCAAGTAACCCTGGCGTTCCCTACTAGAATTTCTAGGGATAATTTGTGAACTCCGAAGGAGCCGTGCGCTTGCCGACTGTAGCAGATGCTGGAGAAACCCCAACACTTGGTAAATTGTCCCGGCTCCGGCTTGATTGTGTTGATCTTTCAACGCAAAAAGTCACGTCCTTTTTAACCGAAGGCGCAGTTACTACCCCCCACGAGATTCAGACCCGCATAGCTGGCCAGATCGCTTTAGTTGCAGAAGTTAATTATTGTAAATTTTAAACTCATTCTAATATTGTAACTTATAACCAACTCTATTACGAGTTTCGCTTGTTTGATAATTTCTATTTAGTTGTTTTAATTGCTTTGTGTATTTTTCGGATTCATTCTGCACTAGTTATCATATGTCAGAACAGTGTAGTGAATACATGACTACGTGTTGCATTCATAAATCACCCCGCCGAGGCCTACAAAAGCAGCGCAGAGAACGACAAGCGGTGCAGCCTAAATCAGCGGATAATTAATTGTATCCAGCGTCTTAAAGTGAGTAATTAGTGTAGCGAGTGACAAATTGCATCCTCAATTCGAGTGTAAAAACCACGCAATGTAAAACTCGGATCTCGGTAAGTTTACACATCTCTAACTGCAGGGGATCCGGGACTAAACAGAGGGTAGCGCTCAACCCTTCTGGCAATAAAAACCGGCTGCGCAAGAATCGGGGCAATCTCATTGAACTTTTTCGAGAGTATTATTTCTCTTTTACCCACAATATTGTTTTGCAGCGTTTGTTGGTTTGGCGTATTAGCGGGGAGAGGAAAACTGTAGAATTAATTTAAGATTTCGAAAGAAAAACAAACGTTTGCAGTCTCTACGAAGAATGGGTATCTTGCTAGTGCATATACAGTGTGACTGCTTAAGTTCGCACCACATGCAAAACTTTTTTATTATTAATTTTACGAAAAAAAGTTATTCTTTATAAAAAGTTCTGCATGGCCCAAAACTTAAAATGCAATCATCATATATGAATTTTTTTAAGCCGTATACGAGGAATGTCAAAAAATATGAATTCTGTTCAAGAGTAAAGTAGCTTTATTTGTGACAATATCGAAAATTGTTATTAAGAAAAGTTGATTAGAATCGAAAACTACGTTCAAATATCCAATTACACCTATCTACGATAAAAATCAGGTTTTGTTATTTTTCACATTTTTTTAAAGTTGTTTCATATGGAAAATCATCAAAATAATGCAACATAGAGGTTATGAGACATGAAGGTTATCAAAGTTTTAATGAATAAAGAGATAACTGAAAATAGTTTCCGATATTGTCAAAAATAAAGTTTGCAATATGAAACAACTTATAAAAATGTGAAAAATAACAAAACCTGATTTTCATAGTAGATATGTGTAATTGGATATTTGAACGTAGTTTTCGATTCTAATCAACTTTTCTTAATAACAATTTTCGATATTGTCACAAATAAAGGTACTTTACTCTTGAGCAGAATTCATATTTTTTGACATTCGCCGTATACGGCTTAAAAAAATTGATATCTGATGATTGCATTTTAAGTTTTGGGCCATGCGAACTTTTTATAAAGAATAACTTTTTTGCGTAAAATTAATAATAAAAAAGTTTTCCATATGGTGCGAACTTAAGCAGACACACTGTATATATGTGTGTGATCGCTAGTAAATTTTGTTTAATAATTAAATAAATTGTTGTTTTGAATAAAGTGTCATCATTTCGAAATATTTGGAGTGTTATCATCAACACCCGTGGACCAGCAGCAGCCGAAATAGTAAAAGGGTATAATTTCGCTGTTGAGCGCACTACCTGGCGATTGCTGAAAAGCGTGTTAAGTGATAACCTAACGTTAGTTGTAAATTATCACGTCTCCAGATACTTCTATGATGATAGCGATGCGTTGCACAAATGGTGGTAGTAAATGACCTTTTTAGGAGCGTGTGATGCGGCTCAATTTCAACTAGGGTATAAACTTCGCTGTATCCCTTCCAAGCGCCCCACTACTTATTCAATTCCTTATTCCAATACACTATTTTTTAAACAATATTTTTATGATAATTGAGATAATAAGAATTTAAATTCTGGGTTTACTTTGAATCTAACGAACCTAGCGTTACTGATATAATAATTTGAAGTTAAACTGTTTGATCAACTCTCAGGTTTATTTTGTCTATATGACTTTGGTATCATTTATAGGTTGCCAGGAATCTTTAATGTATTTACTTGAATCACCTATTAGTCATTAAATGTATTAAAGACTTGGTACTTCGCCCTTAATGGTAAGTTACAGTTGTTAAGACTGAACGGAGTGTTGTCGCAGGACGGTTACTGGCGCCATTTGTTTGGTAATTTTCAAGAACCCCAATCATTGTTAATGCAACTCCCGATCCAGCCATGGCCGTGTGTCCATCTTAAAAAAAAATGCCGGCCAATCCAAAATAGAGATACAATAAATCTGCTGTGAGATGAGTGATACGGATCTAGGAAAGTTTACCGAAAACACTTTACCGACGGAAAGTTGACCGAAAGGAAAGTTTACCGAAAGGAAATTTCTTCGAATGGAAATTTAACCGAAATGAAAGTTTGCCGAAACTCAATTGACCGAAATTATAAAATCCTATATATTGAGACGATATTAAGGGAGGGGTATCTAGTTCTTTATTGTTTTATTTATCTTGGGTTGAAGAAAGGTATTATTTGTTCTATAATTTTGAATTTAAAAGAAGGGTTGTTGTGTTGATTATTTATTAATTGTTACTTTTCTCAAATATGGCATGATTCATCAGACGATAAAGCATAGCGGACAGTGAAGGGTTTAGTTATAAAGAATCTTAATTCGCATTGTTAATGTAATTGATTGTGTAATTAGAATTTATATGTATTGACTATCTAGTCCAGCGGTCGGCAACCTTTTGGCAGGCAAGGGCCACATAGTGGCAAAATGAAGTGAAGGCGGGCCGCACTTATTCATAATTTTGATAATAGGTATACTATGTATATCGGGGTGATATTAAAAATGCGAAAACATTTTGCTGAGTTGCAGCAGCTGCGAACGGCTGAACGACCTTGGCTAGCGAGCGCTATGTTTACAAACAGAAACGTCAGTTATGTTGTGATTGCGTAGTGACTTATTTTTGCCAGGACAAGGGCTGCAAAATTTCCATTTAAATGTGGAAGAAAATAATGAGAATGAGGATGGGCCTCATGAAGAATTTTCAGTTTGAACATTTAACTCTTGTCAAAATTAGACTGATTTTTTTAAATTACTGCTTTTGTATCACATTTCAGTGGCTATTTGTTTCAATAATTTCAATGAACTACTGATTTTGAGAAAATGGTCATTTTAATTACTTAACATTAAACTGCAGCAGGGTCGTTTCAGAATCCATGCTTTTAAAAAATTCGCGCCTTTCTAGGTTATAATTAGAAGTAAACCCAAACACCGTCTTCTGCTAAGTGGTCAAGCGGAAATAAAGCGGAAATGGAGCGAAAATAAATTCGCTCCCAAAAATGGCGACTGCTGCCGAAGCGAAACCGAAGCGCTGTCGGTCAGCAAAGCGTTCAACGCAATCGCTACCTCAGCGCTATGCCGGCTGAACGCACTCACTCTGTGTCTGTGATTGTAATATTACATTCTTATTAAATGCACGCTCGCTTGAATTTTGCGCGCGCATGACGCAATTATTTAAATTTTAGGTTGGTATATAAGACTTTCATTTACAAAACATCGCGGGCCGCAAGACGGAGGATCGTGGGCCGCATGCGGCCCGCGGGCCGCCGGTTGCCGACCGCTGATCTAGTCAATAAGGATTTTATAAAAAGTAGTAGTAAAAATAAGCAGGCAGAAAAATGTTTGGATTGGTTATGAAAAATGATCACATTTGATTTGAACAATTTCTTTTGCATTGACATACATCAAATTAATTTTAATAAAACACTGTTGGACAATTGATGTCTGCTTTAGACCGAGGAAAATAAAGTAATTAATCTCATTACAAAATACGACAGAGCTAATGTGAAGCGAAGTGTGAAGGAAAATTGTGAAAAATAACTTTGTAGTTCACAAAAAGTGAAAATTAATTTAGAACACCCTGTACATGGTGGATCTAATATTTGTAGAACACTACTTAATAAATACTAAACTCCCTTATATTGTTGTTAAATCTATTTTTTTTTGTAATACTAGGGAATACTAGCTATTTAAAATAAATTAAGATACCTGCGTTAATTATCCTCTATGTGGAATGCAAATTTAAAATAAATGAAAAATGCCGTTACAATAATATTATATATGGCCTCGTAAAAATAACACAAAAGGATAAATTTTCTTCTTTTAAGGGTATAATCATCTAAAATAAAAAGCACTTGAAATAGTTGCTTATTGTAAAATCAGTTTATCAGTTCGAAAGGCATTTAAGGCCCATGGTTTTTTCAATAACTTTTTTCCATCTACATATTTCTATCGGTGGCTTGATCTTCCCACCTATCGATGTTTAATTCCTGTAAATCTTCCTTGGCACACTTTCTCCATGCTCTGTTTGGTCTTTCTCTTCTTATTTTCCCATGCATCTTCTCTACTGTGACTATTTTTGGAACCCTATCTAAATATAGGATTTTATAATTTCGTTCAAATTTCCTTTCGGTCAATTGTGTTTCGGTAAACTTTTCTTTCGGTCAAATTTCCGTTCGGCGAAATTTCCGTTCGGCGAACTTACCTTTCGGTAAACTTTCCTTTCGGTCAACTTTCCGTCGGTAAAGTGTTTGCGGTAAACTTTCCGGGACACGAGCGATACATATAAATCCCAAATAAAATCAATGAGTACTTTAAGTACCATTAGAATCACACCTTTCAGTATCGAGGTTCAATAGAAAACGGCCGACTTCTTTGAACAGGGCATCCCAAAAACTGTCAAAATTCCAGTGTTATTTATTTCTAATCCTCATAATGCCGTCCTTAAGACTTTAAGAATCAAAAAATTTCTAATTGGGGAAAAGCCCTAAGAACTGAACAGCCAACAATTGCATTGTGGAACAGAAGTGGAGAAAAACCTTATACATGAAACAGCTAATACGTGGACCTTCTGAAGAATCTGGAATCTAATTTTCAAGGACTGATCGTCAAATAAATTGCCAATTATATAATTACAATAGTAGCTATGAAACCCTACGAAATACATACTTAAAATACCAAACAAAGAAAAACACATAAAATGCTTACGATCTCGGAACTTAAAGTACAGACAAATTAATGTACATACCAAAAAGTGTAACAAATAGTATAGACATTATAAATTATTACATAGTATAAACGCTAAATGCACATACATGTTTTTATTCCTTATTCGCGTATTTAAATGCATTCTTAGTAAGAGATATTTCACTTTTTACATGGTAAGTTGAAGACTCATTACTTGAGTTGCTGGTTGTAGATACTATAAATAAGTAGTAACTAAGAAGGTAACGTGTAATATCTAATTAACTAACGTTAGTTAACCGTACATATTGTTTGATTCACACAGATGCGTGCATCAAAACCTTTTTTGATTATAATTAATCATGTAATTCAAGTCATAACTGTTCTATCTCATTCAAAGGTCGTGGTAAAGTCAAATTTGCATCTTGCCGTATTTGTTTGCCTCTGTTAATGTTGGAAAGGAATTTGTAAGCTTCCCTTAATGGCTTTTAAGCGGATGGATACATTTTCTACTAGAACTTAAGCCGACTTAGCATATTTGGGAATCATGGGTTTATGGATTTCGTTCAATTGCCTCATTGAGAGAGCTTAGCATTAAGATTCTTAGAATAAGTATTTATTCCTACGTGCGACGCTCCGATTGGCTACGCAGGATCGCCTCAGCCAATAGTGTTTGAGCTTGCCCCCCCTTGATGAATTTGCGAGTTCGTCTCGTTGTAAATTCAGCGGCAGTTAGATTCAGAACTTCGAGGAAGCAAGCAGCTATGCTTTGTGCTGGGTTGCGGTCGTTCTAACTCCCTGGAGAAGACGTTTCCAGGTTGTTTTGTGTTACGGTTACGCGCAATTCGCTACTTTCGCGTGGCCAATCCAAGCGTGTCACAACAGTTGAAGCTTTTGTAAAAAACCATCGGTCCATCAGTGACGTTTGTAATCGTTGTTACTCAATATACTCGTGTTTGTTAAGTCTTGTTTCACTCCAACAACTAACTGAACCCAAGTTAGGGTTATTAAGTGGCAGTTCCCGGCAATCCCATTGAACCGGAATTCGCAGCGGATTAACTGGGGGCCCCATTCGTGGAAGCCTCTTATCAAGTTAATCGTACAAAAAACATTGGTCCTTCGAGCCGGATGTGGAAGAAGCTAAAAAACGCGAGTGTACAAGTTTCCAGTAGCTGGTGGATGCAATTGCTCCAACATCATTTCGTCGGAGAGCGTCAAGAAGCTTCGCCAACACCAGGAAATTCAACCATCGAGAGCTTACACCGAGTCCAGTTCCCACGTCAAGCGGCAGCGGGTTGGTTTTCTGTTCGTCAAGAAGTTACTACGTTCTCAAATCAAAAGTAAGTCCTTTTCCATTACACCTTCGTTTAGTGTTGTTTTTTGCTTGTGTCAGTCATGGTGGAAACTCGTTCGACATCAGCGGTCATGTCGGAAACTCGTGCTTTAACCACTCGTTGCAAATTCATAAAAGCCCAAGTAGATCGTTTCAAAACTCTATTTCATAGAATTTCTTCGTCCAGCCCCGTGAACGCTCACGAGGTCGGCAACTTGTCAAAAGAATTTAGTTGTTTCCAAAATTTGTTGGATGAGTATAAGAAGTCAGTGGAGGGCCTAATGGAGGTCGACGCTGAACACTTTGATGAACTTTTCAATGAATTCGACTCTTTTATGACTCATTTTAGCGAAATTAGTAGCGCAGTAAATGAATTCTTATCAAAAAATAAGATCAGTCCGGGTATAAAACCGAATCTAGGTCAAAATTCTTCGCAAAGTGGCCCTTCAGGAGAGCTCGCTGGATTAAGATTACCACCCTTAGATTTGCCTTCATTTTCGGGGAAATTCGAGAATTGGGTTCAATTTCATGACTCCTTTACGTCGCTTATTCATAACAACGCTAATTTGACCAACGTTCAGAAATTTTACTATTTGATTTCTTCCCTTAAGGGAGAAGCTGCTAGTTCAATCTCGTCGTTAAAGGTTACCAACGATAACTATACCATTGCTTGGGGTATCCTAGTCAAGCGATTTGAAAATAAGAAACTGATAGTAAAATCAAACATAAATGCGTTATTCAGTTTAGAGAGCGTAAAAAAGGATTCACATTCGTCTGTTCAAAGGCTGCTCGATAGTGTAGTTAGAATTTTGGAAATTTTAAAGGCGTACGGGGAACCCACAGTCGACACCATACTAATACATATCATAGTTTCGAAGCTCGGCACAGCAATGCAGACTGACTGGGAATTATGCAAACATGCCGGACAATTTCCTACTTTGCGAGAGTTGTTAGATTTTTTAGAGAGCAAAAGTCACTTATTAGGTTCGCTGGAAGCTGCGAAAATAGGTTCGAGTTTGGGAAATCAGGGATCCGAGCAAAAAAGTCATGCACGCGCTCATGTAGCCAGAGAGCAAGGTAATCATTCTTGTGATTTTTGCAAAAATAGTAATCATTCGATTAGCGCTTGCGAATCATTTTCAAAATTGTCGGTAAACGCTCGTATCGAAGAGGCGCGTCGTTTGAAATTATGCAACAATTGTCTCAAGCCCGGACATTTCGTGGTAAAATGCACATCGTCGAGATGCCGCGTATGCAGAAAAAAGCACCATACTTTACTGTGTTTGCGTCCAAAGCGCGACGCTCACGAAAATACTCCGTCGCCGCGTCCTGGACCGCCAGAAACCAGCAGCGACGCACGGGAGGTCGGGGCCGTCTCCCCGAGCGAGGCACCCGTCGCATCCGTTTCAGCAGCTTGTAGCAGTCCTGCAATCGCGGCGCCAGCGCAAGTTTTATTGTCCACGGTTAGCGTATTCGTAGAAGGATCCTCCGGGTCATTTTCCCGGGCAAAAGCTCTTTTGGACCCCGGATCCCAACTTAACTTAGTTAGCGCCCACTTGTGTCAAAATTTGAAAATTGAGAAACGAGGTAATATCACCTCACTGTCGGGTGTTGGTGCCAGGGCTCTGAACGCTGAATTCAGGGCAAACGTTCGAATCCGCTCCCGCAACGGGAAGTACGAGGACATTTTGAGCTGTGTTGTGTTAGACAAAATTACGGACCCTCTGCCGGCCCTTGCTTTCTCGTTGAGGGATTTGAAGATCCCACCAAACATTGTGCTAGCCGATTCAGATTGTAATACACCGGGAAAGATTGATCTTTTATTAGGCGCGAATGTCTTTTGGCAAGTGCTCTGTCAGGGACAGGTGAAATTGGGCCCAGAGAAGCCATTCTTAACAAAAACTCTTTTTGGTTGGGTTTTAGGCGGAAACATGAATGTCGAAAATCGAGCGCTCATTCGTTCAAATAAGAGTTCATTTAAGTGTAACCGGCATCGAGCACGGCATTCAGAGATTTTGGGAAATCGAGGGGGCGTACGGTTCATCAGGCCGACTCTCTGCTGATGACAAATTTTGCGAAGACCATTTTCAATCGACTACGAAACGGGCGTCGTCGGAGCCGCGTAGGTTCATCGTGAGCATACCTTTCAGGAAAGATGCTCCATCGCTGGGAGACTCGCGCGGTATAGCGTTAAAGCGTTTCTATTCATTAGAAAACAAATTGTCAAAAAATCCCGAGTTGAAAACCGCGTATTCCGCATTTCTCAAAGAATACGAGTCGCTTGGTCACTTGAGCAAGGTGGACGACGAAGCGAGCCTTCCTCATCCTCGGTTTTATTTGCCACATTTGCCAGTCATTAAGGAGGACAGTTCAACGACCAAACATCGGGTTGTTTTTGACGGCAGTTGTGCGTCCTCCTCCGGAGTATCGCTTAACGACCTTCAACATAAGGGCCCAGTAGTCCAGCAGTCGTTGTTTGCAATTCTTTGTCGCTTTAGGCAATTCAAGTACGTGCTGAAAGCAGATTGCGCCAAAATGTATAGGCAAATCCTCGTGGACCCCTCGCAGACGCGATACCAATTAATTTTATGGCGTGACGACAAAACCTCAGCGGTAAAATGCTTCAAATTATTAACGGTCACCTACGGTACTAAATCAGCCTCGTACCTAGCAACTAGGTGCTTGATACAAATCGCCCAGGAAATCGAAGCATCGCTTCCAGAGGCCTCATTAAGAATTAGCCGGGATTTTTATGTAGATGACCTACTGACTGGTTTTGAAAATAGGGCGGAAGCCATAAAAACGCAATTCGAAATTAGTAGCGCTTTGTCGGGGTACGGGTTTGAATTGCGAAAGTGGGCATCCAACGACAGTGAAGTAGCTAGCGCCATTGGTGTAGATCGCGGCAGCGTAGAGCCCATTTCTTTGACGGAAGACGCCACGGAGAAAACTCTCGGCATTTTTTGGGATACTCGGCGGGACGTGCTAAGTTACAGAGTGAACCCTAGCTGTTGCAAATCAGTTACCAAGCGGGCTATACTCTCTAGTATGGCTCAAGTATTCGATCCCTTGGGACTACTTGGTCCAAGCGTTCTAACTTTGAAACTTCTTGTGCAACGGCTTTGGCAGTTGAAGTTGTCATGGGACGAAACGGTGCCCATGGAGATGCGCTCCAGATACGACGAACTCCATTCTTCATTACGCGCTTTGGGCTCATTGGCAATTCCGAGACGGGTAATTTGCGATGACATAAATTCAATAGATCTCCACGGATTTGCGGACGCGAGTTCTGTAGCCTATGGGTGCGCCGTGTATATACGTTGCGTTGACGCGCGCGGTAATGTCACCACCAATTTGCTTTGTGCTAAATCAAGGGTCGCTCCATTAAAAACAATATCCTTGCCTCGTTTGGAGCTTTGCGCAGCCTTACTGTTGGCTCGTTTGATTAAAACTATACTCGATTCCTCCGCATTTAAATTTGACCGCGTGTACTATTGGTCGGAGTCCACCATAACTCTGCACTGGATAAATAAGGATGCGAGTAATTGGAAGACGTTCGTCGCGAACCGGGTGTCCGAGATTCACGAACTAAGCAATAGGGAAGAATGGTTTCACGTGCGTACAAATTGCAACCCGTCCGATATAATTAGCAGGGGAATGTTACCCCATGAGTTACTCAACTCACGCTTGTGGTGGCACGGGCCAGAGTTTTTGTCACAGGCGGACTTAAAACCCCAGCCCGTTAAAATTGATTCGGGTGAGCTAGCAGCCCAAGAGTCGCGCCCAGTAGTGGCCACTCTTCAGCATCGCGTCCCAGAATTTGAACTTTTCAGGCGCTATTCCAGTTTCACCGGTGCCAGAAATCAGCTATCGGAATTAAAAAATATCCTGTCAGGCTCTAGTGAGCAATGCATAAGGGAGGAATTGTCGAAACATAGCATTAAGTGGAATTTTATTCCGGCACGCTCTCCGCACTTTGGCGGCATTTGGGAAGCGGGGGTAAAATCATTGGAATATTATTTAAGGCGAATATCTTGCAATGCAAAGTTAACTTTCGTTGAGTATTACACCATGCTGACTCAAGTGGAGGCGATACTAAATTCCCGCCCACTCTGTGTTCTCCCTACCGACGCCTTATTCCCCGAAGTCCTTACTCCAGCCCACTTCTTGATCGGTCGGAAGCTGACTTCGTTTCCGGAAGCCCAACTCCAGGACATACCGGAAAATCGTCTCAGCCGCTATGGGCTGGTCCAGCGGCTGTCCCAGCAGTTTTGGGATCGTTGGTTCCGGGACTACCTCCACCTCCTGCAGCGCCGGCCTAAGTGGAAGTCCTCCAGCACGTCTCTAGCCCCCCAGGTGGGCGACGTGGTACTCGTCCACGACGAGGCATCTCCAAGCTACCGTTGGCCACTGGCAATCATCTCGGCCACATATCCAGGAGCGGATGGTGTTGTGCGTGTGGTGCAGGTGCGCGATTCCCGAGGGAATCTCCTGAAGCGCTCGGTGCGTAAAGTGTACATCGTACCCAAAGACGATCATTGCGATCAAGGGCAATAAACATTGACTTTGCTCTTAGTTGGTAGTTTTCGCTAATTGAACATTTTGCTAGGTTTAGTTGTTTCTTTGCTTGTATTCATGCTAGTTGTAGGTTATCTGTAAGGCTCTTGGATTATCATCTGTCATTAGTTTTTGTTATGCATTTGATTATTTGGTAGTGTTAGATTTCAGTTTAATTTTGGGATCTAATCACGTCGTGCCATAGTCGGCACTTCGGGGGCGGCATGTTTGATTCACACAGATGCGTGCATCAAAACCTTTTTTGATTATAATTAATCATGTAATTCAAGTCATAACTGTTCTATCTCATTCAAAGGTCGTGGTAAAGTCAAATTTGCATCTTGCCGTATTTGTTTGCCTCTGTTAATGTTGGAAAGGAATTTGTAAGCTTCCCTTAATGGCTTTTAAGCGGATGGATACATTTTCTACTAGAACTTAAGCCGACTTAGCATATTTGGGAATCATGGGTTTATGGATTTCGTTCAATTGCCTCATTGAGAGAGCTTAGCATTAAGATTCTTAGAATAAGTATTTATTCCTACGTGCGACGCTCCGATTGGCTACGCAGGATCGCCTCAGCCAATAGTGTTTGAGCTTGCCCCCCCTTGATGAATTTGCGAGTTCGTCTCGTTGTAAATTCAGCGGCAGTTAGATTCAGAACTTCGAGGAAGCAAGCAGCTATGCTTTGTGCTGGGTTGCGGTCGTTCTAACTCCCTGGAGAAGACGTTTCCAGGTTGTTTTGTGTTACGGTTACGCGCAATTCGCTACTTTCGCGTGGCCAATCCAAGCGTGTCACAACAGTTGAAGCTTTTGTAAAAAACCATCGGTCCATCAGTGACGTTTGTAATCGTTGTTACTCAATATACTCGTGTTTGTTAAGTCTTGTTTCACTCCAACAACTAACTGAACCCAAGTTAGGGTTATTAAGTGGCAGTTCCCGGCAATCCCATTGAACCGGAATTCGCAGCGGATTAACTGGGGGCCCCATTCGTGGAAGCCTCTTATCAAGTTAATCGTACAAAAAACACATATGTTCAACTCGACTGCATTTCAATGTGATTTTATCTACCTTCCAAAACTTTAGAACAGGAAAATTCATCTCCTGTGCGCTACGTCCACATTAGTAAACAACACATGAGAAAGCAAGAAAGCAAACGATTTCTGCTCGGATTTTGCAGTTTCATGTGCAATAACGAATAGCGATGTGAACTTCGCGATTACAGCTACAGAGCATGGCACGTAAAAAACTAGAAAGTTATGCGCTGCGTGTGTAACCGGAAAAATCAGCAGCGCAAAAAGATAACATGATAGCTCTAAACTGCTTATGAACCTGACTTTTTCAGACAACGCCAAGTTTCTACATCATGCACGTCCAGCGCACACAAGTACCATAATTGTTTGTTTTGGGAATAACTACTTGTGAGTATTTATTAGTCATCGCAAACTTCAGAGCTCACGTTATCAGCGATTGATATTTTCTTTATCGTGCACTCGATTTATTTCCTACACTTCCTGACTCAACGAACTGTAGCAAATACCTGTAGGTCGATAGAATCAAAATGTTATGGAAATGCTGCTACTATAAAAAGCAGTGGCGCCTCGTCGCCTATTCCGGTAAAAGGTTAACATTTCAGCTTAGAAAAGACTGAAAATTCTTTATCTTACTCAAACTCCCGCATTATTTACTTAAGCGCAACATGAAAACGCTGTTTCATTTCGGTAAACTCATCTGCGGCGACTAAAAGTAAACATCAATTACCTACCGTATTTGGACAAAACCTTGGTTTCCTGCTAACGCAACCACTGTTTAAATCTCTCGTTAAGAAATCTTCTGCCTACACACTATGCCCATCAGCGTGCAATTGTTTTTGTTTACCTCTGAGTGCGTAGGTAAAGTGCCAACTCCTTTTAGAGAATCCATCAGCCGCACAATATCCGATCCCACGTAAATCGGAGTCGCCAGCTGGACGTAATTATATCAGCGTCAAGCAGGGCTAAATAAATTACACCGTAGCGGTGTCACTACAATTACATCGTCCAGTTAATTACGCGCACAGGAAGCTTCGGCCTTCGAACCGTGCGCGAATCATTTATCCAAACTCAACAGTTGGCCCCTTAGTTTAACTAGACAGGTTGTAGCAGCTTTAGAAAAGTCTTGTTAATTATATAAATGAGTTGGGTACCAGGTAGCAACCTTTATAGTAGTAATTTTGTTTAAAGAGCAGCGTTAACACGGTTTTGATACCTATGCAGGCGATGTAATGTTGAGAGAAATGTTTACTAGCGCAATAGAAACAAACCTACAAGCTATCCGTATGTACGGAGTGCCCATTTTTGCATTTACAAAGAAGCACACATCTTCGTCCGCGATTGGTCCTGTCATTACTGAGCCCTTCGCAATGCAGCGATAAGCGTCTGTGTAGGTAGCATACCATACCACTGATTACATTTTTTCTTTTTCCGAATTAATGTAACTCACATTTGCATTTACTCTATTATCAGTAACATTAAGCAATTTTTACCTATTGTGCATATATGTAATTTTAAACTCTCTTCAACCGTTATTCGATTTAGCAAAATTTATTTTTCTTGCGAAACGCTTTCGTTGTTAAAAAAAATTCCTCTTGTAACTTTTTTGTTTATAATTCAATTTGTTTTGTTTGTTATGGACAAGGTCTAAGCATGTAGAGTACCAGGCACCTTAGACACCGACAGCTTTAGTCATGTGGTCAAAGTCCTACGTAGAATTTTGCCGAGACTAAGGAGTTCCAATCCTAGGAAGGGGTCTTTTAGATGCTACACATCGTAGTAGCATGGGACCCACGGCTTTACATCACTTCCGAATTATGACATTCTGTAGAGGTTTTCACCCACATTTCTTTATTTTAAAAAACCTCACCGGGACCGGGAATCGAACTCGCGACCCTTAGATCAGTAGTCAGGATGCTTATCACTTAGCTACCAGCCCCGGCAATTCAATTTGAAAATTGCAAAAATTATGTTAATTAGAGTACTAAAAATATAGTAGGCTAAAAAGCTCGTCATGTAATAGTCGGTTTAAAAACTGGATATTGCAATTCGCAATGTAGACCATAATTAATTCACATTCCCGCGAGTAAAAGAGGCTATAGATCATGAATGAATGAATAAATTATTAATAGAAGAGTAAAATCTGTGCACATTTTTAACAGTTTATAGATGTTAACTAATGAAAGATCTTCAGACACAAAATACAAAAATTAGCGATAGACAATTGGTCTAGTTATCTAAGTACAGCAGCGAGAGTAATTAAAAACTGTTATGATATTTTCTCTAACAGCAAACACGGCCAGAAACCAAGATGTAACTATGAAACACTTTTATTAGCAACTGAGTCAATAAATTTAGTTATCTTCGGTTGCCGAAGTAGCGACAATAACCTATCATTGTCCAATAATCAAACTTAGTCGTAAGGCGTTAGTCTAACCTCTAAGGCTCTAAGCTAAAGCAGGTCTGCTTTTCTGCCTTTTTCTGGTACAGTGAAAAATACTATTTTAATATATATTGACAAAAACCAGTAATACTATTTAAAATGCGACCTACATGTGCGCAACCAATTGTTTTCTTTTTCTTTACTTGTGACATCTTCAATTTGAATTCATTTACGTTAATTACAATTACATGATATAGTTAATGGCAGCGGCATAATATGCCACTTAATAATAATTTTAAATTGATAAATTGTCTACGATCAGAATTGAAATTCCGATATCACTGACCGATTTTTAAATATTATAACTTGTTCGGTCATTCATATACGATCCTTATAATTTCTTTACTGTTATCGATAAGTCACCTTAGCTCCCCCCCCCCTTTTATAATGGACCCTCCATGTATCCATATTTATTATAATTTTCTTATTAAAGAAAACGATTAAATTAATAGTACATATCATTTTATAAACAATCACATTTCAAAGCATAACAAAAACGTATAACATTTAAAATCCAACACTCGCAGTCATAAAAAATGAAATAAAAAATTATGCAAATTCTATGGTTTCGTTTTAATAAAAAAAAAATTATTAGTTTAAATTTTCTAATCGATTGTGGTAAAATGCCATACAGTTCTGTAGTTACGGGGAGAAATTTACAAAATGGAAAATGTAGAAAAGATATGCACTGTATGCATACAAAAAGGGCAACTTTTTTCTCATTTCAGTTTTCACAACGCAGCGCGTAGAAAGATTAGTACTAACAATAAATAGCATGCACAAACCAACAAACATAAAAGTTGAGAAGTATATGAAATGACAAAAAACGTTTAAGTTTAAATCACACAAAAAATTATAATAGGTACAAATTAGGGTTGTTGGGAGGGTGAGAAAATAAAGTTCAGACTTTCTTTTTTCAGGGGAAAAGTTAGGCAGAGTCGTTAATACGAAAACAATGAACAAGACATATTAAATAACCTAGCAGAAAGCTTGCTGACAGTTTTGCAGAGGCGCGGCTTAAGCTAATGCCGCTGAAAAGTTACCAGCGTGGCAGCCATCTCTCGGATTGAGGTAGAAACGAAGTATCTGGAGTTTATCCGGGCCGTCTAATAGCCTGCATGCCTAATAGTGCTACATGATATATTTCTTAAAATTGGCATTCGAAAAAAGGTGCTAAATTGTAGGTAGCTGCGAGTGCGAGTGAAGCAGAGAATTTTATTTACTTACACAGTGAAGTAGCTAGCGCCATTGGTGTAGATCGCGGCAGCGTAGAGCCCATTTCTTTGACGGAAGACGCCACGGAGAAAACTCTCGGCATTTTTTGGGATACTCGGCGGGACGTGCTAAGTTACAGAGTGAACCCTAGCTGTTGCAAATCAGTTACCAAGCGGGCTATACTCTCTAGTATGGCTCAAGTATTCGATCCCTTGGGACTACTTGGTCCAAGCGTTCTAACTTTGAAACTTCTTGTGCAACGGCTTTGGCAGTTGAAGTTGTCATGGGACGAAACGGTGCCCATGGAGATGCGCTCCAGATACGACGAACTCCATTCTTCATTACGCGCTTTGGGCTCATTGGCAATTCCGAGACGGGTAATTTGCGATGACATAAATTCAATAGATCTCCACGGATTTGCGGACGCGAGTTCTGTAGCCTATGGGTGCGCCGTGTATATACGTTGCGTTGACGCGCGCGGTAATGTCACCACCAATTTGCTTTGTGCTAAATCAAGGGTCGCTCCATTAAAAACAATATCCTTGCCTCGTTTGGAGCTTTGCGCAGCCTTACTGTTGGCTCGTTTGATTAAAACTATACTCGATTCCTCCGCATTTAAATTTGACCGCGTGTACTATTGGTCGGAGTCCACCATAACTCTGCACTGGATAAATAAGGATGCGAGTAATTGGAAGACGTTCGTCGCGAACCGGGTGTCCGAGATTCACGAACTAAGCAATAGGGAAGAATGGTTTCACGTGCGTACAAATTGCAACCCGTCCGATATAATTAGCAGGGGAATGTTACCCCATGAGTTACTCAACTCACGCTTGTGGTGGCACGGGCCAGAGTTTTTGTCACAGGCGGACTTAAAACCCCAGCCCGTTAAAATTGATTCGGGTGAGCTAGCAGCCCAAGAGTCGCGCCCAGTAGTGGCCACTCTTCAGCATCGCGTCCCAGAATTTGAACTTTTCAGGCGCTATTCCAGTTTCACCGGTGCCAGAAATCAGCTATCGGAATTAAAAAATATCCTGTCAGGCTCTAGTGAGCAATGCATAAGGGAGGAATTGTCGAAACATAGCATTAAGTGGAATTTTATTCCGGCACGCTCTCCGCACTTTGGCGGCATTTGGGAAGCGGGGGTAAAATCATTGGAATATTATTTAAGGCGAATATCTTGCAACGCAAAGTTAACTTTCGTTGAGTATTACACCATGCTGACTCAAGTGGAGGCGATACTAAATTCCCGCCCACTCTGTGTTCTCCCTACCGACGCCTTATTCCCCGAAGTCCTTACTCCAGCCCACTTCTTGATCGGTCGGAAGCTGACTTCGTTTCCGGAAGCCCAACTCCAGGACATACCGGAAAATCGTCTCAGCCGCTATGGGCTGGTCCAGCGGCTGTCCCAGCAGTTTTGGGATCGTTGGTTCCGGGACTACCTCCACCTCCTGCAGCGCCGGCCTAAGTGGAAGTCCTCCAGCACGTCTCTAGCCCCCCAGGTGGGCGACGTGGTACTCGTCCACGACGAGGCATCTCCAAGCTACCGTTGGCCACTGGCAATCATCTCGGCCACATATCCAGGAGCGGATGGTGTTGTGCGTGTGGTGCAGGTGCGCATAACAAAAACGTATAACATTTAAAATCCAACACTCGCAGTCATAAAAAATGAAATAAAAAATTATGCAAATTCTATGGTTTCGTTTTAATAAAAAAAAAATTATTAGTTTAAATTTTCTAATCGATTGTGGTAAAATGCCATACAGTTCTGTAGTTACGGGGAGAAATTTACAAAATGGAAAATGTAGAAAAGATATGCACTGTATGCATACAAAAAGGGCAACTTTTTTCTCATTTCAGTTTTCACAACGCAGCGCGTAGAAAGATTAGTACTAACAATAAATAGCATGCACAAACCAACAAACATAAAAGTTGAGAAGTATATGAAATGACAAAAAACGTTTAAGTTTAAATCACACAAAAAATTATAATAGGTACAAATTAGGGTTGTTGGGAGGGTGAGAAAATAAAGTTCAGACTTTCTTTTTTCAGGGGAAAAGTTAGGCAGAGTCGTTAATACGAAAACAATGAACAAGACATATTAAATAACCTAGCAGAAAGCTTGCTGACAGTTTTGCAGAGGCGCGGCTTAAGCTAATGCCGCTGAAAAGTTACCAGCGTGGCAGCCATCTCTCGGATTGAGGTAGAAACGAAGTATCTGGAGTTTATCCGGGCCGTCTAATAGCCTGCATGCCTAATAGTGCTACATGATATATTTCTTAAAATTGGCATTCGAAAAAAGGTGCTAAATTGTAGGTAGCTGCGAGTGCGAGTGAAGCAGAGAATTTTATTTACTTACACATAATAATAAACACAAGCAGGTTTGGAAATTTGACAATTTATGGAGAGCGTTGCAGGTGAAACTAAGTCACAAGTACTCAAATAGCTCGCTTTACAAATCTAGCTAGTTTGAACGAACTAAATATAACACTTCAACTTTTTTAAATGACTTGACATTCTCCTCGAACTGTGCTGGTGAAAATGTTATTTTGACTAAAACGAAATTAAATGGAGATACATACGGATTAAAGAAATTATACAGGGCGTAGTTTAATATCACGGATAGAAAAAGCTGAATATTGTTCAAAATAGAGTAAACATTCTTATAAAACCAATCTTTTCCAAGCAAATGTCAATTTAATTGACATTTGGTGCACTCACTGGTCTAATCAAATACAATTGATCATGCGAATTGAGTTAAATGGTGCAATCCAGTGGTGTACATTTACAAAAACTAAATCACTTATACAAAATAGAAACTATAAGCGTTGAGCCGAATTAAATCACGATTAAAGTAACGATTTAAATTAATCGATTTAATTTAAAAAAATTCATTGATATAAATCAGTCTCTATATTTTGCCAATTAAAAAACAAATGATACAAAAGAAGTTACCATCAAACATTGCTAATTATACAACGCTTCATTTAAACAAAAAACCACCATGAGCAGTAACAATGTGTATAATATTACAAATGCTAAACATTTTTCAACTTCTAAAATACATATTGAAACATAAAAATACGGTGCACTACAAAAATAAACTAAACAACATTAATATTGTATTTCAAAAATGGTCATCCAGTTTACATTTTTTATGCTGAATAGTTACTATTAAGAATTACGATGTTTAAAAAAGAATACCATTTATTGTAAAATACGTAATAAACGAAGGTTTTTGTACTTTGCTTGTTCTATTTTCAGTTGCATAAAAAAGCTACTGGTAAAATATAGAAAAGCCGTCCATTATGCTATGCTGTATACGGAAAAATAGCGATTTTTAAATACTGTGAGATCAAACAAATTTGTAATTAGAGTAGACTGAATCACATGCTACTCTACTTTTATACATTTATTTAATCTCACAGTACTTTGGTAGATATTTAAGTTTACAAGCGGTGGCAACACTGATTTTGCAATATACTGTTACGTCTTGCATTTATGAATGAACTTATTAGTTTACATACCTTTTCATAAACTCACATAAATACAGAATAATGATAAAATATATGTTGTTTAATTTAAATAAATAAAAAACCGATTTAATTCAATAAAAACCGATTTTAATTTTTATTAACCCCGTCCTGAACCGTGGTTGAGAATATATTTATTTAGATTACAAAAATCAAAATTAGTTATTTATTACATACATTTTTGACACAGCCTGTTAAGTATCTTATAAACGCAAAGCAAAGTATTTATGACTTTTAGTCTAAAATTAAAAGAACGCCTTTTAATACATTGTGAGATGTGTGTCAGTGTGTCGAATGGAAAAATTACTGATTTTTACTCGACTATTCTCTCAAGAAAATATCTGTAAAGGGGTTTACACGAAACTTCCTTCACAAATGCAGCCGTAGAATAGATATGAATATCTTCAATGTTGCTAATAATACTGAGATAGTCAAAGGATACACTAGTAATGCCATTATTACATCAATTTGCAAATTATAAAAACTATCCGGTGGGATTCGAACTCGCGGAATCCGATTGCTAGCCAGACGCGTTAATCTCACGCCCACGAGAGCCCACGTATTATATTCGAGTATGGCGACAGGTCCGATGTAGGGTATTCACCCTATATCACACACTGGGTCCACAATATGCCTATTTTTGTCAAGGGTAAAACACCTGAGCTATGTGCAGAATATTACTTTTAAAGTTAAAGCAAAAATAGAGACTCACGCTGTATATATCTGACCAAAATGCATATTTTAGATTCAAAAGATACAAGCTGAACATATTAAAGAAATAAATTCTGCCCGCTTTTGCTTAAGCTTTTATTACTGATAAAAACTGATACCTTTTTGGCCCAATAAGTAGAGGTGAACAAAAGGTAGAGTGGAAATTTATCTTCCTTTCATATTTTCAAAATGTTAGTTTCACAACTTTTACTTGTGAGGGAAGTTTCGTGTAAACCCCTTTATAGATTTTTGAACATAGAATCTCCAGTTTTCATTTATTTATTAAAATAATATTGTATGACCAGTTTTCGAAATACATATATTTTTAGGAACTTCCTTCGCATATGAAAGTTTTGAAAATAAAAATGTTGTTGAAAATATCAAGAGAAAAAAATGTTCCCCCTCTATTTGTTCACCATTTATCTATTGGACAACAAATTTTCTAATTATTGTCAAGAATAAACCTTTAAGCTAGGGTCAATCGAGTTAAATATGAGACTTTTTGAAACCTTTCGATGTAAAGCCTAAATTTCTACAGCCAAGAATTAGAAAATTGTGAATGTGATTGACGTAAGTACTGCTAAATATGATATTGATATATAAAAAACTGATGTTTCCATTCACTATTTTTCAAAATAATTTTTTTTGTCTCATTTTTGCTTACAAAAACCTAAAAAATAAGACATACCAAAGTCTAAAATATGAGGAGGTACTATTTCGCTGATGTTAAGACTAACATGCTGTGTGAGGCAATAATAAGACGGAAGATTCATAAACTAGAAATTGTGTGGATTATTTTTTAAATATATTTATTTAGAAAAATGGTTAAAACATGTTCTAAATGAGGTACACATTTGTTTTACATTTGAAATGCTTAAAACACAAATGGTGATGCTAATAATGTGATAATAATATAATAAAAAAGTTTTTTTTTCTGTTTTGTGATGCCTTTTCTTTTATCTTATTTTTTTTTGGCAAGTAGCCTGGCTGTTTGTTTACTTTTTCTGTTAATACAATTTTGGATCTACTTTTCTGCGTCGGGTGGAAAGTGCATTAGTTTTTTTTCAGCTAATTTAACAAGATATTATCAAACAAACAGTCCAGCTTCCTTTCAGAGTTTTGAGGACATAAACTATTATTCCCATTGTTTTGTTATACATACAAAAATTCAACTAGCGTAGTAGACTGTTGCAAATATTAAGTGAATTCGATTAAGTATGTTCAATTATTTCATTGCAACATTCATTGACTTACAAGTACAAATTTGTTATTATTCACCATACTTTTTATATACATTCATTTAGGCGGTAAAGTGAAGTCTACTTTTGCCTTCATCTGCGTCTCACATTTGTCGTTTATTTCTTATTAGGCTTCTACCTTAAAGTAATAGAAAAACGCAGCTATCATCTGTTAGAGACCACCCTACTTAGTGGAAAAAGACAACTATATACAATATAGAATATACATTCTGTATACATATATCATAGATCATTACTTTCACGGCATTTTGAAAGCAGAATTGAAATGTTTTTTTGTCGTTTTTTAACACGGTTTAACATATAATATATAACAATTAAGATAATAGTTAAATAACTTTCTATCATGATGTACCTAGGTGATGCAAAATATTATGTCTCTCACAAATTTGAAATGAAACAATACAATTTTTTATGGTATTCACCCTGTTGGGTCCTAAAAACTGTATATTTTCGCCACGGATACAAATCAGAGCTATGTGCAAAATATTACTCTTTAACTAATACAACATACTTCCTGAGATAAAGCAAAAACAGACAATTTTTTATGGTATCCGCCCTGTATCTATTAGACCGAAAGTCTATTCGATTCGAGTAAGATAGACATCTAATCCTCCAACAAATAGTTTTTGAGCTACCTATAGCGCTAATAGACAGACAGACACACAGACGGAATCTAAAAAAAACATGATTTTCGTCATCTAGGTACCCTGAAACGTGAAGATCTGAAGAAATCTTCGGAAGGTGATTTTTTCACGATTACAAGTAACATAACCCTCAATTTTAAAACAAAAGCTTTCGCATAAAACTTGACACGCCTGATTAAAGACATAATAACCATTCCCGTAAATATTGCGATGGAATAAATTTGTGATTACGGAAAACTTGTTTAATTCAACATGGATGGATAATCGTCACATTTAGAATTTTTAGTCTCAGAAACAACTGAATATTAAAAAAAAGCTTACAGTTTTTCGGACAAGTTTTCTGCAAAACGGATCGACAAAAAATTAAATGTCACTATTTAAAACAGTCATTTGTGTACAACAAATTGTTTTTTATGGCATGCTACCTGTCAACAATGTACCTCTGAGCAAATGATTTAAAATTTGATAATGGTGGGCTAGGAGTATTACCAGTTAATATTGACATAACTAATTCAAACACTATTATGTCCAAGTTACTATGGTAATAATAATCTAAAAACTGTAATTCACAATGGTTTACCTATGTAAATAAATTCTTATTTTTCTAAAAATTACAATTTAAAATTTTCTCCACTGCAGTAAATCCTCCGAAAATGCAAAATTAAAAATTATTATAAACAGATTTTCCATTTATTTTGAGTCTCAGCCTGATGCCAGAACGCACGTACGCACCCACGCACCTATATACAGGGAATCCCAAAATGTGCTGACGGTTTTCAAAATTAAACAACTGTTGAAGAGATTATGCAATTCCAACTTTTCAAATGGGATCTTATCAACGAAGCATGGGAGTTTTGTTGACAGTTGTCAAAATAATCATCATGAACAATTATACCACCAACAAACGCATCTTTTGCGTAACACATTATTTGAGAACAATTTCGATTCTTGCGCCTCGACAAGCATTTCGGAATGAATTCCAATGTCGGGAGGCTCCTTCACGCAACACCATTTTGGCGTGGAATGAGAAATGACAAGTTTTGGGCAACATTAATAACAAAAGATCGACTGGAAGACCTCGAAGTATTTTCAATCCTGAAAACGTAATGTAAAGAGAGATTTTGTACGGCGTCTACAAGAGTACGTTGAGGAGGAAGGCGCCACTTGATCACTTCAATTTTCAAGTAAAAAAAACTGTCACGTTTTGTTTTTGTAATATATGAAACTAATAAAAAGTTATTTAATTTTGAAAAACTTCAGTACATTTTGGGATTCCCTCTATCTACTACTTGTGATTTCTAGATTTACTAAAACTGTAGGTACTTCCGCAGAAATCCCAATTTCAAAATTTTACAATCCCGTAGCAAGCTAGCAAGGGCAAGGAAAAACTCATAGGCCTCTTTTTGGCAAAATGAATTACTACAACTTAACCTAAACAACTCTTCATTTAAAAAATATTTCAGAAATAATTACTCTATTTACAATATTTTTATAGATAGGCACTGGCGATTACAATTTACAAAACTGTTTTGACCTGTTTACCGCACGCTTTAATTGCAATTTTTACTTGCTTTAAGTGACGGAAAATCCATTTTAATTCTCGATTGCTGCTGCTTATCCGGCATTTTGCCCAGAAACTATCACAGAGCAAATAGGGGAACAACCAGAGCACAAAAATCAGTAGACCACGGTAAAAGAAATCAGCCTCGGCTACAGGAATTAAAGCTGCATAAACATTTTTAAATTTGCCTACTTAGAGAACTTGTTGGATCGCTGTCTGCAAACTATTTCAACGGTTGTAAACCAAATTTAGCGTCCTATTGAACAATAAAGAATTTCCCTCGGGGTACAAACGCTAAAGCTACCAGTTCTTAATCACCATAAGGCAAGGAAGCGGGAGTCTAAATGGATTATTGAGAATCGGCGAACCAATTATCAATGCCTCAGGAATTATAAATAGGTAGTTCGAGGCCAAGTTGCCTATATGGAGACACCTACTAATTTATGCCCGACAATATGCTCTGCAGAACTGGAATAAATATTGGTTTTACGACAGTGTTGTGTACACAACTGTAGAAAACATGAGTTAACGACGTGCATTAGTTCAATTGTTTTGCACTGTATTTTGAGAACGCCCCCCGTATATGGCTGTTGTAAACAGTAGAACATTTTTGTGACAGTTTCAAAGTTAATAAAGCTTTTTCAAGACATAAACGTGGTGACATTAGCGAAGTATAAGCGAGTAAATTAAAATATGCAGATTATCCTGCTATGTCTGTATTTGTACTCAGAACTGCATTCCTTTTTTTCTCAGACTGGTTAACATTTGCACGGCGAGAAGCCTTCAGAAACGACAGTGCAGAGCGTTGCGAAACCGCAAACTGGCAAAAAGTAAACATTCAAATTAATCTGATTAGTTTAATTGCCTTGGCAATTAGATTGTCTCGGTCGCTGCAATTATTGTTCCGAACTCATAAACTGCAGGAAAGCACTCACCTAGCGCGTTGGTTAGTTGCACAATCGCAGTATAATCCGTAACAGCCGCACTTTCGCTGCACGAGCACATGCAACAAACTTCAAAGTAACCACACAAATTCAAAGCAACTCGCGGACACTCGGAAAAGCCGCTGCGGCTGCGTTTAACTGTCTGACTGCGAAAGGTCAAACACGCGGGTTCCGCCGCTCGCAAGAAGTAAACCCCTCCAAGAACTGTTGTAAACTGTTGCTTTTTTTTCGCCGCTAAAAAATATTTTGCTGCCGCCAGCGCCGCGGTAGAAAACTCTCGAACTAGCGCACGACATCTGCGGGCGGCTGCCGTGCAATACGTTTACACCGCGCGGGAGAAATCGCTTATGCACTGCCGCGCAGGGACGGACTGCCGTAAATTAGGAGGGGGCGCTTGAAAATTTTAGGAGCGGCTAAATTCTAAATATCACTCTAACAGTCCCGGTTTTCAGACAAAATCCCGGAGTCCCGGCCGGTTTATTTCACGTCCCGGTAAAAATTAAATTTGATTATAGTTCTTATAGATGACCAAAACGTCTAAAAATAATTAACTGTGAAGGATTATTTAGGATAAATATTTGTGTCATTTATTTCACTGTACTGTATGAAAAGTAAAAACTGTGGAAGAGTGATGGTCTGCTAATAATATTGTCATTGTATCGTCTTGTCTCGCCGTCCCGCTCTCCGGGCGAGTCCAATATTGGGCACTAAGGGGTGTAGCTTTAGCGCCAGAAGAGATTTCGCTGCACGCTACACTCCCTCGTTTGCAATAACGTTGGACTAGCCCACCTCGACGCTAGCCGCTTGCGCCCGCCAAGGGTGTGCACCCTTGAATACCCTCGACGCTGGGGGGCATTCCGGTGTCCCGGTTGAACATTTCAGAAATCTGGCAAGCCTACCTATAAGCTGCATTTAATATGCAACCACCAGTACAATTTTTGACATGATGATGGCAATATTGCTTGACAGGACAGTCAATGGTTCTCAAAAACTGTTTTTTCTTCGTGGGCTGTGGGAAGACGGTTTCCCAGTAGCGAAATTGATAAAGAAATGTTGGGGAAAAGACATTCCCACTTGCATTTAGAATATGTGCTGCATATCTAGTAAAATATTTAGAAGATTCAATATCACGTGCTCAGGTGCCGGGGTCGGTATTAGCTCAGTGGTAAGCTTCCTAACTACTGATCTAAGGGTTGCGAGTTCGATTCCCGGTCCCGGTGTGGTTTTCAAAAATTAAAAAAGATGTTATTGAAAGCCTCTACAGAATGTCATCATTCGGAAGTGATGTAAAGCCGTGTGTCCCATGTTACTGCGATGTGTAGCATGTAAAAGATCCCTTGCTAGGGTTGGAACTCCTTATCGGCAAAATTCTAAGTAGGAGTTTGACTATATGACCAAAGCAGTTGGTTTCTATGGTACCTGGTACTCTGCATGCCTAGACCTTGTCAATTAACAAACAAACAAATAAACGTGCTAAGGCATATTGCTAGGTTTTTAAACCAATTCCTGCTTTCCTGCAGTTGCTAAATTTAACAGATACGCGATATTAGAGTAAGGGAACGTTTTCGAGCACGGTTAAACAGCTTATATCTGAATTTCATAACAATGCGTGCCGTAGAAATTGTTTCTGAAATTAATTTTGTGTGTCGTCAGTGAAGGCATTGCAAATGGCGGCCTTTGAATGACAATATATTTGCTCAAATTTAAGTATTGTCATCACGGCCTGCTGTATTGTGTGACAAACGTCACCGTTTGTCAAACAATTCAGCAGTGACGTTTGTCAAACAATGCAGCAGGCCATAAATATCTGAGATCCCGGTAGCCATGGAATTAGCTACTTATAAATGTTGGTTAGCATTATTTTTCAACTATAATAAGTATTGGAATGTAATGTAATAAAATGCAAGGTTATTGACACCATTTCTTAAATACGACTCGATTATAAAAATCTCCTGTTCTAACTCCATTACTTATTGCAATCTGTAATAATTTTTGACAGATAGTAATTTTAGTTGTGATGACATTAATGACATTTAGTTTAGTTGGATTCATCACTTTAATAAAGCGGTGTTGATTCCAAAGGTAATGTGATATCAGATATTTATGGCCACCCGGTATATCAAACAAGTAGAGACACTTCAGCCAAATGTTGAAACCTGTCTAGAGTGCCTGGGACAGTATCTCGGGGGGTATTTCTAAGCTTGACTATCAGATGGCAGCACAAAATTCTACCAATCAGAGCCAGTTACTAGCTCTGCTACCAATCATATGTGACCATGGATATATTAATTACAGGATACGTTCACTACATGTAAACGTACGTCGAATCTTAAAATAACATATCACGGAGTTCGGTACCTTCCTCCATTTCATTCTAACCTGTAGCAATTTATTTCTCTCTCCCTTTAGACGTATTTCAGACAATGTTTCGTACGCTTAATTTTGAAGTTTTGAAATGAAAACGTCATTCAATTTCAGTTTATTTCTACCTTTGAAAATTGAACTTTAGCAATGAGAACGTGCATAATTTATTCCATTCCTTGTAATTCTTCAACTGAAGACTATGTTATCACCGGTGTGTTAAGTAGATTTAAAATATTAGTTCGGTTTTCCAAAAGACAATTTCTTGAAGAATAAATGCATAACAACATGTAAAAATATTCAGTTCCTTCAAAATTCTTGACCTGATCTACAACAGCCAAGTCCGCTAGTCCCAGTTTAGTAGAAAATCATTGCGATACCAATAAAGGTTTATTGTATAATTTAAGTCTCATCGAGTGAAGTTATAAGGTGTTGACTGTTGAGGTTATGTTTTCTACTTTGTATTTATTTGTACCACTACTTTTTTTCTACATTTTGTGGCATCTTGAGACCAAAAAGACTGGCACCATGTAATACGAGTTAAATGTATTTTGTCAGAATTTCTCTCAATGTCGGGACAAAGTACCTCTCTAAAGGATAGCGCTATACGTAATTCACGCACTGAGAGTGACAGAAATAGATGGTACGTCTTGTTCAACTGCAGCAACGACACGCCGTATCTTGTACTAATATACCATGTACTAGAACGCGTTGGTCAGCCTACGTCTGGCCCTGCCAGCGTAAAGAAACAGTTAACAATAAAAATGCGTGCTTAAGCTGGTAGCCAGCCGACGTCCGGCCCTGCCAGCGTTAACAATACAAATGCTTGCTGCGTCGCCACTTATGCACGGTCGGCAGGTGCGCGCGACAGTGCTTACGGTCTGGACGGCCGGCGGCCGGCGCCCGGCGGCATCAGCTCTTATAATATAAGATGTGACAAAGTAGTGGCGTCATCTGTTAGTAGTATCGGAAAGTACCCCCCAGGAGCCGTTCAAGGTCATCCAAATCGGAATTTTGACATCAAAGGAACCGATAACGAGTGTCTCTACTTGTTTGATTTATGTATGCTGGTGATATTCGCTTCGGTGAACGTTTTCGAGCGCGTCCGAACAGTTTAGATATAGTTAAACAGCAATGCTAATGCGTGCAATAAAATTGACTATAAAATTAATTGTATCTGTCGTTAGTGATAGTATTGCGCAGGTATGTTGTTAGGTTTTCAAACCAATGCCTGCAGTCAGGGCCGCGCCAAGCCAGTGTGCAATGTGTGCACCGCACACGGGCGGCCAAATTCAGGGGCGGCCAAAACGGTTTAAAAATTATATACAAATTACAAAAAAAATATAAAAAATGTAAAATTTTTTTACTTTACAAATTTTAGAAGTTCAAAAATATGTACCTATATAGGTATAAAAAATGTTTATTGTGTAAATGAACACCTGATAATATGGTTACATGGATTATTGTTTATGTAAATTCTCGAAGTTAGTTTTTATTCCGTGGCGGCTAACTGTTAAACGAAGCCAACTTGAAGGAACGGTTTCCATGCATCTTTCTGCAATGATTACAAAAAAGCCGGATATTTATCAGAAGCAACAAAACGTGACTTTTCAGAAAACTGGCGGCTGGCGGCTTTTATTGACTGTGAAACATATCGTATTTATGAAGTAGGTATTTATATTATTTTTGATCGGGGTGTCGGCGATCTCTTTTGTCGGTAAGTACCTAATTGTTTAAAGCTGATTTTAAGAAATATAATATTATATGATGCTTACATTAATGCTGTGGTAATATCGGTGCAATGATAATTATTTGGTCTTTTAATTTTTGAATTGGCTGCAGAGAAGATCGAGTAGAGAAAATTAATTTTGTTAGTGATTGTGTTTTGAAGAAAAGTTATAAATATGGTAAGTACCTACATACATATCAATCATATATCAATCAATACACAGATAGTTACCTACATATTCTTAAATTGTATTAAGTAATAAAATTGTTATAATTTTTCTAGAACAGAAAAACGAAAAGGCTGTCGAGTTTTCAGTATCGAAAACAAAGTCTACAAAAAAAAGAAGAAAACTGGCCAATACTTTAGAAAAATATTTGAAGCCAGAAAATGTGTCAGCGGAAGCATTAGAATCAAGCTCTAGTTCTCTTTCCGGGCCACTTAATGAGCCATGCGTCCAAGAAGTCGAAATCGAAATTATGAGAGAAGATTCCGAATCTGGGGAAGAGAAGGTGACTTCATCTGACTCGGAGTCTCCAAAACCAGAGAGAAGAGAAGTTGGTGACGCTGAAGAAGCCATCACGTCATCCTCATCAAGGCTTTCTGAACTAAAGAAATTTGGCTGCTCATCAGATTCACAGCAGTCGCAGCAGGACACAGCAACCTCAGATGATCCTGGAGAGTGGCCTGAGATAATATCATCAACATTAACAAAAATTTTAGTAGAAAGAGGGCCTGTTCAGGTAACGCAATTTAATTTTCCAACTAATGAAAATGGTCGAAGGTTTTCGAAAAAATATTTCTACCGTTCTCTTCCAAATGGAGAAGAAATTAATAGACCGTGGTTAGCTTATTCAATAAAAAATAATGCAGTTTATTACTTTTGTTGTACAATATTTGGCAAAATTAAAAACAATTTTTCGCAAAAGGAAGGTGTTTCTGACTGGCAGCATCTGTCATTATTGATTTCAAGGCACGAAAAAAGTGATACTCACAATGCAAATGTTAAAAATCAGTTAGAACTTATAAAATTGTTATCAAAAGAACAAACTGTAAACCAGACGCAACTACGTTTGTTGAATACAGAAGCAAAGCACTGGCATGCTGTGATTGAGAGAATAATTCTAATAATACAATATTTGTCACGACAGTGTCTTGCTTTAAGCGGGCAATCCAATAAATTATTTGAAAGCAATAACGGTAATTTTTTAAAAGCTGTTGAGATGATCTCAAAATTTGATTCTGTTATGTCAGAACATGTGCTTCG
>OW679197.1:23450400-23739874 GCA_940337035.1 Agriotes lineatus
GGACGAATTTATTACGGCTTATCTGATGCCGGCCGACAAAAAATTAACAGCAGGTTCTTGATTAATCAAGATGATGTCAACAGGTTCGGGCATCGCTCTCATGGCTTTGTAAGTCAACTGAAATAATTAAATCCCGCGGCCTTGGCAGTGATACTCAAATTTTGCTTGCTCGAAATTCCTCGGTCAGAATGGGCACAATACGATCTAAAAGTCATTGTTCCACTGAACTGGCAGTTGTGTGGGGCAGAAAAAAATTGGATTTTCGTATCATTAGTCATTTCGGTTTAATGAGATTATTTGGTTTTTACCAGTGCTGCGACTCTGTAAATGAAGTGCAACATAGGTGGTATTCGTTGTAATTTACTAGGTGAAATTAACCGCTGATAACTACGTTTTTGGAGTAAAAAAGTGTGATGTCTTAATAAAGTTATTTTGATTGTGATTATCTGCGAATATGTATTAATACAGTTTTTGTGGTAAGGGTTTGAGTGTGAAGATCTTTCCTTTGCAAACGTTTATCAACGTTTACACTGTTCATACATTGCTCAAGCACCATCTGTGCAAATATTTACAGCATTTTCCACTGTATATAATATTCTAACTATACCTTATATGGGGTGTTTTATCGGGCTTTTTCCACTGCCTTGGGTGCTTATCACACAACGTTACCGCAGTTTTTGATCTACTGCCGTCCTCAGGTGATTGAACTCCTGGTTAGTCCTGAGAAGGACTGATTTTTGTATACGTATTTTCACGCACACTCGTGCCTACCCGGTGGTTTAAACCCGCATAGTAGATCAAAAACTCCCGAAACGTCGTCTGATAAACTCCCAAGACAGTGAAAAAACAGTCCGATAAAATACCTCATAATAGACCACTGTTAAAAATTACATCATTCAGAGAACAACTATACCTCATATTCCAGGCATATCTGACAACATTAGACGAATTGGAAATAGGTTCAATGTTAGGACGGAATTCAAAACGATGAATACTTTGCGGTCAGTTCTTACAAAAACCAAACCGTCAACGAGGAACAACACTCAAAAAATTGTATATATAGTATTCCCTGTGAATGCGGTAAATATTATATCGGTGAAACATCCAGACTTTTCGAAGTTAGAGTTAAATAACATAAAAACATGATTAAAAAATATCAGTTCAATAAGTCTAAGTTGGCAGAACATGGTTGGAATAACAATCACAAAATACAATGGCATAATACAAAGATCTTGTCTAAAGAATCGATGTCAACTAAACATAAAATTAAAGAAACGGCATATATTTTACTTAACGAAGAACAGTGCGTTTTGCCTTTCTCAATATTTTTAGACAAGAGTTGGCTGTTGCTTCTTGAAGATCAGATCAAGTAGGTATAGGTAATCAAATGTCAGTGTCAAGCAATTCAATGGAGGTTGGTAGTTGTTTTTTAGTATAGCGAAAAGCTAGGTACTGTGTTAATTTTTAGTTTTAATCCTTACTCCTTGATAACGAGGGCAGCTTGTCCTTCCAAAGGTTCGATATTTAATATGTTGAATTTTTCAGAGTGGCGAAATACTCATATAAGAACATAAACTATATCACGCCACAAGAAGGTTTCAGCGATTATCTTAGTAAAATGAATATAAAACTGACATTGCGTTATACAAACTGCTACAAATCGTACAGCGGTGCCCCGGTCTTAGATACGTTTCGACTCAGGTGGTCTTTTCAGGTCTATAGGACAGATGCAAAGAAATCGCTAAAGAATATACGAAGCCAGAGGAAGCGAAAAAGGCATGCAAGTGCATTTTTCCTCCTCTCAAGCCGCGTGAAACAAAATATCGCAACATACCTGCAGGTGACAATAGGTCAGTAGAGAAATACAAGCTAACCACGAAAAACCTGCACGCTGCACAGAAAGAAGTAGAACAGGGCGAGAAACCCCCTCCACTTTTTATTCGATTAAGCCACGCCCCCTTAATTCGCGGTTTTATTCGCGGATTTCGCGGAATTTTCGCGGATTGACCCAATTAATTCCGCGGTTTGATCTAATTAATTTCGCGGTTTGATCTAATTAATCACATATGAAGTTTGATATGTAATTTACATATGTGCTACTGATTAAATTACGCATTAGATTTTTTAATTTGCTTCTGGAATTACGCGTCGGACTTCGGCGGCCATCTTGGATTTCTGGCGGGAATATTTGAAATTTGAATTTTTTCCGATTTTTTTTTCTAAGTTCCATTATTTGAATTTAAATCTCCCGGGGTGTCGGCCATCTTGGTGCGCGCGCACTTCTCACGGCGGTTGTTTTTAAATTTGAATTTTCGCGGAAATATTTGAAATTGAAACTGGTGGATCTATCTCGCTCTTCGAAGCTGCTGTCTCTCTCTTGCATTCACTCGCGGAAATATTTAAATTTAAAAAAAGCTACTATTTGCGTCGGACCCGAGTGGGAATCGAACCCTCTACGTTTGCATACACATTGGGCTCACATCGATCGATGCCTCTAGACCACGGAGCGGTACGGGATTTAAAGGGTTTGAACGAAACGCCATTTCGCAGCTCTACAGTCACGCCGCTCGAATTTTAAACAACTTATTTTTTCGAAAATTTAAATTTTAAGAACTGAAATGTGTAGCTTGATGTGATTAAAGGTATATGCAATTTTTAAAAAATTGACTTCGCCCGCGATTTCGTCATAATTAATTATTTTATTTTTATCGTTAGGCCCGGTATTACAAAACAGCCAGTGAAAGTTTGCACTTCGGATTCTGCGAATATAGTCCTGAAATAGTTTAAAAATATACTCAAAAATGAATTACTTATTTTATATAGCGAGATCATAATTACGCGGCGGTTATTTTCAATTTTCAACATAAAATGTGTAATTATTCGCAATGGTTTTTGCAACACAGACAATGGAATTTGCTATGATATCACCGACTCTGTAGAACTTTCTATTTCGTCATCCTCAAATGGCTTAACCGGTCGCATATTTGAGTTCGCTAGATGGCACAACGCGGACCTGGAATGCCGGGCTCTGATTGGTCGCCAACTTCGTGTCCTTCTTGAATGACGTTTGAATTTGAACCGATGATTCTTATTAGTTTTAATTTTATTGTAATCTTTTTTTTACTTACGTAAGTGCACTTGTGGCATATTAGCACCAATAAATATCTATCTATCTATAGATAAACAGACAAGATTTACCCTGTTTTGGTGTTAAGAAATCATCCGATTCAGAAACTACTTAAGCTGAATTGTATGAAACAATAAATAAGTAGTTATACTTATTTATTATTTTGAATTTCGTTGTCTTTTAATACGTGTTGGAGTCGCTGCTTATATTATTTTCTTGCAAAGCTACTGCAGTTTGTGTTGATGTACTTTAAAAGATCTATGAAAATTTATTTTTGTTATAACCTAAATTTTGTTTTCAATTGTATTATGTTCATATTATTTTTGGAATGTTTTAGCGCTAATATATGAGTGACTTAACAAATATTTGTCCGTTATTTTAATTTTTAAAAAAGCTTCCTGCGATGTCCCATGGCTGGAGTCGAACCAGCGATCACAGCAAAAAATTTCCATTAAACGATGCTAGTTACAGTTTAAAAAGGACAGACCAGATCTAAAAGAACACGAGTTGATGTCGAGACTAGAGAGAGAGATCCGGCAACAATGTACCTATTCATATAGGTAAGAAAGGAGGGTTGCGTTGCTCTCAGCGACCGTGTTTCGGCTACTTTTCAAGATCGCCCAGGCTCTTGTAAATTCAACGATGACGCATCACGACAAATAATAAAAGGCAGCTGAGGGTCATGTCTTTCGATAAAATATATATCAAAACCTGATTGGTATTTGGAACATTTTAACGAAAACAGCGACTTCTTTCGGCATAAACTGTTTATTCTCACCACGGAACCCTATTTTATAAGTAAACGTCTGAAATTGTGTCATTATATCTATAAAAACTGCATTTTAGTTTAAAAAATTCCAGTATAAATGCAAACGGACGAAAGTAAAAACGCAATTGACCACAAAGTAACATAATTTTGAAAAAAAAAACACAATTTCGTTGGAAAAATGTTCTGTTTCACTTAAAATTTTACAAAAACTGACATCATGTCACTTGAAATTATACAAAAACGACATTTTTATCCAATAAGCGATAAAAAAATACGCCGTCTCACATAAATTTATACAAAAACGACATTTTTACTCAATACACGACGAAAATCGACATCATGTTACATAAACTATGCATAATTTTGCAAATGTTTTACACTTTTTTCTCTAACTTGTTGCAATTTTAGTAAAATTTTTAGAAAATCGACAGCATCTCCCATGAAAATTTATAAAAATCGGCATCTTGTCACATGAAATTCTGTAAAAACGACAAAAACAATATTTTTTTTCACAACTTTCATTGAAAAATAGTAAAATTTTACGAAAATACGTCTGTGCTGATGACAAATGAAAATAAATTTGAATAGAAACACGCAAAAATTACGAAAAGACGTATGTGTTGACCCCCAAAGTAACAAAAATTTGAATAAAATCACGCAATCATACAGTATCTCACATAAATTTTCGCAAATATTGACATCATGTCACATAAATTATACAAAAACTGTCATCACGTCACTTGAAATTATACAAAAAACGATATTTTATTCAACACACGATGAAAATTGAACAAAAATCACGCAATTACAAGCCATCTCACATAAATTTTCACAAAAATCGACATCATGTTACATAAACTATGCATAATTTTGCAAATGTTTTACACTTTTTATAAAATGCATCGCTCAAAATTAAAAGAAATAGCAATTTCGTTGAAAAAATCTACTACCACAATCATTTCGATAAACAAAATTCAAAAAATCTTATACTTTTGACGGAAATATATGTATGTTGCCCACAAATTAACATAATTTTTAAATAAAAACGCGCAATTCGTTGAAAAAAATATTCTGACACCACCAAAACACGCAATTTCATTGAAAAATATATATATGTTGTCCACAAATTAACATAAATTTGAATAAAAACACGTAATTTTGTTGAAAAAATGTTCTGGCCCCGTCATTTCACTTAAAATTTTACAAAACTGCCATCATAACACTTGAAATTATACAAAATATATGTATGTTGATCACAAATTAACATAAACCTGAATAAAACACACAATTTCGTTGAAAAATTTGCAAATGTTTTACACTTTTTTATAAAATGTATCGCACAAAATTAAAAGAAATCACAATTTTCTAAATTATATCACGCCATTATGAAATCGTAGATTGATTTTTTGAAATTTTACACTTTGTAACTGTAAAATAACTGCAAATACTAATATTTTAGCTTTAGACTTTGTAATTATTGCAGATTCGAGAAAAAAACAAAGCAGAGTAGAAATAAAAAACACAAACACTTTGTAATAAACAAATATATTGTTCTTATTTCGTATAATACTTAATAATATAAATATAAATGTACAGCAGAATGTCTTATTTCTAAAAATTCGCTAGCAATTTACAAAACTGTAGTTTGAGGTGCACGACATTTCAAATTAAAAAGACTGCAAGTAATAAAATCAGAATTTCATTGTGTAATTTTAAAGTTTAAGATGCACCCAATCTAGAATTCCCTTCGTTTTTGGTGTTGATGACATCTGCCTTAGAGGCGTTTTTCTAACGGCCCTTTTTTGGAGGCGTTTTCTTATCGGCGTTCTTCTGACTGAACCTTTTTGATGTGGACTTGGATGAGTAGCTGGTGTTTTTAATTTATATTCTAAATCGGACTCGCAGTTATCAGTTTCCATTTCGGTTTTTCCTGTAGTACCAGTCGGGGTTGGCTTCTTTTGCTGTTTAGGTTTAGCTAGCAGCACATTAGCAACGTTAAGGTCTTTGATGTACTCAGAAAACTGTAGGCGTCCGGGTGGATTAATAGTTTTTCGAGGCCGCAGACTGTCGTGAATTAAATCGACTATGTTAGACGCCGGTAAAATTTCACCCTTTATAGTAACGGTGCCCTTGTGATCCCAGCTCACATCGCTTGAGGTACTCAAAATGCGTAGGAAAACTTCAGCTTTTTTCTTAAAAGTTTTGGAAAGTGTAGATAAAATAACGGCATTTGATAGGCTGTCACTGGTTGTTTCAATAGGTATTTTGATTGGCTGCCGCGCCTGGTTTGTGAAATGAAGGAATCGTTGTAAAACCTGATTGTACTGGATCCATTTATCGTGATCAGTTAATTTGGACTTTAAAACTTTTTGCATTTCGTCATCAAGCTGTGATAATATATTTTTCTCCGCATCATTGCCAGACTTAAGACGTTGGACAAATTCCGGCGATACAATCAACATCTTCCGCTCTTTGTCCATTTTAGTCGAAAAGGAGCTCAGTCGTTTGTTCTGGTAGAGCCGTCGTGAATAAACTAGCTTAAAATGAAGACTTTCATAATAAATATATAAAAAAAAAAAAAAAAAAAAAAATATGACAGGTACGGGAATCGAACCCGTATTCTCTCTCGAGATCAGAGCTTAAATCTGACGCCTTAACCATTCGGCCAACCTGCCTCCCTATATAAACGAGCACTCTCTGCATAATTAAGAAAACATATAGTTTAAAAAGCCTTCTGCATGCAATTTCAAACAATATTTCATATAAATTAAACCATGTACAAATTTCTAAATCGGTTTTGATATATATTTTATCGAAAGATTGGACCCTCAGCTACCGTTTTATTACTATTTGTCGTGATTCGTCATCGATGAATTTTACAAGAGCCAGCCTGTCTGCTGTGTGACGTACGTAATGTATCCACCCCTTTTTATTTTAAAATTCTATAAAAACAGAGGCCCGACTGACGCCGCACTAACACGTTTTAAACCATTGTACTCTGTTACCTGATGCGGCAGCAGTTTGGACCTCTGATTTTATAGAATTTTAAAATAAAAAGGTATGGAAACATTGCGTGCGTCACATCGCAGGCAGGATGGCACTTGTAAAATTCAGCGATGACGCATCACGACAAATAATAAAACGGCAGCTGAGGGTCCAATCTTTCGATAAAATATATATCAAAACCGATTTAGAAATTTGTACATGGTTTAATTTATATGAAATATTGTTTGAAATTGCATGCAGAAGGCTTTTTAAACTATATGTTTTCTTAATTATGCAGAGAGTGCTCGTTTATATAGGGAGGCAGGTTGGCCGAATGGTTAAGGCGTCAGATTTAAGCTCTGATCTCGAGAGAGAATACGGGTTCGATTCCCGTACCTGTCATATTTTTTTTTTTTTTTTTTTTTTTATATATTTATTATGAAAGTCTTCATTTTAAGCTAGTTTATTCACGACGGCTCTACCAGAACAAACGACTGAGCTCCTTTTCGACTAAAATGGACAAAGAGCGGAAGATGTTGATTGTATCGCCGGAATTTGTCCAACGTCTTAAGTCTGGCAATGATGCGGAGAAAAATATATTATCACAGCTTGATGACGAAATGCAAAAAGTTTTAAAGTCCAAATTAACTGATCACGATAAATGGATCCAGTACAATCAGGTTTTACAACGATTCCTTCATTTCACAAACCAGGCGCGGCAGCCAATCAAAATACCTATTGAAACAACCAGTGACAGCCTATCAAATGCCGTTATTTTATCTACACTTCCCAAAACTTTTAAGAAAAAAGCTGAAGTTTTCCTACGCATTTTGAGTACCTCAAGCGATGTGAGCTGGGATCACAAGGGCACCGTTACTATAAAGGGTGAAATTTTACCGGCGTCTAACATAGTCGATTTAATTCACGACAGTCTGCGGCCTCGAAAAACTATTAATCCACCCGGACGCCTACAGTTTTCTGAGTACATCAAAGACCTTAACGTTGCTAATGTGCTGCTAGCTAAACCTAAACAGCAAAAGAAGCCAACCCCGACTGGTACTACAGGAAAAACCGAAATGGAAACTGATAACTGCGAGTCCGATTTAGAATATAAATTAAAAACACCAGCTACTCATCCAAGTCCACATCAAAAAGGTTCAGTCAGAAGAACGCCGATAAGGAAACGCCTCCAAAAAAGGGCCGTTAGAAAAACGCCTCTAAGGCAGATGTCATCAACACCAAAAACGAAGGGAATTCTAGATTGGGTGCATCTTAAACTTTAAAATTACACAATGAAATTCTGATTTTATTACTTGCAGTCTTTTTAATTTGAAATGTCGTGCACCTCAAACTACAGTTTTGTAAATTGCTAGCGAATTTTTAGAAATAAGACATTCTGCTGTACATTTATATTTATATTATTAAGTATTATACGAAATAAGAACAATATATTTGTTTATTACAAAGTGTTTGTGTTTTTTATTTCTACTCTGCTTTGTTTTTTTCTCGAATCTGCAATAATTACAAAGTCTAAAGCTAAAATATTAGTATTTGCAGTTATTTTACAGTTACAAAGTGTAAAATTTCAAAAAATCAATCTACGATTTCATAATGGCGTGATATAATTTAGAAAATTGTGATTTCTTTTAATTTTGTGCGATACATTTTATAAAAAAGTGTAAAACATTTGCAAATTTTTCAACGAAATTGTGTGTTTTATTCAGGTTTATGTTAATTTGTGATCAACATACATATATTTTGTATAATTTCAAGTGTTATGATGGCAGTTTTGTAAAATTTTAAGTGAAATGACGGGGCCAGAACATTTTTTCAACAAAATTACGTGTTTTTATTCAAATTTATGTTAATTTGTGGACAACATATATATATTTTTCAATGAAATTGCGTGTTTTGGTGGTGTCAGAATATTTTTTTCAACGAATTGCGCGTTTTTATTTAAAAATTATGTTAATTTGTGGGCAACATACATATATTTCCGTCAAAAGTATAAGATTTTTTGAATTTTGTTTATCGAAATGATTGTGGTAGTAGATTTTTTCAACGAAATTGCTATTTCTTTTAATTTTGAGCGATGCATTTTATAAAAAGTGTAAAACATTTGCAAAATTATGCATAGTTTATGTAACATGATGTCGATTTTTGTGAAAATTTATGTGAGATGGCTTGTAATTGCGTGATTTTTGTTCAATTTTCATCGTGTGTTGAATAAAATATCGTTTTTTGTATAATTTCAAGTGACGTGATGACAGTTTTTGTATAATTTATGTGACATGATGTCAATATTTGCGAAAATTTATGTGAGATACTGTATGATTGCGTGATTTTATTCAAATTTTTGTTACTTTGGGGGTCAACACATACGTCTTTTCGTAATTTTTGCGTGTTTCTATTCAAATTTATTTTCATTTGTCATCAGCACAGACGTATTTTCGTAAAATTTTACTATTTTTCAATGAAAGTTGTGAAAAAAATATTGTTTTTGTCGTTTTTACAGAATTTAATGTGACAAGATGCCGATTTTTATAAATTTTCATGGGAGATGCTGTCGATTTTCTAAAAATTTTACTAAAATTGCAACAAGTTAGAGAAAAAAGTGTAAAACATTTGCAAAATTATGCATAGTTTATGTAACATGATGTCGATTTTCGTCGTGTATTGAGTAAAAATGTCGTTTTTGTATAAATTTATGTGAGACGGCGTATTTTTTTATCGCTTATTGGATAAAAATGTCGTTTTTGTATAATTTCAAGTGACATGATGTCAGTTTTTGTAAAATTTTAAGTGAAACAGAACATTTTTCCAACGAAATTGTGTTTTTTTTTCAAAATTATGTTACTTTGTGGTCAATTGCGTTTTTATTTTCGTCCGTTTGCATTTATACTGGAATTTTTTAAACTAAAATGCAGTTTTTATAGATATAATGACACAATTTCAGACGTTTACTTATAAAATAGGGTTCCGTGGTGAGAATAAACAGTTTATGCCGAAAGAAGTCGCTGTTTTCGTTAAAATGTTCCAAATACCAATCAGGTTTTGATATATATTTTATCGAAAGACATGACCCTCAGCTGCCTTTTATTATTTGTCGTGATGCGTCATCGTTGAATTTACAAGAGCCTGGGCGATCTTGAAAAGTAGCCGAAACACGGTCGCTGAGAGCAACGCAACCCTCCTTTCTTACCTATATGAATAGGTACATTGTTGCCGAATTTCTCTCTCTAGTCTCGACATCAACTCGTGTTCTTTTAGATCTGGTCTGTCCTTTTTAAACTGTAACTAGCATCGTTTAATGGAAATTTTTTGCTGTGATCGCTGGTTCGACTCCAGCCATGGGACATCGCAGGAAGCTTTTTTTAAAATTAAAATAACGGACAAATATTTGTTAAGTCACTCATATATTAGCGCTAAAACATTCCAAAAATAATATGAACATAATACAATTGAAAACAAAATTTAGGTTATAACAAAAATAAATTTTCATAGATCTTTTAAAGTACATCAACACAAACTGCAGTAGCTTTGCAAGAAAATAATATAAGCAGCGACTCCAACACGTATTAAAAGACAACGAAATTCAAAATAATAAATAAGTATAACTACTTATTTATTGTTTCATACAATTCAGCTTAAGTAGTTTCTGAATCGGATGATTTCTTAACACCAAAACAGGGTAAATCTTGTCTGTTTATCTATAGATAGATAGATATTTATTGGTGCTAATATGCAACAAGTGCACTTACGTAAGTAAAAAAAAGATTACAATAAAATTAAAACTAATAAGAATCATCGGTTCAAATTCAAACGTCATTCAAGAAGGACACGAAGTTGGCGACCAATCAGAGCCCGGCATTCCAGGTCCGCGTTGTGCCATCTAGCGAACTCAAATATGCGACCGGTTAAGCCATTTGAGGATGACGAAATAGAAAGTTCTACAGAGTCGGTGATATCATAGCAAATTCCATTGTCTGTGCTGCAAAAACCATTGCGAATAATTACACATTTTATGTTGAAAATTGAAAATAACCGCCGCGTAATTATGATCTCGCTATATAAAATAAGTAATTCATTTTTGAGTATATTTTTAAACTATTTCAGGACTATATTCGCAGAATCCGAAGTGCAAACTTTCACTGACTGTTTTGTAATACCGGGCCTAACGATAAAAATAAAATAATTAATTATGACGAAATCGCGGGCGAAGTCAATTTTTTAAAAATTGCATATACCTTTAATCACATCAAGCTACACAATTCCGTTCTTATATTTTATATATTCGAAAAAATAATTTGTTTAAAAGTCGAGCGGCGTGACTTCAGAGCTGCGAAATGGCGTTTTGTTCAAACCCTTTAAATCCCGTAGCACTCCGTGGTCTAGCGGCACTAATGGGTGTAGCTAAATTTGTGCAACACGAACGTAGAGCGTTCAAATCCTCGGTCGGCCTGAGATTTTTTTAAATTTAAATATTTCCACGAGTGAATGCAAGAGAGAGACAGCAGCTTCGAAGAGCGAAATAGATCCACCAGTTTGAATTTCAAATATTTCCGCGAAAATTCAAATTTAAAAACAACCGCCGTGAGAAGTGCGCGCGCACCAAGATGGCCGACACTCCCGGGAAATTCAAATTCAAAAAATTAAACTTAGAAAAAAATCGGAAAAAATTCAAATTTCAAATATTCCCGCCAGAAATCCAAGATGGCCGCCGAAGTCCGACGCGTAATTCCAGAAGCAAATTAAAAAATCTAATGCGTAATTTAATCAGTAGCACACATGTAAATTACATATCAAACTTCATATGTGATTAATTAGGTCAATCCGCGAAAATTAATTAGATCAAGCCGCGAATAAATCCGCGGTTTAATTCGCGGAATTAGAGCACCTGTCAATCATCCGATTAATTTAATCGAGCCTCGATTAATTTAATTGAACAATTAATCCAATTAGTGGTGTCCACTATACTACTCATGCATTTGCAGTTTGATAACGAGGGCGAAGCCCGAGTTAATCATGCAAATAGTGATCTCTTGGTCGAAATTTAGTCGAAAGAGACTTCGAGATTGACAAGTGTCAAATTGACATTTCAATAAAGTAATTAAAAAAAGCGTACTTTTTTTCACGATTTTTGCGTTAAAAAAAGTGGTACTTTCAATACGATTTTTCGTTAAAAAAAGACGACTTTCACGATCACTATGCAAAAAATAAATATTTTGCAGCAATTCAAAACATATTAGCATGACTAAGTGTATGTTATCCTATGATCGTAAATACTGTTTAACAGTGATCGCCCTATTTAGGTAAAAATGTTCATAACGAACTGACCGGTAAATTTTTTTACCGGCACGTCTATTATTTTAGCAATCACCACCAATGTTACCCGTTGCTGTGACAGCACAGTTGCTGTCCTAAAATGCGACTAGATTTTCTCGTATATAAATAATCGATACATAAAATTTATTAGTTTATTCTCTTTCTTTTGGTTGAAAACAGTTCCAGGATAACATAAAACGTTATACAATATTTGACCGTTGTAGGATCTAATATGCTCACATGGATAACTTAGCTTGCTGTTGCTCGCTTACTTAACTTCCATGCTCGCATGTTAAATCCTATATAATGGTCTTATAATGTACATAACTATTATGAACGGACAATATTTAAATTTTACTACCACAAAATGGTCCATAAGGGGTGGAAACGGACTTTTTTAATGAACATGTATTTATGTCGAATTTACCGTTTTCTTGATTTATAAGCGATTTCTCTGTGTATTTCCTACGTATCTTGCACTTTGTTTATGTGTGCGTTAAGTTTACTTTTGAAATCAAAATACAAACATTGCTTTCTTTTACACGTCGAGGATTTGTTTGGTATTGAGTTTGCGTCAATTACCTACGTACCTTATCTTTAGATATCATAAATTCAATTATTTATTTCGGTACGAGGAACTGCTGTCTTATATTATTTGTCTGTATTTATAGAAAATAAATATCATGTTAACTGCGACGCCTTTATGTGTTATTATATAACAAGTTTCAGCGTATCAAAGAGTCTGTGTCTGATAAATGTATTTTTGGGATATCTCTTTTCCAACTTAGATTCGCGGGTTGAATCCATTTGGTGGCGCCCTTATTTGTTTTGATCATTTTAGTGTTAATTCATCCCTTACTCGTGAGTAGTTCAGCTTGCCCGTTGAACTCAATTGGTTACAGACTATTTTGGGTATTGATGGCTGGCTATCCGGCTAATTTTGAAGTGTTGGAAGGTTATCATTAATTTTATTTTTGTACTTCCGCCTATTGTACCGTTCAGCGGTCACAAAGACCTCTGAATCGTTTCCGATGAAGGAAAGTTATATGTAGCTTTCTAAACCGTAATCCATAAGTCCCCTCCCCCTCCTCACAAAAAGTTGGGTGAGTGGTGGTTACACCACTGCCCGAGACTTCCCATTATGTTATAAACAATTATTTGATCGAGTAGTTGAATCCATGGTTTCTTTTCGATTTTTAACTTTAGCCGAAGATGAAACGTCAGTAGGTTTTGTTTGTGTACTTTTAAAGGTAACAGAAATTAAAGCTTCAAAATCTGGATTATTTCTCTAAAGAAGTTCAATGATTTATATTTCCAACAATGGAAATTATTACTTAATTCACATATTTTATTGAAGCAATAAATAATATTAGTTTTTCAGTCGACAGGTATGGCGTTGCTTCAAATTTTCACCAGGGAAGAAATGCGTCCCGTTATTATATTTTTAACTGTATGAGTGAATCTTTTCGAAATTCATAGAAAGATGTTAAATGTGCATAGCAAGTAATCGTATGGCCCCTTCAACTGTGATTGAAAAATGTGAAAATCGCAGCAGAACAGCCAGAATAAGCAAATTGTGTAATAATAAAGAGAGCTCATTCTACAAAACAAATACATAAAACTAGGAGAAAGTACAAAAATAAATTGATGTGAATATCGTTTTCGTACATAAATATTATTTGTAGTAACTTGTACTAGCACAAAGTGAGTACAAGATGAGTTCCTAGACAAATAATGCCTGAACTTAAAAATACGGATTGAAGTTTCTGCCTCGTTACGAAAACGAGGGAGCTGCTACGTCTTTAAACTAGAGTGACTGGTTCCCAGGTTCATAATTTTCATCTTCAATCAACACGCGCCCTTTTGTCATTGCGGAAACCGAAAAAATATAAGGTTTCTCTATTAGGTGTAGTGGTAATATTGACTTATTTTAAGACAAGAAACTTGTAATTATAGGCTATTACAAAATTACTAAAAAAGAAGCCGGGTAGCGCAGTTGGAAAACCGCTAGGCTTGCATTAAGCAAGTCCACGGTTCGAATCCCGCAGGGGTCGAAATTTTTCCGGAATTGGGCTCGGTGAGACCATTCACAGTTGGGCACCAAAGTAACTGTGCTCTACTCAGAACCACAGACCTAAGAGATAGAGTAACCAGGTCAACGCATCACCAAGACACACACCTAACACACAATGCTACAATGCACGAAGGGCGCGTTCCAACTTTGTAACTCGCAACTCGGGGCAAGTTGAACACTACACCGCCACATGCTAGCGTACAAAGCACTAGCCTCTACACCGCTAAAGTAACAAGAGGTTAATATAATACAATACAATATAGAATTACTAATACTTCATATCGCAGCCTGCTAAAAGATAAGTTGAAGAGGTGTTTTACCCACCATGATATGTCTTGTCTTCACTGCTCGATAGAAAAATCAAGCAGTGATCGATAAACTTGCAATTGAAGTTGCTGCATATTCTTCTAGCAATTTTCATAGTTTTGAAGCAATTAATAAAGATGTAGGGAAGCTGTATTTTGTGGATGATGATAGTATAAAAAAGTATGCTTTGGTCGACCTATGGAAAGGGCAACTAAGATGTGTTAAGATGCAGGGGAGTATAATGAAAACCAGAAATATTGTTGGGTTAATTTGGTTGTCAAATAAAGATGTGTAAGCACAATCTGGATTTCATTTAAAACAGCCTCGTTGATAGCAAACACATATTTCTGCCCCCAATGAATATAAAACAGGAAATTTGCCTGAGCAAAGGTATAAATGCAAAATTGCGAAATGCAAATACTTTTTAAGAAAGGAGAATATTTTTCCGAGCTGGGAAACCCTCCGCATCAATTCTGCGTCCACACAGAAATTTCCAGTGACGCACTTTGCAGTAGAAGCTGAATTGAGCTGTCACAAGGAGGAAGGGCGGGACTTGTCCTATCTCATTCTCGGATACGTTTAGGTCTAACAATTACAGCGATATTCTATCATTGCTTTTTGTTCCACCTTCTTAATTTTCGAAAGTTCCAACGCTCCATCTATATTTGATCGTTTTATCAAACTTCCAGTATAGCTGTATAACTTCATTGAAACGGGGAAGGAAAAGTACTCCATCAGCCCTAAAACGCAATTTAAAATCAGCGAAAATATTAAGGCAACTCCGGGCGGAATCTTGATGTTCCATTAGCCGCAATAAATGTGCGGCTCCCAGTCGGTTAGTAGGGGCGAACAACGCAGTTCCCGGATCCCGGCTCCCGAAAGTTGTAGGGGAAGGTCGGTTACGACAGGGTCTAGGTCAAGTTGAATCGATCGGGATGCTGAGGACGCGCTCGCCACGTGGGGGAGGCTTAAATTTAGGCTCCACACGCGTTTGCCTCATCCCGCGCTGGTTTCATTGAAGGGTTGTTGTAGCGAAATCCCTTCGGTGGGACACGGTCTGTGTCCACTAATCGACAGTTCGTGTGGTGCAACGCCCTTTCAAACTAATTCGGTCTGATGGCTCGCTTGCTTTTGACATTTCGTGCGGATGCCTTGGCGTAGCAGTAATTGGCAAAGCTTAGCCGATAGTTCGGGAAGTTTTGGTCTGCAAAACACAACTCACTTGAACTCCCGACATGACGGGATTGAAAGGGATAATGTAATATCTATCGTGATGCGGCCGATAGATGTTGCTTATTTGATTGGATTCTTATTTTTTTTAGCTTTAAGACAATTGAATGGGTATATAAAAGAAAAAATATATAGGAGGTACTAAAGTAACAGAGGTCTGGAAGATGCTTAAAACTGTAAGGAATGACACGAGTGCACAAATAAGACTGACAACTATTGGAACTGAAAAATGGGAAAATTACTACAAGAAATTACTGTGCGAACACAGAAATGATTTTTTCTACAGCCGTCAAAAAAACGTGACATTTATGCATCGCTATAGATACGCGAAGTTTAACTTTTTTTAACACGTGAAAAAATAATAATTCTTCACGGCTAGCAGTGAAAAAACGGTTAATTACGCCATTTCCTTAGTTACAACATATTAGGTGACTACATATTATGTTAGCAAATTAATGTTCGTATTTTATTTCTAGAAATTATTCTTTTATTCTTTTTTGACGGCTGTGGAAAAACGTTGTTTGTATTTCGTGGCAAAATTCGTGTTTTTATGGCGCGTTTGAATGACTTTTCTGACTCGACCTAACGGTCTCGGCGAAAATTGACATTCTCACGCGCCATAAATAAACACTCATTTCGCGCACTTAATACAAAAACTACTATTTTCTACAGCCGTCAAAAAAACGTGACATTTATGCATCGCTATAGATACGCGAAGTTTAACTTTTTTTAACACGTGAAAAAATAATATTTCTTCACGGCTAGCAGTGAAAAAACGGTTAATTACACCATTTTCTTAGTTACAACACATTAGGTGAGTACATATTATGTTAGCAAATTAATGTTCGTATTTTGTTTCTAGAAATTATTCTTTTATTCTTTTTTTGACAGCTGTAGAAAAAACGTTGTTTGTATTTCTTGGCAAAATTCGTGTTTTTATGGCGCGTTTGAATGACTTTTCAGCCTCGACCTAACGGTCTCGGCGAAAATTTACATTCTCACGCGCCATAAAAAACACTCATTTCGCGCACTTAATTCAAAAATTACTATTAAAGATATCAAATACGAAGCAGATACACACTACAACAGAGATAGAAACAATTAAATAACAGTAACAGAAATACAGAAAGCTCGAAAAGAAACATAACATAGAAACGCGGGGGTTCTTGGAGGTATTCCGGTGTAGTTAATCAAATATGGTCCCATAAAATTCATAGAAATGTTAAAGAGATAATATATTCGATGCGTGTTTGATAGATGGTAAGAAAGTTCCCGACGAATGGAGAAAGGATTACATATATTCACTATATAAAAAAAGTAATAAAATGAGTGATCGAATTATAAGGGTATCATAGTGACTACCTCCACATGGGAAGACTGTATGGACGAATACTGGCAAAAAGACTAGAAAATGTAGTGTAGCTTACTGAAGAGCAAAGTGAATTTACACCTGGCAGGTCCTGTATTGACAACTTTGTATTAATCGATATAAAGAAAGTCTACGATAGTGTTCCATTGAAAAACTTATTTGAATCGCTAGAATCTAAGTAATTTATTATTTGCCGACGACCGTCATATTAGCAGAGGATCAAGATGATATAGAGTATATGCTACGATACCTTGACAAGGAATACGATAAGTGGGGTCTGCAAATAAGTATAGAAAACCCCAGATACTTAGTGATTGGAGGCGAAGGACAGAATATCAAACTACAGAAAGGGGTGGTTAAAACATGTAACAACTTTAAATACTTAAAGGATGACGTTTTCTGAAGATGGAAAGAGTGACTTAGACATAAGAACTAGGATCGGGCAAAGAAAAAATATACTAAATTCCATCTGGTGGATCAACGACATAACTATAAATACAAAGAAGTTAATATATAAATCCATAGTGCAACCTATAACAACATATAATTCCGAGGTATGGGTTATAAATAAACGAAATACAAAAAGGATAACAGCAGTAGAGATGCATTGTGCAAGAAGAAGTTGTAGAATGTTACGACTAGAACACAAGACGAATGAAGCAATCAAACAAAAAATGAAAATTGAAAGAACGATCCTCGATGTAATTGGGAAGAGAAGATTAGTATGGTACGGTCGTGTAAGACGCATGGAGGAAGTAATGTGGCGAAGAAAATTATGGGAGTGGGTGACCAATTAAAGAAGAAAAATAGGGAGGCCACGTACTACTTGGAGAAATAGAGTAGATGAAGCATCTTGAACAAGACAGTTAGAGATGCTAGGAAAAACCGAGAAGATTGGCGACTAGGATGTGGAAAGCAACGTCAGTTGTAGGGTAAACCGCTATAGATATGAATGGGTATGGGTGGCGATTCAACATAGGACGATATCTAGATTTACTTTATGTCCCATGTTATGTTAAACAATAAATCACTAGGACCAGACGAGATTGTCATAGAATACATAAAAATGGGAGGCCAGAAAATATTAGACTATTTAGAAAAATTAATGAACGAATGTCTAGAGAAAGGAGAAACACCAAAATCCTGGAAAAATGCAAACGTTGTTATCTATAATATAATTTTCCTTAATGTGTGTCTGTCTGTCTGTGGCACAAAATCAAACTCACGTTCCGGCTTCGCAGATGTTTATATTTGTTTTTCTTATCTTAGTGGTCGGCTCGCAGCTTGGCCTTCGGCGTATCCTATTTCATACGTGCCCCACATGTGCGCGTAGCGCGCCGTTTGCTTGTTCTCTATAAAAAAGGGGACAGGGAAGACATCAGAAACTATAGACCTGTATCGTTACTCTCACATGTCTGCAAACTGCTAACAAAGATAATAACAAACAGGATCTCCAACAAACTCGACGAGTTTCAACCCGTGGAGCAGGCTGGCTTCGAAAGGGATACAGCACTATAGACCACATACACACATTAAGACAGGCAATAGAAAAATTTCAAGAGTACAACAAACCAATGTACCTGGCTTTTATCGATTTTGAAAAGGCATTCGATACGATAGAAAAGTGAGCATTTTTAAACTCTCTCAAAAAATGCCGCATTGATAGCAGATACTGATATGACACTATCAAAACAGTGGAACTTAATATCGAAGAATGTTGACCATTTCTTAGAAGAAACCCAGAGAAAGTTTGAGTATTTATATATTGACAGACTTATTTACATGTCTAATTAAAAACAACACATTTACATATCATAGCAACAGACATTGCAAACTATAAAACTTTCAATGGCCAGCTTTAACACTTTCCCTCATTGAATAGATTTATTTTATCAATCCCATCTGTGCACACACTCTCGTAAATACAGGTCCAGGGATGGGTTTGGTCAATATATCTGCTACTTGATTAGCCGAACCAATTTTAATTACTTCTATGCTGCCCTCCATGACCAATTCTCTGACAAAGAAGTGTCGAATTCGAATGTGTTTCGTTCTGCGATGAAACTCGGGATTGTGTGCAAGTCGAACAGCAGCTTCGTTGTCCACTTTAAGTGATGGAACACACTTTAATTTAGTTAGGTCACTAAACAACCTCGTTAGCCATATGAGCTCTCTAGCTGCTTCACTTGCGGCCACTATCTCTGCTTCTGTGGTTGATATTGCAACTGATGCTTGGCGTTGACTTAACCATGATACAGCGCCTCCAGTATAACAGCAAACTACACCTGAAGTAGAGCGCCCTGTCAACTCATCTCCTCCGTGGTCTGCGTCACTGTAGCATTCAATCGTTTCTGATACATAATTTGATTTGTATTTGATTCCATATGACATTGTCCTTTTCAGATAGCGCATAATACGCTTCACCTTCAACCAATCTGACTTTGTAGGGTTTTCTAGCTTTCTAGATACCACTCCGACGGCATAGGCAATGTCAGGTCGCGTACCAACCATCAAGTATGCTAAGGCACCAACTGCCTCTCTGTATGGAAATTTCTCATTTGAATTTTCTACTTTCCCCGAATCTGTACCATCTCTTTGAATTGGTGTTGCAACTGGATTGCATTCACTCATTCCAAAGCGTTCAAGGACTTTCTTTGTATAAGCTTCTTGTTTGACTGTGACTGAACCATCATCTTCTTGATATATTTCCAGTCCTAAATAGTATGTTGCTGGCTTTGTTGTAATTTGTAACTTCTTTTGCAAATCACATAAGAAATCTTCTGCTAAATTTTGATCTGATGCTGCTACCAGTCCATCGTCAACATATAAGGTTATTAGCAATTTCTTATCCCCTATCATTTTTCTATACAAACATGGATCAGCATCGCTCTGTTTAAAGCCAAACTCAATTAATATTTCTGCAAAACAGGCGTTCCAGCATCTTGGTGCCTGTTTTAACCCGTACAAACTTTTATTTAGCCTACATACCCTCGATGTACCATCATTAAAACCTTCCGGTTGATGCATGTAGATCTCTTCTTTAAGTTTTCCATGCAGAAATGCTGTCGAGACGTCAAATTGAATCAAAAACAGCTTCTCGCTAGCAGCAACACTCAAAACTGAACGTATTGTTGCCATTCGTGCAACAGGACTAAATGTCTCCTCGTAATCAAACCCCTTTCGTTGTTTGAAGCCTTTAACTACCAACCTCGCCTTGTACCTCTCTATCGAACCATCTGGGTTTGTTTTAATCTTGAAGACCCATTTGCATGGTATCGCCTTTCTTTCTGTAGGTAGCTGTTGAAGCGTCCAGGTGTAGTTTTCTTGTAATGACACCATTTCGTTCTTCATAGCTTCTAACCATTCATCTTTCTGTTCACTCTTCATCACCTCTTTATATGAAGTAGGAACACATGAAAGAATCTCACTGGCAAGGGTTGACATCGCATAATCGTTGAATTTTGCTGGTTGTTGAAGAGTAGATCTAGTTCGTAACTGATATGATCTATTAACATCTGCAGATTTAGGTTCATCCTCATTGACCATATTTTCTTTCTGAATGATGTCTTCAACTACTTTATTTTCTCCCTCAAATTCAATCGATTCTACATCGTCATTCTGCAGTTGTAGCTCCTTTGTGTTGTCTCCCTCTAATTTTGTAGGTTCAAAGTTCCCATCATTGTGCATCACCTTGAGCTCTTTGTGTCTTTCTAGAGGTCTTTCTTCGAAGACAACATCCCTTGAGCGTATAAGTCGGTGTCCGTTTTTCTCTTCACACCATATACGATAACCGTCATCATTATCGTAACCTATTAGAATGCCCTTGGCGGCTTTCTTATCTAACTTTGTTCTTCTTTGTTTCGGAACATGAGGATAGCATGTACTTCCTATAATTCGTAAATGCTTAATACTTGGTTTCTTTCCGAACCATAACTCATGCGGAGATTTATTTTCGTGTCGACTAGCACCCGTTCTATTTAAAATATATGCAGCAGTATTAATTAATTCTGCCCATAAACCTTGAGGTAGAACTTCATGTGCGTACATCATAGACCTCGCTGCCTCAACTAACGTTCTGTTTTCTCGCTCACTACAGCCGTTCTGCTCAGGCGTGTAAGGCATTGTAAGACGCTGTCTAATTCCGTGATTCTTCAAAATATCTTTAATATCATTATTATCAAACTCTCCGCCATTATCACACAAAATGGTTTTGATAACATGTCCTGCTACTTTAGTTTCAGTAATCATCTGTACCAACTTTTCTTTCACCTCAGACTTCTCCCTCATGAAGTAAACATGTCGATAACTAGAGTAATCATCTTTGAACAATACAAAGTAGCGATATTTTGAAATAGAATACAAGAACGGTCCACAAACGTCTGAATGCAGAAGCTCCCCTGGTTGAGTAGCTCTTTCCCTAGTTCCAAATTTCAATCTTTGCGCTTTCCCATAAACGCAACCTTCACAAATATCTTGATCCAAAGACAACTTCAGTCCCAGCTCTCTTTCTACTACAGCTTTGACGTGTCTTTTATTTTGGTGAGCTAATCTTTCGTGATACAGCTGCATTAGATTTGTTGCCGTCATCGCATAAACTCGAACATCTGGTAAAACGTTTTTGGATTCCAGTTTATATAGTCCTCCATTACGACTACGCTTGCCAACAAGTCTTACTTTACCATCCACTGTCAAACTGCATGTTTGGGCTGTGGAAGTAAAAGTACTTTGCGGTTTCTTATCATGAGCAGCCAATACAGAGAATAGATTCTTTTGTAGACATGGTACGTACCAGACATCAGCCAGATTTATTCTTTCCAGTCTGCCATTGACATTTGATTCAATCTCAACAGTACCTCTTCCTTCGGCTCGAATGCAATTACCATTAGCTGTGGTAACCGTATGATTTTGATCAAAATGTTCAAAGGTCTGGAACAAATCTCTCCGGTTTGTAATGTGGCTCGTCGCTCCATTATCTATGTACAGTCGTGTGCAAATAAATCTGGGACAATGTTTTTTTCATATGTAGGTTCAGTTAAGAATTGAAGAATATCTCCATGGATCTTTTGCTATCAGAAAGAGTTACATTAAACTTTAACAGGTACTGAAACCCGTAACTCTTTCTGATAAGAGGAAATCCATGGAAATATTCTTCAAATTCTTAACTGAATCTGCATGTGAAAAAAACACTGTCCCAGATTTATTTGCACACGACTGTACCAATTTTCTCTGTCACATTCTGCTGTCATTGCACATGAATGAACTGTCATTAATGTCATATTTGCCCCTTGTTTAGAAGAGAGTGTATTACTATGTTTTGGTGGTCTTCCGTCTCTGATCCACTTTTGGCATTTCTTCACACGGTGGCCCATTTCAAAACAATAATTACACCTTATTTTCCTGTCCTTATACTTTTGACTTTTACTTTGCGTGTTGCTAATTAAAGCCTCTGGATGAGGTTCACCGCTTTTACAAGTAAGAGCCCTCTCGTATGCGCATAGGTGACTAGTTAGGTTCTCCACAGTTCTTTCTTCTTTTGACATCAATAACCAGCTGGACCTAAAGGAAAAATATTGTTCACCCAGAGTATCTAATATTTTACAAATTAAGAGAAGTTCTGGTAACACTTTATTGTCGCCTTCGCCTTTTATGATTTCTTGATTCAACTCGTTCCATATATTTTTCAGTTTTGACATGTGTGTAGCGATGTCATCTGCCGGTTCTCGTTTGTATCCAAAGAACTGCATACATAGATTGTACGCTCTATCTTCGCAAACACCATCATACAGCCTATGTAACTCTAGCCATACCTCACGAGCAGTTGCATAACGCATGACCTTTCGTAACGTATCCTCATTCATGTTGGTTGTCATCATAAGCAACGCGCTACTGTCAGCTTTCATATAGTTTGTAAACTCCGACCTATAAGCCAACACTTCAGCGTCACCTGCACCGTCTGCCAATTCTACAGGTCTCTTTAACTTTCCTTCTACAATATCCATTGCACCTGGTGTGCCTCTCAATAAAATGGATATTTTGTATTTCCATGTAGGCCAATTTGCTTTACCTTCTAGATTGCCAATTTGCAACTTTGCAGTAAAGTTCTCCATTTTCGAAAAATTAGTGCAAGCCCATAACCTGATATGACACTATCAAAACAGTGGAACTTAATATCGAAGAATGTTGACCATTTCTTAGAAGAAACCCAGAGAAAGTTTGAGTATTTATATATTGACAGACTTATTTACATGTCTAATTAAAAACAACACATTTACATATCATAGCAACAGACATTGCAAACTATAAAACTTTCAATGGCCAGCTTTAACAGATACATACAACTGATTAAAAACCTATATGACGAAGCAACAATGACGATTCAAATCTTAGGCGGAACAGAGCCAATCAACATTAAAAGGGGAGTCCGACAAGGAGACACAATCTCGCCCAAAATATTCACAAACGCATTAGAAGACATTAGAATGGGAAAACATCGGTATTAATATAAATGGTGAATATTTGAACAATCTTCGTTTCGCAGACGATATTGTGCTGCTCGCAGAAAATATGGAAGACCTGAAAAAAAATGATACTAGATCTGAACAACTCGGCAGGAAGTTACGGCCTAAATATCAATGCGCCCAAAACGAATATTATGTCAAATATCAACGACGCTATGCCAATTATGCTTAATAACGAAAGGGAAGTGACAGTGGTCAACGAGTATAGCTACTTAGGCCAAAAAATATCCTTTGAGAAAAACAATCAGGAAATAGAAGTAAAAAGAAGAATACAATTGGGATGGGCAGCATTTGGAAAACTTAGTAGTGTTTTTAAATCCAACTTCCCACAACACCTCAAAACTCAAGTTTTTAACCAGTTTTCTTACCAACTATGACTTATGCAGCAGAAACGTGGAGCTTAAATGAAGGAATAATGGAGAAATTAAGGATTGCACAGAGGAAAATGGAAAGATGGATGCTGAATGTAAGTCTGCAAGACAGAAAGAGGAACGAATGGATTAGAAGAAAAACAAGGGTGATAGACGTGGCAGAATATGTGGCAAAACAGAAGTGAAGATGGGCTGGACATTTGATGAGAACAGGAGACGGAAGATGGACCAGGAAGGTGACAGAGTGGAGACCACGGACAACCAAGAGGAACCCGGGAAGACCAAAAACACGATGGAGAGATGATGTCCAGAAAGTGGCGGGAGTGCAGTGGATGACAAAAACGAGCAATAGAAATGAGTGGAAAAATATTGGAGAGGCGTATATCCAGAGATGGAGTAAAACACGCTGAAATTGATGATGATGGGTTCCACTGTAGACTTTTAGAACTGGATGGAAATCGATCCCTTCATATTTTTGGCAGTCTCGTGTAGTCCATTGTATTTAGGTGGTCGTTCTACACTCCTCTTTTTTTCATTTCACAACATATTTTATGTAGTATTGTTCTCTGTGAATTCGACCACAGATCTTAGGGGCTGCGGGTGTAAGGTGCTTGTTTTTTTTTGTTTCAGCACGGTTTTACTTGTCATACGTTAGTACAAGTCGTATTGTTGTTTTACCAACTTTAACTTTAACTGTGCCTTCAACGTTCATCTACTAAGGTATTATTCCAAAAACATATGTTGTAGGCAGCCTGATATTTAAGATGCATTTGTTGATTGTCAAGGTATTTTTTTAATTTACGTCTATATAAGAACATCTTTACACCTAAGTATTTGAAAGTATTGATTTGTTCTACCATGACCCTAGTTCTAGTTTGCTTCTAAAAGATTGTTTGGTCACTACTAGGTTTGGTTTTTTCCAGTTTGTATTTGCATAATATATTTTTGCGTATTTATATGTAATTTTTCCGAGAGCCTTTGCAGTTTGTCTACGCCGCATAGTGGGCTGTAACAGCATTAAGGCGGACTTACGATTTTTTTCTAAAAAATTGCATTTTTGAGTATACCAATCGACAGAACTTATTGATTATAATGAAACTTGTAACTTGTCATTTTCCGCTAAAATTAGTTTTTATATGAAAAAAATGTATTTTCTTTTTTTTTTTTGTATGGAACGAAACAAAAAATGTCGTATTTCAGCCAATTGCTAGCCGATCTCGGCTTGGGACGTACTAGGCCTTATTCTATGACTGTTTTCTGATAGCTTTCGGTAAAAAACGCGCGCACAGAGGTGCGATTCTGACAGATATACAGTGTGTCCCCGGATAGGTGAAACGACTCTGGTGAAAGGTAAAAAATTTTCGATTTAAATTTTTATTTTTTGGGGTTCAGCGCTGCTTGGTTAAAGCGAATTTCTAACATTATTTCAGTTTTGAAAAATCAAGTATGCCTTGGAAATGCTTAAAAATCCTATTTTTCAAAACACCTATTTTTATGTAAGGTAAAGTACCTTTTATGTGGCAAATACGACAAAAAGTTATTAAGAAAACTTGTTTAGAATCAACATCTCGGCCCCTATACCAAATTTCAAATTCCTTAGCCAACTTTGATCTCTCAAATTTTTTTTTTATGTTTAGGTCCCAAATCAAAGAATTTTACTTTTAACAAAGATTTTTATTGGAAAAACAAATACTTTTAACAAAGTTTTTTACTTCATAGTAAAAAAACTTTGTTAAAAATAAAATTCTTTGATTTGGGAAATAACTACGAGTATAAAAAGAAATGTGAGAGATCAAAGTTGGCCGAGGATTTTGAAATTTCGTATAGGGGCCTAGATGTTGATTCTAAACAACCCTTCTTAATAACTTTTTGTCGTATTTGCCACATAAAAGGCACTTTACCTTAGAGAAAAATAGGATTTTTGAGCATTTCCAAGGCATACTTGATTTTTCAAAACTGAAATAATGTTAGTTTGCCTTTAACCAAGCAGCGCTGAACCCCAAAAAACGAAAATTTAAATCGAGATTTTTTTACCTTTCACAAGAGTCGCTTAACCTATCCGGGGACACACTGTATATCCGTCAGAATCGCACCTCTGTGAGCGCGTTTTTTACTGAAAGCTATCGGAAAACAGTCATAGAATAAAGCCTAGTACGTCCCAAGCCGAGATCGGCTAGCAATTGGCTGAAATACGACATTTTTTGTTTCGTTCCATACAAAAAAAAAGAAAATACATTTTTTTCATATAAAAACTAATTTTAGCGGAAAATGACAAGTTACAAGTTTCATTATAATCAATAAGTTCTGTCGATTGGTATACTCAAAAATGCAATTTTTTAGAAAAAAATCGTAAGTCCGCCTTAATGCAGTTACAGCCCACTGTGCGCCGGTTGCTCTCAAGAGGGCTTATCTTCATAATGCACTGCATTGATGTTTTGGATGCCTATTTGATAGTTTATTTTGGGTTGTATATCTTCAATTTTGTTCATTATCAGGTTAAAAAGCATAAGGCTCGGGAAATCGCCTTCTTCATATTCCTGTTGATACGGCAACTTTCCTTGTCAGGGTATTATTGATTTTTATTTTTGTTGTATAGTTTGTATTGATATCTATTATCTATTACTATTTTGATTGTTTGTTCTCGTACTTTCTGTTCTTGAAAAAATAAGAACTTCAAGCTAAATTTGACCAAAGGTCTGTATTAAATCGACGAAGCTGAGTTCGACCGGGTTTACAGTCGATTCGTGCTTCTCTTCTTTTTAGTTAAAACCGTTTTCCTCATTGTCCAGACCTTGCAAACACATCTCGGAATTCGTAATAGGTACATCGAAAGGCCTTGCAAAACAGCTCAATCCCTCGAAGAATGAACAGACAATGGGCAGTACTTTATAAATGGGTTTGTGAGTAGTTGCTGGTTGTTTAGTAGTGTAAGTCCTCTGCAGTTTTCTGGTATTGCCTGATTAGTTCTTTTTAAAATTGAAATTCTTGTGTTTGTTTTCGAATCCTTAGCCAGGTGGTTTTTCTTTGTAATCGATAGAATATGATTTTTACTTTTTTCGCTTGTTCTTCTCGCCCATATTTTAAGAGCTCGTTGGGAATGCCATCAGAGCTAAGCTTTTCTTACTGATTAATATTTATTATTTTCTTATTTGTTGTCGCTTCAGTGTAACGATGTGAAATACTTCACTCGGTCTTCTTCTATAATATTATTTGTTGGGTTCTTATAAATGTTTCTTGTTTGTACCATTTTTATGACTTTCTCATATAATTCGGCTTCCATTTCGAATTTCTATAGGTCTGGAATATTAATTTTCTATTAGATTCGCTTTGTATTTTATGTATTATTACTTTTTATGCTGAATCGTTCACCTCCTATTTAAACCACGAGATTTTATTTTTGAATTTACATTAATTTGATTGATTTAATTGGATAAATGTTGCTTTCAGTCGTAGGAGAAATGTTTTCTTTGTAAGTACAAATATGGTTCAGTAATTAAACAGACAAAAAGGTTATAATATACATACAGGGTGTCCGGAAATGATGTGAAAATATTTTAGGTGATTCTATACATAAAAATAATATTAAAAGTCATGTAACTTTTTTTTTTAATTTTCAGTATTAACGGAGTTACAGCAAATTAAAGTGCATGTTTTGTTAACAGTATTAAGGTACATAATACACAAGAAGAACTTAGACATATTTAAGCAAAAGAGGAGAACGTTCATCAGCCGCTTTTAAAGACGCTTGACTTAATGTACAGAAATAGAGAGACACCAGTTCGAAACTTTTGTATATAACTTTGTAATTAGTTATGCATTATCCTCTTTAATACTGTTAAGAACTTTACTTCTTTACTTCTAATTCTATTAAAAGATATGGCAAAATAAAAAAACAAATTAAAAGCAACTTTAACTCGAGGTAATATTAATAATTCGAGAAAATTGTTATACGACTTTTAGCATTATTTTTATGTGTGGAATTGCCTCCCAAAATATTTGCACATTGTTTTCCGATACCTTGTATATACAAGCCTTTAATAACAAATATTTACAGCAATAAAATCAGCGAACAAGCATATTAAGATTGAGGTAATCGCTGTCACCCTAAGGAAATTCTAGCCCTTACTGTACTGGTACTGTACTGGTTGAGCATTGATCATATTGATTCAATGTGCGATAGCTTTAACATCAGATATCCTTACTGAAACAATATCAATACTTCAAGATTCATTTGAAAACATGGTATCATACCTCAAACAATCGATAGTCAACTGTTGTTTTCCTGTTGTAATGTAGAGCGATTGATATATGGTGCCTTCTAGCGTTAACGTCTTTTGAAGTATTGTAATGCAACGAGGTCTCCTTGCAATCTTTTTCTCGAAATATGACGTAAAAGACTTCGTGATGTTCCTGCCAAGTCTGGAATACTCACTTGACAATCTACCCTTTGGTCTATTAGAACCGGTAACTTGCCTGTTCAGCTGCTAACTGAGTTGTCCATTGTGTAAAGACAAATACCACCAACTCAAGGTACAAAATTGACATAATGATTGAAATACACTGATTCAAAGGAGGAATCAAAAATCAATTGACATCGAAACAACCAAATAAGTGCAAGGTGGAGTGTTTTTTTTTTTAGTTTATTATCACAAATATGACCTTCTATAATTGAAAATATCATGCTACTGATTATTGGGAAATTTGTCAATATACGTTGTATGGTGTTGTAGTTATTCATTTTGAGTAGTTATTTTACATTGTACTGAGCACATACATATTTTTTGACGACCGTTAGCCAGGTATACAGCATCACATAACGAAAAACGAATGGCAGCATACTGCTCTACAACGTGGCAAAATTCCAATGGAGCCATGTTTTCAAACTGCCGAAAGGTTTTGCGTAGAGTCGTACGTGGTGTGGTGTCCCTGTATAAATATTTTAGGGCATAATTTTGTATATTGTTCCGCCACTCCCAGTGTATATATACAGTCTCTCTAATCAGCATTAATTAGTCAAATTAGTCAAAAAATATATTTCAAATTGACTGAAAATTACACATGCAATATTAGATAACAACATATATTCAACTTAGGTGAATTCAGTTTAATCTACGGTAAGAAAATCAAGGATAGTCACTGAGCCCCCCCCTCTCCCTCCCCAAGCGTTTCGCAAATTTAGGAAGATCTGCGGTTTTGCACACGCGATGTGATTTCAGGCTTGTTAGGGCTGCGTCGGCATGACAATAAAGAATGAACAGTGGCAGGTCAAAGATTTTTTACGAACAATTAGCGTGGATCCACACACTGATCAGAAGATTTGTTCCAGCGCTGCGTCGACGTCGAGCGTTACTTTACAGGCTAATTGCAGAACGGTAGATAGATCTTATCTGACCGTAGGGTCGATGTGTAATTCCGCGAAACTTAGAACTGGATATATGCGGCATTCTTCGTAAATTTGCCAGACGCTTACCGCAAGGGACTTGTCAAACGACATATTCACAGAACAGATAACAACTACTCTTAATATCGCCGTAAGATCGACGCGGCGAATTACACGGCACCCTCTGACGCACTCATTCGAAAGCCAGCAGCGGCGGGAATTTTCAAATTGACCTAACAATCAACGTTACATTCCTTATACTTATTTAAAAATTTTCTATATCCAGTTTTTGAAATTTAAAACTGTAAAATAAATTAAATTCAAATGTCATTATTGCAAACGATGTTCACGTCAAAACGGTACATAACTGTTTTATTAGCGTTATCTAATAATTCATCTTAGTCTTACCATATTACAACGCTATTTTTGCAAATTGTGTATCAAGGTTAAATGTGAACAAGTCAATGTTTTTTTCGACGACTGACATCGAAAGTAGATTTTTCTCACTGTCATTTGACAACAGAAAGTTGACGTTTGCCGCTGAGCGTGCGTTTTCATCATTTTGCCGCTCGCCGAGCGTTTTGGGTTTCCGCGTGAACAAAATAGGTAGCCACATCCGAATGTTTCCTTGACAACGACCGTCATTTGTGGAAATAATCGCGTCATATGTCATAGACTGCGCGAGTAATATTAACTTGATTGTCAATTAATTTTTGCAATAAAATGAAATTTGATATTTTCCTTTAACAATATGCTCAGTCGTCGAAAAAATAGTATGTATATTTCGAGCTAAAAGTGCGCTTGCCGCTTTTGCATGATTGCTGGTTTCGACTTCGTCTCAACCAGCAATATTCATGCGCAAGCGGCACTTTCAGCTCTTAACATACAATATACTATTGTATGATTTTAAACTCCAAAATCACAACTGTTACATGGTTCCAAACACAATATGTATAAAAGCAAGGCAGCGTACAAAATTTAAGCATATGTTAGGCAGTCAATCATAAAAGTTGTTTACATTAATTAAAATCACCTACAACGTGCAGATAAACAACGTCGTAGTAGTCGTAACCACGTTTCTAGTACATTACTCTTTGAGAAAGAAAACGTCTTGCTGCATTTTTCTTAAACCGAATAGTACTAAAATAGAAACATATGCATTTGATGTTGGAAGTTTATTAACCCCCGTGGTTTTGTGAGATCTAAGGGAAAATGAAACCAAAGTTAATGTTTACTTCTAACAAAGGTTGGTAGAAAACGTAATTAAAACAGAATTGCTTGAACAGCATATTTACATTTTCATTGTTTAGCTTATTAAATCTAAGCTGAAGTGGGTTGTTAATAATGTCAGAGGTCTCAAAGTTTAAAACAAGTATTTTTATTCAACGATAGTAATCCATTAATGTTTTTTATTTAACAAGAAAACCTGCTTTTTGAAAAGCGTGTACGTAAAGAAAGGAGCAAATCGAAAATACAGCCATATTCCGTATTAAATCAAATTTAAAGCCAAAAGCAAACCATCGCGATAACATGGGCACAAATGTGGTTCTTTACAAAAGCTTAAATTTATTAATTAATCAAAAGGAGCGCAATTGAGTCATACAACAAACGTGCGCGGATAGAAACGAGAACTCATAAACTCAAAACTTAACCAAAATCACCATAATCTAAAATGAATAAATATCTCAACCAAGTCATAACTCAGTTTGCAATAACAAAAATACACACAATCATAGTAAAATGTATAATAGTCAATAATATTAATATAGCACTTGGATACGAATTTAAATACGCCGGGTACAAACTAAAAATATAACAGTCAAATGTATAAATACTGAACAAACTACATATGTTATTAAATTTCAACAGTGAATGACATTATTACAGCCAGTTAAAGTTCGATGAGGTCTTAAGGGAAACTCTTCGGAGGTGCTGTCGCAATGACACGCCGCAAGATGCAATGTAACAGGAACCAAGTCCCAAGTTTATCGCACAATAAGTGAGAAAGAAATTCTGAAGGAGTTGTCGAAGTCTCTGTAAAAGCGGCACAGCATTTAATCTCAATGTAATAACACAATTTAAACTGCACGGGGAATTTGAAGAATTCAGCCCGAGCTGTGGCAGCACTCCACCCCACAATTTTCAAATTAACAGTTCACAAAGGGCAAAATTTAACATGTTACTTCCTCGGTAAGGTTGCCCCCTGAGTATAATATTAGCTCTCGGTGGCAGCAAACAGCCCAACATCTGGATTTGGGCCAAGGACGCCTCATCAACTGAGATTAGTCGGGAATCGCGAAAACTCACGCATCCAAGAGGGTCATCACAGCGGCAAAACTGAAAAAAACAGTACGTGTACGAGACGGGAGAGAACTCCACGGTACGGTAACATTCATGGCAGGATCGAAATATCTCGCTACAAGAACGTGGCCGGTAAAAACATCTCGAAAACCGCTAGAAACACCCCGAAACGTGCAACCAATTCTACAATATAAGAACGCATGAAATAACCACGTGCAACTTACCCCTAATGGTCGATATCCGGCTGACTAAAGGACAGAATCAAATCTCTGAGAGAATCTGGACAAAAGTGCACAGGAAATGGCCAGCAAAGTTCAAAGACAAGTAAGCGCGCTCACTGCGACCAAAGCGGGCGAAGTCAGAACGACTGCGCGGACTATTAAAAAATTACGCTTAATAATTCTCGCTCGAAATATGTCGCTTTTTGCCCATAACACCTGATCACTAATTTCTTATTAAAATGTTACTTATGGCGTCAGCAGAAAAGCTAAATATTAATTTTAATGCAATTAGGGATATTTTCCAAAATAAAATATGATTAAAAATTATTTTCATCTAGTATGGTGTTGGAATAGTTCCTAATTTATGAATGACGGCAACTACGTTTATATCTCAATATCAAACCTGATATTTTATGTTTAAGTAACATAGTTGCATTCATAAATTAGAAACCATTTTATAGCCATCCTAAATGAATATAATTTTTGATCATACTATATATTCAAAATCAAATTCAATTAGAAATATACAAAAGTAAGTACGTAGTAATAAACTACAAGTGCCTTTATCTCTAATCATTTCCTAATGTTGATCAGGAGTAAGCTGCGTTAGAATTTCTTATAAGTTTAGAGCCTATACCGACCCAATTATATTTGTGGCATTTTAATAATTTATAAAGGTCGTTGCAAACAAAACGCACATTTCTACAAACATCTGCCATGAATTTTTACGTAACTGGGTACTGCTTCATACAGGCGCTATAGAAAAGCAGAATTAAAATTACTTGTCTTTGAATGCGAACTTTACAAAAACGTATAAAGTTCGTGAAAATACTTGCAGAAGATCGATTGTTCATATACACCAACTTATATTGACCTTTTTTGTTTTCAGATATATGGCCTCGACAGCTGTAGGAACACACACAGGTGGGGCTGGACCCCTCAGCCTAATGTCGTGCGTGCGCGAGTCTTCGCCCCAGGAATCAATTCCTGATCTCGATAACGACAAAAACGGTAAGCCTACAATTAATTATGCTTTCTGTCGCCGCTTTAAATTTCCTAAACTCTAGATTTCTCCGGGCTTAATTTTTATTTGAGACGAAGCCGCTAAAAGCAGGTTGTCGCTTGCAATTGGCGGAGGCGCTGCCTCGAATTAATTTGGCGTCTGACTTGAGTAATGAGTCGCTTGAAATTTGTTCATATTGGAACGCAGCGCCGCCTCTAAATTACTGCAATGGAATTGTAAATTTTGTCAGAAAAGCAGTTGGCGTCGAAAAACCGGAGGTGTCATATTAATTGACTGATCAAATTGTACAGTTTATTTCATAGATTTTCAGGTTTAAATTAGTATATTATTATTCGCTGCACTAAAAGCCTTGACAATAGCGGATTAATTTTATTGTTTATTCTTAATACGCTTTGATATTGATTGCTGTCCATATACAGCAACTAATGGGCACTTTTGGTCTTTATCAGAACTGAAGCGGGTGCACTATTGTTTAAGTAAGAATATGTAGTATTGATAATATCTAAAGTGGGATTACACTTTGATAGTCCGATTAAATATTCGTAGGTTTTACTATTGAATATATTAGTAAATATTAAACTATAATTACAAACCATACAATTAAAAAATAATTAAGTCAACAAATTTTAATTAAACGAAGGGCTGAAAATATAATTCACCCGATAGCAGAAATGTGTTACTCTTATTATCGAATTACTTAATTTCATGCTATTTAATAAACAATCGGAACAGGAATTTCTTCGAATAGTAAAAACGTTAAGGACCTGTACTAACAGCAAAAAAGAATAAACCTCGCTTAGGCAGAAAAATACATATTTTATTAAGCCCAGCACAGTTGTAATTTCTAAAATACCTGGGAAATAATCGTGCTTAACGAAAGCATTTCTGTGCAGAATTTTCGAGCATCCTTGGAGTGAACTGAATATTGTAAAAGGGTTAAAGTGAGAAACTCGTAAGAAAACTGGGAAACTTCGAACAAACAGCAGGTTTCTCGTGTTTACTGTTTGCAAACTCAATTCTAAAAATAACAGCTGGGTGAGCTGATTTACAGTTCCTAAATCAATTTCTGGCGGGCATGTATCCAAATAATGTAATTTCCATGCTACAGAAACGACATTCGTACTCGACAAGATCGTAGTTTTGAATTGCAGCAATGCAATTCCTAGATGCTGGGTAAAATGACGAATTATGAATGCAAATCTCCATAAACGTTTGTCTTCCAACTAGTATTGAAGTTTTTGTGCTTTGCTAAACTCCATTTAATACTCGGGGCAAGAATATGTAGAAAAGTTAGACTCTCTTTTTTAAGCCTTTTAATTAAATTAACATTAAATACACCATTATAAAATCAATGTTATGTCACACAGAGTTGATAACATTTACCACACGGTTTCTTCTCTCTTGCTTGTGAAAGATCAACATCGATACCCCAAGTAAACAATTAGCTCGTGCATCTAACACGACCTGGCGATGCTGCAAGACATAACGAATGTTATAAGTTAAAATTAAGTATTGTGGTCTATTTCTATCTACGCTACAGAGTACGTTTGATATAGTAGATGGAATTGTTTGCGGTCAGTATAGCGCTTTGTAAAATAATTGCACCAAAAATAGAGTTTTGGCATTGCTTTTATTTTGCAACCTAGACTGAGTGAATCTTCGAGGTCACGACAAGACCACAACTGGAACAAATTTTTGGTGTGCATTTCCGAGCACGTTGGTCATTTTTTTCTGCAATAGCAACATGAGTTGTGTGATACATCGTTAGCAAACTTTTTGTATTTTCTTAAGCAATCGTGAACTTCCACTAGAAGATAATATAGAAAATGGGAAATAAATTAAAGTAAATAAATTCAAAATTTATTTCCCTAAAGTTGGATAGTGAGAAGAAAAACAGTCCTGTGACGTACCCAATTTGCTGTGATTTATCCCTTTTGGAATTTTTCAGAGCTAACAATGTTTAAGAGAAAAAGAAAACAACAGTTTACATTTTTGCATGGTTCCAATACTTCAGCACGTACCTACCTGGGTTACTAAAAACACTTGTTTAGTTATATATCGTGTAACTAAAATTACATATTGTTTTTATTAGTGTATAGCACTATATGGATCCTCATCATACAAAAGCAGCGAGAAAGCCAAACTAACTGTATTTTTTATGTTCCGCAGTAACCCAGTGCTTCGGGCTCTTCGCTGTAGTGCTAACGCGTTCTAAAAAATTGCTACTAAATCGTTCTTGAAATTTGGGAAAAAGGAATGTGGACGTAATGATATTCAATAACCCAGTACTTACGTAAAGCTCGTTAAATGGACATGGTCTTACGAAGCTTTTATCAAAGATACCGCTGAGCAAAAACTCCGCTCATTAATAATGTCGCTTAGAAACGTATCATTATAGATGTCGCTGAAGAAAAATGTCACCTGTTGCGAAATAGGTTGCTTTTTATATTGCCTTTTAGAAAATCGCATTGTTCATGACGAGACTTACTAGTCTCATGTTAATGATATGTGGTAAACTTTTTATTTTCCTAGAAACCCCATTAGAGTTTATGATCTTTACTGAAATGACTTAAACTAGAAACTGCCAAAATAGAGATGGGAAAAGGAAATATATAATGAGCATGAGCGTATGAGCATATAAGTATACATCCCACATAGGACAATATAGCAGCAGAAATAAAAGCAAGAAATGAAGAAATAAATAAAATAGTAAAACAAGTACGTTTAGAAGATAATTTAGTAGTTGTGGGTAACTAGAGACAGTAGGTCAAGGCCCTGAAGGTAACATAGTCGACAGCTATGGTCTGGTCTAATTATGTGCACAGCATCGACTAATTATTGCTATTACTATCTTTCAACACGACCCCAGAAGGCGGAACACATGGAATATGTCTGGAAATATAAGAATATATCAGTTACATTACATATTGGTACGTCGAAGATATAGAAAGCAAGTAAGGATTGTAAAAGCTGTCCAGCGACCGCTACATGGTAATTATGAAATGCAGACTAAAGTGTAAAAACGTGATAAAAAAGCCCGCACAATGGGACCTCCCACAACTAAAAAATGAAAAATCTCACTGCCGATTATAAGCGAAAATACAGGAAGAAATAGCAAAAATAACGATAACTACTAGCACACAAGACGACAGGATTAAATGAAGTGTTGGAAAAATGAATAAACAAAGCCAACCCATGGATAACAAATGAAATTGGTGTAATCGACGAGGGAAGAAAATATAAAAATTGTCATAATGAAGAATGACAGCACAATGATCAAGAACAAAGGAGCAAATGCGAAGAATTTTAGAAAGTTGTGACAGAAGGAAAATATCAAAGAAGTGCAACAAACAGGGCGAGAAGTATCCCAATATCTCGCAGAAAGCAAAGAAGAATTGGAACAATTTCTAAACGACATGAAGAGAATACTAAGGGAATAGAATATGAAAATGAATAAGAAGAAAACAAAAATAACGATGTGCGAAAAGATGGTAAACAGCAATAACAGATAATTTACGTATGTAGGTGGAGAAGAAGTACAAGAGTAGCAAAACCAAAAGAGAAATAGGCAGTGAAATTCAACAATTAAAAGACTATTGACAACTACTAAAATTTATATAAAAGCAAGAAATACTCATTTTATTTAAGTAAGTAATGTAATACTGCGTTGTTTCTGTTTGTGTATAAATCTATGACTACTTCGGTTAGATTACTACACAGCTCTTCCAGCACTTCAATGCTAATTTTCGTGTTGAGTGTTTCTTGGCCCATTTTATTCCGAAACTTCGTATATATACAGTTCATTATAGTAAATGCTCTTTCTGCACTGGCCGACGTAACTGGAATGCACCATACCGAATTCACAACTCTTTTAGGTTTTCATACCCAATATTGGATTCAAGAATGTAAGAAACAAAACTGCCATTGAATGTTTCGTAGTGTTTAAAATATACTTAAAATACCTAACGAATTTCCGCCCAAATTCCATAAATGTCGTTAATATTAAAATAAGATCATAACTAGCTCACATCATCAATGGTCGAAGTGGTAAATGCTTCCACCGACTCACATTTAGAGCTCAAACTTATTAGGGAAAGTGCTTTATCATATATTTTTTCATCTAATCTATCATTGTATGGACAAACTTTTGTGCCAACTTCATCGTTGTGGTTTTGGGTTCATTCACAATAATTTACTGTAAAGCTTTTTCAAATAGTTTTCCACACATTTGGAACAGTTTGCTGTCTTTATTAAAAAACACACACTGCCAAGCGATATTTTCTAGATGGTTATAAGGTGTCGATATTAATGTAGGCAAACTTGATAGCATTTTTCACAGTACATATTAAAAAAGATGAATATGATGTAATGTTTCCGGGGAGGAATTCTGTATGGCCCGAGGGGAGTTTCCCTCTTGGTCATCCCCATGGATTCAACACTAATCCAGCTAATATACTAGACCTATTAAAAACCATAACAAAAGGGGATAAAGCTTAGCGAACAATTACATAAAGCAGATTATCGGAGACGTGGGAATTAGCAACTACTTGTTATGAATAGAATAGCTGAAGATAGAAATAAATGGCAGAATGGTGTCCAACTAGTCGACGGACGAGGACCTAAAGGAGAGAAAGAGAGAGATTTGCTTCCACTAGCTACTAGAAATTTCATAAATTCATTTTCACTTCAGTGTCGAGCATTACATTTTTAAAAGCGTTATCGATGTCAAAGAATATCTATTTATGATATGTGAGTTTTCAGGCATTTTTAAAGCCCCATTGAAAAAGCAGAGTTTAAAATAGTTAAAACAATGATTTGATTGCATTCAATGGTTAAAGATTGTCCATTCTCTGCGTTTAGGTTCTTAGATTACAGTAATACAGTAATGTATTGTTTTGCCTATAATTTTATGTTTATAATGAAATTTTAATCAATTTAATTGCCCTATTTATTTATTTTGATATAAAGAATTTATTTTCTGCTAGCTCCTGTAGGTGCACTTGACTGAAAATCAGAGCGGATTCTTTTTATCTAGATTGCTTATTCTAATTTGAAGTTCCCATTTTAATTATGACCATTCTAAACTTCTGTCAAATGGTACGTCACACTAGTTTTTGTAGAATTAAGTCACAAATACTTCATTGTTACATTGGTCATACGACAATCTCAAATAATAAGCACTCCCTTAATTAAATTAATTCACTTTAATCTTTATTTTCTATCAGTTCTCATTTAATACCTGGATTCATATTTACCTTTTCTTGAACTTGGTACTCTTCTCTGCTGAATCCATTTCGTTTAACTCTGCAACTGATCACACCACAACTGCTCCACTCAAAACCACGGTGAAGACTTCAACTGACAACCAAACTGCCAAAATGTCTAGAATCAGGATCCGAATTAACACAGGAAACCAGTCCGCCCCATGAATCAGCACACACAGGCCCATCATAGTACAGATCCTAACAGACCCTAGTCGTAGTTATGTTTCTTTAATACGCAATCAAAATTACTCATTTGAAGTACGTTATAGCTTAGCACCAAGAATCCTGACCAGAGACAAGCCACCAGACATTACTTGACAAGCCCCATAAACATGCTCACTCTGCCAACATCTTCCATGCAATCAACTTCCCTTGTACTATTCATTCACAAAACTCGTAAACTGTCAAAACGCTGTCAAGTTGGTACCTCGTTTAAATTCTGATTTGGAACTTCTGCTTGCTCATTTTGGCAGCACTGAAATTTTTGCAATTTAAAAAGTTGACTTATGTCACACTTTCTTGTAAAAAAATAATCTTCAAAATTCTTTCATTTTTGTGCATACACCTCAATCGCAATGGAACAGAAACGAAAGGGGGTTTTATTATTGGAAAGGAAAAAAAAGCTATAGTTAATTATTACAAGGAAAAACTTCGCTTAACTTTTGACACATGTAACATAACCTAACTGCAATATTACTAGAAATCACCAGATTCGAAGTACATTCCCAAAAAAACTGTAATTTCCATGTACACTCAGCAAATATTTAAAAATTAGACGTTGACAGTTCACGAGTTTTGTGAATGGATAATAAATCGTTCCTTGTTATACAATTCACTCGATGGAAATATAAAATGTAATCTTACAATAAACTTTATTCAGTATTCCTCTTCCTTTGCTTTTGTAGATTATATATAACTTTTAGTTTAGTATTACCACATTCTTATTTTCCTCCATATAGTCTGCATACCTTCTATCCATTTAACATTTTATTTTATTTTTTTACATCACGCTAATTTTGCTTAAACTCCAACTCTTTTATACACCAAACATGTTTTATAAACTTTTTAAAAGGGTTTATTTATTAATTTCTAATTATAAAATTCGGTTACATGCTTTTCGTTTAAAAATTTTCTATATCAATAAAAACATCTCCTTAGCGATTTAGCTTATTTTTTCAATCCAACATACTATAAAAGCTTTATTATTTGATTAATACCTACTATTTTCAATAGTATATTTCGAAAAAGTATTTGTCATCAATTTCCAATTTCATTTTAGATATTAAATTAAGTTATAAGTTATAATCCTTCTGTTTCTTAATCAGCTTCATTTTATTAAATTATAAATTCTATTTCCTTTCTTTACTAAATGCATCTTAATAATTTTAATATCCAATTCACATCTGAATTCAACCCCATTATTTTCAATTACTGTATTTTTTAAATCTTATTAGTTTGAATTTTTTAGACCCCTTTACCAATATCATAACAGTATATTACAATTCGTCCTAACGGAGTAAACTATTCTGTGTCTGTCAGTGGCGACTCGTGGATAATTTTTATAGTAGAGCCAGCAACCGAACGTAAAATACATTTTCCACCCCCACACATACAAAAACCGATTCCGATATCCCAAGAGTTAAATATTTCACATTATGGACTGGTAAAAGTTAGCACAGTAAAAACATTTACCACACTGCACAGGCTAATAAAATATGATGAACTGAATCAAATATCTCTCTTTCGTTTTTCGGGTAAATGTATAATTAAGCCAAAAAATACATTTCTGTTGTTTGAGATATATAGATGCAATGCGGATTGATGTATATTATTTCAAGATGTGTGACAATTTACCAGTAAATTATGACTATAATAAAACGGCAACCGTAATTATTTTGTTCTGTTAAAATTGTACACGCGGTATTGCGACTATTAATATACTTCCCGGACCTCCGACGCGGCGCGGTCTTCTTCATCTGAATTCGATAAAGTCAGCGTACGTGCGAAAATTATAATTATAAACTCGACACGCGCGCGTTATCGCAGGGGCATGGCAGGTCAGACTGGGTCTACTTGAAGCTTGAGCCTACGTGGACGTGGCACCCATTGAGTGTTAATAGATATTTATGTATTTAGTGTGTAAAGAGAGCCATTTTGGTATGAGGATGCGAGTTTCGTGCCGAGCGGTAGCGAGGCGCGAAAAAGCAACCGAATACCAAAATGGCTCTTTACACTCGAAATACATACAAAATTTTTTCTACGGTCCTAAATAAATAACAAAATTGTTAAATAATTGAAATGTTGATACACACCATTTGATGAAGTCGTTGTACCGCCGTTCATAAAGGCCGCGCGATTTGGCCGGTAACAATAACAACACTCGTTGGTTGCTGTCTGGGTCGCTTCAAATACTTCAGGCCGGGTGCAATTACCTTCAGATTCCATCTTCAACTTCACAATAACTCATAAACTCAATAAATCTGTTGCGTGATGATGGACGCACCGTGATGCAATTGTCAATAATTTAGCCAGTTCCAGAAAAATGACGAATTAAATTAATAATCAGGTTAGCCATGGCGATGCGTAAAGTAAAATGAAGTGAGGAGATTATTTCATTAAGACATTGTTTACGTGGTTGCGATGCTAAAATGGTTACTAGGGAAAAAATGTGTGAATCGCTAACTTTTCGCATTGACAGTGAGCGCTTAATAGTCAGTTTTAAAGGTGACCGTAGAAAAAATATCTTTATATGACCCCCGCTGCAGTCTATAAAAACTTTCGAAAAGCTGAGAGCCGCTTCGATCTGCCACCATTGCGTCCCTGAAAGCAAGCAACGCTTATCGTACAGCTTATATGCACGAAATAAAAGCGGAATGGTGAAAAATAAGTACAAAAAATGTTGCCTTCGGAATAAAAAAAATTAATGACTGGTTTGTTATAGTAGAACCATAGCTCTTTGGTTCATAATAACGAGCCGCCACTGGTCTCTGTATATTCAGGACGGCCTTAAGTGTATATTTTGTAATAGTGCCGTCGAAATATTGTATAGAAAAAATAGGTTTGCTTATATCTAGTACTTTATACTACCATATCGAAATAAAGTTTTCATATTTTATCAGAGCTTTCCGCGTTGGCTTCGCCATAAGATTTTCAAAGCAAATCCCGGATATTAGACGAATGCTGTAAGATTACGGCTCCCCGAAACTCTGGAGCTTATCAGCTGAAGCGGCGAGGTAATCGAGTTTCTTTTCTTATTATGCTTATCGTTTTTCTGTGTCCAGAAACGCGTGCCGTTAGCCGGCAACAAGCCACCTGTGTTCTGCGGCAAAAATAGAGCTGTGCGTGATGCTCTCCTTCGGGACAGCATTATTATGTGATAATAAATCTCGCGTAGTTACATATTTCAGTGGATTTGGCGAAGCTCTGCCAGCTTTGACGATGAAATATGGGTTTGGGAAAAGTAGGCTCTGAGAGCAGCTTTTTTATTTTTTGGTGTTGGTCTGTGATTTGCTTTCTAGTAACGCAGCATGCGTTTCTCTGTGTTCAGTGATGATTATGAGAGATGCACGGGGGTATTAAATGGTTCACTTAGATTTTTTTTATGTTTCCGTAACGTTTAAGTGTAGTGGCGTCTCGCTATAGGGAATCAAAGAGCCGTAGCTGTACGACAATAATTCAAAGAATTTTTTTTTTAATTGCGAAGGCTACATTTTTTGTATTTATTTTTCATAATTCTTCTCATTTTAAAGCTTAAACAAAGCAAGAGTAAGTTTTATTTCGTGAATATATGCTGGATGATAAGTGCTGCTTGCTTTACCATTGGTGCCAAATCGAAGCGGGTCTCAGCTTTTCGACAGTTCATAGATTGCATCGGTGGTAGAGCGGCAAGAAGTAGCTCCAAAGATAACGATGTTTTAACATGTAATGGGAGCCACGTCCCATTAGTCGCAGGCCTCAAGCAGGCTCAGTATGACCTGACCCCTGCCATAACCCGCGCATGTCGACTTTCCGATTATAATTTTTGCACGTACGCTGACTTTATCGAGTTCTGGTGAGCATATTCGGAAGGGTGTGTGTACAATTCCGACATCAGAGACGTTGCACATTGGGGTTTTCGCAAAATAAGGACGGTAACCATTTTATTATACTCGTAGTTTACTGGTAAATTGTCACACATCTTGAAATAATACGTGTCAACCACGCATGCATCTATTGCAGTGGTTTTAGGCCCTATGGCTCTGCTCTGAGTGCAGCATAAAGTTTAAAATTAAATTTAAAGCACAGAGTAGAGGTATTGTATCTAGCTGCAATCCTAAAGTAAATGTCTCATCGTAAATGCATTAATAAAGGAATGGTTGTGTTAAGAGACAAAATTGATTAAGGAACGCACAGGAAGGAACTTGGCATTTCACAGGGTTACTAGTTAAATTCCTATCAATTAGTTAATTATTAAATAAAGCTGATTGAATAGCCTAAACAAAGTTAAATTATTACAAAAGGTTTGCTAAATGCAATTGTTGGAGCGCAGAGTTCATTTTAATTAATTGCACATCATTTGTGAACGATTCTAAAAGGTCTTAGCCAAGAAAGATAAGAATATACGCAAAGAGCGAATTATTGAAAACTAGCAAATGTGAAATGCAAACTTGTCTGAAGAAATTTGCAGAAAAGGGAACAGCATAAAACTATAGGTGAAAAGTACACATTTATGAACCAATAAACAATTTGAAAGGAAGTGAATAAGGAATTAATCAAATTAGTGACGAATATGAACATGCAACGGCCTCTTAATTCGTGTAGTGGCGCTAAGACAATCAGTGACAATATTAAAATATGAATAAGAATTTTATAAATGTACATTGTTTAGTTTTAGGTAGTTATAAAAATTTAAAATGTAAACAAGTATCTCACTTGAACTTAGTTTATGTCCTGTCTTTAGTTTAAGATTCGTTTTTGTTATAAAAGGAGGCGAAGAGAAACAAAGGAATAAAATTAATTCTTTGACATGCTGTTTGTGCTTTTATTTTAAATTAAGAAATTACCTACAAAAATAATAAATACAGTGAAAAAAGTATACCATCGTTTAGAGCACATTCCAGTGCACCTATGGAAATAAAGGCAGCTTTTTCCGCAACATTAAAATTTTTGCCGCAAGAAGGGTTCCGATCTTGGTTTGTCGACATCGTCAAACTAACGAAGGCGGTTAGCTGCGACTTCAAGGACCCAGGACCTTTGCAGACTACAGGGACGCGGTCAAGGGAGCTCCAGGTACACAGCGAGCATCACAAACATCGAAGACTGCGCTTCCAGAAGAGATTCCTGCCAATGCGCCCCGTTCCCGAGCATCGTCGGAGGACCGAAAGTGATTAAGGTCTGTAAAAACTTTATTATCAGTGCGAGGAAGCAGAGATTTGTACCCCAGACCGACATTACCGTTGTGAACACGAAGCAGGCACATCAGGGCCTCTAGCTAGTCAAATTTTCCCAGTATTTGCAACAATCCAAGTTGATGTTATGTGTTCTTCAAAAAAGGACGCCATCAGAAACAATTGCTAAGCTTGTCCGCGTAAAATACTGAAACAAAAGAGAACGAGTGACGCTATAAAAGCGCGAAATATTAGAATTCCAACAATACCTGTAGTTTGTTCACAATTTTGATTTCCAAGTCAATTAAACGTTCTCTGCAAAATAAACAAACCACTTGTTGAAATTTGACAGCAGCCATATTCGCGGGTGCGTAGTTTTAAAGTATTAGGACGCCAGTGGCGTATCATTGCATAGAAAATTATAATTGAACAGGAACCCACCCTTTGATTTGAGTCAAGTCTTGAACCGGAAAATAAAATTGCAGACAGAATGAAATACGAATTAGGGCAAAATACTGTATTTATTTGATTTAACGTAAAAAAATACATGGTATTTCTTAAACAGTCATAAAATTTGAGATAGATAATGCTGGGTAAAATATTTATAATTACAAAATTAAAAATATAACGTGTATAACCATAGCACTATTGTATATCTCAAACAGGAGAGCTGCAATTTTTTTGACCGAATTATACACTTGAACGAAAAATGAAGGTGAGATATTCGATTCAGTTCAGATTTTATTAGCCTGTAAAATTTGTTAAATGTTTTTACTGTGTTAACATTTGCCATTCTATATCTGAAATATTTAAATCGCGGGATATCTGAATCTGCCTTTCTGTGAGGGGGTGGAAAATGCATTTACGTTAGGTGGTTGGCTCTACCATTACAATTCTCCACAAACCGCCACTGGAAAACAGTAGAATACTCAATCCACAATCTTTCAAAACGCGAAAGCCCTTTTATATACTACAATTGTATTTGTTATATTTGTAATACTTTATGAGGTCTGATGGTGGTCCCGAATGTTGGAGATGACATTCTACCAAATCATTTCAAGATAACGGGCAATTGAATTTTAGAAATAACCTATTTTTTATTTTTAAATACAGGGTGTAACACCATTATAGAGCATAAATGGTAGGGCGTATTCTACGGCCTAAAATTTAAAAAAACGTGCAGATAAATATACTTTCAAGTCTAAACCCCTACGGAGATATTAGAGGGGAGTTAAAATTAGCTTTTTATCGTTTTACTGAAAACTGAGAAAGGATATTAAAATAAAAATTACTTGAAGGGATTAAAATTAACCCATAATGTATTTTTCACGTAAAAACTATTCTGTGTAAGAAAAACTAAAAACAGCTAAAAAAGTAAATCAAGCTTTCCAGTACATATTTTTTAAAACCAAATGTTTGTCCATTAAAAAGTTATAATAAAAACATGTGTAGGGATTACCCATTTCGACTCCTTGAAGTCGAACGTAAAGATTAAAAACATTTGATACATAAACCTTTCGTTAGTAAAACATATCTACCAATTTTTATTTTAATGCAGTTTACCAATTTTCAGTAAAATGGGAAAAAAATCGTAAATCGTAAATGGTAGTAACTAAGACCCCGGGGTCTTTCTCCCCACTAGAGGATTTTTGTTGCGTACTAGCGATCAAAAACAGTGAAATTATAGTTCACTTGCTTCTGCTACCGGGATAGGCCATTTCTATTTTTCTAAAATGTTCACCGAGCAACTCAAATTCGCTTGTAACTCCCTCCAGGTGCGGTGCTTGTCCTTTTGCCTCTTCCTGTGAGTGTTTTTTTGTTTTGTGTTGAAAGTTAATTGCAGTAATTTGTGTGCTCGATTCGTGTGCGAACAGAATTAATGCGTAATATCTACAAATGCCGCACTTAACAACTTAAACTAGTGTCATTGTTCAGCCTGAACCCGCATAATCGACGTGTAGAGCCAGCTTTAGGCAGGGTGGAAATTTTATACTTTATACACTTTTAGCTCTTTCGACTGTGCTTTACTTCAACATTCGTTTCCTTTCCAAGGTATTAGAATAAATCTAATTTTCTTTTGCAAAAATTAGGGATAATTGTTTTTATTATCTTACACCTGCTAGTCTTTGCTGTTGAACGTTTCTTTTTAACTTATTAGAAATTCAAATACAATATTCGTAGGTATTCCTGAGATATGGCTAATTTAATTTCAATTCGACTTCAATAAAAATGCGTCGTCAGGGCCAATCGATTTCCCAATCATTCTGGCTGCTTGGGATTTATGGCCAAACTCACTGAATGAGCGATGAGTTGGCATTCGCCGATTATCTATGAAACATAGCGACAAAATATTTGGTTAAGCTGATGATATTTTCAAGTGCGCTTCAAGTGTGTACTCAGAGGCAAGCCGTTTAACAAGTTCGTTGAAGTTCATTAAGGTACCGCTAAGTAGACCAAAAGAAGAATGGATGGCTGAGAACGTTCGGAGAAAAATTGTCGCGAGAGGTTTACGGTTTCGTTAGAGTAGAAAGAACGCTGTTCTAATTAACTAAAACTGTATCAATTACATTCCACAGATTTTCTGTAAAGAACATGTTCCAGTCGCAGTTATGCCATTTTCCTGTCGAAGGCATTTTTATGAAGACATTTTTTCTTAAAATATTATGCATTAGATTTCCGTGTGAAAAATGATTGTAAAGATGTATTTCTGAAATTAAGTTTTATATAATTTTATTTGCAATGACTAATGATTCGTTTATTTTCTGATATTCTTAAGTGCAGAATTTTAAAGAAATTCGATAGACAATTGTATAAAGCGTAAATTGATTAATTGCGCTTTTTCTAATTTCTGGTTGAATTGTTGATTCAGTCAGTCATCTTACTTCTCAAGATAACGAGCACTCGTGCATACATTCCATGGTTGTGTTAAACGCGTAAAATGCAAGTTTTCTACGGGAACATGTAAGTGCATATATATGGAGAACATTTCACCACCTCTGCTAATCTGCTAACTTCGAGATTGCAATAATTACTTTTTAGTTATAAAAATCTGTAAAACGCTTTACCCAGAACTTTCCTCGTCGACATTGTGACTTTAAATAATTTTAAAAATCAAATTAAGTTAAGAGTAAAAATATCTTCACGTTTCTAATAAATTAAATAAATTTTCAATTTAAAAAAACGTTACCGGTGGTCCAATTCGAAGGCCAGGCGGACCGCGTATGCAGTCCCAACACCTGAGCTACGGAGCACCGACCCTTCGAATTCCTGCGTTGGAGGTATATTAAGTAACGCACTAATTTGTTGCTCCTTTTTGTATTGTACAACATTTATTCTGTATCTATTGGGGCCAATTTTTGGTAAGAATAAAGCCTGCGCTATGTACAAATTATTACTTGTATTTATTGCTAAGTTAAATAAAAAAATAAACAAAATTTTATTTTTTTAAGCTGCTCAACCTGTATATATTTGTCTGAATTTTTTTCGGTTTTATGCCAGGTAGATATATAATATGTATGCAAAATATTGTCTTCCTCCGACAAATAGCTCTTGAGCTATACCGCTAACAGACAGACAGGCAGACGGAATTGAGTTAACCTGTTTTTCGTCATCTAGGGACCCTGAAACGTGAAGATCTGAAGAAATCTCGAAAGGTGATTTTTTCGCGATTACAATACTTCCTTCGTCCTTTAGACGAGGGAAATAAAATTTAAAAAAATTAATGGCGGGTGGAGGTGTCACGAAATAGCAAAGGAACAATGGAACTAATGGTATTATAAAGGCTTATACCACTGACAAATGGTATTATAAAGGCTTATACCACTGACAAACCAATTGGTATCACTGCTGGTCAAAATGTATCCTTATTTGTTACTGTCAAATGTCTGCACTTGGGAATTCGCTTGGAAATACTATTGTTGTTTTACAAGTGTTTTTATTTATGCTACGAAATAAACATGTTTTCTGTATTTTTAATTTTTATTTTATGTGATGGTAAACATCTCATATTTTCTGTTCTACATATACTATTTTTCAATTTAAAACTGTAAACTCTGTTCCCGGTTTTAAACCATTCGTTAAGTGTTTAAAGATTTATTGTTTTTGAAGAAACCAATCGAAGCAAAAGAATGTTAGGGCACAATTTTGTGTCGTTTTGCGCTTGTGCAATAATTTATTTTAAAACGTTCATGTTGTTGTAGTACATAAGTTCAAAATGTCTTTATAGCCTTTAAGCAATTAATGAAATGTATAATAATACGAGCAAAATGCAAAAATCTCTTTCATCTCGCTATTCAGTTTAAAAGTACAATATGTTCGTAAATATTGAAGGTAGGCAACACACATGGCTTTCAAGAGGCGAGCGCAAAATTAAAACACTTCCTAATGTAAAATTACGACAAACAATACGCAAAATCTGGGCCAAACAACACGAACCGTGAAATGGTACATTCGAACTGTTCAATAATTTCTTACGGTAACATTTATTAACTAACTTATGGGGGAAAATATATTTACAACTCCCCAAGAAAACAGACCAGTCAGATCAACGGAGAAAGGGCAGGTTTGTGGCTGTAAGAAATGCTCGCGGAGTTCAAAAACAAGTTGTACCCAAAAGACACCTGGAAAAATTCGGATAACTGTTAGGCGCCACCTGTTGTATCTACGTTAGCTCCCCACGTGGTTACCTTAAATTTAAATAAAACGTTGCGTACGCCGTAATACGTTAATAATTAATTGCCCTGTGTGTCCGATTACTTAGCTCAGTGGACATGCAATTCTAAAATTACCCCAATATTGGTTGCGAAGTGTCGATATTTGCCAAAACAGAAAGCTAGTCCGCCCCTATAGTGTTCTCGGGCTGAAACTGATTTCAAACATTCACAATTTGTTTTTTGTTGACACGCATATATTAACTTTAAATCACATGTAAAAACATAAAAGAAATACACACAAATAGGATTAAATTCTTGAAGAATATCAAAAATAACGTTGAAATAATTGTCTTTAAGAACGTATACGCCAAAAATGTCTTTAAAAGAGCAACCTTCAAAATTGCTTGAAGCCGGTACTTATTTGAAGTCTTCGAGCCTGTTCATTTTTATTTACAATTCGCGTAGCTACGCGCATTCCTTACGCGCAATTCTCGCATAGCTGTAGCGATTGCTTATCGTTTAAACTACATACAAACATTTTATCTGGAAGTAATCCCGAAGACTTGTTGTTTGGCGTAGTAGTTTGGGCCTGGATTGCGTCATCCAAACCTTGGATGGCGTGATGCGTGGAAAATGACCACACCCGATGCTTGAAATTTCCAATTGTTGGAAGGCAGCTCAATGAGCGCCTCGATTGCACGTTTGAGTACGGCGGAAATTGGTTTCTCACCTTGCACACGGGGAATGTAACATTTGCTGAAAACGCAAACGATAATTTGCTGCACTTGCAACTGAGGCTGCACACTTTGATTACGGCAAGGCCCTCAGTCGCTTCTATTTCGCTTTAGGGAATTTTCGCAAAATGCACTGCGAGTATATTATCAACGTACGCCTTAAGGCCTGGCGCGCAAATAACAAAAGCTGAACTTGAAAATGCCAGCAAAGGGTATTTCGAAGTTGAAAATCCCCTCGTCTTGCGGACAGGCTCTGGAATTGCGTTTATCGCTGCATCCACAAAATCAAACTTTACAATTTGCTCACTGCACAGTCTGGCTTCCGCGTCTGCTTGATTATATCAAAATGCACTGGTTAAATCTAATTAACAATAAAAAACATACAAATACAGGTTAGCTATATCCGTAACTATGAAAATGAATACTACAGGCAAGGGATGCCAAAGCCCCGTTTCAATATTGAATGTATTTCAAATCCGGGACTGTCCCTCAAAAACCGGGATGAATGATCTCGTTAGCTTAAGAATATTTTGACAAAATTAATCTCATTCCGTTAGTTAACTATCGCCATCTCTCGCATATACAGCGCCTTCCAAAAGTTTACAACAAATGTAAAGCTTTATTATTATTGATTTCTCAAATACGATACTCTTTATAATAGCTTGTGCATCATTCAAAACCAGCGTTAAGAATGCACATTTTGTATAGGTTTTGCGGTTTAGCGAAAAATGGAATTAATTGAAAATTGCGTCAGAAGTAAACTACTGTTATTTCTAAAAAAATGTAAACTAGTTACGAGAGAAATAATAATTATTGTATTTAAAAATTAAGTTCAGATATCAAGTTTCAATAAAAATTGTTAATTTTTATTTTTATTCCTTTTAATTCAAATGTTACGCTAAGAAAACTGATTATTTACTCAGTAAACTTTTATAATGTTCTTAGATACGATTATTGTTTAATTTCTGTCGATTTTTATTTCAATACGAGCATTATAAAATCTTAAATGCAACAAGCGACGTGCGTTAAATACTAAAATGTTATTGCAATTTTAGATTAGTTCCATATCCCACCAAACCGTAAAACAATTGAAAAATATTAGGTCCCTGAAACTGATTTTAAATGACGCACATACTTTTCCAAAGAGTAATTTTTTTAAAGAATTCCATAATAAAAAAGTGTCATATGTGGCACACTTTTTGAAATACACTGTACATATATAAATCCATACCCTGTTTGTTGCTAACTGTAACGCAGCAGAAAATCAGTGTATGCAGTTGCATACTTTGATTTTTAAATTTTGAAAAATCACACAATTGCTGTGGTTGTTACGATTTCAGTTTCCTTTGCAGCATAGGCACATCGGTGCTGAACTAGAGCAACATATATAATTAGATTTTGTTGTGCAAGCAACTGTCATTGGCGTTGCATATTGCAACAGAAAGATAAACACGCATTTCTGTGCATAAATTACACGTTTCAAAAATTTGCCATAAATATTCCACTCGCTACATGATCTTTCATCAAATTAAAATCATAAAGAATTTATAAAAGCCGGTCATCTTTTTATAGCCTAAAATCTCGCGACGGGATGCGATCTTCCGGGTTCAGCCGCCGAGCGAGATTGAATAACTCCGGTAATGGAACGAAAGTCTTATTATGTTTAGTGCCATAACAATTACTTCATTTGAGATAGGGAATGCGGCCGGTGACGCCGTTGGGTGTGACAAGACGATACGTCCACGTTTCAAGATCGAGTTTTAAACCTTTCACCTACAAGTATGCACAGGCTTGCACCTGCACGGCGGATATTTGTTTCGAGTGGCTAGAAACGGGATGACGCAGCTGGAAAAACTAGGCTGCAATTAGGACAATAACAGTATTCCCAAATTTTGGCGATCAGCAAAGTATGGGCTCAAAAGCCGATTTAATTGCCATGTTTCATTCACCTTTAGAAAACGAAACTGCTAAATTGGTAGCTTAAAATTATCCAAAGCTGAGCGAACACAGTAGCGGCTAATTCGTGTAACATTTTGTTGGAATTCTGTGCCCTCAGGAAAATTTCTTGTTAATTGGCAATAGTTTAGGAATTAAGCGCCGGCTGATTTTACTTTCACAATATGGACAATTTGAGAGGTAGCATTTTTTTAACCAAATCGTGTGAGGTGCTATATTGTCACCTTTTTAAGAAATGTGAATAGTAAACAATGATACTAAAACGACGAACAACTTACCATTTAATAAACCGCGCTATGTTTTGCCCTGAAACCATCCTACTAAGGCCTGATTAAATTAAAATTAACACGAATAAAACATGTTTGTGCCTTATTCGTCCTTACGAATAATAAGGATATAATACACTTGCGTTGTCCATACTATGGTAGAATAAACAGACACGTTAGTGGATGTTCTCTGGAGAATACATATTAGATCGACGGTGGAGTCAAGAATTGGTTTCTGTTCAATAGGGATACGCTCGAAATGAGTAAATTGAAACTGGACCGTGACTTTTTCTTACATTCGTTTTTCCAGACCGTAGGCACTGATGGTATCCAGCGAATTGGGCAACGGTGCACATACCTGCTTTATCAGTACAACTATTTACATTTCACTCCACAGATGTACGTACATATATGTATACGTTAGTTACAGGACAATTTTTAAAATAAAATAGACCCATGGTGTTTAATAAAAATGACTTAAACGTCAAACCAACATTGAAAGTTAACTTAGTTAAATGAAAAACCTATTTGTATCACAACAATCGTCATATGGGAATGGAGTTATTAACATCTTGTGAGCTTCAATTGATTCGTCGGCTAAATCTCGCGAATTATAACATCAATGACTACGTGGATACAATTTACGGCCGGACTAACTCAGAGAGACGGCGTGCAGTTTTTTAAGTACTAACAGTTAAATGAAAAAACAAAATGAGCGCCAACGAATCTCTTAATTAACGACATGTGTATCCAGGGATCACAGAGACAAACGTAAACTCCAGTAGCATAAATATTCTGAAAGAAAAGGTCAAGACAAGCAGAGGTAGCAGTAACAATAACAAAACCAAAATGCTAGTATCGTAGTATAATAATCACGAATTCAGTATCATAATGTACAAAGTACAGGTGATTATTTGCTAAACATAGGTTAACGTAAAGATAAATCTACGCCAACATTTAAGGTGCACCCCAGAACACATAAATCTACGGGCGGGTAAGTTAACATATACAACAATTTAAATTTACACAAATTACCCTAAACACTACAACAGTTTAAAGCGATGTAATGGAGATTACTCGATGCTCCGATGATGGAAAAAGTGCACTACAGAACCCCAGTAGTTACGTAGCAAACAAATGAGGTACTTGAGGCACCCGATTACTGCTGGCACAACGCGTTGGAGGTTATGCTCTACAGATCAACACGTTTCCAAGGTTATGGGCCGCAATGCGGGTCAGTGAAAAATCTTGTGGAACGACACAGGTGGATTAAAATTTGGGGCACCAACTGCGGCTAAAAAAATGCTCAAAATAGGATCGCATGCATCTTAAACACGGTACGAAGAAACTTTAAACGACTTACCCCGTAAAACGCGCACGTGCGAGAAGTAAAACTAGCGTGCTCCCAAAATCCTTCAAAAATCAGCGAGAAAGAGTTTCTCACCACCAAGTTGCCAAGCCGTAATATTCTGCCTTCATCAGCGTAGGCAAATTCCACCAAAACAAGGATGGAATGCCCGAAAGAGCTGAGACAATTATTGGGACGCCAACTGCCGGCCATGAGCGCACAAAGGAACGCCGAAAAACGAGCCACCATTATCGCATTGCCGTACCGATAACCAAAATGCAGCAGGCGGTGAGCGCGCGAAATTTAAATCATGTACTACAGACATCGGAAAACAGACGGCGCGCAAAGAATTGTGCAATTGTAGAGGCGCAATCTAAACGTAACGTAGAGGGAGGATTTTAAGCCATCTAAAGGTGTTACGATTTATAACATCCGTGGTTTGTTCAATAGTTTATTGGTTGCAGTATGGTAATCGTGGCCATGTACGGTAAAGGAATATTACCGTACAGATACAATATTATTATTAATTGCTAGCCTACTTTTGCATATGTAAACAAATGCTTAATGTTCTGAAACCGGTAAATATTTTACGAGGGGTGTATAAGCAAAATTAAAATACGTTATAAAACTTCTGGCTATTTTACAACTAGTAAAGAATTGCGGCAAGGGTCTTGTTGATCAAACACTCTTCAAAATATACATAAATGAAACCCTAAAAGTATGGAAAACAAAAGCACGGGCATGGAATACCAATGGACGACAATTCACAGATTGCATTTCGTGTACAATCAGATATTGTTAGGGTTGGAATACGTGTTGTACACGTTATTTTTTGCATAATGAAATCTTGTAATATGAAATTTAGTCAAAAAGAACTTCAGAATTTATAGCTGTCAAATTGACAATTCACAATTTTAATAAAATACTTTAAAAGAGTATTACTTTCCTTACAATTTTTCATTAAAGAAGACGACTTTCATGATCACTATGCAAAAACAATATATGACTCAATAGTTAAAAGTGTTGCAACTTACGGATGTGAAATATGGACGGTAACTCAGAAGTATGACAAAAATAATGAAAGCACTGGAGATGGATTTTTGGAGAAGCAGCAGAACTTCTAAGTTAGAACATAGAAATGGCAGATATTTCTAAGTAAAAATAATACATTTCATAGGAAAAGTGAATTATAGAATTTATAATAACAAAAAAAAAAACAAATATTTCTAAAGAAAAATAATGGATTACATTTCATAGCCAAAGTGGATATCGAAATTATAATAACGCAGAAATTACTCCCTAACAGACATGGCTGACTCCTCAATTGACTCGGAGTCAGTATCCATGCAGTTTACCCATGTCACTGTCTGATGACTCTGATGAACGTAACGTAACTTGATTCGTCGATCATAGAGTAGTACGTAATACGAGTAGACAGTAGGTATAAATGTTACTTTTGTTTATTAAACATTTGTCTATTCTGTGCTGTAGTGTTCTTGAACTTTAAAGAGCATGTAAAACCAAAATATGTTTACATTTTGTCGTTTGCTTACCTGTCGCCAACCATAGCTACCAAAACGTGCCGCAAATTACAAAAATTAATAAAAAACAAAAACAAAACAAAAAAAGGTTTTTGAGGTTTTTTAGGGTTTTTATTCGATTTAAAAAAAACGCGTTTTTACATCACTACACATGAGGCGAAGCGAATCAGTAATGATAGACTACCCTTATTGTCATGGAAATGGACCGCAAAACGAACACGAAGAAGAGGTCTGACAGACGAAGATAGAAATGATAAACAAAAATGTAACGTAGGATGCGGGGAACGGCAACGAAGTATATTTTAAAAACCGCTAAATATATGTAAATGTATATAACGATTACGAAGTTGCTCAACAATAGCGAAAAAATCTAGTTTAGTCTAACTACCCATAAACTGCCGTAATTTTGAAAATTCATCTTCTGATTAAGGAGTACCTTGTAGATGTTTCTTCACTTTGATAATCGGCGATAGTCTTTCTCGGTCAAATCTAGCGAATAAGTATCTGTTTTCGAAACTTTGATCCTAAAACTTTTTTTAAGAAATTATCTGAAAAATAGTCAACACGAAAAAAGGGTTAAATATAATTAGTAAATGAATATGTATATTCAAGAGTCATATTTTCTGTAAGAACTTGTTCATAATTAAGGTACGCTGGCGCAATTTTATTACCAATATTACTTTATACGAACTCAACAACATAAATAATTTAAACAGGAAATATAAAATAATTTAGAAAGAATATAGGTTGTGCTCAAAGGAAAAGAAGTGCAATTTTTATAAACCTGATTCATTACTACTTTTTTTTGCGAATAAGATTCCGGAACTTACTATTTTTTTTTCTAAACAATTGATGGTCTTCATTTCATTCGTTTATTGCTTAGTTCAAATAAAAGTGATGATAAAAACGTTCTTATAATTTTATACTCAATAAGGCCATTTCGTGGAGTTATTTATGTACAGGGTGTTTCCTCAAATGTTGACAGCTTTGACTTTGTTATTCCAGATAGCAAAAAATTATTCAGATAAAAATTGTAGGGTATCATCCAAATCGTCCGAATTTGCTACTTAAAGAAACAATTGAGCATCACTGGTGAACTTTTTGACTTATTGTATACTTTTTTTAATGGAACACCCTATATATTATGTGTTTATTGGATAGCGCTTATAATTATTTTTTCAAAATTATATAAGTTGCCTATAATTACTTCATCCATTGTTGAAATATCCGCTATTAAAGATTCAAAATATTACTAATTAGAAGATGATTGCACAAAGTGCCTACACTTCCGAATTGTGGCAAAGTTGTATTTTTCATTAAGAAATCAAGAGCATCATATCAGTTATATCACTGAATAGTCCTGTGTTTATATTGACATAGGGTTTAGTGTGGTAATTTTTACACCTAAGAAATTTAATAAGATTTTTACCTACCTCGTCTAAAAGACGAACGAAGTTTTGTAATGGCGATACAGCACCTTCCTCGATTTCTTCAGATCTTCACGTTTCAGTGTTACAAGATGACGAAAAACAGGTTTTCTCAATTCCGTTTGTCTGTCTGCCTGTTGCCGATATAACTCCAAAAGTAATTGTTGGAGGTAGGCGATATTTTCCATGCGGATTAGATGTCTTCCTGGCATGAAACTTAGAAAGTGTCGGTAAAATAAACACAAGGTGAGCACATTAAAAAATATAAAATTCTACCAATTTTTGCTTTAACTCAAGAACTATTACTGAAATGAAAGTAATATTTTGCATATAGTTCAGGTTTTTGCCCTTGACGAAAAAGGGCATATATTGGACCCAAGGTGATCGATCACCTTCAAAAATAAAATGTTGTTAATTTTTGCTTTAGCTGACAAATATATAAAAGTGATAATTTTCACATAGCTCAGGCTTTGCCCTAGACGAAAATGGGAACCACATATTCAATATATAAATAATAAAAAAAAAAGACAGAAAGGGGTAATGAATAAGCGCGGTGCGTTGAATGGAGCTGCATCGTAGAGATCCAAATGTCCAATGTTGAAATAGCATTCGCAGGCACTGAAGTTCGAATCCCACCGCCGGTAACGTTTCTTTATTTAAAAATTGATATAATTCGCATTACCAAGTGTTTTCTTTTATTGTTTGAGTATTATTAGGAACGTTAAGACATTTTTACATCTAGTTTACTTTGGTTTTTCAAAAATTTTAGTGTCACATCAGATTTTTTTTTGCTTTTGTGATAATAATAGTTAAGTAGTATATATTAAACAATTGATTTATGCTGTTGATTAGGTATTTCGCCACTTTGCAGAATTATTAAATATCGGACGCGCGAAAATAATTCAAGTGTCAGAAAAACATTTTAGTTGCCATCCATTTCGATGTTTTCAAACTTGGTAAAATCTACATAAGTATATCCATATTTGTTAAATATGGAACTAGACAAAACGTCTAAATTATTGCATTGTTATAATGACTCCATCACTTTTACATTTATGGTATTTTTGAGAGCTAGGAAGATATATAGGAAATATGATATTGGGAACTCAATCAGTACATAATGTAAATACTAGCTGCTAGCGAAGTAGTTTTGTTTAACTGTTTTCCAACATCAGGAAATTTGAAAAAAGTCGTTGAATACTATATACAGTGCACACGATTATTTTAACAAATTTTCCCAATAACGTAAAAACAATTTTACGCTTAAATAAATTTAAGACCGTTGTAAGTAAATACTTAAGTATGTCTTCGCTATACACTATAGATGAAGTTTTAGATTTATAATGATGTAGGCACGTGCGTACACATTATGTGATTGACTATACCTTGTACTGTATTGTCTGTTATAGGTGAATAAATTATTATAATTATTACTATTATTATCTGGGAGCCGATCATTCCAGTTTGCGTGTTAAGCGTGCCGGGTATTAGTGTCACCAGTATGGGCGATTTGTTGCAAATTGGGCTAACTAGTTTTTAGGGCTTGCTTTGCATGCTTATATTAGGTATAAATCGAATGACATCAAGAAACAAACATTAATCGGTGTTTATTTCAGACACCAATAATAAAGTCTCCCATAATGTCTATGAAAAATGGAAAAGTGAGTTTGAATTAAATGTTTTGGTTTACTTTTGCATTTTCATGTAGGAAAGAGAGTTTATTGTTGTGGACTGTCTTTATTATGTACGTATATGTCACGTTTTTCTGCATTGCCCCTGATAATTACTCGTCTACTGTAGTTTTTAAATAATTGGCGCCGGTGGTAGGATTTTGTAATGTAGTTACTTAAAAATTATCGATGTAACCATGTTAAAAGTAAACGTTTTCTGCAGTAAAAAGAAATATTGTGTTGCTTGGTACAATACCAATAACATATCTGCTCAACAGATAACAGTTTAGTTGAAGAACAAAAATACATACCAAATTACTCGTAGTTACACACTAACAGAATAGAATACTCAATAAAATTAACCAGAGGCTGTTCAAATTTTACTACTTGCATATTTTATGCATTTTAGTGGGCGAATATTACAGTATTTCATTGTAATTTCCACACATCGTATAAATACAGAACTTCGAAATTAGATGTATATTTGCATTTGAACAATAGAATATGTGTACTTTAAAGAATAAGATCCGGATTATAAATGTTATTAAACAGTAAATTATAAAGGAATGTAAATATTGTTCTGGAATTAAAGATTAAAATTTAAAATTTAACAGTTTTTTGAAGTTTATATGTACCAATTTTAGCATAACCATCAATTTAGAGGGGATTAACTTCTTTTGTGCTTATTTTTAACATTATTAAGAACCAATAGAAAAATTAATTCGAGTATGGTTTCCAAGCCAAAAAAAATCTTGATAATCTCTTTTAAGTTGACTAACCTAACTGAAATTAATAGGCGATAATTTTTTGACATTCACTGTTGTTAATATGTTGGTGGCACTGTAAGTCTATGTCAAATTCGAGGTTATCAGGTTAGGTCTTCAGTCAGTTTTGACACAGACTGACGCAAAACCTAACCTGCTAACCTCGAATTTGACATAGACTTACAGTGCCACCAACACACAACAACTTACTATGGATACATTTTTGATATCACTTGATGTTTTATTTTCGAGTAAAATTTAAATTTTACTTTTTATGGCCGTGTCGCTACGATTTTCTTGCCGAATCTACATTCTAGTATTAATTCATGTCCGGTAATTTTATTATCGTGCACAGGACAACGTAATGGGCTCTCGCGTACCGCTCGTGCCGAATAATACGTTGTTTCTGTGCACTTTAAAAAATTAATGGAAATAATTAATGCTCTTATGAGATTATAAGTGAAAATTTCACTACTACTAATGATCAAACGTAGATTTCTAATACGACTAGCTTGCTAATAATATTAATGGCTAAAAAAAAAACTTAAATTTATTCACGCATTCCACTCCTACATCATTAGAAAATTGTGGTATCAACAAATATGGTTACAAACGTAACTGGACAATTTTTCCAATTTGAAGTGACAATTTTGCAAATATTACTAGAAGATTTTCCTTTGTAAATAATATTCTGCACCATATTATGTTATCTGTATAAAGTAGATCTGTAGATGTCGATAATAAGATGGAAACGAAATTATTAAAGTTTCGGAAGTAATTCTTACACCTAAGAATAATATTATAATAATAAAATTTTTGAGAACTCTTTGGTAAAGGAAACACCGTTACATTTCACTTTTCACTTTTTGTTTATTAATTTTTCGAAAAGTTCTGTTCATAGTACTCCCTTTCAAGCTTGATGCACATAGTAAGTATAATATGTACATATATAATTCTTAATCAAAAACAAAATCGGTGTTAAAATTAGTTTCCGTATTTACCCTGCACACTTGGAAATAAAAATAGATTTCCTCCAGCAACATTTTTTGTTTGAAGAAGTTCATTATTTGAAGTATGCATATTTTCGGTGCATTATTTAAAGGACAAAGGACAAATGAAACGATATTAAGAATTCATGCAACCAAACTTCAAGGTTTAAGCATAAAATACAATTTTCCGATATTTTCATATTCTGTTGAAATCCCAATTGATCTTTTACTTGCAAAAATACAAGATGGAAATTTAATCGACTGAAATAGAATAATTACAAAAGCGAATTAATCTGACACTGGGCTGTGAAAAGTACTCGATTGTATAATTAAATATATTATTAAGGTTGGTTGATTTATCACCGACAAAGCTGATTTAAATTTAACTAAATTTCATTTGTGTTCGTTACAAATTAATAAGTTTTTCGTCATAGAAATATGAAATTTTGTAATTAAATCATAAATGTAAAATAGAGGATGTGCATTGTGATAAATTAACAAAAAATACATATACTGTCATTTATCGTCGTCAATGCCAGCGCATAAAGCACCAGCCTCTACATCGCAAGGTAAATGAGGTTACAGATTATACATACATACATACATCGTCTTCAATAACATTTGTACTATAATTATGTATGCAGAAATGACAACTTAAAAGTTATTATGCTATTAATTAGCTCTCATTTGTGTATCACAAGTTTTATCATACACTGTAACAAGCAACTACTAAAAAAATCATACACTGTAACAAACAACTACTAAAAAAATATTCAGTTGAAGCGCAATGAAACAGTATTGTAGGCATGCTTAAATCCGTAAATATTGTTGTTAGAAATATATTTCCATTCGGGATTGGCGTTTTAGGACGGTTTTACGGTAATAGATGTGAACGATCATATCACAAATAGCTACTTGAATTTTGATTTGGGTCCCACAAGGATCTATTGTAGGGCCACTTTTTATGCTTTTTGATGGAGCGCATTAAAATTCAACATTTGAATTTCGAAAAGATTAATTCTAAGACCGTTGCTTTTTAGTATACACTGGAAGATGCACGAATAAATGTTGGGAAACATATTTATATTCGCAGTATTTTCAGTGTTAAACAATATATGACATCCCTAATTCCGTTATTGTTATTTTTATAAAAATATATATTTATTGGTGTTCATAAGGTTCAGCTCGACGCCCCTACTTTTCATCTATAATGCACGTATGTACTAAGTTCTGTAATTCCACTAATGACGTTTGCTTTTTAATGTGCTTCAAGCAGAACTTAAATCACATTGTGTGAAACGCTTACGTGCTCTAGAAGTTTTAAATATAATTGACACTAATATGTTTCATTTATAAATCAGAGTGTTTATCTCGTTTGAAGTATTTATACATGACATTCACTAAGCATGAATAATTACTAGTAAAAGTTCACTTCCCACTAAAGTCTGTTCTGAAAACTTCCATCGACGCTAAATACAATAATCAGCGCTTCCAAAACAAAAAATACATTTTCAGGAGAAAATTAAAAGCGATGCTTAATGACTACGCACCGCATCCGCCTCTTTTAATGGCCCAACTTTCCGGTGTAGCTGTAAATTTACAACGTTCTTTGTTACACTTTAGACTACACGCTGGCTGCTTGATCTAGTTGTCAAGGTTGTAATTAATAGTAACCCAAAGCAATAGACTACAACAGTTAGTGGAGTGCATGTCATGTTGTAACACATTGGCATTAACAACCATTCCTACAGTTTATGCATACAATTACAGGTTTGTGGTAACGGTACTCGGATGTGGGTGGGATGGATATGGGTCTAGACTCGGCTGGAGTAGATGGAAACAGAAACACACACATGCACAAGCTATTTATTCGGTTTGTTCACACTCCTACATACGCTTATCGCGCAAGCATTGTTCTACAGACAATATACCCGAGTCTGTGCGTATGCTTGGTGATGCAGCCATGGTTTTAACCAGTTACGGAACGGAAAGGCATTTACTGTACAGTTTGAGACAACTTGAAATCTAGCGTTTTATCAAAGTTTCTGCGTGTGTTACTAAATGTTCAACATTAGCATAAAATATGTATTTTAACAAATTCTGCTAATGTGAACATGTGAAGCATTAATTATTGGGTAATATACTAGAAATGGACGTTATTTGTACAATTGCTTCGTTAAGTTTTCGTTTAGTATCCATTTTAACATTCGAAAGAGGAGCTGGTTTAAGGTCGAATATTGGAGCAATATTGGTAAGGTGTTCGCGAACACCGCCATCTGATGTTTAATAGCTAAAGATTGTTATACGTCCAATTAATTTATTTGTTTATTAGAGTAGCTACAGTATGAGTTTTCAGTTTAGACAAACGATCACCGAATTAGATAATCTTCATATCTTGAGATTTAGGAGAAAACAGGTTAGTACAAACGCTCAGCCTGTAAGACGGTTTTTGTAGGAATTGTATACAGAGTATCGTTGAAGTGTACTGCATCTACAGAAAATCATAAGTAGCAAGCATTGCCGAGCAATACGAACACAGGACATTGTTGAATTGTGGTGGACTCGCACTTTCTGCTGGCCACTGTAAATCGACCTAAACCATACGTATCTTGTTAGCTCCCATAAAATAATTGAAGGTAATTCATATGCACACAGTATCCACTAAATAAAGCTTTCTGTAACATTTTTGCTTGGACTACTATTAATTAAACTTAAGTGTTAGACACGTTTGTGTGTGTTATCTTAAAATTCAAATTGTAATACGTTTACAATGTGTCACAGTGGTGGATGCAACTCACTTATGACCACAAGGCTGCGGCTGGATGACCCAGTGGCGAAGACAGACGCTTGAATGTAAAAGAACATAAACTTACTGACCTGTAAATTTCACCAGGGGTGTACACCCCTCCCCCCACCCCCGCATTTTTTAATTTCTAGCAGCGACGTTACAATACTCTGCCTTACATTAGTCAGCATGAACTCCTTACCACATCAACGCTTGCTTTACTGGCTGGAAACTCCTTGCTAGTACTGCTGTATCTATTGTTACAACCCGTACAAGGTCAGTATGTGCCCGGTGCCTAAATCCAGCTCGGCTGCTAATCACTGCGGAACAACATGCTCTTCATGGGATCACTAAGCGGAACAACATACTTCCAGGGGATCCACTTCCTCGATTATCGTATAATCGTCTAGCATGAGCAAAAACCTTTGACGTCTATAACCTGCTCCAATTGCCAAAAAAAAAACTACCAACATGATGCAACCAACTAATCAATTCATTCTACAGTAGCTACCATCTATCCTACTAAGGGTTGTCGTAACTTAGCCCATTATAATTAATTATTGGTTCACATAATAGCATACGTCAACAACTACGCAAACAGCACACTTTCACAAACATACGTCGCGCCCTTGTCACAGCACCAGTTGCACGTGCATTCTGGACTTCTAACATAAAAACTCGTGATTTAACGGATATGTGAGTGGATATGCATAACTGGATTCTGTAAAAAATAAATATATTTGTCAAGATTATATTACATTTCAGGGTTCAAAATATTACAAAAAATCTGGTGTGATACACTCACACAACTTCCTTTTACAGTGATCTTATAATTAGTCAAAAATTTCATTTTTAATTTTTTTCAACCATTTGTTAAAAATTTTCAAAAATTACAAATTCTACAAAAACGGTACAAAATCGAGTGTTAGTTGAAGAGACAAATTTTCTCTAGAATTTTAAGGTGAATTCAAAAATGTAATAATATACCGGGTGTTTTATTTAAAATAGGAGTTAATAAAAAAAATAGAAAAAAAAAACAAAAGAAACCCACTTTAGAAGTATTCAACTGGAAAATCACCTATCTCACATCAATACACATTAAAAATGTCAGAAAAATGTAAAGTTTAAAAAAAATCGTTAGAGCCGTTTTTGAAAAAATCGAAAAAAACTGAAAAATCACAAGAGTAAACACCTACTTCCGGTTATGCGATTTTCTTCAAAAGCTTGCTGTCTCATCTACATAGTACACAAAACTTATATATGAAGTTTCAACGCCATACCTCTTTTCGTTTTTGAGATATTCTGTTCACAAACAGACACACAGACAGACAGACAGACCAATGAAAAAAAAATGTTTTTTGGGATCAGGGGACTCTAAAACGTGAAGATCCGTTGAAAACTCAATTTCGAATTTTTGGGGTGAATCCAATACTTCCTTTATAGTAAAAGGAAGTAAAATGAGAAACATTAATTAAAACCCAAAAACACAGCACCTTCAAACTATCAACTATGTATTTTAACCCTAACAGAACTCTCAAAGTCTCAATTACAGTATTAAAATGTTTACCACGAATAAAAATTTACTGGATTTAAATTCGAACACCGGGGAGGCCACAAGCTGGTTCATTCCCCCTATCCATCTTCCTTCGTAACTAGTGTCAGTCTGCTATCTTACAATTGATGAGAAGCGCGCTGGAGTAAGCGTGTATCTTTCAATTAAGTAGAAAGTTTATTATTAATGAAATTTAAATATTCTTCACATCACCAGTTAGATAAGGTGGCAAAATATATGGTCCTACCGAATCTACAAACCAAATATGAGAAATTTTAAAGCGCCGTGTATGATAAAACTTGTTTCGTTCATTCCGGATAATTTTATTATAAAGTTCAGGTTCCATTTAGTCATATTAAAATAAACATATACGCAATTTAAGTCTTTTAAGCCCCATTCGTTCTTGTAAATAATAAAGATACAATAAACTTTCGTTATCCATACGATAGTAAAGTGCGACCAAATGTAGGCACTGATGGTAGCTGCCGGTTTGGGTAATGTTTCGCATACCTGCTTTAGCAGTGCATTCATCTTTCATCCAACAAATGTGAGATGAAAGGTACTTCGAAATAAAACGCTACAGCGAAAGGCAATGTTAGACTACTATTCTGCAAGTAAAATAATCTCTTACCAGAGCTCTGCCTATTTCATTATGTGACAGTCCAAATAAAATCAATAATATACGTGGTTTAGCTTCGAACGTTATAATGTATTTAATTACTCCAAAACCTATAAAATCTTAGGAGGCTCCTATCAACACCGTGATATATCTGCTTACAGCATCTCAACCCCAAGGATTGCTTGGCGAATGTCCTTCAGTATCACATAAAATTTTGAAAAATAGGAAGTTCCAAAATTTAAATTTAAGAATGCTATCATAAAGCACTTTTAGTGCTGATTTCAAATATCTAAAAATATACAGGGTGTTCCATTTAAAAAAACAAAGTTGTGTATCACTACGTAAAAATAAGAGGCCATGGCTTAAATTGGTTTACGTCAATTTTTAGGTTGTGTACTGGCATTTAAAACAAAAGAAAGTACTTTTCGATATGTCTATTATTAACGAAGTTACGTGCTATCTAGCGATCTACAAACACCCTGTATAATTACAATAAGGGGTTGACTCTACCACACTGTATTTGTTCGTCTTCTGATATTTGCTTCAACTAATTGCAATTAACTTGGGGTGGAAAAACTTCGACTAACAGCAGTGAACAGGAAATGTGGAAAGCAAACGAAACGAAGTTCAGAAATTCGATCCACCCTCGCACCTGCATCTGAAGGATAGTCTACAATTTGTCTACCGGTCTCGCCCTGTTACAAGAGACAAGTGCGGAAACTACACCCTGCATGCTCTGTTAAAGGGATTCGTTTAAAAGCGAAGCCAGAGGTTCATAATATTACCTAATGAATTCTATTTAGTGAGTTATTAATTACGAAATAAATATATATGATTAATGTTAGAAATTGTAAGATGAAGATCCTCAATTTTTTCCCTTTGGTATAGATACAATTGAATTGAATTTCGAATATCCAGATCATCGTGGATAATCAAAATGCCGCTACAAAAGAATCTTTAGCGGCAACTTGGCACAGCAAACGTTATTTCTATTAAATTTGGTACGAGTTGCAATGCTTTTACCTAACTATTATGTATTGCATTAATTTTATGTTTATTTTATTTTATTTTGGTACTCAGCCAACAGGCGTTAGGCCAATTATAGGCGTCGCTGTACATTCCAACCCCACTCACGACTGTCATGATGTTATTATGACATCCGGGACCAACTATTTCCGTGGCAGCCGTATCACGAGGCGCCGAGAGAAGCAGCCGTGGAACTCCCATCCAAGTTCTGACCAGAAAGAGCGTTGCTTAACTCTACTGATCGAACGTGGACACTTGTTCAAGCTACACCACCAGGGACCCAATTATGCGTACTGTAACGAGGCTTTACTGTTACCCCTTCGTTTCGACATCAAATTATAATGAGGAGGCTTGTACCGTTTAGTATTTTTGTAAATTATTTGCCTTTATGTTATTAGCTAACGCAGTTTTCAATAAGAGATTTTTTACTTCTATCCAAGACGTGGTTACGGAGAAATCAATGCAACAATGTTCCGGAAATTGGCCCAATTTGGCTTGTAACACTGAAAATATATACTTCAAACTTCTGTTCAAATATATACAGGGTGTCCAAAAAATGGCGGATTAACTCTACGGTGCGTTACTGAGGGATGCCTTATGAACCCTGGAAAAATATGAAAAAAAATCCCTGGGCCGTATTTTTCGAAATATTTCGAAATTAATAAAAAAAAATCTGGCAACATTTATACTGCAACAATTACTCAATCAAAAATGTATCCATAGTAAGTTGTTAATATGTTGGTGACACTGTAAGTCTATGTCAAATTCGAGGTTAGTAGGTTAGGTTTTGCGTCAGTTTTGACACAAACTGTCGCAAAACCTAACCTGCTAACATCGAATTTGACATGAACTTACAGTGCCACCAACATATTATTCATACAACAAATATTTCAATGCCAAGCTTGATTTCGTATATTATTATTCTACAAAGCCTGTTTGCCATATTTAGTAATTGACAAACTCAACAGGAAATCAGATTTTTAAAATACTTAAATATTGAAAACAATTTAGTTAAATCCCAAGAATATTAAAAAAACAGATATTTTAATAAGTCCCAGATATATCGAGAGATCCAAAAAAAAACTGTTCCTCAGCGGGATGTGGAAATTCAACATATGAATAATATGTTGGTGACACTGTACAACAATGTCAAATTCGAGGTTATCAGTTTGGGTTTTCCGTCAGTTATGACACAAAATGACGCAAATCCTAACCTGCTAATCTCGAATTTGACATTGACGTACAGTGTCACCAACATATTATTCATACGTTGAATTTCCACAGCCCGCTGAGGAACAGTTTTTTTTGGATCTCTCGATATTTGCCACTATTATTATACACTAGTTATTTAAATAAATGGATTTCATTACCCACCTTTGACCAGAAATATTTCGAAAAATACGGCCCAGGGAATTTTTTTCATATTTTTCCATGGTTCATTAGGCATCCCCAAGTAACGCACTGTAGAGTTAATCCGCCATTTTTTGGACACCCTGTATATATTGTAAATACACATGTAAATCAATGTAGTAATCAGGCTTAACCCCTAAACTAAATGGCCATTTCTCTAATCAGGTTTATAAATCAAATAATAGCAGAATAATTCTATCTGAAGTACATTTACATTTAAACAACATTAAAACGCTAAAATAACTGTCTTCGATACACAAATATTCGGTGAGATATTTCGCCGCGTCTTGCACTGTAATCTGATACACCCACTCCAGTTTGCCGTTTGATCTCACGTAGCGCCAGATCGTCTCCCAAGTTTGAGACCAATATCGGCTATTCTTGCAGATTCTAAAAGGTGAATACCACCAATCTGTATTGCATTTAAGAATGACAATCCGTAGCTTTACACCTGGGGCAGGCTACTCCGCAGTGGTAGAAGAACGGGCTCTTGCTCTTGGTTGTCGTTCGCTTCCACAGGCTTGTGTCAGCTTCCGAGGACACTTCCAGCTTGTATTGAATCTGGCTATTCCTCAGGGTCCGCGGAATTACGCTGAAATCTGGCCCAGAAACAATTTTTTGAAGCCGGGCGCTTCTTAACACCCAGGCGAAAATCACTACGTTTTGCATTGGAAAAAATTGGCAACTCGAATGAGCGAACTGCTCACCTCAAGTATTGCACAACAAACCAATCCTTCCCCGCTCAAAACACTCATTTCTGGCAATTCTCGAAAAAACTGCACACGCAGAACCGTGGCATAGTTCTACCGGAAATATGCGTATTGGCGCCCAAGTTAAATCCATTCAAATATTACAATGTAAAACTGCTCAAACTGGCTGTATATGGAAATATTAATTATTGTCAATGAGCTCAGGTGGAGCGAGGTCAAATCCCGTTTTAGTACAGTGAAATGTTTAGTTATAAAACTCAGACTTTCAGATTTTTCGCATCCCTGCTAGACCGAAAAATCAAGGGTATGTTGTATTTGGCTTTAGGAACCTTAAATAATTATATGAAAAACTGAGTCCAACTAATTAATTATATCGAAATCATCCAGAAATTCTGTTACTTATGTTGTATTATTAACAGAGCAATAATTATTATTTTATATATTTCAAAGCACTGTAGGTCAAAATCCGTATAACAATAATTCTCTCTAAGGTAATGTATGGCTGTCAATTTCATCTTGTATCTGTATGCTTAATAGGTTTAAAAACGCACAATCTGATAATGACATAATCTGACAATGGACAGTTCAAAAGACAATACAATGGGCTTTCACAGTGATGTCAAAAATGTAGAATTTATATAAATACGAGTATAGTTGCAAAATGGAGTAAATAATATGCTCTAACACAATTGAATCGATTTAGGCGATTTTTCATTCCGAAGGAAAGTTAATTGTTAGACGATCTGATTGTTTTAAAACTAGACTCTTCCGGTAAGCATAAGATGTAATATTAGCTATGGAAGTTAGCTGCAAATTAAGTCAATAATAAACAGTATGTGGAAACTTTCAGTGTTGCCTTAGTACAGAAGACGACTTTTCAAGGAGATTCTTTCTATTTCTATATTACGTGGTGTGTTGCGCGACGCACTTTGTTGTAGAGCAAAACATATTTTAATTTTGTAGAAGTAGAAAAATCGAATAAATTAGAAGTTACTTTAAAAAAATCAGGCGATGCCTTGAAATTAACTAAATAAACCACATCCGCATTTAGATTTGTCATTGCCGTTTTATATTTACAACTGATTTAAATTCCAGAGATTCCTTTGCTACGTCGCCTAAATTACCACGTGGTATAGCAAACTTGTGTATAAAGAATTCCGTTAAAACATGCAGAAGAAAAAAAGCAACCCTTTTGGTATATGAGTGACCTACTGATGAATGCATAGTTTTATAACCTAGCAACTGTTGATAATTTTAATAGTAATTTGTGCAACTAATTTTGAAAGTCATACTTTTTTCATGAATTTGCAGTTTGCTTCGCCCTCGTTAATCAAGCAAATGAATGAAAAAGGGACTTTCAAAACGTGTTGTACACGTAGTTTTTTGCATAGTGGTCTCTTGTAACTCGAAATTTAGTCGAAAAGGACTTCGGAATTTACAACTATTAAATTAACATTTGAGTAAAAGAGTTAAAACTAGTGTACTTTTTTCATGGATTTGCGTTAAAAAAAGTGGTACTTTTAATACGATTTTCCGTTAAAAAAAGACGACTTTCATGATCACTATGCAGAAAAAGAATTATGGGCCTCGACACCGAAAGGTGGATGATGATGAATAAATGAACGCACATCAGTGCAATTTAACTAAATACCACCAGCTGTTCTTCTAAGGGAGAAATACCGAGATTATATCCAAAATCGAAAACTAGCTATTTACTAAGGGACAAGCCGCCACTTATCTTTTATTACTAATACGATTTTGTAGCTATTTCATGCTGAGTTTCTACAAGCAATAACACAAATTTTAATGAAACTCATTTTGTACATTATAAACCAACTTTTTTTTACTCCTTGGTAGTAGCGTATAGTATGTAGATAATCTATACATATATAAAGGAAAGTCACAACCCTGACTAATCAACGCAGAGCCGAAACCACTGGCACTAAAAACTTGAAATTTGGGTGGAAGGTTCGGTTTGTTACGTAAGGTAGTGCTAAGAAGGGATTTTTTGAAATTCGACCCCTAAGGGGGTGAAAAGGGGTAAAATGTGTTTTCACGAATTCCTCAATATCTCTTAGGCCCGATAAGATATCGACTTGGTGTTTACTTGCAAAGATTATCAATGTAAATACCTAGAAACGTATTTTAGGATTTTGCCCTAATCAACCCCGAAAGGTGCAAATGTGGATTGGGGGTGAATTAAAGAACCCTAAGTATTTCCTATGTTTATTGAGTTAGAACATTCTTTTTTGGCACATAGATTGATTTTTAAAATATTTAGAAATGGGTTTAAGGGAATTTGAAAATGTTAACCCTAAAGGGGTAAAAGGAGGAAAAACTGAAAAGGTGTGGGGGGGTTAAATTTATTAATTTTTTTCGCTGAGTTCCATTTCACAATAAAATGGGTTGAAAGGGATATTTTGAAATTCCTCCCCTACGGGGGTGAAAAGGGGTAAAATGTGTTTTCACGAGTTCCTCAATATCTCTTACACCCGATGAGATAGCGATTTGGTGTTTACTTGCAAATATTATCAATGCAAATACCTACACACTTATTTTAGTATTTTGCCCTAATCAACCCCTAAAGGTGCAAATCTGGATTGGGGGTGAATTAAAGAACCCTAAGTATTTCCTATGTTTATTGAGTTAGAACATTCTTTTTTGGCATACAGATGGATTTTTAAAATATTTAGAAAGGGGCGTAAGGGACTTTGAAAATGTTAACCCTAAAGGGGTAAAAGGAGGATAAACTGAAAAGTGGGGGGGGGGTTAAATTTATTAATTTTTTTCGCTGTGAGTTCCATTTCACAATAAAATGGGTTGAAAGGGATTTTTTGAAATTCCTCCCCTACGGGGGTGAAAAGGGGTAAAATGTGTTTTTACGAGTTCCTCAATATCTCTTAGACCCGATGAGATAGCGACTTGGTGTCTACTTGCAAAGATTATCAATGCAAATATCTACAAACGTATTTTACGATTTTGTTCTAATCAACCCCTAAAGGTTCAAGTCTGGATTGGGGGTGAATTAAAGAACCCTAAATATCTCCTATGTTTATTGAGTTAAAACACTCTTTTTTGGCATGTAGATGTATTTTTAAAATATTTAGAAAGAGGTGTACGGGATTTTGAAAATTTTAACCCTAAAGAGGTAAAAGGCGGAAAACTGAAAAAGGGTAGGGGGTGAATTAAAGACCCTTCGTTACTCCTATGTTTATTGAGTTAGATCAGTCTTTTTTGGTATATAGATATATTTTTAAAATATCTAAAAAATTGTTTAAGTGATTTTGAAAAATGTACCCCTAAGGGGGTAAAAAGGGATAAACTATGTTTTCACGAATTCCACAATATCTCTTAGGCCCGCTAAGATATCGACTTGATGTTTGCATCAGTAGCTATCCAATGCAAATGTCTAAAACCACATATTTCATTGCCCTAATCAACCCTTAAAAGGTGCGAATTTGAATTCGGGGTGAATTATAGAACCCTTTGTATTTCCTGTGTTTGTTGAGTTAGATCATTCTTTTTTGGCATATAGATGTATTTTTAAATCTTTAGAAAACGTTTTTAAGGGTTTTTTAAATTTCACCCCTAAACCGGTAAAAAGGGAAAACTGAATAGAAGTAGGAAGTTAAAATTATTTTTCGCTGTGGGTTCATTTCAGTATAAAACGGGCTGATTTTTTTTAGAAATTGTACCCCTAAGAGGCGAAAAGTGGTAAACTGTTTAGCGTATTGAGTGATGGAGGAGGGGGACACTCTAGAATGCATTTGAGATTTAGAAGAAAAAACAAACATTTGTAGTCCGTACGAAGAACGGGCATCTTGCTAGTGGATGTTATAAGTAAACACCGTAAGTTAGGTATAATACATAATATGTCTTAAAACGCTTATTTTTGGTGGTTTTTCTATGTAAATGCAATAATTAGTTATCAGTGCCTGTTTGGTTCTATTTTTAAAGGAATATAGTTTAAACATGCCAAAAGATCGCTTGAAAGTAATTATTTCGATAGGGTTTTCCTATAAACGTTCTTTACCAGTAAATATTGAAAGAAATTCCTGTGTTATGTTGTAGTAAAAGCTTAGCAAGAGCTGAACCCACCCTGGAAAGTCACGCACCTACATGCAAGGAATTAATAAACCATCCATTACAGGGATTAAATCATTCATTGGGATTATTATTCACAATATTTGGAAAAATCACCAATTTGCAATGTACTTTTACCCCTAATATTGAAGTTTAATTTCAGTTTGGTTTGAACTTTGCTGTGATCAGTTCTCGTATATATTGCATCTTGGCACATCAAAAATACCGAAAGTAAAAATGTTTAAAAATAAATGCTTATTTTGTATTTGCATAGTGCTTGCTTGCCTACCTATTTTACAAATTGTTAGTGCCTGAACTTGCGGCCTTTAGTATATGTATAATATTTCCCGTTGGAAAAAATGGTGGCTGGAAGGGGATATTAAAATCGAGAAATTTCAATTGTTGAATATTTGCATCCGTAAGAATAAGTTCGATTTTTTTGTGAAAAAACTATTAATCGCACGTGTTTAGAGATGCTTCTTGAAAAAATTGCAATTTGTTTATTTTTATTGAGATATTTGAAAGGCGAGATACAATTACCGGTACTATGTAATTGTATCACTTGTCAGTATAAGTTTTGAATTAAAAACCAATAGGCTCTAAACATAGAAAATGCTCCAATAATAGCTTAAACGTACCACATTAAAGATTAATCAGCCTGGATGGGACGATGACCTGCAGGGGCGGATTTAGAGTTTTCATGTCGACATGATCCCAACGCGATAAATATTTTATGGATATCCATAATTTTTGTATGGCTTTCGTTAGCAAGTAAGAAGGTTATTCGCCTCGCTGTTTAGACAGAACATTTTTAATTTATCGCGTTGTTTTTATTTTGTGTTCTATAGTGTATTCCTGTGTTTTTGAAATGCCAAATTTTACAAAATATTGAAATTGCGTCTCTGGAAAATGTATTTTACAGTAGCATCGAAATTGAAATTCGTTATCTAACAAGTTCTGTTATGAGCAAATCATTCGAATGGAGCTCAAGAAGCATATGAGGGTGTTTGCATCCTATACATATTCAAATTAACAAGGTCGCACGGGGTGCGTGTTGATATTTTTAAACTTAATCGATCTAGTAGGCGTTTTGTTTATGAGCAAAAAATCCAAAATATAGTTTCTTCAAGCGTCTTGAATAGGCATTGAATTTTTCGAAAAGATACTAACCTGTTTTATTGCGCGTATCTCCAAAATAATTTTGAAAATCTAACCGCGCTCAAATAGTTTTAAGGTTTTTAAAATACTTTGAAAATGAAAATAAACTGGCAAGTAATTAAAATTGAGCCACAGTATGTTTCAGGGGAACCCCGTTTGCGATTCGTAACAAACCTAAAGGTGTCCGACCAGTAGCTTAGCGTGAGGAGTGGGTCTTATTGAAATTAAAGTGGGGCTCGCTCGCGATAGTCAACACAATTGTACAGGGTTATTCATTATAAATTACCCACCCCTGTCATCGTTATTATTGCCTATAGAAAAAAAAGTTTTAAATAAAAGTTGTGTGGTTATGACTGAATTTTGTTAAAATGCTATCAAAAGTACAGTAGCGTGCAGATTTCAGGGGATACAAAACATATTTTTTTACGTTGCGTGATTCCTAAAAAGGATATTGTACTGCAAAAATACGCGGAACTACACTTCGCTTCACAAATGAAAACATACGACAACAATGATGGTAGCAAACAATTCTACCTGCTCGTGGTATCAATTTGCGCGATAAGCAAAATCCCTACACTTGTATTCGCCTGGAAAGCAGTTTTGATGAACACAAGTGAAAACTTACACATAAAAGGGGCATATAACATTTGCGGGAATTTACAACCTCAGCTTAGTACGTATGGCATATTCAAAACGAGAGTCGATATCCATCTACACGCTGCTTCTCCAGAGCTGCGTCGGGATATAAGCCGTTGGCGAGACGATACGAAGATACCTTTAATTGTATTCCATCGGAGATGATACGAAATTCTGCTGCACTCATGCGAGACAGAATCAGAATTTCATATTGCCAAGATTGACACGGAAGCCGTTCCCAAACAGCTACATTCGTGGAAGGATAACGATCACCTACATAGAAGCTTTCTGCTCGATGATCGCTGTCCCACTACTGACCTGAAATCTTGGCCTGGAGAAGAAGTTCGACGAGACGAATTGCCTATCTGCTCTTCCTTGTGCGTAAAACGCAGTGGCCACGTCAATTGTCAAACTGACCTAACATATACCGACAAAAAGAAATGGAAATATCTCCTGGACAGAGTAATAAAAAACTCAAAAAATAATGTAATTACAATGTGCTCAGAACGTGCGCTTCAAATCGGTATTCAGGTTAAATAGAACCAAATGTTATTTAATGGTGGGGGATAGAGCTGGAGCATTCCCTCAGCACTTCTGAATAGTGAAAATCATCGTCAGGAAGGATGACAACGTTAACCTTGGTACCGGAATAACAAACAAGGATCAGAACTGGGAATTAAACGACGAAATGGAATGACAAAAGAAGCAGTAGCAAAGTTAACAATGATAAGACCATCGAAATCCAGGAGAAACAAAGAAACTGCTGATAAAAATTCTTGCATTTTCCATTACAACGTCTGAGGATTCTCCGGACTGCATGCACGTTTCGGACCCAGGAAATTCTATATCCAATCAAATGGACAAGCTTTTACCAATAATCCAGCGACGTCTATTAAAATTCTTCTGACTTATTCTGAAAAGACACGGCATGGAAAAGCTTATCATACAGGAGAAAGTTGAAAGCAGAAGATCAAGAAGCTGATATATCGACCAAATCAAAAAGCTCACCAACATATAAGTTTGATATGATTTATTAAATGCGCCCGCTTTCCGCGCCGCGGTCTACGGCGACCGTTGATGGAGTTTTCCCGATGTCTATATTTTAAGTCAAATAATGAATTAAGTAAACCTCGAGAACAAATACGACTCTGTTTACATGCGACGCCGACGGTTGGAAACTGGCCATTAAATCGCTTGCTTCTAAAAGCCAACTTAACCGTCAAAATTACCAACGTTTAAATTCTAAAGGTAGCAACAATATATTAACTTTACCTACCCGTCAATCGGGCCGAATTTGGTATCAAAATTCGCGGATTTCGGTTAGCTAAATAATTCCTGATTTAATAAAAACATAACAAATTTATCCTTACTGCGACGTCGACCGTTGAAAATAACTGCCGAAAGGTGTTTAAATGCGCCGAAGATCAGCAGCAAAAGATAGATAATCTTTGCAAGTCGAACTAACTTGTTCGCGTAAGAGCTTTGACCAATCTGTGCAGTGAAACTCCTAGTTCCCACAGAGTACGGAAGCATTCTTGGCGGACGAGCATCCTTGGTCGCCCTGAAACTACTCTCCCCTCCAGGAGACTGACCCTTTGTTCACCAGAGCCACAGCCGCTTCCAGGTGGAGTCTCTCAACGCCCGGCATTACGCACACTCCAGGAGACCGTTGTTCATCCCCGCTAGCACCACGCACAAGCCGAAGCATCCCGTTGAGTTTAGGTTTTCTTTTTCTAGGCCCTGCATCTTGGTCAAGCGCCTTTTCGAGCCCTTGCCAACCCCTATCTCGAAATCACCTTTCCGCAATGGAACAAGAACAACCGCAACCACCACCAGCACGTCATCACGCACCGTAATCATCTTGTAATCGTTTTATATAAATATTTATCGATGGAAATAAAAACACACAATCAATTTTCGCCCTGATTAACACACCAACTCCAAGAAGCCGAGCTATAAAATATATACCTGTGTGAAGTTGTCGGTTATAAGAGGACAGCAGAAGACTAAATTGGTGGTCCCCACATCATGAGTCAGTTACGATGTTCGACTTCGAACTGCGACGGCAGAGAGGCGCGAATCGCTGGCCACCGGTGCGGCGTGTGGTCCAGCATTGTGGTCCATAACAATAAAACTACCGCTTATAAATGGGGCATAAGACACTCTATGTTCTTAAAGGACACCCCGTACATGTCGATCATAGAGCCTCGCTCATCTATGAATACTAACTTTGTGCGTACTTCAAAAGATTTACCAACCCATACCATTGGAGAAAGCTCAGGCGGCTCAACCACGGTGCAAACAAAATTTTTATCCCGTAGCTCGTTTTCACCTCCATGTTGGCCTCTTCTAATTGTCTGTTAATTTACATTTGTATCATGAACTTCACTTAGCGAATGTCGTTTATTTGTTGAAAGAAGAAAATTGTAGCAACTTTAATGTGATGCACGTTTGCAAACAGAAAAAAACAGTAACAGCTAAAATAAGCGCCTCAAGATTTGCGATAGGAAACAAAACTATCATTCAAAATTATCTTTTAGATAACGGTCATAAAATAGGTATACCTACTGTTTTATGTGATTTTTCTGTTTCTTTGGCGCTATTTGCCTATTTGTTTTTTGTTAGTTAATAAAAACCTAACGCCTAGCAATAACTTCATAAAATAAACAATTTTTCAAAAAGATGAGCTTTTGAATAGAAATCGACGATTAGAAAACGCATATTTCTGCAAAAGCGGTAGGGTAGGCATTAGTAGCTGACGCGGAATGATCAATAACTAATTTCAAACTCGATAACAAGCTTTAATAGATGTGTACGCAAACACAATTGCTGCTCGTTGGATGCCTGCAGGAACCTCAAGATCTCTAGTAATTTAATCAAAAACCCATTGATAATCAGAATAGTTCGTTTCCACTTAGAGCGCAGTTAAGCTCCGACAGTAATTGCCGCAAAATGTAGGTCGATCATGAGTTTGTATGAGGGCATACAAACAAACAGACGTCGAAATTGAATTCCATGAGGTGGCATTTGCTTTAAGGAATGCCCATCAGCTGAAGTTCGCCGAGGTGCACTTCCGACCTATTTTTAGATTTTTCCAGACAGATTAGTGGGAAAGCATGTCCGCCGCGATAAGTTTATCTAAAGCAATTAAACGCAAGACCTCCGTTTTCTCTACACGCCCAGAAATAATTCTACGACTAGTTGTATTACTGGTAGCAACAGATGGTAGTCGCCTGCGAAAATAAAAACCGCGAGGAGCTAAGTCGACTAACAAGAAATAAAAACAAAAGTTGCAGTAAAAATCTGCTAAGTCGTGTCATTTTAAATTCCAGGAGAGATAACCGAGTAAGAAATTATCTGGTGCACAGGTGGTGTAATTATAAATTACCATCTACGGCCTGATTGGATTCTAACAGATCAGTTCTAGCGCCAGGAGGAACAATTACATAAATTATTCATAAACCTATTAGTGGCAAGTGCAGCGGCCTTAAAAAGGGATACTTTTATGGAAGTTCGTCTTGTGTCTGGAATTCCATAAATTAAGATTTATTAGGGGCTTTTCGTGTCATCAGAAGAGCCAGCAACACATTTTCTGTTATATAGCTATAAATGAACAGTAGATAACATCCGTTGTAGGAAGTAACCGTGGAACTTTTGCGATTTTATGTACGCTTACTGCTTCCAATAGTATAACTTTTAAGTCATATTTGTATTCAACCGATTTCTTTTAATTATTAGCAGCAATACTGTCAACCGAACGAAATCTATTTGGGTTTTACTGTAGAACATAGAAACACACGTATAAAGAACAGATTTTTAAAATAATGTAGGAAGAAATATACACCTCGGTGGCTCTGTGAGTAGAGTGCCAGGTATACAATAAACAAGTACTCCGTTTGAGTTGGGGATAGGCGGAACATTTTTCGCAATCCCCTGCATCGGCACTAGGTCGGCCGGTAATGCGACATTGGGATACAGTTATCAACGTCGCTCTTCTCTGAAGACTGGGGTATGGGTCCATGAACCTTATATGTAGACTATTCCTAATCTGAAGTCGGAATACGCTTCGCCTAGATCTTCACTAGATCGTTCCAAATGCTGCAAAACCAACGTGGAAGTGTACATACACATTTGGGTACTCATTTCGCTGGCATCTTCTGCATTTCCAAGTGCTCATTGGTTATGAACCCAACACGTTGCGTAGATATCTCCACGGTCTGGGCTATTGTTGTAGGCAAGATTCGCCGATCTGATAAAATCAAGTCATCACGTAGAACAATTCGGGTATTGTCACTGTTGAAGGCCTCTCAGATCTTGCTGCATCTTTGGTCTCGAACTCACCACGCTAAAAGTTGGTATACCATTTCTTCACGGTGGAATATGAGGGCAATTGTCACTTAATGTTTACGTCACACATTCTAATACGTATGGATTTCCTTTGAAGATTTTGTCTGTTACCGGTATAACTCGAAAACTATTTGTTGGAGGAAGACATATTTTGCATGCGGATTATATGTGTACCTGGCGTGAAACCGAGAAAGTTTCGGTCAAATATATACAGGGTGAACACCTTTAAAAATAAAACTTTGTTTTTATTTTTGATTTAACTGAAGAATAGACAAAAGTATTAATTTGCACATAGCCCAGGCTTTACCTTTGACAAAAATGGGACCCAACCGATACAGGATAAAATTTGTAAAAAACAATAATGGGCAACAATAAGCTTGTTGACTGTAATGAAGTCGCATCGCGGCGATCCAAGGCACAGCTCCGTGGCAGGATGGAACCGAAGCGCGCGCTTTGTGGGGTCTGCTTGATTCCAGTTGAAATTTATTCCACGGGCGCTGAAATCGGGCTGTGTTCAAATCCTGTCTGCAATACTTTTTAAATGTGCATATTGATGTAACTTGCGTTATCACGTGTTTCCTTTTATTGTTTCAGTATTACTAGGAACGTTATATTTTTACCTCTAGTTGCTTTTGATTTTTCAAAATATTTAGTGTCACAACTTTCACTCCACACGGCTAAGAGATCGGCATCTTTGAGATTTAGGCAGTAAGACCTCACCGTTACCAAAAATTGGTTCATAGTAGCTAAGAAAATATCACTGCAGCAAAAACAACAACAAAAGAAGAAACAGAGCTACTTATGCCTTGATACAGACTCCAATTAGCATTGGAGTTGTAAAAAATTATATGCACCTCCCTCTGGTACGGTCTAAACCTAAGTTAAGACACAGTAACAGCTTAAATTACAGGAAACTCAAAAAGTTGCTACTGGCATCGCGTTACGTATCTAAACACAAGAAAATCTTAATTATATATCTTGGAACAATCCACGTGGGCAAATGTGGCGATGTTAAAACACAAAACGGGAAGTGCGTAGAAGTCGCCTTAATTAAATACAAACGAAAAATGCGTAATTTTATATCGTGGTGTAACCATGGCGCAATTTGGCGGCTTTAAAGCGATATGAAAGTGAAAAAAAAGCGCCTTAAATAAACAAAGCAAGAAATCATATCATTATCGTTCGCTGAAAGCGGCTGACTTCTTAATTACTTTACTATTTTCAATATTCGGCCGGTAAATCTTTACGACATGCAACACTTAAATCGTAAAATACACGGCCTCCTGGATTAGTGCGAGACTCACGTCTCTACGCGGCCCGCCGCATTTTTAGTTCAAGGCGTTTTTTATAGTTTGTAGAGCGCTACAGTACGTTGCGCTTGTGCCCTTGGTTGCATACGTCCACGGCCTCCTGGATTAATATTAATCTAGAAAGTCACGCCTACGTTACAGATAATTTATCAAAAACCCAACAGATGGCGCCAAAGTACGTTGGCCTCCATAGATATATAAGTACAAGATACGGCGTGCCGTTGATATAGTGTAACAAGACGTACCATCTATTTCTGTCACTCTCAATGCGTGAATTACGTATAGCGCTATCCTTTAGAGAGGTACTTGGACTCGCCATTGAGAGAAATTCTGATAAAATACATTTAACTCGTGTTACATGGTGCCAGAAATAGTCTTTTTGGTCTCAAGATGCTACAAAATGTAGAAAAGAAGTAATCGTATAAATAAACACACATTAGAAAACATAACCTCAACAGGTAACACTTGATAACCTCACTCGATGAGGTGTGGGGGTGTGCAAGATATTCACTCGCTAACGCCTTTGAGTTTTACGGTTGATAATAATAGCCAAAGAGGATATATCCTCTTTGATAATAGCAATCAAAACCATTGCTAAAGTTCAATTTTCGAAGTAAACTGTGAAATTGTATGACACTTCTGACGTTTTCATTTCAAAACTTCAAAATTAAGCGTACGAAACATTGTATGAAATACGTCTAAAGGGAGAGAGAAATAAAGTGATATAGGTTAGAATGAAATGGGGGAAGGTACCGAACTCCGTGATATGTTATTTTAAGATTCGACGTACGTTTACATGTAGTGAACGTATCCTGTACTAATATATCCATGTTGGCCTCAGAATCACAAAAATTATGCAAATGTGGCGGGCCGCGTAGAGACGTCAGTTTCGCACTAATCCAGGAGGCCGTGGTAAAATACAAGCATGTTCTAACTGTATACAGTAGATGGCGGCCGATGAATGCAGCTTCTAGAGACCCTGTATATAGTTAGATGAGAGTTGAGACAACACAAACGTCAGCCGCCAAATTTGATCCAAAACATGCATCATGCATGCATGCCCAGAAATACTATTTGAAAGTCACTAGATCGTTTATCTAAAACACCTTGATTTAAATTTCTACTGCTGCTTCAAAGCACTCAAAACATAGCGTAGAGTACTGTTTGTATCAGAAATAAGTAACAAGTGTTAAAAAACTGAATTACGTATACACATTTCGTAAAGCAGATAATAATATATGAACATTTCCTAAAACTATGGTTTCTGCATATTAAAGCTTCGAACTGACCGTTAGTAAAAATATTTTTGAAATTTTTTCGAGTTTCTCGTTTTTACTCTTCTCATTGTGTACCTACCTAATTTCTTGCTCAGGATAATGTGTTTGCGTGCGAGTTACTAATTTTGAATGGAAAACACAATCCTTGCTTTGGTATAGGAATTCATACGTGGTTTGGGTAGCAGCTTCCTGTTTATTGTTATTTGTCTTCAAAGCAAGATTCAGACAAAGGTTCAGCGGAAAAGTCATCTTTAGGATTGAAGAAAATTTAATTTTCAGGTCTGGTTATATGATATGAAAATAAAGTAGGAACGGCAGCACCTTTTAATTTCCTTCTGTCATCCACCCGTACTTCTTCACACTAGTTTTATTAAAATCGACAATTTTTGATATGCTGCTCTTAGCTCTTGGTTTTGAGGTTGGTATTTTCATAGAAAACCTTGTTCGGATCTGTTTTTGCAGCCAATAGTACAGCAACCCCTCATTTCAGGAACTTAGATAAAAGTGACAAGTTTTGACTTAAATGAACAATTTGTCAAATTTGATTAATGGGAAACTGTTTCTAAGGCAATGAGTATTCAAATATACGACGCGCGTGATCCACCAATCACAATGAATTCCCTCGTTGTCTCAACTCTTTTGTAACTATATACAGGGACTCTAGCAGCTTCTAGAGTTCCTATATGTATTAAGAGTTGAGCCATTGGATCCACAAATCAAGGACCATGTGATGTAGCAAAGATATATTTCATTTGTTTTAGTTGAAAGAAGTATGCATAAAGTTTAAAATCGGCAAAAATCAGGTACTCCATGGTTTGTGGATCCAAAACAAGTCACCCCACATGTCCCAACTCTTTATATACAGGGACTCTAACAGCTTCTAGTGTACCTGTATAATACTTTAGTAAGAGTAGAGCAAACAACGAAAAATTTTGGATCATTTTTTCATGGCTACCAAGATTTAATGATATATTGAAAAACAAGGTTGGTAAAACTGACACACGAGTTGTCAGTTTCATCAAATTCGAGGTTAGCAGGTTAGGTTTTGCTTCAGTTTTGACACAGACTGACACTAAACCTAACCTGCTAACCTTGAATTTGATGGAACTGACAACGCGTGTGTCAGTTTTACCAACCTTGTTTTTCAATATATCATTAAATCTTGGTAGCCATGAAAAAATGATCCAAAATTTTTCGCTGTTTGCTCTACTCTTACTAAAGTATTATACAGGTACTCTAGCAGCTTCGGGTTTGTAGGTGTAGGTCGGCGGGTCAGCCGGTATGTAGAAGGATTTTTGGTGCGAGCGAGACCGGTGTGAGCAAGCTTGACGGGAGTCGATATACGGGTTGGTGACGAGCTGATAGGGTAGCGCCCAATTATGCGTCGGTAAATCAAATAAGAAAACCCAATAAATTAAATGATGTGTATTTTCAATCTTGGTTGTTATATACGACGGAAGTTGAAATGCCAAAGACTTCCACACACTCGGACTGCCCAAATGCTCGTGACGCACCCACCCTTACATATAATAGCTATCGGCCGGCTCTGACCCCTTGTTTCAAAAAGTGCACAGGACACCATCCCTGCCCCCTTCGTCTGCGACCGGGGATATCAACAACGAAAACCTGTCTCTGTCGCATAGAGGCGTACAAATTCGAAATGATCTAACAAACCTCGATCGAAAAAAAGTTGTTAGTACGTTATTTGTGTCACATCAGCTTACTCGAGAACTTTTGAATGATGGCGGGCACAATTATTTTAAAAAATGTGAGGGGTGGTAGACCTACCTATCTGTTCGGTAAAAGAGCCATGTGTGTGCACACGAAAATGAGCAAACTCCAACTATCACCAAAAAGCAGCGAGCAGTGAAAAAAGTATCATATGCTGTGTTATTTAGGAGTACGGGCCAAGCAAATGCAATTAAACTAAAAAATCAAAAGATCATCACAGCTAAATTGAACGTTGAAAAGTGTTTGCCGAAAATGTTTAATAAGGTTCCAACGAAGGTAGTTATGTTTGATCATGATCATGCATCGTCACACACAGCAAAGTCAACTCTTGAGTATTTAGCTGAAAAAGTATTGAGATAGTAGAACACTCGCAAATATTCACGTTCATTGTATCATTTTTTATAGTTTTTAACTGAAAAAAACTTACGAGGTAGACGATTTTTTGCCTGTCTGCGTGTGTCACGTTTTCATCGTCACCGATCGGGCGCACTTTGTCTGCGATCGGCAATACTTGTCACCCTGTCTTTTATAAGGCAACGATAAGCATGCGCGTTTATTTAGCAGTTCTGGTGCAGCCCATAGGACGTATATCTACAAATCAAATTCATTGCCTGAGCGCGGGTTCGAATCCCACCGACTGCGATGGTTTTTTCTTGACGGATTAATATAATTGCAATACTGAGTGTTTCCTTTTACTGTTTCAGTATTATTATAAATATTAAGATATTTATCAACAGTTATTCGATGTAGCAAAAGTTGTTTGTTCTTGCGGGGCGGGGCGCTTTCCTTATTAATTTTTTCTGCGAGTTTTTTATGTAAAATTCCATTTAAAAAATGCAAAAACTATTTTAATTAGAGGACCGTCTGTGCAATAGTGGGTTCCCAACTTATTTAAAATAAATATTTGGAAAAATATACGTCTCTTCTATTCTCAACAATTGTTGCGTGGCGGTCGTATTTAATAATCAAATAGTACATAAATTGCATTTAATGGTGGTTTAACTTTTAATATTTTCGATAAAAATGTTCATAGTGCAATTGTAAAATTATGTATACTGGCCGTAGCGAATAAATAAGCATATAATATACAACCCAAATAATGGTTATAAAATTGGCTAGATCAATATTTTAATAATGATCACTAAAGGTAAGGAATTTTAGAGTCTATTCATATATACTGAGTAATAAAAAACGTTACACCCTTTTAAAATGCAGAAATTATTTTTATTTTTTGATATATTGTTTAGAAAGCCAAACAAGATAATTAAAAAACACAAATAAGACTTATAAACGCCAATTTTCACCCGTGGCCAACTAAATCTTCAAATTTGTCGTCTATTGAACCTACCATGTCCGGGACATGATGGGGCGGGAGATGTATAGGTACTGTACCAGCACCTCCAGAAACGATTGCACAGCTACATAATCTCCAAGTTGCTTGCCTAGAAGAGTAAATGGATGTGTGAGATGCTGGTGTGGTGCAACAGGCTATTAAAAAGTATAATCCCTCTCTCAACAACAACAACGGAGGAGGAGGAAAAGAGAGAGATTCTCTCTCTTTTCCTCCTCCTCCGTTGTTGTTGTTGAGAGAGTATTATAATGGACGTTACGTTTTTTTTAAATTGAAATTAGACATTTCAACTGACGTTAAATAATCTGTTGAGGTTAGGATACAAACAGAAAGTTGACCAACTCAAAAAGCATATTCAACAGGTCAAGAATTACTGGTATCTGTTATTTTATGTTAACTATTAAAATATTAATCCAAGCAGCATTGCAAGTGGTAATTTGGGTTGCATATTCTGCTCTATTTGTTGGCTGCGGCAAGTATAATTTTATAATAAAACGTCTGCATATATCCCACATTCCCACTTTTGTTGCAGCAATTTGCCAAACATACATTTGCGGTTATACTGACTGCTCCTGGAAAATCGATTCGTGCTTCATGTGTATTATACAAACATTTTAAATGTATTATAAATAAGGAAATGTGCGCTTTTTTCTATAGGTGGCGGTTATCTTATATAAAATTAATCACAGAGAAAGCAATTTTGCACAGTACAGTTACTGCATAAAAAATAACCGTGCTGAATCATAAATTACTTATGTGTTTACCACCAGCTTGTTTTGAGCAGAATTCTGAAAAGCTTCGTGTACACAAATCGTGCGAGGAAAACCGCGTTGCTGAATTCCAGCAGTATTTATCTTATCTCTGTTTATTTTATTATTTAAAATTTCCTCGCACAGCGGCAAATATTCTTGATTTTCCAGTACCGTACGTATAATTATCAGAGATTGAAACTGTATTTAATGTTTCGTCCATACTTAAACAATGTCAAAGTAAATCTAGTTACAAATAAATACCCAGAGATCAAATAAATTTATAATTAGAGTCGCTTGTGATTCGTGTTACGCGTTTGGTAGTACTGAAGTGTATTGTCAGTCTATGTCAAATTCGAGGTTAGTAGGTTAGATTTTGTTTGTTATTTGACACAAACTGACGCAAAACTTAACTTGAAAATCTCGAATTTGACATAGACTGACAATACACTTCAGTGCTGCCAAATGTATAACACGAATCGCATTGGACTCTAATTATAAATTTATTTGATCTCTCGGTACATACTTGCAATACATACCATTTCTGTTTGTTATTTTGATAATGTAAATGTGTCCAATATCTTGTATTAGATTTATATTCGAATCTATTTCTTATATCGTTCGCTGCTAAAACTGAATGTGTTTTAATATTTTTAACAGGCACTGGCCAAGTTTTTTATTTCTTAAAATTTCTTTTGCGAATCACTTGTTTGATAAATCTTGTCTGGCTCCGCAGAAATAGCGTTATACGTATAATCAGGTCAAAAAGTGCGCTATAAAGAAGCTTGAAATTTCAACGAATTAATGAGCCTGTAGCTTAAAGTTCCGCATGTAGTACTTTCCCATAGGATTTTCGCTATCACAAAAACAACTAATGTGTGCAAATTGTTGGTGTTACGCGGTTTTGGTATATCAACAGTAATATTGTTGTATTGCTGATGACCTTGACCATTTTATAAACATTTTTGTCGCAAGCTCGCAATCAATTGTAACCAAATTTGATGAAAAATGATTTCTGTGCCAGTTTGTGTGGAATATTAATGCAAAAAATGAAAAGCTTTTGGGCGAGATTGGCCACTTTTCTTTGTATGTATATGTCGATGTGTAGTCGTGCTACCAGAAATCAACATTAAGCAGTCACCTAACTACGCTGTCAGATTGGTGTAGTGACTACACTCGTGGACTCTCCAGCTCTGTTCGCGAGTTCGAATCTCGGCCTGGGCGTGATTTTTTTTTAATTGTCGAAAGATACATATATAAATTTCGATCTCTTCTCACCTTTACATCTTTAAAATGGTATTACTAAGTCGACGCACCTATGGAGCAATCATATGTATAACATAATATGGTAACAGCTATACCACATTGAAAGCACCAGTTCCACAGATTACCAAGACTGAATTTGCCTTAAAGAGTGGGCATCTCAAAGGGCTTACACCACCTTTTGTTTTGTATAACTCTTTATGTAAGTATTATCTGTTGAGCCCACCAAATACGTGGTTTTGACCGCATTAAAATCATGTTTGCATTTTTTTAAATTAAATTCTGAATAAAAAAGTTAATGAAGATCTTTTAACATCTTTAATAAAGAATGTGCACCTCACGAGTGTCAAAATTATGTACAAACTAGGTAAAAGTATCTTAATGTTTCTAATACACAGCACTGAAACACTAAAAGGAAACACTTTGTAATTACGTACCTTAATTCACAAGAAAAAACAGGATTCGAACCTGTGCTTCTAGACGCTTTAACCGCTCACCTAAGAATGCCCCTAACATACTTGCTTATCGCTGCGTTATAAAAGGTGGTGACGACATGAACAAGTATGGTGGATCTCTAACGTACTGCTCCCGATCGTTGACGATGAAAAGGGGACAGACGAAGATACGCAAGCACAACACGAATTTATATATAAAGATTAGGAATTATATACATTTTGCTCTTATTTTTCAGAATAGAATTCAGTATCCATGATTTTTATTAAAATAAACTCACGTTTTAAACCTTTTATGTAGACGTTATAGAGGGAAAATATGCAAAAATCGAGTCTGACCGCCTTTAACTCAAAATTTATTGAAATTTCGGTATTACTTTATATCCAAATGTTCTCAAAGGTGTTCTATGAAATTTATAATGACAACAGTACGAGTAGTTTGAGACGCCCTGAATATAAAGTGGCACTTACATACATTTAAATAACAATTCCAAATTCTTGATAAAAAATAGAGTATTTAATTTAAAATAGACGAGTTTGTCCAGTACAACCGAAAGTGCTAAAAAGTTGAACATAAGGGCATAGATTGAGAACTCCTCGACATAAATAAGTTTATCCGCAAACGTCACAAAAGTGACAACTTATGTGTCTTTATTGACAAGGTAAAAGTGTCACTTTATCTGTCTAAGCAGATAAAATAGCGACTTTTGCGTACTTTATCTGCCTAAGCACACAAAATCGTTGCTCTCTTTCTTTCTTTCTAGGTTTGTTCGCTATCTCCTCCGAAGATACTGGACCGATTAAATTGTATGATGACTTAAAATTTTGTTAACTTTTAGACTTAGATCGTAGGCCGGTTTTTATTTTCTAAAAGAGTACAAAAAGTTTTAATTTAAATAAACCTTTAAGCAGCGGATCGGAGCATCTGTCGCCGTGGGTTATGGTGTGACAGCTGCTGTGGCCGTGTACTATTAGCTCGGGTGATTCAGTATGTTCATATATCATCACAGTAGGGCGTTATTTGAACAACAGAGGTTGGCGCAGGGGTACAGTGCTCGCCTGCCACGCGGGTGGTCTGGGTTCGATTCCCGGCCGATGCATCCTCAATTTTTAATTTATCTGAATACGTTTGCGGATAAAATAGTATGTTATTCGGAGTAAAAGTGACTTTATGTGGCTTAGCTGAATTATTTGCCTCACTAACGTTCGGCTAAATAAACTTCAGCTTCGCCACATAAAGTATCGCTTTTACTCCTAATAACGTAATCTACTATTTTTTGTAATATAAATAGATTTTATTTTTTCATATACTAAGCCCATTCGAGCTTAATTCACTTGGCCTAGCAATGCTCCAAGCATTTATGCCACCCGTGTAGAACGAAACGTGGATGTGGATAACTTCAGAAGATGACGAAACTCGTTACCCCAAGTTTTTGAGCATATTTTTAAACAGTCCAATAATGCAGAATAATGTTCACTTGTAGCTCTTATTTTTTTTTTCAAGATAATTTATTATGCCACGTAAATCCAAAGAAACTCATCATTATGTAGACGTTGATAGAACACTCTTGCTATTTTTTGGTAATGAAGAATCACCATGTTTCCGCAACTTTTTTATTGTGCCTTTGTCTCAGGGGTGTAGTGGTGGACCCACGTTTCCTCAACAGTCGTTCAAAAGCGAAAACGCTGCAAAGCACTCCTTAAAACATTGGATCGTTGGAGTTTTTGATCAACAATCTTTTTTCATATCCACACTTTCGTGAAAGATTCAATATACGCGTTCTTTAGATATACCGGGTGAATGAGACCACCCGTATCAGTATTTTTTTTAAAGAACGGTGAGTCGTAGAGAGTTGGGATAAAAAAAATTATTATAAAAGTCATACTAAAGAATCGAATGGTGATATTATTATTTCTCGAAAAAGTCAGCATCACGAGTAGTTTTATCAACAATGTCTAGAACTCCAAAATTTTAAATGGCACCATAAGTCGAAAAACGTATTGTTGAAAAGATCGTTAAAAAAGAAGAAAGTTTTGTAGGAAAAATTATTTTACTACTACTACCCCCTTTAAGTAATATTCGATTAAAGTTATTAAATTTGAAATTCGTTGTTAACAAACAAAATTGAAAAGTCGGCTTTTAAAATCTAGTTACCCAATTAAACAATGTTACACACACGTTTTAATGTCAATAACATTTTGAACACCTGTAACATTGTTTAATTCGGTAACTAGATTTTAAAAGCCGACTTTTCAATTTTGTTTGTTAACAACGAATTTCAAATTTAATAACTTTAATCGAATATTACTTAAAGGGGGTAGTAGTAGTAAAATAATTTTTCCTACAAAACTTTCTTCTTTTTTAACGATCTTTTCAACAATACGTTTTTCGACTTATGGTGCCATTTAAAATTTTGGAGTTCTGGACATTGTTGATAAAACTACTCGTGATGCTGACTTTTTCGAGAAATAATAATATCACCATTCGATTCTTTAGTATGACTTTTATAATAATTTTTTTTATCCCAACTCTCTACGACTCACCGTTCTTTAAAAAAAATACTGATACGGGTGGTCTCATTCACCCGGTACATACATAAAGTACTTTTTTTAGTATAACAACTGTCAAAGTGTTATAATGTTGGTAGATATGTGATTAAAACGCTGGAAAATTTTTATACCTCGTGTCGGTAGAACTTTTTCAAAATTATGGTTATGTGTCAATTTTGAGTGTCAAAGTTTCTTAATTTGAACTCTTGACAAATTTCTTTTTTTAACATGGAATTATCATCATTATCATCAATAAAAAAGAAAACCAAGAACTATTTTAAATGCAAAAATGAAGCAAGCGATATTAAATTATGACATATCTGTCAAAATGACAATCATTTTTTAGTGGAAGAAAAGAACTAAAAATCTATGTACCAACATTATTAAAACTAGGGACCCTGCAGGAATGCAACTTATCCCCTAGAAAGTTGACCTTGAAAATTATTATAGAAATGTACTTTTTTTACCTACAACGAAGGCGATCTCTTATAATTTCAATTGGCGGTCATTTAAAACAATCGGGTGCACTTTGTCAATCATTTCTTCAGTGCTAACAGTTTTTAGTGTTCCTGAACGGGGTTAAATTTGGCTTTCCACTTTCTCACCATGGAAAATGAAGGAGCAGGTTCCCCAAAGTAGAGTCAAACTTATCTTTAATTTCCGTCGCGGTGTGTAGCAACTGCTTTAGCGAAGAGTTTTAGTAAAACATTTTTATAAGTTAAATTCAACTTTTTAAAGGTTAAATTTGTATAGCCGTCATAAAATTTAGCACCCCGCCTTCTCTCTATGCTTAAAACCATTGACCTGCCCTCGTAATTTCATTGAAGAGATGCAGGAAGAGATTGGTTATTTATTAAATACCGTTACTGTCGGACGATATCTGAAATTAATATCGTATATCGATATTAAAAATAATATCGATACTTATGGATGTATCGATAAAACATCGCAGCGATAGTAGTCCTGCTAGTTTTACTCGCCGGTAACGAGGACACCCAGAAATACACGCTCTGTGTACAGGCGACGCACTTGTCGAAAACAAATAATCATAAACCTCGTGAGTCATGCAAGGCTGGCCAAATCAAATACCGTAATCAAACTAAACGGATCTCAATTGTCCCTCCAATAAAGAGGTCCTCCTAGGTCGTAGGTCGCGACGAATGTTCAACTCTCGAATCGCCAGTTCTCCTCGCAGTGGCGGGATGTCAGCATGGGCAGGAGGAAATACACACTCGGTAATTATTTTGGTCATGTTCAGCACCTTTTGAGCGAATTTTAACCGCACCTCGTTATTTTATCTGCATAATTCGTGTTTTTGCGCTCTGATTGGCTTTTAAGAGCCGTACATTGGTCGTAACTGCTGTTTTATGCTGCTAATTATTGTCCGTAATTATATCCTTTCGAGCCGCCAATTTTTGTAGCTGTTTTAATTTATAGCCACCACTAGACGCTTTCTTTTGCAATAGCTTGTAAGTGATACGCGACTGCTACTGTGAAATGTGGACGAAATTGAGTATGTACGAGTAGTTTACGATATAATATTTTTAAGTACTGTAAAGAACTTTATTGACAAAATAATAGAGAGTGATCGAAAATTATTTTTATCTAATATGGCTATGAAATAGTTCTCAATTTATGAATGCAACTATAAATAATTTAAAAATCAAATGTCAAGTTTGACATTTAAGTATAAATGTGGTTGCATTCATAAATTAGGAACTATTTCGTAGCCCTTCTAATGAAAAACAAATATCAGATTCACTGATTCACAATATAATAAAATAGTACAGTTTGGAGGACGATTTTCCCTTGTATGTTTAGAGTGATGTTTTGTTAAGGTTACTGCTAAAAATGTGTAAAGCTTTTTTTGCGTTTGGTAGAGCAAACGTTTTAGAAATTTGTCGCAAACAGTTAAAATGCCAGAAACAAATAACAACTGCAAATCAATTTCGTTTATTTACAAGCCGCCTGGGGTAGAAGCATTTTCATATTTGATGGCTGTTGAATGTCACAAAACCAACTTCTCAGTGTCAATTTTTTCAAAGACGTTCGTGAATTATTATCATTACTCCCACTTTCAACGTTTATGAGAAAATTGACACTTGTTGACACTGACAAGTTGGTTTTGTGACATTGACAGTGTTTTATTTTGCCATCAAATATGAAAACGCCTCTATATGTATGCATTTCTTAAATTGGCAATTAAGTTACAGGTGACTAGAGCTTTAAAGACTTGGGGAAAATTCAAAAATTCAGAATAAACATTGGAGGAAACTTGTTTCTATGAAAATTATTCATTTTGTAGTTTTTATAAAAAATTAAATAACATTAATAAAAATAGCAATCTTGTTTTGCCTTCTTTTTAGTTGTTATAACGCAATGAATTCACTTAAACGTAAGTAAACCGTTAATAATTTCAATATTGGTGTAGGCTAGGCAGTTTATTTTTTAGTTGCTCCCATCTTTTTTATATGGCACTTACTATGTTCCTGTTAGAGAATATTGTGCAAATAGTGTTAGGATATAAAGTGTTCAGTTATTTGTTTACTTCAATTTTTTAAAACTGTTTTAATTGTACTTTGATTAGGCCACCTGTCAGCAAATAGTTAAATAACTGTTTTGGGTGATAGTTTATGCAGTAGCAAACATTTAATTACGTGAAATCGTAAAATTAATTTATATACAGGTTACCATATCAATAGGTACCTAGTAAAATCTATAATAAATGTGAGATAATGTAAAAATGTTTTTAAACTACAAACCACAGCTATAAGCCGTTCACGACCTTTTTGGGACAGAGTTGGCTATGATTTTTTCTTTTCATGTTGGACTAACTGATTCGGTGATGTAGCGGATGCAACTTTTTTTTCTGTCAGTGTCTGTGCGACATTTTCTTGCCAGTACATTGCCAAATTTATTATTTTAATATTCGTAAGAAAATAAATGATTTATCAAATGTGAAAAAATCGTTTTAATTTCCGTCAAAGAAAAAGTCAAAATGCCTAAATTAATTTTGTTACAACTAAAAATTTCTATTAAACGATCCTACTTCAAATTTAAAAATCTGGTGTGATACACGCACACAACTTCCTTTTACAGTGATCTTATAATTAGCCAAAAATTTGATTTAAAATGTTTTAAGCATTTGTCAAAAATTTTCAAAAATTACAAATTCTGCAAAAACGGTACAAAATAGAGCGTTAGTTGAAGAGACAAATTTTCTCTAGAATTTAAAGCTGAATTCAAAAATGTAATAATATACCGGGTGTTCTATTTAAAATAAGAGTTAATAAAAAAAATAGACAAAAAAACAAAAGAAATCCATTTTAGAAGTATTCAACTGGAAAATCACCTATCTCACATCAATACACATTCAAAATGTAATAAAAATGTAAAGTTTAAAAAAAATCGTTAGAGCCGTTTTTGAAAAAATCGAAAAAAACTGAAAAATCACAAGAGTAAACACCTACTTCCGGTTATGCGATTTTTTTCAAAAGCTTGCTGTCTCGTATACATAGTACACACAACTTATATATGAAGTTTCAACGCCATACCGCTTTTCGTTTTTGAGATATTCTGTTCACAGACAGACAGACAGACACACAGACACACAGACCAATGAAAAAAAATATGTTTTTTGGGATCAGGGGACTCTGAAACGTGAAGATCTGTTGAAAACTCAATTTCGAATTTTTGGGGTGAATCCAATACTTCCTTTATCGTAAAAGGAAGTAAAAAGGACAGACCAAATTTAAAAGAACGCGAGTGGATGTGGAGACTAGAGAATATCCGGCAACAATGTACATATTCAGAAAATATAACCTTAAACTGAAAACAACCTAACCTAACAGAAAAAGTGTCAGTTTGCATTAGGGAGTTTAGTTGCCGCAGAGGTACTGCCAACAAAATTACTAGATGGTCATAGCCTCACCTGACCCAAAAAGATCGTGAACGGCTTATACACTTGCCTACAAATCGTGTAGAACCGTAACGTTATAATTCAATTTGTAGTAACCACCTGAGCGTCACTTTAAATGAAAGATTAAAAACTGCTCGTCTTTTCCAACTTAATCATTTGAGTGTTTGGTGTTTTTGAAAATATCGTAGCCACAATAAAAAAGGATTTTTTTTCTACAATAGTGCAGTCGTGCATCGTTTTGAGTGCAAAAAGTGCCACTTTAATGCAATAAAATTAAACGGCAATTTATTAAACATTTTTATATTTTTTCGTAGCATTGTTGCACTATTGTAGAAAAGTGTTGTATATAACACGCGCAAGTGTTCTGGCACTTGGCGTGTTCTCCAACACGGCCTTGCAGCCCTGTTAGAAAATTTTCACATCGCGTGCAGTAATCACGCACTTTTTACACTTATTGTATAAATAACTATTAAGCAACTCTCTAATTTTTACTTTAACTACTAGATTGTTTCCGTTCTTTAAATCTAGATAGATCAGTGGAAACTAGTACGCTTTGACACGCTGAATAAAACTAACTTGAGAGTATCAGTATTACAAATCGTATGCTTGGCAATGGCTATCGTTCAAACATAATTTGATTGTGTGGTTCAAATAAAAGTAATTGTTAATAAATTATAATTAAAATATCCCACTGGTTTCATTAATCCAAACAGATCAGCAGTGGGATTACCCGAAAGAGTTTACAGTAATTAAGTCGGTCGTAATGCGGCTGCTTTATTATGTATTGTTTGAGTACGACGTTACATCAATGTAATCCGATGAGCTGATGGTAGTGGCTGGATGCTTGTCAATTACTACGATTTCTAAACGCATGCTTCTAATTGAAATATTTATCTGAAGGCGCTGTTTACATTGCATTGTAGCAAACTATCATTAATTTACGTTGTGTTGAATCGTATGTATCGATCAAATAGTGGCACAAAATTTGCTAGAATGTCGAGTGCCATTTGCCCTTAATTTACCTTTAGGATGCGGTTAACTTTGGGGATGATGAATGTCAATCCATATTGATTATACCCAACTACATGTTGGGAAACCAAGTTTGCTCTATGAAGGTGCTGAGTTGTACAGTGATTGTGCACCGTAGAACTACGCTCAACTATAGCATGTCTAGTGCTGAATGCAGATCCAGAAACACAATTGTTCATCACTGAACGCGGCTCTGTATTACGTGTGGGTATTTCACTAATATAACGTTTGTATCCGATATATAGATTATTGAACTAGGCTTGTCACTCGAGGTATCCATATACAATGGTAAACTGATTAACTTGGGTAAGATAAAATCTTACTTGATTACCAACAACTACAATCACATAAAAATGGAAGTAATTTATAACTTTTACGCAAGTTAAACCATTGTTATTACGGTATAATACATGCAAAGTTAGTTTATTGTGAACATGGCATCAAAATGCATTCTAAATATGTAACATGTTAAAGTAATCGACAAGCAGAACATCAGTTCTATCCTATGAAGGCGAAGAAGAACTTTCTGGTCCACAAATGGTTAACATTTCGTTGGAGTCGATCGTTTGGAAAGTCAGATCAATAAAATCTCGTAGTTAGCAATTCAGCTTGACAGATCCTGAACATTTGGTGGAAGTTATTAATGTATGTTATTATAATCTGATGTAATTCAGTAATTCGGGTTAGCAAATCATTTACAATGGATTAAGCCAGTTCGGCAAGGTGTGATTGAAAGCCTAGTAGAAGTCAATAATTCAATAGGTCCTGTTAATTCCATTGTAGCCACCAAATAAGTAAAATGCAGTTGAAGATTACTAACCAGAAATCAGATTATTAAAATTAAGTTGATGCAATAATTCAGGAAATTGGACGTAGATTATAAAAATTCTGTTTTATTAGATAAAAGCGGTAATACCCAAATCAGATAATTAAAATATTTGTGAAGCTAGTAATTGACGAAGTTGGTCCAGTAAGACAGATTATTAAGATCCCATTATAGCCATTAATCAAATAATTAATGTTTGGTCGAAATAAGTAATGGAAAGTTAGGTTACATATTAATTTCTTGTTGAGCAATCAGTAAAAGCTGGTTCAAGATGCACAAATAATGAACACTTCGAAAGAGTCAGCAAGATTACAGATAGTAATTCAGTAGATTGGGTTATTAAACTCCTTTTGTTGCTAGTTACCTTAATCGAAAAATCAATAGTCTAATTGAAGCTAGCGATGTAAAAATCGTCTATTTAACACATTGTTGCAAGGGAAACCCTGTTTACGAAATGTAACAAACCTAAACGGGCCACCCACCCGTGTGTGAAGGATGCTAGACCGAAATAAAAGGAGGCTCGCTCCCGATAGTCAAAACAATCGTACGTAGAAAGATGCGGGGAAAAATTCGTGTTATTTTTAAGGGATCCACATAGTATATGTCTACTGGAGATGTAAAAGGGAACTTCAACCAGAAAAACGCCGACTCGGCAATGAACTACTATTTTTACCAAAAAAACAATTTTTTTATTCAGTTTTGACACTTGTATGGTAATTATGGGCGAAAAAATAAGCAGTTTCAATGTGACGCAAAGGCTAACGACGCTGCAGCCGAGACCGTCGTAAGCTGGCAGGCTTATTTACAAATACAGTGCTCCCGAAATGTAATGCAATCCGATTGTAAAAGCAGCCGCCGATAGCAAACATGGTGCAATCTTGGACATTGAAAATTAATGTATTAGAGCTTCGAGCACTGTTTGGTAATAAATTAGTTCCGATTGGTATAACTGGTTGCAGAATAATGAGAAGTGAAGTAGGGCCTACACAGATTGGATACTTTTCACGGGTTAGATATTCGTATGTGAAATAAACGGAATATGAAAACCGTGATCACGTAACGCTTTAAAATCCTGGTATAACAAAATCTTAGTAACAACTCGGGATGCGATTGAAAAATCGCGATATCGCCCATAACTAGTTGGAGCGTGTTTATTTATTTATCTTGGGAAAATTCGCTTGTTTCATGCAGTTTTATACAAAATATGGGGGAGAATAGAATAACTAAGTATTCTCAACATTAATTTGAAAATTCTATCCTTAGCTGATACGGTTAAAATGAAACACTTGGATTAAATTTCAACGTGCAACGTAAGGTTTGCACTCGCACTTTTACAAAACATTTTTCTGTTGACATTTATAAGAAAAACAATTGGATTTCTGGATGTGATGCATACTATGCTTTTTTCATTATTAAATAAACTATCTTGTTTCGTTTACTTACGTTTACACTTACGTACATTTTATGTTGTTTTTGAATACATTTCTTCTAGGCGTATGACGTTTTCTTTTGTATTATTAAAATTAAAAGGCATTGCTATATTTGGATTAAAACATCGACAGAATGTAGATGAGTCATTAATTATGATTTTTGTTTTTGCTAGTAATTGTTAAATATTAAGAGCCTCGAGCCACACGATAGGGCTCCTTTAAATATATCCAATCAGAGCTCCATATAAAATTCTGGTGCACTCGAACAGGACGGGAATTGGAAATTTCAGATGGGTATACCCCACTTTCGGAAGCTGGATATATTCGATAGTTGGCGTCTTAAAATTGGCACGATAAGGTTATCCCAAACAGCTACATTTTCGGAACGATAATGCTGCTATCACACATAAACTCGGTCAACTGCGCTAACTTGGCGGAACCAGCTCGTCCCAAGGTCTTATTTTTCACACATGAAAAGCAGAGGCGGTACCAGGATTGAATAAGAGCTAATTGCAACTCCCAAATACAATCAAAATTTGTTAACAAGGAATTCACTGAGTCGATTTTAGTTCAATTAATAAACTGTGAACAAATGGATAAACACTGCACTTAGCTTGATTAAAGATCTTTCACCTAAACTGAAAACCATTAAATTAGCCTACATGACTTCATACGATGTAGTAGTATTCTAATCGCTAATATCAGTAACATTCATTGTGTTCGATACAAAATAAGCACACAGTTGCCGGCTAGGGATACTCTGAATGTGGGTTACGAAATAGTTTGATCTGCAGAGCTAATAAAAGTTGGAAATGACGGGTGTCAGAAACTGAAACGAATATGCATTTCAGGGCTACTAACCTCCCCGAATGCACCAGTCAGGTTGGATACCATTTTCAACAATCATTTGTGGAGTGTTGCAATAGCCTCTCTTACTAAGGTCGATAATGAAATTTTGTAATGGAGTTACAGCCTCAATATTATTAGTAAAATGTTTCCAAAAATTACTGGTCAAACTATTATTTTTATATTTTTTCCCCGGCGTTCCTAAGTATTATAGTTCTTCTAATTCTAAGGAAACTTTCGTTGCAGATAACTATGACATCAAAATCCGTACCACGATGATAATAATAGAATAAATTTTTGCATACGCAAAAAACGTATATAATTAACATATGAGGTTGGCTGCTCTGAACGCAGTTGCATAATTGTTATTCTTATTTAAATTTTATTAGGTGTCAAACGTGACAACTAGTTATTTTTGGGAGATGCCGAATAAGCATTTGGGAAGTCGTACAAAGAAACTTGTTGCTGAATTAATAACATATTTCTGACAGGAACGCGATAATGGTGGCCCTTTTATACCATCGAATGCCACCAGGAAGGTAATTTCCAGTCTTTTTAATTCAAATTTATAAAATTAAATTAGGGGGCTGCGGCAGCAGTAAATATCAGTATTTCAACAATAAGCTCTACATCTCAGCCAATGAAATGAAATGTTGACTTTTCAACACATTCTAAACCTGTTACTCGCATTGATAACTTCACCAAGGCTGCTATACGAAATACGATTTATGAATTGCACGAAAAAAGTAAGCCTAAGTAAATGCTTTTAATGTAAAATATGTACTTAAATGTGTTAATAGATATGTTTTGCCAATTTAAATAATCTGGTTTTAAAGCAACATATAACCCTTTATCATTTTTATGAGAAAAATTGAGAGAAGAAATTTTTACGGGCAGTCAAACGTTTTTACACACGGTCTTAAAAAATTAGGATGTAAATAATTGCAAACAGATAATCCTCAAAGAAGTCTCATGGAATTGAATGAGTTTTCTTTAAAAGACATAAGTTTTCTTATTAGCACAGCAAACAAGTAGCATTGTATTCATTTGTATTTTTGATGAGGCATAGATATTCTAAAATGGCACTATCGTGCGCTTTAGGCAAGACATTGATTTGCGAACTGTTAAAATTCTGCTAATATACCGGCAATACCGCACAGATATATATCATGAAAGTTTATGACGTGTAACGGAAGTTTCTATAGAAGAACTACACGATTGTTTAAATGATTAAATGCATATAAAATTTGTTGGCAAGATACAATTCAACATTTGGCTTCTGCCTCTTTTATGTTCAAAATTGGAAACATTATATGGGTTGCTTAAAATTGTACGAAACGTGACAATTCTATGAGTTGCAAAAGGTTCAAATACTATTTGTAAGTAACCGAAATGGAAAATGCAATAATTACTTTAGTAGCTAGGCAACAAGTGCAATAGTACATGTAGTATTTTGTTTTCTCTTGGTAAAATATATATCCATTACTGTCGAGCACACTTATAATCTATATTCCCTACAATTGTAGGCAACCGGTATAAACATGGCGAAGGCCATCTATAAAAGCATTCGTGGTTAAAGATTCAAACATAATTAAATTGCACGGTTCAAGTGGAAGTTATTGTTAATAAATTATAATTAAAATGGTCCGGGAGTTTTATTGATCCCTGCGAGATAAACAAAGCTCCATATGCTCAGCTGTATAATTCTATAAACATTCTGTTATGGCATTGTTAAAGTGGTGTATAATGGAGAATAAGAGTTAATGTTCTTAAGTAAGATAAAAAGCACCCGCTAAGATTGAAAATCTTGTTTTTTCGAAAACGACCATGTGAATGTTTAGAATTTGTACTTAATGGCTGTTATGACTTCTTAGAAGTACTGCAATAGTAATTTGTAAAACTAGTTTTGTGAGTAATACTTTTATCATGAATTTGAAGTTTGATAACGTGGACGAAGCCTGAGTTAATTAATGAATAAAAAAAAGGACTTTCAAAACGTGTTGTACACATAGTTTTTTTGCATAGTGATCTCTTGGTCGAAATTTAGTCGAAAAGGACTTCGGAATTGACAACTGTCAAGTTGACATTTCAATAAGATAGTTAAAAAAGCGTACTTTTTTTCACGATTTTAAGTTAAAAAAGTGGAACTTTCAATACGATTTTTTCTGCAAAAAATATTTTTGTATCACCGGGAGTAAAAATCGATTGCTCTAATGTCAAAATTATGACAGAAGTAAAGCATTTTCTCCCTAGGAAGAAAATATATCAAATAATACTCTAGGGAGGGGATAGTTCATTTGTCTTATATACGCTGGTAAAATATCGTGTTTTTTAAAAAACACACTTTACAATAGCACACAATAACTTGTTTATTTACATTCACAGTAAAAGACACAGTAGTACAATTATTGTATTAACATTAGCTGGAAAATCACACAGGCCTTTCCATTGGATCCCATAGTAGACCCCATATCTTGTAGTATCTGGTTGGCAATGTTTTAATTTTTGAGAGAGTTGTAAATACCACCAGACTGTAAACTACGGGGGGGGGGGGGGAGGTTGCATTGTCCGGGGGTTATTTTTCACCTATTCCCGTGCATTCCATCAAACATGAATATGAAGTGGTAATGTTTCCGGGAGGGAATTTTCTACTGTCCGGGGGGAATTTCCCCTCCGGTCACCCCCCTGGATTAAACACTGTATACCTCTCAGCCACAGCCGATGACTTACATCCTGTGTGTCGTTTTATAGTCGTAATATCAGTCTGCGAACAGAGTAGCTGAAGATCTGCGGAAACAGTGGCCGGTATACGTCGATTTGGTAACTCCAAATGGGTAGCGATTATGCTGGGTATCTTCCCATTTTAAAGCTTAAACAAAGCACGAGTAACTTTTATTTCGTGAATATAAACGGTACGATAAGCGCTGCTTGCTTTCATGGACGCATTGAAGTCAGATCGAAGCGCAGCTCAGCTTTTCGACAGTTTATCGACTGCAGCGGGGGGAGAGAGGCGACGAAGGTATACTAAAGCAAGAATATTTTAACATTGAATGGGGGCCACCTCGGCGTAGGCTCAAGCCTCGTATCAGTCTCGGTCTGACCCTGGCTGCGACATCGTATGATTCGAGTTTATGATTACAACTTTTGCACGTAGAGTTCTTATAATCATGATTTACTGGTAAATCGTCGCACATCTTGAAATAGTATACGACAATCAGACATGCATCTGTGTATCTCAGGCAACAGTGGTGATGCAATTTTTTCGTTCTTTTATTAGCCTCGGAAGTTTGATGGAAGTTTCGCTGATGCTAAGTTTTGCCAGTTCATATGCGAAATATTTAAATCCCGGAATATCGGAATCTATGTTTGTACATGAGGGGGTACCTATATCTAAAACCGTTGTGGTGCTTAGGAAACTCTGTACTTTAGCACTTTTCTCGCAGACCTATGTTCATACAGTGGATGGGCTTGATTACGATCTACTTTGTGTATTTCCATGTTCTTAGCTACTTCTCGTGATATGCCAAATGTCTCCTTGTTTTGCTACTTGAATTCACATCGGAAAAATCGGCTAGTGGTGCCCTGTATGAATCGCTTTTCAAGAAGTGTTCGCTCGGAAACTCCTCTGATTAATTCCAAACTTACTAATTTCATATAAAATGACATCTGTTCGTCTACAACCAAACAAAGCTAGAACTAGTTAAACATTCAGTTATTTAAAGTCACCTTGTTGATATGTTGGATAATTATTGTCGGATCCAGTACTACTTTTATCGACGTTTACAAAGCAGTGTCGGATAAACCCGAAATAACTATAGCGTCAATTTTGAACCAAATTCTCAATACAAGAAATAAATATTTGTGTATGCGTTAAACAAACATGCCAACTAATTGCTCTTTCTGTGTTTCAGTTGCTTCGAAGAAGAAGTTCTGGAACCCCCGAAAATGGTTCAAGCGGAAAAGCAACAAGGTGACCGAAGACAGCACCCCGAGCCCGGAAACCCCGGAGCCGGCCGTCAAAGAAACTCTTCGTAGCCGGTCTACGAGCGAGATTTCGGAGACGGACGAGCCCTTGCGGAGGCGGTAAGTTGTTTGTCATTCTCCAAATGCTCCTCTAAAGTGAACGGGTTTTTAGGAGCGGGACTCCGATGCACCCCGGGCTGAGCGTCTCGCACGACAGCATTTTTCATTCACCCAATTCCGGTTCGGAACTGGAACTAGGAGAGGCACAAAGCGCGTCATCGTTGTCCATTCAGCACCATCCTACGCAAACGGAACTTAGATTGCAGGTAGGATGTTGTAAACGTACACGTGTAGTGTTTCCCTACCAAGGACATGTGTGGATAAAAACGGGATTTTTTTAAAAATAAATTTGTCGGTTCTATTTGAAATTTGAAATATCGCACGTGTGTATAAATTGTAAGCTAGTTAGATGGAGAATATGACAATAGAGGCGAAAAAATATGGAAACATAGGATTTTGTGTGAACAAATAAGCTGCCAGTTAATATTATTAAACTGGTCTAATAAGTAACGGGAAGTATAAAGATCCCTCTCTAAACCTAAGTGGTAGTGAAATTTTTCTATTCTTGCGTTACGTTTTGATTTCATCACAAGTGTAAATTAAAAAAAATATTCTCAATCCTAGATTCGACGTTCAATCGCGTGGGTGGCTTGTGTCACCCAATATAATTTTACTCCGTCAAAATACGTGAACTAATTTCAAAATACATTAAGAAAAGAAGGTACTTGTACAAGAAATATTTTTGTTAAATACTATTGTTTCGAGTATAAAAAATGTGGTTGCTATAAAAGTTACACATATAATCATATTCTTCGTTTCTTCTTCATAGTGACTGATCCAAATTTCCGTTGAGTGATTATCGTATAGACTTTTTTCGCACTATTTACTAGTTTCATAGGCAAACCTTCATTGGGGACCTCTAGAACCTCACGTTTGTGGGGCGATGATCCTGTAGGCTAGTCCAAACAGAAGCAGAAGAAGACTTTGAAGATAAGGAATCTTAAATCCTCATTAGTCTCCATTGCACTTGTGCGTTTTGTCTATGTGGAAAAAATATAGTTAGACTATGTTTTAGAACTACTTGCAATATACAGAAGACATAGACCCGACAAAGGCGCAGAGACTGGAATTTAGCATAAGTATAACACGAATGGGCACCCATAGAGTAGCAAGAGTAGCTTGAAACGGAGAGCCTCGCAATCAGTAGCACCAAGAAGACCCAGAAAGAGGGGAGGGGGAACTGGTAGTTCATCCAACAAGAACAGCCAAATATCATATAAACATCTATAAAACATAGAAGAAGAAAAGTAATTATTATTAGCTCTTTTGCTGTAAATGCAAACAAATATTTTCGGTAAAAATCCTACATTGCATTAATTACCAGTAACCTAACACTCAAACGTTTACTTTTATTTATATACAATTATTATTAACAGGACTCGCAAGAAAATTATACCATATTGTAGGATTCACTTTTAAAGTTGATTGTAACCAAGAAAATAGAAAATTGCATCTAAAAAAATAGTAGATATGGGTTTAGATGCGTGGGTGACAGGCGTCAACCTCTGCAGCTTTTACAGACGGTTATATCTTTTGTATAACATAAAGAATCATGGGAATTACTAAAGAGTAACTGATAACTACAAGGCCGAATTTTTCCCACAAAAAAACAATGCCTTACCTAACAGAGGGATGCATACATTTGATTATTGAAAACTTTAGCAGTTACTCCAATTATCAATATTGGATTTGAAAGTGTGTATTGCAAAATCAAGCATTGTTTCATTTGCTTGGCGTTTCTCATATATTGACGTGTTTTATCATAGTACTATCAAGTACTTCACGGAGTACCAACGATTTAAAAAATGTAGATTTGCGTTATTTTGGAAATTGCAAAGCCGTAAAATAATATTATTTCTGGGAAGATTTTGCATTTGCTATGACGCGGTGTAATTAGTGAATTTAAAAATTATTATTTACTGTTAGTTGAAAGCATTTTGCTATTTCTTTTTGTTCTATTTTTCTTGTTGGTTGTAGGTGCAGGTTCTGTTTTGAACTGCACGGAGTTCTGTGAGTCATTTTGGATTTTCTTTTAATAAAAAGGAACTGCATGACCTGCACCTATAAAGAAGCTTTCCTTCTTTAAATTATTTCTGTTTATATCAAAGAAATACCCTATATTTAGTTTAAAATAGTTATTTGTATATTCCAATTGCCAAACAAAAATAGCATGGATATACTACTCGTAAATACGTATTGTAAAATCATAAAAAATTGTAGACTAGCTTCGCATTCCCATAATAAGACGGGTCTTCAGTCTTCCTTCTTGTAAAACTTTCAGCCTTTCTTCTTTTACCACTTTCGGTTGTTTTTCTTCTACAATTTTCAGTCTTTCTTCTTCTACCACTTTAACTTTTTCTTGTAGGCTGGTTGGTGCACTTATTTTTCGGGTCTTTTCCAGTCTCCCCTCTGCGCCACCCATCCTCCCATCTGCGCCTCACCTGCTAGATAGATTCTTCAGTCTGTCTGTATTGATTGTTCGAATCAGTTTCTATATTACAAAGACTGAAACAGTCAAACGCAATACTTAGTAATGTGAATAAAATTCATTTTCAAAGTGAAAAATGGGCTTATCGTTGTATTATAAAGCGAAGGTGATGACATAAGCAAGTAAGCTCGATAGCGGACGAAGTAAGCGTGATCGGTGGCGATGCAGCTTGACGGACGGACGGACGGATGCTGCATCGCTGCCTTGATATAATATAATATATGATACAAAGATATCGAAGTCACACTTTATGCTAGCAGTCATACAGTTTAATCATGGCGACGCATTGATAGGTTTTTATAATAAGCTGTCTCTCCACTGGCGGCGACTATGGAGGTGGGGGCTTAGAGAGCTCCTGGAGAGGGACAGAGCCTTCCCCTGAGTGGCTGGCTTTCGCCACCGCCAGACTTTTCAAAAACGAACAATGTAATAAGAACATACGAAAATCAGTTTAAAAAAGGAGGATGATGAATTTGAAACTTAATGAAGAGGGAGACAGAATATTCCACAAACTTGGATTGAATGAGCCATAACTACCACATTCGAGGAAAATGCTAGAGTTATGGTACCGGTCGCATTCATTTCATATGAGTTCGTTTTTCTAAAAGAAATGTATACTTGAAATAGTTGATCAAGAGAATTTACTGAAAGAGTTGTAGAACTGGAAAAATTTGCAATTGAAAACGATAATAGTTATTTCGAAGTCGATAGACGTTATTTATTTTTAGGGAAATTACTTTGACCAGGAAAAGTTAAAGTTACATAGGAATATGTTTCTGGATATTATGAAGACAAAAAGGTTGCAAGTGAAAATATTAAATCACGTACTCAATTTTTCAAAAAATGTGGAGAGGTTCGACGAAATACTTTTTTGTTGATAGGGTAGTGATATTTTAGTGTGTTTTATTTCTTAACCTTATTTTTTGTGTTACAGTTTTAGTGTTTGTTGTATTAATTTTTTTAGTACTGACCAAAGTACAAATATTTCTCTTTTTTTGATTAGTAATATTTGTATTTGATCGTTTTATTTATTAACTTCGTTTTTTGTGATAGATTTTGGGTTCTATTTTTTATTGCTTACTCAAGAAGCAATATTTTTATTTTGTTGCGGACAAATAAAATACGTTGTTCATGAATTAATATTAATATATAAATAAAACAAATATGTACACACATTTGGAAAGTTGAGTCCCCCTGAAATTTTGAAACGTGTCGTCTATGGCTGTCTAATTAAAAGTAGGTGTCCACGTCTTCATGTAAAAATTGAGGATGCATACTGATACAGAAAATTAGAAGACAAATTTATTAAAAAAAGTTGCTGCATTTACAATTACACCGTTTACAGAAGACGTTGCTGGTGTGTTTAGACCCTTCACAATTAAACGTTACAAAAAATCGTTGTGCATCTTTAGCTAAGAACAGCTGTATATGTTACAAATAAAAATTGGTGAAGAAAGAAAAAAAATTGTAACGTATGTATTTTCGAATATAGAATTTAAAAAAGTTTATCTTTAAATTGGAAAACTGAAAATTACAAAAATGTACCTACCAGCAGAACGTCCTGTTTCCAGCGAGGATTTTTTATTGAACGATTTTATTTATTAATTGTTGATTAAACAACAAATAAATGTAATATAAAAAATTTGATAAAATGTATAAAAGGGCACTTACCATAACTACAATTTTGGCATTGCAAAACAGGAAATAATACTTAGAGCTTTTGTTACGTCTTTTCATGACTGAACGGATAAGCAAATGTCCAGTACTGCAAAAACTGGAAATTTAAGGAAAGTATACTGGGAGGATTTTGTGGTAACCACGCGCAGAAGCGGCATTTTACAGCAGGTTGGAAGGGTAAAGTGTACCTATTTACTTGCAGTCCCACGAATTGCAAGTACGTTAACATTAGTATTAAATATATTTAACAAATATTGAAGTTTATTGTATTTCCTCAGTGGTTAGCGAGGGCAATGCGATGATTTCCGAATTAGTGAAGAAACCTTGTGGACATACGTTCCATACGTACCTAACAAAACATTTCATAGAACAAAAGATTTCGTTTCTACGCAATCACCTGAAACTTCTGAAACTTTTTGCTTTTTAATGAAAGTCTAAACTCGCTGGACGTTTCCTAATTTTGAAAAGACTTACATTCCAAACTTGCTAGAAATTAGTACATATTAATGCATGACAAATCAACAAAGATTGTTATTTAGCAGTCAATTCCAGGTATGTTCGAGAAAATAATTCTCTTCTTCTTCTTCTTATTCATAACATCTTGACAGATGTGTTGTGACCCATTATTAATTTTGAATATTACTGATGGGTCTTTTTACCGTGTTTCGCCATCTTTGTCTACTGGAAGCCATATGGGCGGCTTCACTCAAACTAGTGTGGAGAAGATCTCTTGTTAAGTCTATCCAACGGTTTGGTGATCGTCCACGTCTTCTTTTTCCATCTGGTTTACCTAGAACTACCAGCCTTTCGATATTGTGTTCGCTATGTCTAACGAAGGACAGAATGCGACTGTAAACGGTACACGAGAGTCTTTGTCGTGGTCGAATTTCTTCGAGAACAGATACGTTTGTACGGTGAGCTGTCCATGAAATTCTCAACATCCGTCTCCAGATCCACATTTCAAACGCGTCAATTCGACGGCCGTCTGCTTCTTTGACAACCCATGTCTCGGCAGCATAAAGAAATATGGAAAATAGCAGCGAGTTAACGAGTCGGATTTTCGTGTGTTTCGTGATATTTGTATCTTTCCATATTTTGTTAAGTTGAGTCATCGTCGTCCTGCCCAACTGTATCCTGCGTCGAATTTCGTATTCACAGTTGCCGCTGTTGTCGATTAAAGCTCCCAGGTATGTCAGACTATTTACAAGAAAATAATTAGTAAACCACAAATAATTGTTAATCTTCATAATACGAATTTTCAAAAGTAGCACATTGCACATGCAATTTAATTAGTCTTTGGTCACATGAGTGCCTTAATTGAATATAATTTTCTACTTGAACAACCCTTTTCGGGTTATCCGTTTTTTATTACATTTTCTATGCCTTTTATGAGCTAAGGGATCGGAACGACTCCATAGAAGCTCGCTTTTCAATTTCCAGCGCCGCTGAAACCAAATAAATTGGCTTAGATGCCCCAAGTTGACCAACACGGAAAAGTAAATATTGGATGGCGTCGCAGCGGCGACCCTTAACGATTTTACGTGCACGTGCACGCTACGGTACCCACTTTCCACGTCTAAATTATTCCGAATCTAATTCAATCGATAACGCTCGCGGTGTAGGATTAAACTTGACAGTATTGGAATTCATTAATTACTTGCCAGAGGAGATTTAGCAGTTTTATTGCTCGTAATAACTTTTGTGAATTTGAGCTCGCTGAACTTCTTTCGGGGGCAATTGGGATCAAATTTGCTCGTAAAGCTTCGTCGAGAGCACCTCGCTGAAGACGGCGGGCTTTCTTGTAATTGCGCGAAAGAGGTTTATATATTGTGACACGGACGTATAAGGCTTTGTTTATTTCTTACATTTCACTATATATTTGTCCCCGTACTCTTATATACTCTTATCGACGTCCAGTAATAGGATGCTTACCAGGCTGTTAATAATAATCAGAAGAACACCCAGGTATCATGTTGCTAGACACTCTCTTATATAATTATTAATTACCATTAAAACAATAACAGGAATCATTTTACAATTTGAACATAGAATGATTGTTGTTTATTTAAAAAGGTAACAAAATTTAACAAAGGAACTTGAAATAGAAGGCGAATAGGAATTATATGAGAGATAGGTGACGAGCTCGAACTGATAAACTAATTTTTTTTAGAGAAACTCCACAGAAAATAATCCGGTCCCGTGAGATCAAGTGATCTACATAGCAGTTCACTTTTTTCATCATGGTGTGAGATAACGCAATAATGGAAACGGCTAAACTTGCATCTTCAAGATTACTCTTACCGCCGTCCTGTTGAAGCCATAATCACGAATTGTAGGTTCCCAACATTTCCGCATATCTTCCGCGCTTTCGTTGTGTTCAAAGGTGTTTAAGACCAATTATTTGGGAAGAAACTCAATGCAAAACTGGATCTTTTGTGAATGTGAATTTAATTTGACTGAATGTCGACAACTTGGTTTATTCAGATTAATCAGACATAAAAAGACGGTGTGCAATACCTGGGTACTAGTTATACCTATAGAAAATATTTGCAAAACGAATCGACTTAATCACTTAATTTTTGTACCTGTATAACAAGGTAATTTTATGTAAGTAAAACTATTTGCATAAGTCGCAGTTGATGTTCTGATCTACGTATGACGACTGAGAAGGATGTTCAGTACGTATTGGAAACGGATCCCTCAGTTTTCACATTTTTCCCCCAAATGAAATTTGTGGTCACAACTTAATTAACTTACGTCAATCTGCACGTTCTGTAGATGGAAATCTATGCCTACAATATTCTATAGTCATTTTGTTTATATTTGAAGAAAATACTTAAAAATAAATACACGGTGCTTCATAAGTACCGTCATTGAAACACAACAACTTTGCATAATAAACTATACGTCAAAAATTAATAATAACCACAAAACGAATTAAAGCAGTTAATTACTTAAAATGATTGCCGGTCTACGGAATGAATTCCTAGGAAGTTAAGCTCGCACAGGTAGTTACGATAAGACCGAATTTGAATAAAATGCAGAGCAAAAAACAGTTGTTTGAATATTTCAATTACATTTGCTGCACTAAGTTAATGTACTCTCATCTGATCTAGCCAGTTGTTCTCAAAAGTTTCCACCAGACCCAGATGCTATATTTTCCGTAAACAACTAATTTTTATTGCAATGCACTTGTACTGCGATCAGTATACACCCATTTAATTTAGAGTCTCTGTATATATTAATTTTCTTATGTGTACACCAAGCCGATAATGTGACTTGCACCGTGCACTGTTTGTGCTATTTGTCCAGTGCCCCCATAAATCTTATCGCTGTATAGTGATTCAAGGCTTCATAACGTTTAATTTTACTGCGTTATCGCTGCATTTTGTTACGTAACCTTCAACACTGCAACGCAATCGCGCACTCCCACATTGGGAAAATTAACAGCAGTAAACCACCATTTTCATTTTTGAACAAAGAATTAACTACTCTCATTTTTGTTTAATGGAGGAATGTGCCAAATAAAGCTGGCGAAATCAGTCTTGGTATTTAATTACCCACTTCGCTAATTGCTCCTATTAATTGCAGTCCTCCATAAAACCTCTCAAGTACCAGAAAAATATTCTAAACAAGCAGTTGGCGTATCTGGCTATTAGCTCGTAATGAGTTTAGGGTGATAAGTTCATTTTTATGCCTTTTTGGGCCTTACTGCTAATTTCTTTACCTTGCAAATACAGTTTGAATTAACATTTCCATCTCTTAAGTAGTTCTACAGTTGCTTCAATGAAGCACATTCTGTAGTAGATATACAGGGTGAGTCACAAAACATGCAGGGCTCGGTGGTTCAGTGGTTAAGCATCCAGCCCACTGATCCAAAGATCACGAATTCGATCCTCGCGCTTGTGAGATTTTTAAAAATGAGAAACGCTGTTAAAACGCCCTACAGAACTGTGGATTCCATGTTATTGCGTTGTAGTGTAGTATGTAAAACATATCTTGCTAGGGTTGGAGCATCTTAGTCGTCTAGTGTTTGTAAAATTCCATTTGACCATAGCAGTCGGTGTAAACGTTCCTTTTAAAATTCGATAGTCTTGATCTATGTAGTTCGAGTAATGAGTGCTGCATGGCTCAATAATTGAAATATTTCCACCCAAAAGTATGTTTTTACTTCACTTATAATCGTGAAAATCACCTCCCGAGATTTCTGTAGATCTTCACGTTTCAGAGTCCCTAGATGACAAAAAAATGTTTCTTAATTCCGTTTGTCTTGTCTGTCTGCCGATCTGTCTGTTGGCGGTATAGTTCAGAAACAATTTGTTTGTGGAAAACGATATTCTGCATGCGGATTATATATCTACCATGCGTGAAATCGAATATACTTTCGGCCAAATATATACGAGGTGATCGCCGTTAAAAAATAAAATTCCGTCTATTTTTGCCTTACGTCACGAACTATCGTTTACATGCAAATAACATTTTGCACATAGCTCAGGTGCCTACCCTTAACAAAAACAGGCATATTTTGGATCCCACAGATAAGCGTAAGCATTCTGCATCGTTCCAGTCGTCACTGCGTCATTTACGCCGCAGTCGTATGCGAATATAATACGTGAGTTCTCGTGGCCTAGAAGTTACAGCGTCTGGCTAGCAATCGGAATCCGCCTCGAAGCGCGAGTTCGAAACCCACCGCCTGCAGAGTTTGTTTTTATTTGCAAATTGATGTAATGCGCATTACTAAGCGTTTCCTTTTACTGTTTCAGTATTATTAGAAACGTTAAGATACTTGTAACTATTGTATGGCCGCACTTGTGAGAGAAGTTCTGTGTAAATCCCTTTCCAGATTTGTTATTTGAGCAATTAATAATCAAACGATGCGGATGGATAATAGTGTTCTTTGATAGTGTATTGCTTGCTTTTTTGCTGCAGCTCTGCACTAAACTACTAAACTATTGTTATTTTGGCTGTTCGTTCCCTTCTTTTGCTTTCTCTCTGTCTTTTTTTTAAATTCTTAATTCTATCTACACTTCTTGATTAAGGTTAAGTGGTGGAACAGCCCGCTATTAATTGAGCATGTATGAACTTCGCCTCTTTGAATCTTAGTGTAGGTATCATTATTTACCTTAGTTATTAATAAAGGGCGGATTCTTAGGCAAATGCCTTTTGTAGATTAAGCTTTAATCTTAGAGAAATTAATAAATAAGCGCGAATCAAACATTTTCACGTCTATTGACATGTATTTTATTGTGCCTGTAATGCCTATTTCATTAATTTACCGCCTATTTTCAGCTTTACCGCTTAAAATGTGCCTAATTCAAGAAAAAATAGAAAATAAGCTAGTGTTGTCTACATTACTTCGAATTTTAAAGTTTTAGCTGACAGTATCACTAAGTTAGAGAGTGCAGGCTTAACTTTAATCGATTTATTCCAGATTTTGGAGGACTCGAAGAGTCTTTAAAACATACGAATGTAGCAGACAAGCTAAAATCTGTATTAAATAAAAATCCTGATCTAGAAGTATTAAGTAAGATACCTCAAGTACTTAGTGGTGAAAAAAAAAATAAGTTGACTTTGATGTAAATGTTTCTGATCTAATAAAATATAAATATGTTCCTATAACAAGCGTAGACGTCGAACGATCATTTTCAAGGTATAAATATATTTTGTCAGATCGGAGACATAATTTTACAGAAAGCAATTTAGAACAAGTATTAGTTACTTATTGTGAGAGAAAATTTAACAGTTAAGTCGTAGATTTGTACGTTACTCTTCAATGTACAGTTTTAGCAAAAAAAAGGGACACCTTTTTTGACCTACTTCTCAAAATGTGAAAACAATTACTGAACACTATCAATTCTAATTAATAAATGTCATCAAAAGTGATTATTCAATTCTGAAAAATACCAGCACATTGGAAATACGGATAAAGCGAGAATAATTGCTCATGTTGACGCATTTTGAGAATGAGGTCAAAAAAAGTGTCCCGGTTTTTTTGGCCGCGACTGTATATTATGTATTATGTGTGAATTATTGATGCCTATTTGAAACTTTTTAATGACTATTTTGTGTTTTTATTGTGCCTATTTGCCTGCCTTTTTCCACATTTTCAGTGCCTAAACATCCGCTCTTTAGTTATTAGTAGCTTCAGCGTACTTATGCGAACGTTTTGTCCGTCCGTCCGTCCGTCCGTCTGTCTGGATCGCCTGTAACTTTCGAACGGCTACAGATATCGAAATTGTGAAAGGGGGCAAAGTTGTTGCTAAGGTCCCGAGCACCTTCATGCGCTGTTTGGTTTTGGCGAAAGGTGCCGATTTTCCACTTTGCGAAATTTCCAAGCATTGTAGCACAGTGGCGGCTTGTCCACTTGGCGCCATCTACAGAACTTCGGTGGTCACGTTTTGAACTACACATTCTGAAGCTACTCTTTAGATCTGTAGTTGAGCAGTTTATTAATTTATATCGCTTAGATTTTGTTTTGGTTCAGCAAACGCTACTATTTGACATATACCAATATGGGATATCGCTCTGAACCTCATAGGAGAGGAAATAGAAAAAAAAATTACATGGTATTTCTACTTCTAAAACGACTAGTATGGGTAAATAAACACGACTTTTATAGAAAACATTGCTGATTGCAATTGCATTCGCGGGAGTTTAAAGTTTTAGATTCTTTAAAAAATATTAAATAATTCAAAATGATTGAGATAGAAGTTGAAACTGTGGAAATAGAAGCGTACTCTAGGTAGTTGTTATAATTTACTAGCTTAAAAACCCGTCATAAGGTGGAGGAGGAAAGGACCATCCTCAACGTCAAGGGGTTGTTGACTCCCTTCAGCCTTTGTTCTTCAACCACCTTTAGCCTTTCTTGTTCTACTTCTTCTGGGCTGGGTGGTGCACATACTTTTGGAGTCATTTTTAAGCTCCCCTCTGCAGCACCACCCATCGCGATGACATGAACTCAACCATTAATTGGTTATTTAGATCGGTCTTGTATTAAAATGACAAATTATTCGGTTTATTAAGTCGTTCTAAAATTTTACGATTTGGTTACTGGTAATCTCGATCGCTGAGGAACTTAGTCCGATGCAGTGTGGCGGATGCACGCAGTTTATCTGACTTTTATGTATATTATGAGGGGATTTCTAAGTTATTATTACTTGCGTTTTTTCTTCTGATGTGTCAATTGTGATCATTGGGAGTAATATATTTTGTTTTTGGTATTTAAGAACAGTTACCTATAATTCACTTTTACATAGAGCTATGTTTTGAGTATAGTTATAACTACTATAGTAGATTAACAGTTTGATCATTTTAGCTAATAAGCCGTTTTAATCCCACGATTGCTGATTGACAAGGTTTTGGTATCTTCAGATCAAGAAAAAAATAATCGTTTCTTCCTCCATTCTGGTGTTGTAACAATAGTTTTTGAAATTGAAAATTGTGTAGAAGCATAGCAAAGTGTGCTAATATAATACTAAAAAGGAAAAATGTTATTTTTGATACCAAAAAGGTTAAGTTAGGAATTAAACTTGTTTCAGACAAGGACTGGCTTTATTTAGGTAAGCTGCTGTAGTTATATATTTTCAGTGTCCTTTTAAGGTAATTTTATAACATGCAATCTGCGGAGATAAATATTAATTAAATACTAGCTAATGGAAACTGTATCAGCTGTCATGCTGTCAACAATAATTACTAGCAGCTATTAACAATATCAAATATTTATTAAAAAATTAGCACACTTTCAGACATATCAAGTATTCTCATTACATTTGTATGTCATTTTTTCTGTTACGGAATCGACGTCCAACTTCTGAATTCATTCTTTTATAACGGGGTAATTGTAACTGTCGAACATAAAGCTTTATTTGTAACTGGTGATAATTGTATATGGGGCTCTTTAACGGTAACTAAGCAAAAAATAATAATTAATGACTCAGCTACATTCCGTTGATGTAGTAATCCAAATATAACAGTAATTTTAAATTTTAATAATCCAAAAGGAAACGTCATATACACAGAACAAAAAGTATTCAAACAACACAAAATGTACAAAAGTGTTAAAAAACGAAGCACATAATGTATTCAATAGTGGAAAACAAAACGCAGCATTTGATGCATCACATCCACAAATCCATTCGTTTTTATTGTAAATGTCCACAGAAAAATTGTAAAATTGCGAGTTCCAACTTTATTATGCAGATTGGAATTTAATACCGGTCTAGACCGTTCAAGTTCTTTTATTTTAATCTTTTCAGCTAACGGTAGCCTTTTAAAATGAATGTTGAAAATATTACTTAGTTATGCTATTCTCGGCCATTTTTTGTATAAAACTGCAGGAAACAACCGAAATCGCCCAAGATAAATAAACACGCTCCAACTGCAACCGGTATTATGTGATTATGTCCAAACACCTCCCACAATGATACAACTACGTCTTTGCTGCATTGGTATTCATTTTCAAAGTCAAAGCTTGTACCACATTTGTTGATATTTCGGGAGCACATTTGTAAATATGACGATAAGCCCTCGAGTTTACGGCAGTCTCGGCTGCAATATCATTAATCTTCGTTTCACGTGAACTGCTATATCGCTGATTCTGCAGCTACAGAGTTTTATCCTGATTTCCCATATAGGTTTGGAGCACACCCTCAGCAGCTGCCAACTGCTTGGCGTATATGATACGAGCGAGTGTGTTGAGACATAACTCATGTTATGTTGAAATATTTCTTGGATATTTTACATGTTTTAAGCGGCATTGAATAGCGATCTCCGGATCTCATTATTTCAACCTTATTATATTATAACGGTAGGATAGATGATGAAATATAATATCTTCAATTATGGAATAGTTACTTTTTTCTAATACATCTACGCTGTTGACGACTGGGAAGCTCGAGCCTCTGAACCCCTGAGGAAGAGCTGCCACTGTCATAAACATTGCTCGTCCAGTGATATCCTATATTCTGCAACTTGTTACATAAGATTGATATTATTTTCTGAACTTATCGAGACGGAGCAAACGTGAAATTATGTAAAAAGAAAAATATTTTTATTAAAGATCTTCGTGCCCCAAATTCAGCTGTGAATGTATAAGATTAAATTCATCATTGATTTAACAATAAATAGGTTCCTGTAGAAGTGATTAATATAGACCCTTATTATATTTGGGTAGAATCGATTAAAATGGTTAACGTCATTATTTCAAACCCCTACTTTTAAAAGTTCACTGTCACCTTGTTCTCATTTTTCGCAAATAAGATCTTGCTTGCCGCGAGCAACATTAAACCGACGGTTACGTAAATTATTAATGTCTATTAAAGAGACCTTTCAGCGCATGAATTTTTAATTTTCATTAGATTTTGCAATATTCCCGCCGCTTGATCTGTATTCAGCGGCTGCCAGGCTCTTACCCAACATGTATAATAGTACGTGTTATCACGCTCGCGCAGCAAACATACTAAAATCTCGCAAGATCTCTCGGTGCTCCTAAGAACTCCTAGTGTTTTAGCCATTTTACGGCGACATTAACGAGAGCGTGCAGTGGCACGTTGATCGCCTAATTCGAATTCCTCCTGCAGCGCAACATAACCTGCACACTCGTCTAAAAATTCTCCAGTCCAAACATATCACGTTCGTTTCGAGTATTTATATCAAGGCTGCTCCGCGGATATGCCGTGTGCATCGTATGTGATACTTTCCAATTCACTTAAGTTCAATGTACAATTACTGCGCCGACCTTGGCGTTTCTTGTGAGCCTTTCCTTGCTAATTACTGTCCGACTGCTGTTGCGATTTTCTGAGCGGCTGAATCATAGGGCTTTTATTGAACCTGATTGTTCTAGCCGAGCAGAAAAATGTTACTTATAAGTACGAGTATCTGACTCACGCTTCTCCGAAGATTGATATGGTAACAACTTGGATGAGTGAATAACCATCGGCGAGAGTGAAGCTGTATGACCTGGACGCAGGCGTATGTGTAGTAGGTATACAGTATGCGGCTGATATCCTAGAGGGCTTATTTCATTTTCAGATCAGTTGCGGTTGGCTATAAAGGGCCAAGGAGCCATGGCTGTACCATAACAAACCAGTCATTAAAAAATTTTATGTGCTGAAAGAAACAGTTTTTTGTACTACTTTATGTTATTCTTCTCATTTTAAAGCACCTACACAGAGAAATGTTTATTTTATGATATAAGCTGTACAATGAGCGCTGCTTGCTTTCATGGACACATTGATACCACCACGTCGAAGCGGCTCCCAGTTTTCCGACAGTTCGTAGACTGCAGCAGGGGTAAAGCGGTACGAAGTAGTTCCAAAGATAAGAATATTGTAACATCCAATGGAAGCTACGTCTGCGTAGGCGCAAGCCTCAAGCAGGCTCAGTCACGCCTAACCCCTGCAACGATGCGCGCGTGTCGATTACAATTTTCGCACTACGCTGACTTCATCGAGCTCAGATGATAAAAGGCCGCGTTCGGAAAAACGAGGCAGAAGAAAAGTTGCACGTTGGGGTTTCGCAAAATTACCATGTTATTATACGCATAATTTACTGGTAAATTGTCGCTCATCTTGAAATCATATACGCCATTCACGCATACATCTATGTATCTCAAGCAGTGGAGATTCAATTGGTTTTTGCCGAATTTAAACGAAAAATGGACTGTAAAGTTGTAAAAATTGTTCATTACCCTAACTTTTGCCAGTGCTTGCAACTTTCGCAGTGCGAAATATTTAAAACTGTCGTTGTGTGTGTGGGGGGGGGGGGGGGGGAGTTACGCTGGGCGGACTACCATCAAAATTGTCCACGCGCAGCCACTGTTTCCAGTAGACTAAAAAAGCTATAACTGTCAGTTTTTATTTTTGTATACAGTGTGTTTCACTTCTCACCTTCACACCTCTCTATCTTCCTTACTTGTGTTCTGATCTATTTCAAATTTTGGTCTGGTGTACTACTTAACTGTTTCGAAATTCGAATATTAAATGTAATGAAAAGGAAAAAGTTATTTTAATTTATGTAAGATAAGCAGACGTTTTACAATCCATATCGATAAACCTAAATTCATATTTTTAAATTACTGTTTTCTCTGAAAATCGATGGGTGCTAAAAGATGGACGCCTTATCCACGTACCTATCTAATTTGCATCGACAATGTGTACATATTTATTCAAATTTTATTCTACGCTAGCTTATCCCACCCGTCATGAGACGGGCCTTTAGTATTTCTTCTACCATATTTAGTCTTTCTTCTGCTACAGCTTACGCCTTTCTCTCAGCGGGAGGGGGGGGGGGGTGCAGCTACATTTTGGGGGCCTTTTCCAAACTCGCTTTTGCACTTGCGGTTGGTAAGATTCGAACTAACGCTCGTACAGGAACGTTAGGAACACCAGCTTATCGATGTATTATGAAGTGGAGGGACAACGTAAGAAGGGTCATGGATAAGCAATTCCGATCTGTGACAATGCAGCGTGAGACACGCACTCGGTTTTGCTGTCTTGTACATTTATTATAAAAATGTATTTTCCTTGAGATATTCCTCTGAATTGTCGTTTTCTAAACTGTTCTTGTATACAGAAATGCAAGATAAAAACTATCCCCAAGTGAAAACATTTAATACTAACATTAAATGGTTAAAAAGTAAGAAACTAGAAACTATGCAACTATTAACTAAATAGGGAAATCAATGTAAATATTTCGAATATACTGGTAGTCATGAGTTTCTTTTACTACTTTTTTATTATTCAAAAAGTGTTTATAACTTAGAACTGTGTTATTTGTAAATAAATATAATCTCATCAAATCATATACATAGTACTGAAAACGAAAAAACAATTCCAGATATGTAATGACGGCATGTTCATCCCTGACGTTCATGTAAACAAATAAGTCAACGTATACAGTATGTCCCCGGATTGGGTTACAAAGAGGGAAAAACAATTTATTTTTGACTTCTCAAAAAATATTACTCTTTGTAAAAAACCCTGCCTGTTCTCAAACTAAAAATGCACTTGCCAAAATTTAAATATCTCCTTTCGTATACGGGGGAGGTTCGAAAATATGAAAATGGCTCAAGAATAAAGCACCCTTATTTTTCAAAATAGACTAAAATGTTATTTGCTTAGGTGTTAAATATAAAGTCACAGCCACCTGCTCTAAAAAACAATTTTCATTGGCTCTTCTTATTAGTCCACTACCCTGCGAATTACCAAACGCGATAATTCAAAGTTAATTTATTGACGGATACGATAAGAGCGTATTTCAGTTTCGTTCACTTAACCTGAAATTTATGTGACCCAAAGTTGATGTTAAAAACCTCATATTTGTGTCAACAAAAACACAGGTACGTATCTTAAAAAAATTAATAATACGCGTGCCAAACATCAATAGCAATTCAAAACAATTATAATTTTTAATAGAAATGTTATAACAAATATTTCCATATAACATTATTGTATATTTTGAAAAATAAGGGTACTTTATTCTTGAGCCATTTTCATATTTTCGTATACGAAAGGGGATATTTAAATTTTGGCAAGTGCATTTTTAGTTTGAGAACAAGCAAGGTTTTCTATAAAAAGTGATTTTTTTAAAAGTCAAAAATAAACTTTGTTTTCCTTTTTGTAACCCAATCCGGGAATATACTGTATATACAATATATAACTTATATTAGAAATCTGCCAAAACAGTGCTTCATTAATGTTAAAATTACTTTGCCACGTTGTTGTTACTAATCGCATTATCCATTCATTCATAGTCGATTACTTCTTTTACCGGTGTCGTAGTTCATTCACACTGTCTGGAAGTGCAGTGGTGGTAATGTACTGCGTGTAACTCACATACACATCCGTGTCCGCATAAGTATTCAAGTTAATTATATCAGATTGCAACTGTTCATTCGGCTCAAACTAAAACTAAATATGAAAATGCCAAATATTTCAATCTCCATTGAAAACGAAACAGAAATTCTGGAATACATTAATTATATCTTTCTCAATTTGCAAACCTCGCATTTCGATTCAAAACACGAAAATATAAATTACCAATCTACGGCTCTATTCCACACTATATCACATAAATAATAGCAGATTTATAACTTTTCTTGGAGAATGTGAAATATTGGCTTGTAATGTGAATCCTAAACGAAGCGCGTTGCACAACGTTGCAAAACGTTTTTAAGCTGGAATCTCAGACATTTAAATGGCAACGCGTTTCAATGCATTTTTTGGGTTTTCAAAAATATTAAAATATTGCAGCTCCTCTCAAGTTATTCTCATAATTATGTTCGTATACCATTTCATTTTTTAAAATAATTAGCCACGTGTATATATATATAGTTGCTGTACTCAGGCCTTTTAGGCCCATAGCTTGATGGTTTCCCTCCATCGATTCCGGTCTTTAGCTAGTGTCTTCTAGTCCTGTATCCCTTTTTCTCGCAGGTCTTCTTTAACTGCGTCTAACCATTTCCTTCTCGGCCTTCCTCTTCTTCTCGTTTCTCCTAGGTTTGTATCCATTAGCTTCTTAGGAATCCTGTTTTCTGGTTGTCTTTCTAAGTGCCCTAGCCACCTCAGCCTTGCTGCTTTAGCTTGATTACTGAGCTCTGGTTGTTTGTAAAGGTTCTTTATTTCCTCATTTGATCGTCTTAACCATATTTCTCCTTCCTTCTTCCCTCCAAATATTCTTCTCAAGATTTTCCTCTCCCATATATCTATGCTCGTTTCCAGTACCGTTGGTCTTATGACTGTTTTATATAGATGGATTTTAGCTTTCCTAGATACACTTTTAGATTTTATTATTTTGTTTAGAGTCCCTGCACATTTATCCCCTTTGGCTAATCTTGCTTCAATTTCTTTCTCTTCGTCCCCCGTCTCGGTTATGACAGTTCCTAAGTATGTATATTTTTTAACTCTTTCTATCCTTATCCTGTTTGTTGGTCCTGTTTCTACTATCAAATCGTCCTTTTGTTCTTGTGCTTTTTCTGTTGGTCCTAGTTCCATAAATTTGTATTTGCTTTCGTTTATTTTCAGGTTTACTGTTTCTGCTGCTGTTATAAACTTCTGACATACTTGGGTTAGCTCGCGTCTTGTCCTGGCCAAAAGTACTACGTCATCAGCGTATGCTAGTATTTGATGTGATCTTGTTCGTAGGGTACCACACCTGTTGATGCCGCTTTTTCTTATTATCCATTCCAACAGAATATTGAAGAGCGTTGTTGACCATGGGTCTCCTTGCTTTAGCCCTGTGCCTGTTTGGAAGCCTTCAGAAATCCAGCCGTTCAGTTTAACTTCCTTTTTGTAACGTCTAGTGTCATTTTTGTTAAGTTTATTAGTTTTCTCGGTACTCCTAGTTCTTTCATTGCCTTGAACAGCTCTCTCCGATTTACCGAATCGTAGGCTGGTTTGAAATCTATCAGCACTATGTATATTTGTTCCCCGTACTGGTTTAGCATATTTGGTGTTTGTTTCAGCGTGAAGATGTGGTCTATTACAGATCTCCCGGATCTAAATCCGCTTTGGTATTCACCCACTACCCTTTCCGCATACTGTTTAATCTTGTTCTCTATTGCTTTTGCCATTATCTTATATACAGTGTCCAGTAGGGCAATCCCTCTGTAATTTTGGCAGTCTTCTTTTTTTCCCTTCTTGTAAATAGGTACTAGCTGAGCTGTTTCCCACTCTTCTGGCATCTTCTCCTCTCTCCATATGTCTTTTATCATCTGATGTATTTTTTGTATCAGCAGGTCTCCTCCATACTTTATTAATTCCGCATTTATTCCGTTTCTTCCGGGCTCTTACCGTTTTTTAGTTTTTGTATTATTTCTTGCAAATTTTCTATTGTCGGTGGCAGAGTATCCTCTTCTTCTCCTCCTTCTTGATTGCTAGCTTTTTCATCTTCTTCTGTCTGTTTTCTTGTTTCTTTGTCATTCCCCTTCAATAGGTCTTTGAAATGTTCTCTCCATTTTATTAGTGCATCCTCGTCATTGATTATTAGCTTTCCTCCTTTGTCTCTTATATAGTGGGTTTTCTGTCTGAATCCCACTCTACTCCATTTCTTTATTTACAAACTTTTCTTCGGTTTTCTTTATTTTCTCATCCATGTATGCTCTCTTCTTAGTCCTGCATATTTTCTTCGTTTTCCTTCTTTGCTCTTCGTATTTTTGTTTAGTTTCAAGTGTATTTGTTTGTAGCATTTTCTCTTTGGTTTGTCTTCTCTTTACCATCTCTTCTTTGCATTCTTTATCAAACCACGTCACTCCTTTCATTTTCGTTCTCTGTGGTATTTTTGTTAACGCTGTGCTTCTTATCGCCTCCTCTATTTGCCCCCACCTCTTGTTTATTTCTTCTCGTTGTATTTTATTCATCTTTTTCTCTATCTCCTCTCTATACCTCGTCCCTATCTTTTCTTCTGTTAATCCTCTTGTATTTATTCGTTCGTCTTTCCTTATGCTTTTTGTTATTTTAATTTCGGGTTTATGTTTTATTTTTGCTATTACCAGAAATTGGTCGCTGTCTGCGTCCGCCCCTCTGTAACTGCGTACATCCTTTATGTCATCCGCATTTTCTTTCTGGATTAGCACATGATCAATCTGATTTGTGTATTTTCCGTTAGGTGCTAGCCATGTGCCTTTGTGAATTTCTTTGTGCTCAAACTTGGTACTCATAATTTATAGGCTATGCTGCGTTGCAAAACTTATTAATCTTCTGCCGTTATCGTTGCTCTCACTGTGTTTACTATGTTGTCCTACTACTGGCATATATATATCTTCTCTTCCTATTTTCGCATTGTAGTCTCCTATCACTAGTTTAATATCCCGTTTTGGCATAGCATTATAGGTGTCTTCCAGTTCTTCATAAAATCTATCCTTAATGTGTTCTTCCTCATTTTCTGTTGGTGCGTGAATATTTAATATTGTTAGATTTCTTTTATTTCTAATTATCCACGTGTAAAAGCGGTAATTGGCTATCAGAAATCAAAGTTATCCATTATTTAGAAATTTATTAATTGCTTAATTTCGTTTACAGCAGTCGACATTTCTTTTTTTTTCAATATTTATGCCACATAGATACATTAATGGAAGTGTTTACGTATGATTAAAATACATAACTTTTATTCTTTGTGTACATTAAGGTTAATTATTGAAATGTTGGAGAAAAGATTTTTGGGTACTAATTTACTATTGAGTTTACTAACGTCTCTGATTTTGGTGAATATTACTCCCTCTTTTAAAGTAGTAGAAGACAAAAAAACAATTTTGTAAGTCGTTGTCGTCAGGCTTGTTGTTTGTTACACTCCCTCTTAGTGACATCGGCCTCTTTTCTTTGATAGGGATTAGGCATTAAGACTGCCAAAGCCGGATTGGAGAAGAGCAGTGAAGTCGGCCCAATATTTTGTGGCCCTTACTGTTACTGGGGTGTGAACCCCGATTTTCCGGCTTAAAACCAGTTGCTCTACCACTAGCCATATCCAGTGAATTTTGTAAGTAGTCGTCAGCTAGTGGTATCAGCCTCTTCTCTTTCATAGGGATTAGACGATTATGCATTAAGACTCCACAGTTGCCAAAGCCGAAGTGGAGAATAGCAATGAAGTCTGCAGAATATTTTTGTATCTGTTGTTACTGGGTTTTGAACTCAGATCATCTGGCTGAAAACCAGTAGTTTCACCACTGAGCCACACCAGTAAATTTTGTAAGCAATTGTAATCAATTATAGCAATTCCAACCGGCAAAGGAAAATCTGTAACGTAGGTACAGAACGCGTTCACACAGTCACCGAATTTATAAAACTTACGAAGGTATGTCTTGTGTATAAAAGTTACCACAAAATAAATGGTGTAATCCATATAGGGTGATTCAAAAGGTGTGGTCCAAATGTTAAGGAGTAATTCGTAGTAGTGGTATTATGCCGATTCTGGCGCACATGTAATTACCTGTTACATGTACAGGTGTACAGGTGTTTTACCTGTACAGGTGTTCTCAGGTGTGCAGATAAATTACCTGTGCGCCAGAATCGGCTTAATACCACTATTATTGGTGATGTTAAAATAAGTAAAAATAAAAACTAATGTCCGATTCACAATTGTTTTCTAGTTATAACAACATTTATGATATTTATTATTTACAAAACAAACGTATGCAATTACAAGAAATATTAAAAATAATCATAACTATTTAAAATGTCCGTCCACCTTGTGCTTGTATCAACGTTGGCAACGCCGACGCAGGGAATCTCGAACATTTTTTAATTGTTGAGGATTCCTTCCGAATATCTCCAACAGCGTCATTTAGTCTATTAACTAAGTCATCCCTGTTTTCAATTTCCGTTACATAAGCTTTTACTTTTAATGCACCCCACAAGTAAAAATCTAGTGGAAAAATATCAGGCGAACGAGCCGGCCATGCTGCTGGGTTTCCTCTTTCAATCCAGCGTTGTGAAAAGTTATTATTTAGCCAACCTCCAACCTGACGTGAATTGTGCAACGATGCCCCGTCATACTGGTACCACATTGACCTCCGCACATCCTCTATTAATTCCGGAATGGTATTATCGAAGAAGTCTAAATGTCACCAATACACCGATTGGGTAATACGTACGGTCTGATAACATGATCGTCTACAATACCTGCCCAAACGTTAACACTGAGGCGTTGTTGAAAAGCAGTTTTCCATGTAACATGAGGGTTTTTGTACTCCCAGTTATGTATATTATGCCAGTTTTTGCTACCATTCCGTATGAAATGCCATTTATCCGTCTAAAGAATTTGACTTAAACATTTTGGATTGTTTGCGGTAGCATCCAACAACCATTGAAAAAATTGTAGGCGTCTCGAGAGTATTCCATCATGTAGATTTTGTACATGTATGTTGGTTGTATGTGGTAGGGATATAAGCCGTTTCTTCGTAATGTACACCAAACTGAAGACTGGGGAATAGCCAATTGCCTAGAAATTGTTCTTGTACTCGTAGATGACCACACAATAGTACATTGTGTATCTAGGACGAAAAGGGTAACATTTCTGGAAAACTGTGAATATTGATGGGCGAGGCGAATGTTGCTTTTTGTTCAAGATATACATACTATTTTTCCGCCGATTGATACGAGTAATTAAAAAAAATATGAAAACGTGTCTTTTTTCGAAAAATATTCCCGACCTAGGACGGCAATATTCCTGTACAGTTTTATTCTAAACTAGCTGTTACCTGCGACTTCGTTCGCGCAAGGTTCGTTATTTGTGTATTAAATAATGACTAATTATTTTCTGTCATCCCATCCTATCCCCGTCCCCGTCCCTTTCTCCGTCCCCATCTCCGTACCGTCCCATCTCGTCCCGTCCTGTACCGTCTCGTCCCTTCCCGTCCCGTCCCATCCCGTCCCATCCAGTCCCTTCCCGTCCAGTCCTGTCCCTTCCCGTCCAGTCCTGTCTCGTCCCGTCCCGTCCCCTGCCCTCCCCTTCCATCCCACCCCTTCTTTTTCCGTCCCGTTCCGCCCCATCCCGTCTCGTCCTGTCTCACCCCTTCTCGTCCCGTCCTGTCCCTTCCCTTCCCGTCCCGTCCAGTTCCGTCCCATCTCGTCCCATCCCGTCCCTTCCCGTCCCGTCCAGTCCCGTTCCGTCTCGTCCATTCCCTTATATCATGTCCACCGTCTTGGACTTAAAAATAAATGCCATTTTCGCAATCAACGTCCCAAAAAAACCTCAATAACGACACCCATATCGTATTTTAGGCTTATTTACCACATTTCACCCTCTAAGGGGTTGATTTTCGGAAAATCACGAAATACGTGTTTGCTTATTTGTTTTTAGGAGTACTCCTACGAAGTTACAAGTCGAAATGTCGATTTAATATTATTTCTCCATACAAAATTGGAACCCCCATTTTACCCCTTTAGGGGTTGAATTTCTAAATATCCTTCCTTATTCCTTGTATACATCATAAAGGGAACGTCCGTGCAAAATTTCAGCTTTCTAGGTCCAAGGGTTTGGGTTGGGCGTTGATGAGTGAGTGAGTCAGGACTATCAGTTTTATATATATATATATATATATATTACCTAGCAACGGTTGATGTAATGGAATGTTTGACTGTGCTCAACAAAATTGTATCAATAATGTGTCAATTCTAGTACGATTGGCGTAAAACACCAATATTCAAGCCGAAACACCTTCTGTCATTATAAATTGGCGTTGTTTGACCGATTTCTTAGATGACTGGATGTAATATAACAACGAGAAAAGCAAAGAAATCCTCTGTAACTAGGTAACGGTTGGAAATAAGACATGGTTTTATTAACATGTTTTGTTTCTTGTTGCATTCAACATAACGCATTTAAGCTCTCCGGCCACTGTCCCGACGCCACTGCGATGCGATTACGATGCAACTACGACATACCTCCGATGCGATTGCGACGTCAACTGGTGTTATGCACATCAGAGCAATTTGTTCTCAGTCTGGTGCAAAATGTTTTCCAGTGATGATTATGATAATGCCGTAGTTGTCGCTTACTGATACATACGAAATAAGGATAGGAAACTGAAAAGGAAGTCCACGTTCACCCCTACATAAGAAATAATAAAGAGCGCAATATTTTTATTTTATCGTAGCAAGAGAGCTCGGCACTGACAGTCGCAGGCAGTTATTTTGTGCAAGTTGCATCGCGATCGCATCGCAGTCGCAGCAGTGTGCAGTGAAGCACATAAACCTATAGAACAATCGCCACGCGATTATCGCTTATGAGTTCCTTGATAGTTGCGTCGTAATCGTGTCGTCTCAGTGAGCGGACGACCTTAAGGATGGACCGTACCTTTTGATTGATCCGATCATCCCGATCAGGTGCAGTTTGCCCGTGATCGGCAGTCGTATCACCATATGCTTTATATTTATATCAAAGCAATATATACGTCTTTGTAGGCATGTTTTAGAGCCTCTGACTAGCAGTCGGATTCCACAGGTTCGAATTCCACCAACTGCGATGTTTTTTTTTTCTTTGCGAGTTGATGAAATTCGTATTTCAAAGTGTTTCTTTGTACTGGTTTAGTATTATTTGCAACATTTAGATATTTTTACCTATTTAGTACATTATTTTATAAACACTCTTGCTTTGTATATTAAAGACGTTATAGCATTTTCTACTGGATTTTTTTAATCTACAATTCAATTTTAAAAATGCAAAAATTATGTTATTTAGACTAAGTCGGCCTCAAATGCTCGTAAGAAATAATTGAACGTTGGTTCACTTTACAGCCATAATTAATTTTTTTTCATATTGCTTCTTATTGTAAATCCTAATCCTTACATCCCTGATTTTGAGTAAAAATTATAAACGGATACCTTGACACGACAATCACGTGAGCAGTAATCACTCTTCGCTGTAAGCCATTTCTCTTCTGCCTGGAAAAGGTTTCGTTTCAATTTGCGCTGATTCCGATTACGACGAATACAGACACGGCGTAAATCGAGGATACTGATATCGATAGTACGGTAAATTTCAATTTATTGCAACCAACAAAATAAAACAAATATTGGCTGTCCTAATTTACGTTTCTACGTCTGTGTTGTCTGTGCCAGCTAATAACAGAATGAAGCCTTATCAAAGTTGTCTTCCATTTCCAGTCTTTGTCTTCTTCAGCGGTTTAAATTATTGAAACGTCCTATTTCTGTCGCGCCCATATCACTGTCACCAGCACAATACAACTGCTTCCGTCGCCTAATAAAATTTGCTCCAACGTTTTGTATTTATACGCACTTGCATAGATGTCAGCAGATACATCGATTTGAATGTTACATAATGGTGTCTCCGACGACCCGACTGGTGTCGGATTAAAATAAACCAGGAAATGGCAGCGGAATTTTGAAGCAAGTTGGAAAGCGGCGTTTATTTATATTCAGGAGCAAGAACGCATCCATCTTGCCATTAATTTGGGGTTGTTGCTCCTTGGCGACCTTATCTCCATTCCGAAATGCACGAAGTGGCCCAATTTTGGCCACGACATGGCGAAATGCTGTGGTCAAGAACGGCCGACTCCCACCGCCTAACATGCAGGCTTCCTCCTTTTTTCTCTAATCAGCAAGACAGGAAGAGCCATGATTATACGAAATGCGATAGCACGATGAAACCGCTTGTCGCGCTTAGAAGTTAATGACACCTATTCTGCAATTTCGTTTTTGTTGCATAACGCTTGCCATCAGCTATTTTAGAGGCACTTCTGGGCTGAGCGGGTGACTTCGCATCTATTCAGGACTTTTACGAGACTTGCAGGACGAATAAAATGTTGCCATCGAGGAACCTTCGCAGCAGATAGTTTTCCCTCGGCTCCCATGTTTTTTAATCGGCATGGGAATAATGACTAGCTATCAAGAAGTGATGCTTGGATAGTTTTAATAATGGAACGAGCATTTCAATCCATTTCATTTCACAAAATTAAATTTTAAACTATTATACAAATTATTTTCAAAAAAATATGTAAAAGGGTTCACACGGAACTTTCCTCTGAATTACATCAATTTGTAAATTTAAAAAAAACATTGCTGTTGCTAGGATTCGAACTCGCGATACCAGGCGCTCACCCAAGCGGAATCCGATTACTGTATGCTAGTCCGATGTTTACAGCAGTTGAATTCGCTGTTGGCTGTGTTATAAAGGACGCTTGGTTTATTAGAATTTTTCAATTTGTTTTTTTATGAGACATGAATATTCTAAAATGACACTATAGGCAGCTGTAAGCAAGACATTGATTTGCGAACTGTTAAAATTCTGCTAACATACCAGCAACACAACAATGGAAGTTTCTTTAGAAGACCTATACCGACGTTTTTCAGTCGGCATTGGTTGATGGCTGTAGATTTCTGTCCATTTTACGATAATCACCCTGTATCTGTTAAGTCCCGTTTCCATCAAGAAGAAAAACCTACGCTATGTGCAAATTGTTACCTTTATCTATATACGCCAAGCGAATAAAATATTAATAATTTGTTAAACAAATGATTAATACATAAAAATGTTTCGAAATAGCTAAAGAACATTTTTTTCTGAATTTTCTGTTTATTTTTCTCTACATTTCCGAAAATCTGTTTTTTCCATCAAATCAAAATTCTTGGAAAGCTTGAACTATTTCAAATTATTATAGTATGGGTGGAAATAGGTAGGTTTGCCCAAAATTTCCTGATATTTCGCAATATATTACACGCCTAAAACAAATAAATTTGGAAACCAAGGTGTGGATTGATAATTCTGAAAGGTGGAGTGCTGTTTGAGATTTTTCTGTTATCTAATGTTTATAATTCCTTATCACAGTGTGTTTACAAACAAATCGAAACTATAAATGTAATCAAGTTGAGCACTTATGCAGACATCCTAATTTACCATTTCCATGGCGTTATCTATTCGTAATGTTGAAAATATGTAAATGTTTTATTTATCAATACAAGATTGTGTAGCTGCCTGGGCTTCCCAGCTTTATAAAATGTGAGAAGAATTTGTGGCATGTGATTTTATCCTGAACAGTAAAATACCGAAATTAAACTTTATTGTTAAGAGCAGAGACACCAGAGACGAATCATTTTCTCACCTGACAATTTTGTTTAACGTATGTATAGACGAAAAAATGATGTGAACCATTTAACGAAATTTATATCCAATTGCTGAGTTAGATAAATTAAGAGCTATTTTTTTTACAGATTTTATAAAAACCAATACAAAATTAACGTCTCTTCTCCTGTGTCCATTTTACCGCCTTTCTAATTTTTAAAAATATTTACGGTGGCTAATTATACTAAATTATTGAAAAATGGAAACTAGAAAATGATTAAACGTGATAAGTGCCCCACAAATAAATTATAATTGCACAGATTTGAAGTCGGCGAGCATACACATACTCACATACGACTGTGCCAAACAGAGCAGAAATCGTTAGACGCAACAAAAATGCTCTGAAAATATAAGTGAATCGTTTAATGATTCTTTTATATAGCCGTTGACTGACAAGGCGTTGCTTTTCATTGTTGCATTTCAAGCATTGATCAAATATTGCACTTGTTGCTGTTCTCATAATAAACTAGAACCGCTTTCTGTTCTTTATTTATTTTTTTTTTTGCTTAACCCGTACTATAGTATTCTATCTGTTTAAACAAGTAACAAATGTAACTGTTCGCTTGAAATGGATAAGAATAATTGTTGGCAAAAATAGCTAATATAACAAATATAAATAATTATCCATAGCATGTTTGTCTCCTATAAAATAATTTTAACTGGGGCACATGGGATTTTTTTACTCGTGCCACATGTTATGAACCAAACTAAAATCTAGGTTCCAAAGCTTTGTTTAACCATTTTCAACTAAATAGAAATCTCCCAGTAATTTAACCTTGAAACATAAATAATTCCTAAATGGTGTTTCGTTTTCAGAATTTTAGTTTGTAGTGTCATTAATATCTGTATAAAAATACATGGTTTTCTTACGGCTGGTCTTATAAACACCACTAATTTGAAATTAACTTTAATTCGTTGTTAAAGTAAATAAGATTGCATCAATATGCTAGTGCTTATGACATTTTATTCATTAGTGAACAAATTTTGATGCGCTTTTGTTTGTTTTAACAAAGGATTAAAGTTAACTCCAAATTAAGTTTTTTTATAAGACTGGCTGTAAGTCTTTCATGTGTAGCAAAGCTAATCATAGAATGTGTATGCAGTTTCTGTCTTCTTCGTCTTGCTGCTTTTGTATTAAAAAAACTACCTTAGACAATTACACTACAGTCCAAATGTCAAGTCGGCAGACCAAAGCAACTTATGTGTCTATTTTTTATATAACTTGACGTGTAGTAGCTTGTTTAACTCAATTTGGAACATCCAATATATATTTAACACTAAATATCGGAGCTACTAAATCGTGCGCCAACATAAATCACCTTTCCAAAAACACACAACGGTTGCAATAGCAATAAAAAGTGAAATTCGGTGTTACAGCTGTGTAGGTAAGTCAGTGGGTGTTCGAATTCAAACGTGACGCGATGTGCAGCGTAACGTCTAACGTCAAAAATTAAGTTATGTGCTTCTCTCGTACATCGCGCATTGACAAATTACAAGCTATTCAGTAGTACGCATTCCATTGAAATTGCAGCAGCTTTAAAATTGCGAGAATTCCCAGGCGTCAATGCAGGATTGTGCCCAACCCTTCTGAATACAAAGGACATTATGCAGGAAGCGGAATAATTGCGGCATCTGCGAGATACAACAGGCCCAGCTCTATGGCACTCAGTTGTACAAACTCTTTTCAATAACAAACGAGAGTCCGAGTCCTGCGGACCGAAGGTGATCAATACAGATTGACGTAACTGGCCGGGAAGTTCGCAATAAAATGCAAATTCCGAGATCTCAGCTTTCTAGCCGCAGGACAATAGTGTATTTTCGAGTAGTTAATCAAGGGTTGTATTCGCGTAATTGAGTTCGGTTAAGGTGTACACCACATTTTCTTTTAGTTAGCTGCTAATATTCTAGGAATCACTCTTGCTTGTTCTCAAACCAAAATTTTGAGAAAAATCAATCAAATTTATTAATATACAGGGTGTTTTCATCATTGATATTTTAAAAATGGTCAAGAGTAAACTACCTTTATTAGAAGAGATAACAAAAAAAGTATAAGAAAAGTTGTTTACAATTAAGAGAAATGGCAGACACTCAATTTTCAGATAAATCGGCCAACTTTGATTTTTTATACCAACAACTTTTTATCGTCGATGTAGGAGGCACTCTAGCTGGTTCATGAACTAAGATGTTAAAAAAACAATGGTAATCGCAATAAATCCTCAGAAGTAACACGATACATTTTCTTAACACCCTGTATAATAGACAGACTGTAGAAGGGAAACAATTAGAACACGCCACTTTTATTTATTTAAACATACCGCTCTTTTCAGTGCAACACAATATGAAAAATAGTTGCTACAATAGCCAATAGTTTCTTGTTCCATGTCTTTTTCTAAAGACCAACTACTTACCAATACACATCCTTGCATATAAGAGAATATATAAGATGGTTCTCTATACAAGTAAGAGATTGATTTAATTGCATTGCTTTTTTAAGATCAAATGTTTATTTCGTTAATCACACTAATTTAGCACTGGAGAGGCCGATTTTGTCTAATTTAACGGAATTCCTATATCTTACCATCTACAAGGCCCCATATTGAACACGCCATTTTCTCTAATTAAATTAAAAAGTGTCGCTATCCTCGCAATGGTAACGAAAGGCAACTGGTTATTGGTTTGAGTAATATTTTTATAGTTTTGTCATTATGATGTGGTATTATTTTGTAAAGGATTTACCTCGTTCCACCAATGAATATTGCTCCCGTTTGTTAATCTTCGGTTAATAAAGGTTGCTTTGTCCACTCGTAAAATATTTCTCTAGAATGTATATTAATGTTTCGTGGTTAGTCATAAAACCACATGCAAAATTGCATGCGTCTTGCTTAATCGCTGGAATACTGTGTTGGCACTTTTTATACTCGTACGAGTAGTTTATAACTGTTTTTTTAAATTTTTACACTGTCGTTTTAGAAACTCAAGATACTTCTTCAACAATTCTAATCATCGTACGCGAATTTACGTACATCTATTTCTCCATCGGCGTTGATAAAAGCAGATTGTGAATTCTAAGCGACGTGATTTAGTATGTAATACGAGAAAAAATAGTACCACGCAGTAAAGTCGTTCAGGATAGTAGTGCCGTATTAGATTAGAAATGCAAAGTTGTGAAACTTGCCACAGTATTGTATTTGGTGGAAGTAGAGAACTCTGATTCATATATATTTTTGCAAATATGGAAAAAAATCACCACCATTAATATCAGATAATTTACAGAAACAAATAAGCCGCAATAACTGATCTCTTATCGTAGTAACAATAGTGATTGTTTTTCATTGAATTGCTCATGGTGTTCCATGATGCATTTAATAAATCTGATTTTATTGATTACCCCAGGTATTTTAATAGTAAATATGGTAAATTTCATATCGTTGAAGCCACGGTGGGATGAAGTTAATGGTGATTTTAAAAATAGTCATTTAAAAAATATGTTTATATCTATGTAACACAATCGTGTGATAATGTTTTTTTGTAGCATCTATATCTAAAGCAATACGTTACTCTTCAAAAAAGGGACTACCAGCAGGCACACGTACGTTTAACTACGTCGAAAAGACGTTTACATAGTTTACGTCATTTTCATAACGTGAATTAGACGTCAATTTTTAGTATTTTTTTACTGTTGACGTAATTATTGCGTTTATTAAACGTATTGGCGATGACGTTTATTGAGCGTGTTTATATGACGATGATATGTTGATATTGAGAGCTTTTTACACCAGCAGTTAATGTAAAACGTAGATCTTACATTTATAAAAACATGTAAGTTTTACATTTTTTATCTTACGTTAAAATAACGTTAATATATAACGCCTTTTCGATTAATAGTATATTGTTAAAACAATGTGATAATGACGTTTATGTATAACGTTTTTATGTCGTTGATTTTAAGTGTATTTTAGATAGGGTTGGCAAAAAATATGTTTTTTAAAATTAAACAAAAATAATGCTTTATTTGTTTAAAACTTTTTTTTGTTTAAAACATTGTGTTTCATTCTGGTAATTGTGGTCAGCTACTTGTTTTGGATGTAATTAGGAAAATTCCTTATGAAACTGAATCCCTATTATGAATATATGCAGTAAACGTATTAGTTTCAATTCAACTTTCAGTTATTGTTTGCATTTGTGGCTGGACGCACGATGTTTTTTTCACATATTCTAAGTAAAGCAATACTCTATAATTTATTAAGAAAGATTAAAAAGTATTATTAAACATTGATTCGAATCATGGCTGGAAGGAGACTTCTGGAATTATTTTATACAACTAGCGAGTTTAGTAGCGCGCTTGAAAACAGAAATATAAATTAAACACCGTGTCATCTAAGGTTGTTTATAGAAACCCTTGCTCCTGTAATGCTGTATACACTAGTGAGACGGGAAATTCAGTAAAAGCTCGCATCTGTGTACACCAGCACTGCCTCAGGCCGGGTCTCGTTTCATCATCAGCCATCTTCTAACATCAGCGCGATACCGGCCATAGGATCCATTCTGCTAAAACTTCTATTATATGCAAATCCCCATTCATCTTTAGCAGAAAGATTCGCGAAGTCATTGGGATTTCTATCCCTCCACGTGGAAAGCGCTAATTTCTAAACCCCGCAAACAACACTTGCCTATAAATTTTGCCTTCTTCCTTCCGATAGAAAAGTTGCGCCTCTGGCGTAGTTCAACAATGAGTTACCGTGCTCTTTTGCTTACTTCCTGATGATGCCTCTTATGAAAGTGGACAAAACGTTGATTTTTTCTATCTCAATAACGACACGTTCCAACCGCGGAAGTCGTCCGTTAGATAATGTAAAACTTGTTTCATTTTGGATTAAGAGCAATCTTAATGAAGTAACTTTCAGTTTAGGGATACAGTTATATACTGCAGTTGCTTCGTTAGCTAGAATCAAACTGTTATTTTCTTGTTTTCGGAAGTTCACTCGAAACTAAGAAATCGACTGGGAGCCGAAAAGCATCGAAACTAGTTAGCATTTTTAAAACTGTTAATAAAAACATCCCTTTACTTGGGGATGTAGAAGAACAGTGTATTTATTTATTTTGTTTTGGTTTTGTTTTTGCTTTTTCTTATATGCATAATTCTATTACTGAGTAACTACGATAAAATACATATATATCGGGTGGCCATAAATATCTGATATCACATTACCTTTGGAATCAACACCGCTTTATTAAAATGATGAATCCAACTAAACTAAATGTCATTAACGTCATCACAACTACAATTCCTATCTGTCAAAAAATATTACAGATTGCAATAAGTAATGGAGTTAGAACAGGAGATTTTTATAATCGAGTCGTAGGCTAAACTGCAGAACCCGGGGCACATTCCCCTCCTCTTATTGCATTTTATTACATTACATAGGTACCAATACTTATTGTAATTGAAATATAATACTAACCCAATATTTATAAGTAGCTAATTCCATGGCTACCGGGATCTCAGATATTTATGGCCACCCGGTATGTACTATCTACAGTATCGATTTATTTTTATTTTTCATTAAATTTAAAACAATGTTTTTAATGTTTAAAGCATGGCATTTTAAAGCATGTTTTAAACATTCGTTTAAAACAATTTGTTTTAAACACGCCAACCCTGATTTTAGACTAGTGGTTAATGTTAAACGTTGATATGACGTCCACAAAAAACCTAGTTGTACTCTTCTTCAGAGCATGTGCTCAGTGTGTCTAGGTCGCCATTTGTGTCGTTGATAAAATTGGAAAATCTGTGAGGCAGAATGTGGTGTGTTTATTATTTCAGTTTGACGTAAGGCTAGCAGAATTGCGTTAGAAGAATACATGGTAGGTGTAAGCCGCAAGTTCCACTAAGCTTAATGTTCTTCCCATTAGGGTACATGTGGTCTTTGGGTGGAATTATATAGTGTTGAAGCAGTCACCCGATCTATTTCCAGATTTCATTTATCAATTGAAGTCGCCGTTTTATTCAGTTGGGCTGAGCAGAATAATTATTATTCAGAAGAAAAAGTATCGTTCTTCTGTAGTTAAATACTTGACCTAATTGAAATATCAATTTTGTATCCATTAAAACGTTGTTTCAACGTAAAAAACAAGTTGGAATTGAGGTTGAAACGTAACGTGCTTATAACATTAACACTTAACTAAACAATAACGTTAATAGAACGTTGTTTTAACATATAAAACACGTCGGTTTTTTGTTGAAAAGGAAATGACGTTACAACGTTATCAGTTAACGTTACGCAATAACATGACGTTCAAAAGACGTCGACTTGGCAACCAAATGTAAAGAACACGTTAAGTTATCGGCAATAATCTTGTCTTGTTTGGTCATTACGTAAACGTTAAAAGACCGTCATAGGCTAACGTAGAATCAACCACGTAACGTTAAAAAACACTTCGACGTTAATATAGCGCCTGGTCCAAAGTTATGTTTCAACGTTAGTTCAACGTGTCTGCACAATGAAAGAGCGCTGCTAAGTTACCAAGCTACAGTGACCATATAATCACATTGCGACAATACGATTGTTAGCCGCCAGCCGCTATGTTTTTGCCAACGTCAAAATAAGCTTGTGCGGGAAACCATGGTGATGTAAAAAAAGAATAGCATTTTTTAACGGTGTAAGCGACATTGGTTAAAATTTAGTTTGCATTATTACTTACATTATTTTCGTGTATAAAATAACATAAATATACATCAATAATATTTTTCTAATACCTACCTAAAGATCTGCATTTTATTCACTGAAATCTCACTATTAAAGTACCTCTTTATTCACTAGTGATCAAAATAGGTTTTATTCACTTCTGAATACATTAGCGTAAAATATTATAGTGTGCAATTATTTAAACTAAGTTGAATTTTCAAAATTTATTTCAAAACATATTTATTCATAATAATTTACATTGAAATCTATTACATTTAATTAATATTAATTTAAAATAAAATTTCTCAAGTTCTAATGTGTAGGTATTGGAAAAAAATTAATATATCAGTCTGGAATAAAGACATTTTATTCACTTGATGTATAAATAACTAAACTAGATCTAGTTGAGTAACTAAACTACATTTAATAAATTATAAAATGCCAATGTCTTATTCTGACATTAGTAATTTTTTGTAATTAAATATTCTGTACACTGTTAAAAATGACAATAACTTGGAAAACTAATGGCGGATTTTGCGTTCAACCAATAAAAAACCAAGCAGATTGTGTCACCATCTGAAACTAATATTTTCATGTTGTTATTAAAAGCTGGATTCTCACGTCCTATGATTTTTTTAAATCGGCACTTCGAACATATTAACTTTAGCGTCCAGGCCAAAGTAAAATTTTGACGCCCCTTGTACTCCCCTTTCGTTATTAAACAACATCAGATATTGCATGGGCCATAAAACACCTTACATGTATCTGCACAGTGCTCTTTGAATTCAATCACAGAAGTATTTTTTATGAAAATATACAGTTTTTCTTCAAACGGCAGTAAAATACGGCATTATACTGCTGGATTGATGATGCTAAACTGTCACTTTATTGCCAAGCGGCAGATAAAGTTATTATCTGCCGCTGACAACTTTATCTGCCGCTCGTCAGCGGCAGTTAATATTATCTGCCGCTGACGAAATCAAGTAATTTTCTTCGAATTTTGTTCACAAAGTTGTAAAAAATTTGTTATAAAAACGTTTGAAGAAAAAATACTATATGTTTTTCGGAGCAAAAGTATCTTTATGTGGCTCGGCTGTACTTATCTGCCTCGCAAGCTCGGCAGATAACCCGTCCAGCCTCGCCACATAAAATATAACTTTTGCTCCTAATAACATAATTACTATTATTTGAAATCGGCATTAAAGTACCTCGAAATTGTCATTAAAATGCGAGAAATCCGCAGTAAAGTAATTCATTGTTTTACGATTTTTTTGTAGGTGGCGAGGCGTTAAATAAACGTCAACCGACGTTAACATAACCTACAAATGTTGGTTAAAATGTAATTTCACAATTTCTCGATTTCAAATAAACCATAATGTACTCCTCGGCACTGAAGTTCCTTTATATCCTTCATGTGGTTTATTTGTCTTGGCCCTACGGGCCTCTGCAACTAAATCCATATTTGTGATAAAAAGCTAAACTTCAGTACATTGGTATACAAACTACTATTTCTTTGCATTGCAGAATCAATTCTTAATTTTAATTACAGAACTGCAGTATATTACATAACCAAATACAAGTCAAGGATCTAGATATCATCGTTCATTTAATTTTTAATAAGAGGAACGGCACGAAAATGTAATATCTTTTTATTATGTTGGCAGCCGATATTTTGACGTTGTGACGTCAAATTTGTCAAAGCTGTACAACCAACAACTAAAATGATTATCAGATGTTATGTTTGAAATTGTATAAAGTACGCCAATGTACTGTCATCCTAGTGTAACGTACAAATTTTATTTTAACATTTTTACTAGTAGACAATGGCAACGGATATTTTTGAAATGTGGGCAAAATACACGTTGCCATTCAGTATAATGTGACTACTCTCCGAAAAGCTTTTATGTCAGAAATGTCAGCATGTACTCTAAATACACGTGGAAACAACTTAACCTTTACCTTTCTTGCCCTTTTCATCAATGCTTTCTTTAAATCGGAAAGTAAGGCTACTTGTCGTGCAACTGATAAATAATTATAATTACATCTCTTTTACATGCTTTTTCGATTGCTTTTCACTATTTGTCAAATGTAATTCCCATTTGTCAATATTTACAAGTGTTGACAAGAGGGCAAAGCAATCGGAAAACACTGTATAACGGATAGCGGGTTTAAAATAGTTCTTCATGAGTTTCAACTTACTTAAGGCTCTTTCGCGGTTATAATTATTAGAATAATCCATATTTGCAAACCTGCAGCTATATTTGGCCAGGCAGCTTTAAACCAATTTTAGTAAATAAACAGTAAAATGCTAAAAAAAATATTTGGACCTTCTTCGTATTGATACAAATACTTTTGGCGAGTTCAAAATTCATTTGATATGCACAATTGCACATGAGCTACAGCAGCATAACCAATTTTGCTCAAGTTTATGTTTCAAGTGCTTATAATTATACAGGGTGTTTAAAAAATACGTTCGGATATTTTATCTACTTATAGATCTCATCAATACAAACAAAAAAGTCCTAATAAACATAGATCTGGAAACGCTTCGTTTCTAAAATACAGGGCGTTAAAGATTTTTATTGTTTCATAAAAAAACGCTTTAGGCGATATTAATGAAGTTTTTACAGTTTGTTTGTAACTTTATGAGGTATCTTTTGGACATATGACAGTCGATCCAGTAATTTCAGGGGCGTGCCCGTGGGACATGTCAATTAGGTTTTTTTACAAAAAAATAATGTCCAGTATCTCGGAAACGAAGCGTTTCCGGGCCCATGTTTATTAAGATTTTTTGGTTTGTATTGATGAGATCTATAACTAGGTAAAATATCCGAACGTATTATTTAAACATCCTGTATACCTAGCCTGGTAATCAGTTTTTCATCAGGATTGGAAAAGCGATACCTACATAGCGGTTTTTCAGTTCTTGGACTTTTCCAGGAAGAAATAATACAATATTAAATGCACTGTCAAATAGAGCCTATGAGCTATCGGAACATTTTATTTTCCGAAAATTGTAATTCTAAAAATAAGGGCTTTACAATTTTTTTAAATTTCTAGTATTTTAGATTTTTACTTCAAATAGGCATAGGTGATTTAATTACTTAATTAATAGACTTTTTCGTAATTTATAGAATTGCAATAAATGCGTTTTTAAACTAGCTATACATTGTTTAATTTATTTAAGTACTGGTCTGATTTTATTTTTGTTTAATTTATTTAAGTACTGGTCTGATTTTATTTTTGTTTCAGAAATTTTTACTAAAATTTTGATAAAAAGTTAGAATTTTCAGAAATAACATTTCAATATGTTGGTAGAATTCCACAGCACTCTCGAGTCAAAATAACATCTTTCATAGCTCAAATGAAATGTAATAGACATTTAAATACATTTTTGTGATTGAGGTATTTTTCATTTTTCGAATTTTAAAAACTAACCTCCGTTTTTATTTCAAATTTGATATAAAATTGACCTACACTATAACTAATAAGCTAATCATACTGTGCAGAGATTTGCTTTTTTCAACCAATAGGAACAGTATATCACTGGAATGTGGGCACCGTGCAAAATATTCAGAAAAAGCAAAGTAGCCTTGTTGGGAAATATCGCTTAGCAACGACAATCATCTGAGTGATGCAAAGTTTGGCTTGCGATAAATATTTTATTTTATCCTATTATGTTACTATGATAGTCACTCCTTAGCAACAAGTTACGTTAAGATGCATTTAACAGCACTAGTGTTGTTCAGAAAAATAACATACCGATACTTTATTAGCATTTAATCACATGTTGGCAGTACTGACGTGTATTGTTAGTGACAATGTCAGTCTATGTCCAATTCGATGTTAGTAGGTTAAGTTTTGTTTGTTATTTGACACAGACTGACGCAAAACTTAAGCTGCTAATCTCGAATTTAACATAAACTGACAGTGTTACCAACAATACAGTATTGAGTGATACCACCACAGCCATAGCAGATATGTGTCTCGCTGTTGTGTCATTAATAACAATTTTTCGTATTTTTTTAAAAGGATTAGTATTTTAGGATAAAATAAACCGTGTTACGATATACGTAACGTTATCTGCTTTCTACATTACTCGAGAATTTTAAAGAACTCGCTTCTAACGTCGCTTGTTCATTCAAACTATTCTCTCGTAATGTAAAAAGCTTGATAACGTTACTTGCATCGTAAATTACTATTAGAATGTCGTATTAATAGTTACTAGAGTGCTTTATAGTTCCTTAGTAGTTACTAATGTGCGTTAAAAAACTGTTAGCAAGTGTCCTTGTGTCAAACATTAATTTTTGAAGGTCATGCCGTAACTTGGATTGCGTATGCAGGATAACCTCACTTTGACAACTGACAACTCAAGTGACCGAGCGCGTTGAATTCCTGGTAGAGCGATGTAATAATTTGCGTAGAAACACATAACCTCAGTTTGACAATTGATAATTCAAGTGATTCAGCGCGCTGAATTCTGGGTAGAGCGATGTAATAGTTAATAATTAATAATAGTTCAAAGCCCTCTCGATAACGTTTTTGTTTTGAACGCACGTTACTTTCATAATTAAAATGAGTTTTTTTTGCGTAGTGATCTCTTGGAACTCGAAATTTAGTCTAAAATGACTTCAGAATTTACAACTATCAAATTGACAAATAAGAAGCCGAGTAGCGCAGATGGGTAAGCGCTTGCCTTGCATTCAGCAAGTCCTTGGTTCAAATCCCGCGAGGGCCGGAAATTTCCGCAGCCTCAGCCTTGCGATTTGAACTGAGCTCGGTGAAACAATTCACAGTTGGGCACCACATTAACTGTGCTGTATTCAGAACCACAGACTTAAGAGATAGAGTAACAAGGTCAACATAACACACACACACACACACACACACACACACACCTCATGGTTGCTGTGCAAGCACAAAAGGCGCGCTCCAACTTTGTATTCTGAATCCGGGGCAAGTTGAGCATTGCACCGCGAGATGCAAGCACCTAAAGCACTAGCCCTACACCGCAAGGTAAACCGAGGTTATCGATTAGACAGATTAGACAAATTGACAATTCACAATTTCAGTACAATATTTTAAAAAATCTGGTGTGATACACGCACACAACTTCCTTTTACAGTGATATTACTATAATTAGCCAAAAATTTGATTTTTAATTTTTAAGCATTTGTTAAAATTTTTCAAACCCATTTTAGAAGTATTCAACTGGAAAATCACCTATCTCACATCAATACACATTAAAAATGTAATAAAAATGTAGTTTGAAAAAAAATCGTTAGCCGTTTTTGAAAAAATTGAAAAAAACTGAAAAATCACAAGAGTAAACACCTACTTCCGGTTATGCGATTTTCTTCAAAAGCTTGCTGTCGCATCTACATAGTACGCAAAACTTATATATGAAGTTTCAACCTCTTTTCGTTTTGAGATATTCTGTTCACAGAGAGACCGACAGGCAGACAGACCAATGAACAAAAACATGTTTTTTGGGTTCAGGGGACTCTAAGCGTTAGAATTGTTAAAAACTCATTTTCAAATTTTTGGGTGAATCCAATACTTCCTTTATTGTAAAAGGAAGTAAAACGTGTACTTTCTTGAATGATTTTTCGTTAAAAAATGATACTTTCTGCACGATTTTTCGTTTAAAAAAGACGACTTTCGTGATCACTATGCAAAAAATTATCTTCGCCATTAATTATATTAATTGTTGGATTATTGTTAAATAGTCATCCCAAATACCATTCGAAGTAATTTTTTTTAAATATTTCGCCATTTCCGTAGAAATTATTGCAAATTTCAGTCAACAAAATTATATTTTAATGTCACTCACCTTGGAAATTTTCTGGTTAAAACGTTGAAATTCTTATGGATTCCCAAGCTTCGCACTGATTTTTATTTTTTCACAACATACGAGGGGAGGCTGATATGTTATCTACCTAACAAAGAAATAAAAGGCGTACCTAGGTAATTATTTTTTATTTTTCAATATAGTCTCCGGCAAGAGAAATGCACTTTTTATATTTTTCAAAAATTGACATTAAGCCGTTAAAAAAAAAGTCTTTAGGTGTCTCATCGAAATGCTCAGTTACTGCTGCCTTCATCTCCTCATCACTGGAAAATCTTTTCCCTCTTAGGTATTTTTTCAAATTTCTGAACCTAAAATAATCACACGGGGCTAAGTGAGGGCTATAAGGTGTGTGCTTCAGTTCTTCAAAGTTATTTCTTCGCACAGCTTTCTTGGAAATGTGAGCCGTATGGACAGGTGCATTGTCGGCCAGAAGCAAGATGCCTCTACTCACTTTACCCCTTCGTTTCTCCTTAATTACAGCCAGTAGTTGATCAAGTAAGTTAGCATAGTAGAGAGCATTCATACTTGTATTTTTTGGCAAATAGTCAATTAGCAATATACCATCAACATCCCAAAAGATGGCGGCCATCAGTTTTCCTGCTGACAGGCACACTTTGAACTTCCGTGGGGGCGTTTCGTGCTTGAATTTTCATTGTAGCAATTCTTGTTTACTCTCGGGATCCCACTGTCTAATCCATGTTTCATCACAGGTCACTATCCTAGAAATAATGTCTTCCTTCTTGTCCTTGCTCATATTCAAAAATGCCTCACATTCTACACGCCGTTGTTTGTCAAAAGGTGTCAACATTCTGGGAACCCACCTAGCGCTGACCTTCGACATTCCCAAATGTGCATGAATTATTTCATTTCCCGTTTTTTACTGATTTTCACATCTCTTGCAATTTCCCACTGTTTAATTCTTCGGTCGTCTAAAATGAATTCCTTCACCTTAGAGACAGTTTTCTCCGTAACTGCTGAAACAGGACGTCCAGCACGCGGATCGTCTTCCAGGCTCTCACGACCATGTTTAAATTGTTTTGACCAAAATTTTATAACAAATTCTGATGGACACGAATTACTGTATACATTTAACATACGCTGTCGAATTTGTGAAGGCGAATTTCCGTCCTTGGTCAAGAATTTTATTACAGCACGATGCTCGATTTTGACACTTTGATCACTTTGTTCCGACATGGTGTATTGAATAGATTTTTTACGTTTAACCAATAATGCCAGAGGAACGATTGTCGGCTGTTATAACAAGTGATAAATGGTACGTCTCATGGCAGACGTGATTCTTTTGTTTCTACATTATAAATAGGACAGGTAGATGAGATATCAGCCTCCCCTCGTATGTTACTGTATTTAGTTTTTCCATGATCCATGTTGAATATTTTTTAGTTTCTGTGCCATGTATTTTGTGTATTTAAATAAAGTGTTCATTATGTAGTAAAAATATTGAATGTTATAATATACCGGGTGTTCTATTTAAAATAGGAGTTAATAAAAAAAATAGAAAAAAAAACAAAAGAAACCCATTTTAGAAGTATTCAACTGGAAAATCACCTATCTCACATCAATGCACATTAAAAATGTAGTAAAAATGTGAAGTTTGAAAACAATCGCGACGTTTTTTGCGACCCCTTAACACATCCCTCGCGACTCCCAGTTTGAGAAACCCTTTTGTAGAGAAAAAACTTCGTGTTGGCGCCCCTGTGTTTGCGTAGCTGTATGCCCCCCCCCATGTAGTAAAAATATTCTTATTAGAACATTCACGACGATTTTTGCGCTCCTTGCACATCACTCGCGACCCCCAGGTTGAGAAACCCTTTTATAGAGGAAAAACTTCGTGTTGGCGCCCGTGTGTCTAGGTAGCTATATGCCCCCCCCCCCCATGTAGTAAAAATATTCTATTAGAACATTCACGACGGTTTTTGTGACGCCTTGACAAATTCCTCGCGACCCCCAGGTCGAGAAACCCTTTTGTAGAGGAAAAACTTCGTGTTGCCCCCCCCCCCCCCATGTAGTAAAAATATTCTATTCGAACATTCACGACGGTTTTTGTGACCCTTTGACAAATCCCTCGCGACCCCCAGGTCGAGAAACCCTTTTGTAGAGGAAAAACTTTGTGTTTGCGCCCCTGTGTCTAGATAGCTATTCCCCCCCCCCCCCCCAATGTAGTAAAAATATTCTATTAGAACAATCGCGACGCTTTTTGTGACCCCCTTAACACATCCCACGTGACCCCCAGATTGAGGAACTCTTTTATAGAGGAAAAACTTCGTGTTGGCGCCCCTGTGTCTAGGTAGCTATATGCCCCCCCCCCCATGTAGTAAAAATTATTCTGTTAGAACAGTCGCGACGCTTTTTGCGACCCCTTAACACATCCCTCGTGACCCCCAGATTGAGGAACCCTTTTGTAGAGGAAAAACTTCGTGTTGGCGCCTCTGTGTCTAGGTAGCTATATGCCCCCCCCCCCCATGTAGTAAAAATATTCTATTAGAACATTCACGACGGTTTTTGTGACCCCTTGACAAATCCCTCGCGACCCCCAGGTCGAGAAACCCTTTTGTAGAGGAAAAACTTCGTGTTGGCGCTCCTGTGTCTAGGTAGCTATATGCCCCCCCCCCCCTCCCCATGTAGTAAAAATATTCTATTAGAACATTCGCGACGGTTTTTGTGACCCCTTGACAAATCCCTCGCGACCCCCAGGTCGAGAAACCTTTTTATAGAGGAAAAACTTCGTGTTGGCGCCCCTGTGTCTAGGTAGCTATATGCCTCCCCTTCCGCTTCACTCTCTAAATGCGATACTGAATACAAGAGATATTGCATTTTGAAAAACATAATATAGTAAGTACTGAGAAATGTAGAAAATCTGGCAATGCATTCATTAAAGTTCTTAATAAGGAAATTATTTTCTGTTGTACACTCTGTATATTTGCGAGGTATACTTCTAAAGGTGTGATTTGATTAACTGTCAAACAAATCAAGGGCAGCATAGACGTTTTAAATCCTTGACAATAAATACACATAGAAAGGACGGCGATTTGTGTTGGATGGTTCGTTGGAGGGCTTTGAATGCGAAAGTTTCATACGTCTTCTTGGACTCCAACGGCCACGACGTCCAGCCTTCGTTTGCCATCGTACTTAGATCGGTGTCGCGCGGCCTCCAGGTGCCAATACATATCGAAAACCACAAAATGAATGACTAATGCGGCTCATTGTTGCTTCACCAGCGGCTGCCATTCAGTGCCGTTACCCAAGACTCGAACAGGTCGCACCGAAGTTGCCAGACGGGTTTGGCGTTCGCGAGTGCACGTCGCGACTTCCAAGGAGCAGCTTCGATTCCTGCGAGCGGTCAGTTGGTCTTCCAAAGGAATGCGGCGAGGGCGCAAACAGGGGGACGCCGATTTCCGATTCTAGGCGGCTGGGGTCGACGGGACTCTTGGAAATGTCAACAGTGGGTGCCCGGCTCCTCGCAGGACTTGGACGGAAACAGTTGGTCACCGCCGCGCGATTAAAAACTAATGAATCCGCGAGCTGCGCGAAATGTAGATTAAGAACCGCTTCCGTTGTTCTTCAAACTTCTGACTGAATTTCCCCTGCGGTTGTGTAGCGTCTGATTAGTGCCGAGTGCGTGCCCAAGTGCAGTGTTTTATCCCTCTGTGATTCCAGCTTCCTATTAGTTTAGTAGTTTAGTGCCCCAAGTGCTTTCCGATCAATCTGGTCATGCCGGAGCTGTGGCCGTTGCTCGAACAGCTGTGATTTCCGGCGATCGCGATGGCCAGAAGCTGAGATGAAAGTCAGAGCCAAGTCGGAAGGGCGCTGCTGGGGGCGAGGCGGCCGTCCTGCCACCACCAACGTGTTCTGCAGGATTTGGGTAAGCCGCAGGATGCCGAGGATGCGAATTTTGCGCCAAGCAACATATGCCCCAATTAAACTGCTAAAATGCAAAATCCGTAATTGCATCAGCTGTGCTTATGTAGGGTATCACCGAAGGCCACGTGGATTGAGAGATAGGTATTTTATTCATTTCGTTGCCGCTTCGGGGAGTCGTTTTATGTTCCAACTTCCACCTACACTTGATTGTAGCCTCGTTTCATTAGGTTAACAAGTAAGCCATGTACCGCATTGAAAATGCACATTAAAAAGCGGAAGCTTCTGAAATGTCACTAAACGCATATTTTTTGCGTTAAAGCCAACGCAGTGCAGCTTTAACGACGATGAATGCACGATTACTTATAGAAACGGTCCTAAAAATGCATGGAAAATTCAAAATACGTTGCTTTCCATATGCCCGAGGTTGGCGGAGATTTGACTTCCTATTAGTGATTTCTGCGTTTTTACAACTTTCATCTGAAATAAATTTTAATGAGTTTTAAGAAAATGCATAAAATGTGTTTGTTGATTTACAAGTCTACGTCATATTACAAGTATAAAAGCTTAACACAGTAGTATATCTGTCCCACCCACTTAGTGTAATTGCTCAGTTCATGAAATGGACATTCAATTCATGAAGTGGAAACAGATCGTGTAATTAATTTTAAGTTTTTCACAATTTGGATTTTTTTTTTGTTCAATTCATAAAATGGCAAACTTGTTTTTCCACTTTATTAAATTATACAATCTGCATGTGCACTTCGGCTAACATCGGAAACGATTCACTACAGGGTGATACAGAAAGTTTAACCACTTACAAAATTGGTTTTATGAAAAACTTTCTTATTTACCATATTCCAGAAACCGCATATTTTTAACCATATTTTCAACATCTTGACTGGTTGTTCGTATGCTTCATACACAGGGTGTTATGGAAGTCCAAGTAATAATTTTAATCATTGATAGAGCTCACCAAACTGAACAACTTTTCTATTTATCGTTGTTCTTTTTAATCGTATATTTTCGCAATGATTTATACCCCCTACGTTTGACGAACCGTTTACTAAGTAAATTAAAGGTGAACGACACAACTACATTAAAACTACAGATTTCTTGCCGCACAAAAACATGCGGTCAATAACTTACGAATCTCAAGTAAAAAGGTACGTTAGTGACTAGATGTTGTTAACCAAACGTTTTATCAGTACCTATCTATGTATCTATACCTATGCAGTTTTTGTTGGTTTGCATTTTGAACAAATGTTTTTTTGTGTTTTGTGAACTTAAATATTCCATAGACGTGTATACATTTTTATTGTAAAACTATGTATTTTGAATTTGAATTCGGTTTTGAGGGCGTTTTTGAAAGAAATTTTTACGTGGACTTCCATAACACCCTTATTTTAAATTCCATACGAAATTATTATGTTAAACATCTGGTTTTGTCTAGGAGAACATAGTTGTGACCAATATCATCTGAAGAACAAGGGCAGCTCTCTGGCATGACGTCAGTACATGTAGATCGAATTGACCAATGATTGAATTTATCGAGCCTCCTACCTCAAGGCTGAAGCCGGAGTGAATTCATTGTCCAATTCTACCTACCTGTGCTGACGTCACTCCGGAGATCTACGGCCTTGTTCTTCAGGTGGCATTGTTGGTGACACATGAAAGTAAAAGTAAGTGCGAACAAGAAGTTTATTGATAAAAAGGATTTTATTACTTTGTCAATGTCAACGGCCGAGTAAAGCTAACCAGTGGCATACAGCTATTTTAATGGAAACTCTTTCTCAATTTTGTCGAAGAAGTTTTCGAAAAAATGGTCTATTAGAAATTTCTTGGTGACTTCTATAACCCGTTATATTAAAGCACCAATTTCTGCAACATCCTGTATAAGTGGACAGCTACCTGCAGGTATCCAAGTGATCATAACCCATGATTGTCATATCGCTGTGGAAAATAAAAAGTCGTAAAAAGTGCGAAAATAATTGGCATTAAGAAGATCTGCTATTCATCAATTTTAATATACTGATCTAAGTATAAATTAAAACAAAATAAATGCCAACCAAACATTTTTATGGCTAAAGTAATATAACATTTTAAGAAGATGTGGGCAAGCCCATTTCATGAACTGAACAATTACACTAAGTTGGTGGGACATATACAGGGTGTAAACGGAAATGTCGTACATAAGGAAAAGAGGCTATATTGACTATATCTGTGGTCATGTAACATAGCAACGTTGTTTGTTTTACCATGCCAACGGTTAATTCACCTTTGTTACCTAAAATAAGTTTGAAAACAGCAATACTTTTTCAAGTTATTGATTTTATGAAACAGATTTGCTCAAAACTAATAATATTTAAAGATAAATTCGACCAAACGTCAAAATAAACAGAATATTCGAGTCAAAACTAAAATTGATCCTTCGTCATTTTTAACATACCCTTTTTCCTATGTACGACCACGGCCTCCTGAATTGTGTGACAAACGTCATGACGTTTCTCAAACAATAAATTCAGCAGGTCGTGTGTACGACATTTCCGTTGAAACCCTGTATACAGGGTGGCGCACAGCCGACTGATGGATTTTAATTGACAATGGATCAGAAACGAAATAACATCATTTAAAAGTATGCAACTTGCAGTTTTTAACTGTTTGTCCATTATTATCACATATAATCTTATAAGAGCATTAATTCTTTCCGGAATTTTTGTTAGTGCGTTCCAACAACGTCGTAGTAATTTGCCCGAATGGGACGCGAGGGCAAATTAGGACGATGTTGGAATGCACGAAAAATAATTTCCGGATATGAATCGTGCAGGAAGGACCCAACGCGTTAAATGCTATAATTAAGTCAATTTTCGACCCATAAAGTTGTCAAATCTCAAGAAACCTAGCAACGTGTTGCAAACATGTTATCTAAGCAAAAATCAAACTTAAAGTAACAACAAACCAAAATTTTTCTTTCTCATATTTCATCTGCTCTTTCCCCTCCGAAGAATTTTCGCAATAAGTCTCTTTTTTAATGTACTCTCTGTTTCGTTGCTGTCGAGGGGTTAACCACTAAGGAAAAAATGTGACAAGATTGCGAAATTTAATGGATTTCTAGGGATTTCCATTGATTGCGGAGAATTCCCTAAGATTGCGGGGGATTTCCAAAGATTGCGGGGGATTGCCAAAGATTGCGGAGATTTGCAAAGAATGCGAAAGATTTCCAACGATTGCATGAGACTGCTGGATGATTTCCGCAACCATTTTGAAGATTAAAAAAAACAAAGTAGTGTCGAAAATATGGGGACATAAATAAGTAGCTGTATAGTCATACTGATTTAAAAAAGAATTAATCAGTGTCGGGATTATTAACTTGTTATTATTAACTGAGAAGCAAGAAAATGGAGATATATTTTAGGAGGACGAAATATATATCATTTGACTCAGCTTGCAGAGTAGATTATAAAAATATATAGAAACCAGAAATCGGATTTATTTTCCGAGGTCGACTTCCGGTCAATTTTTTTTAACTTTTAACTTTTTCCTTTATAGCTCCTGCAGTTTTTGAGATATTTAGCTCATATTTTGAATACAGGTTACGCTGCAGGGCTTACATCATTGAGCATATAAAATGGTTGTGAGAATCTATAGGGAGATATTTTTTCAGGGGTCATGCTTCCTTTTCTCCCCCTGAACTTTTTTGCGGTGCGCCGCTGTTAGATTCTAAAATACAAATTGAGTTTTCTGTTTTGTTTAGAATCTTTTTGTTCTCTTGCAGTTTTTTCGTATCTGCAACCGTTATCGAGAAAAAAAAGTATAAAAACGATTTTCTGTAATTTGCTAGACGAAATTTAAATTTTTAAAATGGTTTTAAACGTTAATTATGTGCTAATAAGTACACGGTAACAATTTATAGATTAGTTCAGGCACATCAGTTTTGAGTCATTATAATTTTTACCGCTACAATAACTTTACAACACATACGAGGGCTGTTCAACATGTTATCTACTTGAAATAAAAATGAATTTATTGAAATTAAATATTTTTTGCCACTTGTAAAGATAATCTGACAAAATGCGACAGTAAAAAATTTATTTAGTCGAAGTATCTATTCATTATTGATATAACATTTTAATAAAATAATATCAGGTAACAGGTCTTTCTACGTATGTTAATATACTATTAAATATAAACAATAAAAAACAAAATCTTTCTTAGTATCTAATAGTTACTATACTAACGGATTAGCATGTAGGTACTTTGGCACATACTTAAAAAACAGTAATGTCTCCTGCACCCAAAAAACATGTTTTTGCTCATTGGTCTGTGTGTCTGTTTTATTACATTAAAAATGTAATAAAAATGTCAAGTTTGAAAAAAATCGTTAGAACCGTTTTTGAAACACAAGAATAAACATCGTACTTCCGGTTATGCGATTTTCTTCAAAAGCTAGCTATCGCATCTAGATAGTACACAAAACTTATATGTGAAGTTCCAAAGCCATACCTCTCTTCGTTTTTGAGACACAGACCAATGAGCAAAAACATGTTTTTTGGGTGCAGGAGACAGTGAAGATCTGTTGAAAACTCAATTTCGAATTTTTGGGGTGAATCCAATACTTCTTTATCGTAAAAGGAAGTAAAACCCGTCTGCAAAACTTTTTTGAGACATTATTTGTAACTAGCAACCTAGTGAGACAAATGTCTCATTTAAAAAAACAGAAAAGACCGTTTTTCAAATCGAACGCGTATTAAATAAAAACTGTACCCAGACCTGGAAGGTGTCAAAGTGGTACGCCGCATCGGAACATTCTGTGTCAAAGTGGTTGCCTAACCGATCGAGGTTTTAAGGCGCAGAGGGTCGCAGCTCCGTTTGGCTGCTGAAACAGCGTACTGACACTTCCGGTTTTCGAGAAATCACGTGATTTCTCGAAAACCTGAAGTGTCACGTGACTGAAATTCTGTTCCTGACCTGACATGACCATTCCAAATATATAACTTTCATAACTTTTTTCTCTATCTCTTACGGTTTGGCTGCTGAAACAGCGTCCCGGACAGACAAGTCTATTAGATAAAGGATGTCAAAATAAAGGTGTATGCAAAATTTCAGCGCACTTGGATTTTTTTGGCAGATGCTGCGGTTTTCCGTCTAATGTAACTGAACTATTGTATATGCAGTGTAAATTGCAAAAATGTCAAAATACAAACTAATGGACTACTGCAAACCTGTCATAGCTATACATCCAACCAGTTTTACTGAATGTCAAACAGCTTCAAACATGCAATGTTCTGTGCCCGTGTTAGGTGTGTTTTTGAATATATTGAAGAAATTAAAGATGAAATAGCACCTACCCTTACCTGCTATTTGTTTGTATGCGTATGCACTGTTTTATTGTTGTCTGTTGCACGTAATTTTGACAGCACACCAAAACGTTCCGTCTGTAAACTGATAATTACGCGGTTGGCAGGTGCCGGCGATCAGGTTTCAGGGTGACTACCCAGTCAGCATGCACACACCGGCCATTTCCACCACCTATAATACGTTTACGATGTTTTTAGGCTAAAGCACGCGGTGGGATTTTGTGGATTTCGGAGCGATTGCGTGGATTGCAGAGAGATTGCGTAGATTGCGGAGAGATTGCGGTGAGATTGCGAAGGATTTCCGTTGTGATTTCGGGGATTGCGGATGAATTTGTGACAAGATTGCGGGAAGTGGTTAACCCCTCGGTTGCTGTTCTTTCCATCTCGTTTTTTAACACCTCTAGATACAAATAGCTTCGGACTCTTGTCTATATTGAATTACCTATTGTAAAGACTTATCTCGATTTACATAGAGTGCAGGGTGTAACAAATATATTAAATCATTGAATCACTGAGTGCGGTAGTGAATATTGCCGCACTCAGTGCGGTAATGGTTAGATATTACCTCACTATTTTTATATAAAAAATACATTGAAACAGAATTTATTGATGAAGATAAAATATTGAACAATACACGTTTGCTTATGGCACGTAACGAGATTCGTTTGATTGCCGCAAAACTCGTCTCAACGCCTCGTTTTGGCAATCAAACTCGTATCGTTAAGATGCTCATAATCAAACTTGTATCGTTAATATCTATTACGGTCGTCTAAATACAAAAAAAACACTTGGTAAAATTTTGAAAAAAAGTTCGTTTCCCACTTTGGCGCAAAAGTACTTACTTTACGCACATATTAGCATGTGAATGGCTACTTTCTGCATTCTAATGTCAAGTAATACTCATGTGATTGGTTAAAACTGACAAATGTCATTTTTTTGGCAAATGTAAATTTTCGTTTGACGAATGTAAAAATTGAAAAATTAAATTTCTTGGAGAATAGTTAGTCGTTTTAGAAAAAAATAGTATGTAACACATGTGGAACGGCCACTGGAAAACTTGAATAATGTGAATAATGTTCACATGCATTTTCCAATAACATTCTTTTGACACCGGTATTATTACAATATACTATTGCTTCACGCCATTCGAAATTTCGAAAAGTACTAATCATTACCATAGAAACCATGTCTGCAGTTTTTACTTACATTGGCATTATGAATCATATATGTACACATTTTTAGTTACAATTCGTCATTTAAATGAATAGAATTGCAATCCTTTGCTACCGTTATTTTTGCTTTAACTACATTCTATACTTCTCATATAGCTATTTTGAATAAAATGAGACATTTACATGTATTTAAATGGAGAACATATTTTTAAGCAAGTAATACTGACTCGTCTCTTAGTATAGATGTGCAATCCTCAGCTCAATCTATCATTGTATTAGGAGTTTTACAATAACGTCACTTTAAAGCTGTATTGTAATGTAGTGGATTTACAATTTATTTACTTAAAATTTTATATACTTATAAAACAAGTGCTGAAATGACTACAGCACGAGACAGAACAAGTATGAAACGAAACCATAGACTGATTTTGATAACATGTTTAGTGCAACAATATTTTATCTACGACAATAAATTTACTGTTATTAATCCATAAATATCGATTTAACAAAGGTTAACAATTTTGACAGTTATAATTTATATCATAATGGCAGTGGCACAAGTATTCAGTAGCCGGGACCGGTGACTGTTTCTGCAACCGGCAGTTGTCATAAGTAATTATTAGTAAATATTTGACTTTGTTCATTACGTGATGCTTTGATTATTATTTAAAACACTTTACTTCTAACGAAAGAAGTAAATAGAATAACGTTTTAACCTCACTTCCAATTTAAAAGGCGTAAATTTACAATCAGCTGTTTACTTCTAGCACGTGTGCTGTTTACTTATAGCACGTGTGCTGAAAGTAAACAGCTGATTTTACTTTTAGCATGCTGATGTACATTGGGATCAAAATAATGGGTATCAAAAGGGCAACTTTTTTATTTTATATTTATTAAATTTTTTGTTATTGTTAAAAATCCTTGCATTTTCTAAAACTTCAAAATAAATTTGCTAAAATTTAAATATGGTGGGGTTTAACAATATGAAAAAGGTTTTTTATTTTGGACAAAAAATAGATTTATTAGCAGTAACTTCGAAGAATTTTCTTGTTGCTAAGTAAGCGACATTGGTGTTTGGCAGTATATCTTTACCGTATCCGATAATAAGTAAAGTGGTAAAAAAGGAAAAACAGAAAATTATTTGTCGGAGTAGGTAACTCTGACTTCATATTTGACACCTTGCTTTAATTCTAAGCAACTTTTCCAAATAAAATTTTTGTATATTTTGAAAAATAAAGGTAGTTAATTCTTGAGCCATTTTCATATTTTTGCACCTCCCCCGTATGCAAAATGAGGCATTTAAATTTTGCCAAGTGCATTTTGAGTTTTAAAAGATACATGGACTTTTATCACAAACAAAATATTCTAATAAATGGATAATCAAAAAGTAGCTCTTTTGTTATCCTTTATTATGTCGACGCTGTATAGTCATTTTTAGTTCGACAAGCTATTGATAAAATGCCTACTTTTAGTAGGGGTCGTAGAAAAATGAAATTGTAGCAATCCCGTCGATTTCATATCAAGTTACAAATTTGCCAGATAGCTCGAAGAAATACAAAAGAAAACTCTAGCTTGAAAGTCACCCTTAAAATATTACATTTGATAGAAATCCAATAAACAATAAAAGTTAACCAGATGTTCAAATAAATACCCTTCTTGAGCTAAACAGTGCCATACACGACCAGAAAACATCTACTGGCATTGGCTACCATGTTAGGGCTGATAGTTTGGAGCGTTAGACCTGTCCTCCCTAAAGCTATACATTTTGGTTTCAAAGTGACCCCATAGGAAAAAAATTTGAGCTCTCAAGCCATCCAGCTGGATACAAAAGTGTGTTGTGAGTAGGACAATTATTTTGTTGAAATCAGACGTGATCAAGTCTCATTCCTACTATCCGTTGAATTTCCGGAGCAGTTGGTTGTTTCAGCTGATCAAAATATTTGGGGGCTGTAAGGGAGCTATCGATAGAGAATATGTTCCTCCAACGTACCACCCAAACATTTAATTTCCGAGTAGGTATAGTCTGCCAGAAATAATTTTGTTTAATTTTATGGAGTACCTCCAGTACCGAATTGTGAAGGGGTTATGTCGATCACGTAAAACAAATATAGATTCATCACTAAACGCGCTATCATAAAGTTTCGCTGTGGCTAGTGTCCCGGCGCTGAACTCAAATTCACTCCCGACCGATGTCATTATGTGATATCAACAGCGTGTGAGAATTTTATACTACATATTACAATGTAATAAGGTATAAGTATAAAGCAATGTGTAAATTCTTACACTAGGTATAATAAAACCTCTGTATTATTAAATGGCATAACTCATAATAACACACTATAACACAGTTGTTATTACCAAGAAAAGTTTTTCCTTTAAAAAACAATGCGAAATAAACTTTGAATATAAACTTAAACATAAAAATCTATGTTATCGCATTCACTCTAATCAGAACTAAAACTGGTACAGTGTCCACGTATTTCAAAATGTTTAACGATTAGTTTGACTTTGAGAGTTGTTAGTGAACCAAGAGTCTCTTCGAATAAATCTTTAACCGCCACTTTTAAACCATATTATCTTCATCGGCATTGTTATAGACTATTAACCAAATTAATTTTAGTATCGTTAAAATCTTCATTACCGCACTCTTTTTATAGAAAAAAATACTTTGAACCAGAATTTATTAATCATGATAAAATATTGAACAATACACGTTTGCTTGTTGCACTTAACGAGACTCGTTTCGTGAAGATGCTCATAATCAAATTTGTATCGTTAATATGTATAACTACTTTTTTCGGATACTTCATAAATATCCATTTTGAAAAGTCACAATCGTATTAGTATAATACAAATCAAAGAAATGCTGTCCGCTTATGTGACGTTCTGCTTCAAATGCCTAATAAACAAAACATTTCAATTTGATTGAAATTGTCTTTGATTTTTCACTCGTCAAACACTACAACGGCGACATATAAAATCGTCTTGTTTTTCCAAAGGTCCTAGGGAGCTGTCGCAATTTGTATAATGTTGGTTGACGCTTATGTACTGAAAGCTATTACTATTAATAACAACAGATCAATAAAAAAACCAATTAGGACAGGCTGTGATATGTGTTATACTACGTTTGGCAGTACTGAAGTGTATTGTCAGTCTGTCAAATTCGAGATTTGCAGGTTAAGTTTTAAGTCAGTCTGTGTCAAACAACAAACAAAACCTAACCTACTAATCTCGAATTTGACTTAGACTGACAATACACTTCAGTACTGCCAAACGTATAACACATATCACAGCCTGCCGTAATTAGTTTTTTTATTGATCTCTGTTATTACATATACTGCAATTTGAAAATAACATTTTACAATAAGTTTAATGTGAAATGAAAGACGCATTTACATACACAGGACGTTAGTGAAAAAATGTTATAAAGGATGTAACAAGCAGCACTTGCTGATGCCGAAACGCATACACTGTAAACGGGCATGGTGTTTGTCATATGTTTTCATCACTTCCACTATTTGCATTATGTTGATACGCTTAGGATTTTGGCATTTTGGCATTTTGGCATTATATCATATAAGGGCCAATGCCCGCCATTGAACACAGTTCTGTTGGTCTTATGAGCCAGAAGGCTAAGGGTGCTGTTTCATTTACGCTGCGTATCAACACATCCGAAGCTCCGCTTTCAATGCTGCACGAAGAGCAACTTTTTCTAAGTTTCCGTGCCGGTTGCTATACAGCAATTACAGCATACATCTATTGTAATCCTTAAAGATGTATGCGGTATTGTAATTGGGGACATTTAAAATGTGCTTTACGATTTTAATACACACATTTGCGAATATTTTGAAACACGGTTTATCGTTATTGATATTATAGGCGCAAAATGAATGACCACAAGAAACAAACACGAATCGGCCATTATTTCAGACACGATTAAGTTCATCCGTATACTTGTGTAAGGTGCGGTCCTCTAAACTCTCCAATACTCAATAACACTAAAATATACAAAAATATCTAAAAATTACCTTCATCAAACGCAGACTCTTTGATAAGCTACTACCTATTATAGTGATAATAAAAACGTAAGTACGGCGCAGTTGGTGTGAAATTTATGTACAATACAGGTGTATAAAAAATCGTTTTAAAATAACCAAATTATTGAAAATATAATGTAATCACAATTACATTAAACATTTTTTGAAGTTGGCATGTACATATAATTTTTGTGCTAGGGATTTTGTATTTTGTTTTTCAAGGGTTTCCACACCTGTTTACAGCCAGATTTGAATTAAAAAATGACAATTAATATTTCTTATTGTCAATGTCAAAATAGGTATTTGTCTAGAAGTTCTCACCAGAAGTTTTATAAATTGTAATAAAATATGTATTAATAAATGCTACGTCAATAGTATTCAACACAATATTTGTATAATATCCTTAATAGTAGTTATTTACAACATTTATAACAGATGGGAAGTAAATGTCACACCCTTGACGTATACGTTTTGGTAACTTTTTGGTAGAACATTCCTAGACAAAGATGACTTTTTGGAAGTACACTCATGAACTTTTTTAAATTAAAGGCCACTTTGTGTTTTTATGTTTATTGAACAGACAATATATACAATTGGGGCGTACTCCCAAAGTAAATACATAACGTGATCACGTGACAATTACAGCGTAAAATCAATTTCAAATACTTGTATAATACACCTATTCTCCGGTATATAGGAAATGCACCTAAAATAATCAGGTACTACTACATTAGTATGCCCAACGTAAATAAGATAATTTCAATATCATGTGTTTTTAACTAAGTCAGATCAATGCACTGAACTAAACTAAACTAAAAACTTCTATCTAACTGCCATAGTTTGCCATTCAAATCTAGGCAGAATTCATCTACGAGACGTACTAAAAGTCCATATATGCGGATAGGGTTTCCAGTCCCGGGATCCGGTCCCGGGACAGTCCCGGGATTCTACCACAAAAACCGAGTCCCGGGACCACAGCGAGCCCAGGCGAAGTCCCGGGACCATGTCACATGCGTGCGTACACTCGATATCAGAGAATTAGGACCTGTATTCACCGGCGTCCGTCGTAGTACTCATGCCTCTTGTACATCCTGCATTATTTGCGTTTTGCGTAACGCAGGAGAGGTATTGTTTTCGGTAGGTTAGAATTAAACCTGTGTGTTGTTTCAGCCACATTTGCATATCTTCTTCTATTTATGTATTTGTCTGTTTTTTTTTTTGGATTTAGATATGTGCGAAGAAGCTGAATAATTTATATTTTTGGGTTTCAAGTGTGTTCGTTATTTCTCTGCTAAAGCGTTACAATTAGAATGAATTCCGATTCGCAACCTACCTTCATTCTACATTTAAAAAAATAACGATTTGAAGTCACTATGGCATCAGTTTTATATATTGAAGATAAACAATTGGCGAAATGTAAAGTGGGTTCCTACAAAATTATCATAATCAGAGGCAGCTTGACGAAATAATTACACACGCACTTTGCAGTTCAAACAAAAGCAAAAGCGACAGACATTTTTAGTACCAGAAGAAAGCAATGAAGTTGTAAACGAGCCCCAACGCAAATTATCAGCACAGAAATACTTTATTTAACTTAAAACACTTGTTTTTCTTTGAAAATTTTATTCGGAAATTTCAACTGAACACTATTTCTTTTTCGGGACCATTTTCGGGATCTTCGGGACTAGTCCCGGGACCTGAAATTTAGCTCGTAAGTCCCGAAAACACTTTTGGTCCCGGGACTTGGAAACCCTATATGCGGACAATATAATCGAAGAGGAAAACAAAAGCCCAATAATCTAACTAAAAGAAAATTCGTGTAACAGTAAAACACAATTAGCCTTCGGGTCTGGCTTATCGAACTGGGATTAAAAGGCTTAAGATGCGACAACTTGCTTCCACAGCTTGGCTTGCCCAAAAACTATAGTCTCCATCTAAATGCACCAGCTGGGTGTTGTTCCTATATTTTACCACTAACCAACAATAATTGGAAAAACTAAAGAACTTCAATCCTCACGTTTTCAAAATCCCTAATTGAAGGTAGGAAACGAGGCCTTGAAGAATGCAATAATGGTTTGTTTTCATCTAGTCCCCGATTCATATGGTACCTAATAAAAACCAAAAACTGAGCGGTCGGATAGACGTCTCTAAACGACCGTGCCGCACTCACGGTAACCGGAAGCACGACTTCGTGAAGCAGCGTAGACATTACGTCAAAATTCAAAAGGGAACGTCCGATTGGTTAGGACAATTCGAGCTATTACGTGTAGATCGACGTCGACGATCCAAATATTGTATTTGCACGCACGCACTGTCAAGTAGTGTCACTTGAGTCACTTGTGAGACAAGAACCACGTCCTAAACCACCAAAGTCAACTTCCTAACCTTCAAACGTCAAAAATGAACACTTGTAATAATAATACATAAATCTAACAGTTGAGTATGCCACTAGATAATCGAAATAAAACTTTCCTAGGACTAATCGCAACCAGGCAACTCAATAACTTCCGGGGAAGATGGATGCTACGAAAAACCTGATCATAACCGTGGTTGGATATCATTGCTTTTATCCTTTTTAAATTCTTCTAGCAAATAAGTAGCGCTTGGGCCACTCTGGTGAGGCAGAGCATGTAGGGCTAACATTAGTCAATAAAGCACCGATATATACTTTTGTCAAAATGCCTGTAGAAAAGTTTATGGAAAGGTGCCTTTAAATTTCGTTTTTTTACTTCCTTTTACTATAAAGGAAGTATTGGATTCACCCCAAAAATTCGAAATTGAGTTTTCAACGGATCTTCACGTTTTAGAGTCCCCTGATCCCAAAAAACATATTTTTTTTCATTGGTCTGTCTGTCTGTGTGTGTGTCTGTCTGTGAACAGAATATCTCAAAAACGAAAAGAGGTAGGGCGTTGAAACTTCATATATAAGTTTTGTGTACTATGTAGATGAGACAGCAAGCTTTTGAAGAAAATCGCATAACCAGAAGTAGGTGTTTACTCTTGTGATTTTTCAGTTTTTTTCGATTTTTTCAAAAACGGCTCTAACGATTTTTTTTTAAATTTAGATTTTTCTTACATTTTTAATGTGTATTGATGTGAGATAGGTGATTTTCCAGTTGAATACTTCTAAAGTGGGTTTCTTTTGTTTTTTTTTCTATTTTTTTTATTAACTCCTATTTTAAATAAAACACCCGGTATATTATTACATTTTTGAATTCACCTTAAAATTCTAGAGAAAGTTTGTCTCTTCATCTAACACTCGATTTTGTACCGTTTTGTAGAATTTGTAATTTATGAAAAATTTTAACAAATGGTTAAAAATTAAAAATGAAATTTTTGACTAATTATAAGATCACTGTAAAAGGAAGTTGTGTGAGTGTATCACACCAGATTTTTTTCATTGGTCTGTCTGTGTGTCTGTCTGTCTGTCTGTGTGTCTGTGTGTCTGTCTGTGAACAGAATATCTCAAAAACGAAAAGAGGTATGGCGTTGAAACTTCATATATAAGTTTTGTGTACTATGTAGATGAGACAGCAAGCTTTTGAAGAAAATCGCATAACCGGAAGTAGGTGTTTACTCTTGTGATTTTTCAGTTTTTTTTCGATTTTTTCAAAAACGGCTCTAACGATTTTTTTTAAACTTTACATGTTTCTTAAATTTTTAATGTGTATTGATGTGAGATAGGTGATTTTCTAGTTGAATACTTCTAAAGTGGGTTTCTTTTGTTTTTTTTTCTATTTTTTTTATTAACTCCTATTTTAAATAAAACACGCGGTATATTATTACATTTTTGAATTCACCTTAAAATTCTAGAGAAAATTTGTCTCTTCAACTAACACTCGATTTTGTACCGTTTTTGTAGAATTTGTAATTTTTGAAAATTTTTAACAAATGGTTAAAAATTAAAAATGAAATTTTTGACTAATTATAAGATCACTGTAAAAGGAAGTTGTGTGAGTGTATCACACCAGATTTTTTTGTTGCTTTTTTGCATTTAAAAACATTTGTTTTGTAGGAAATAATGTTGGGTAAGTCTTTATTACCTACTATATACGATCTGTGATTTCCGATTATCCTTGTACCTCCTCCCGGAAATTTTCCCGGATAATCGAGAGTCTAATGAAACTATTATAGCGTTGTAAGATAAATACCAACTTGTTCGATTGCTTCCAATGCCTGTTTCTTTGGTAACATGTTGAAGCCTGTGTTTGCAGCTACGCAACTGGTAACTAATTATGAATGTTTATTGAAGGAGTTTTAGAAAATTAAATGCCAACCTCACTACCAAAACTGCTCACGATAAAAAGTTCCTGAATCCGATAAAATCTGATGCTGTATGCAGATTTCAGCTAGTTTTATTGTTATTGTTCCTTCGCTAAGAGGCGCGTTAATTGTTATCCAAATGGCATACCTATCTGTTACACTGTTACGATCTCGCTTTGAAATATGGCTCGTTAACGTGAGAATTGTCTCTACAATGCGCTTAATTGTCGTGTACCTGCAGAGCAATTTCATTTTTACCACAAGACCGTTGTCGGCAGGAGAAAGGACGGTTGGCGTCTCGTTTTAAAAGTTCCGAGATGCATCTTTGCGTGGACGAAGGTTTAATGAATTTAAAAATTCGGCAATAGTGAAAGCGTCGATTGCAGATTTTAGATAAATTCAACCTGTTTTACAGAATCAGGTTTGCTTGTGATCAAATTTGATGCTGATACGATTTACGAATAGCTGATGTATCTGTGCAAATTTTGGAGCAGTCATTACGTGTCATGGAAAAGGCCATGAATAACGTGGGGAATAAATGGATTTATTAGGAATGCTTGTAATTCATTCTGATTTGTCATCTTTTCACAATTTAAAAGCAATTAACTCGCTGACGCTTTACCCAACTATGCTTGTGATTTTTCCAAAATCCAATTTGTTGTTGGAATTATTCAGTTTAGAAAAGAGTTGGATTTATTTAAAATATCTAATTATATAAAAGAACCATCTGAAACAAGGTTGAGACAGGAAATGCTACATTTTTATTAACATAAACGACCAGTTTGCAATTTAGCAAATTAACGTAGCTGTTTCTTGAAAATATCAAGAGATTATCATAATCATAGTTTAAAACCTTAAAGTTTTAGGCGTAGGATGCAACAATTAGAACGATCCAAATCCCGTTTCAACGCTCATGAATTTTGATGATCCCTTTAAGGAAACCATAGCGTTGTGGCTTTGTTGTTATTGCTAGATGTTTTGCATATGAGCGGCAATCGTCTGGAGTGCCCATTTTTAAGCAAAAGCTGTAACATCAAGCCCGAACAGATGCACCAATGAATTTCAATGTGCAGATGTTTCCAATCTAACAGCCTAATTAAACTTCAGGTTTCGACGTTTGAGAACACCAACTGTGAACACTTCAGTAGATTTATTTATATCGTGGAGCGTTTTCCTATTAGTTCGAAAATTTTAAAATAAAATGCTCCTTTACATTCAAATTTTCTGATTATACAGGTTGAAATAGTTGCTGTAACAAAGGTTAGTCAAACGGAATAGTTTGCCCAATTGGTTAATTAAGGAACCTTTTATGTTGGTTATTATTCTGATAGCCAATAAAGTGTATATTAATTGGAAATATCAATTCCAGCTTCAAGCTCACTTACATTTACCTTATCTTCCTGTTATTAAAATAATTTGAATAACTTACGCTAAGAATTGTAATTATGTTACTAATCAGGCTAATAGCTGGCGTAACTTACGGAAGTCACTATTATAACACCAAAATGCAGGTTTTTAATTATCCTGCCAGTTTAAACAAGGAAAATAATTACATATTTAGTTATAAAATTAAAAATGTAAATGTCAGGCTTTAGTCCTTCAACCGAGTAATAGGAAGTTGTTTTTAGTTCTAGAGAAATTGGACTGCTTTATTAAATCCTCGATTCTCACATGAGCGGAGGTCGAGTGCGACAATACTTTGATAACAAAGCATATTGTGATGACTCACTTCTAGTGCCAGTGATTAAACCGTCAGGAAGTGGTTGCAGCACAAACAAAACGTTGAACTAATACGGTTTGATGTACTATTACTACGACAAAAAGTGGTCTAAGATGGAAGTTTTTCGTCAGTTTCGTATCTTGCAATATGTGAACGTAAAATATGCAAATATTCACAAATTTTACATAGAGCGGCAGAGAAGTACGAAAACTCATTCCACATACACATAAAAACGCCTTAAGTGGCATAAATTAATAGATATCTGTATCACTACCAAGTTTTGTTTTCACCGGAAGCACATTCATTCAAATTTCTTCATGAAGTGTTTTTTAACCAAATGGATATCTTAGACTTTCTTTTAGAAGAAAGAAGAAAAAGTATATATGACAATATCTAGAAAAAACAAACGCCCCACTAAATATTCCTATCCAAATTATATTTTTATTGGTTTACGGTTGTTGCGATGTGAGCGCATGTTAAAATGCACCTCATGCAGTAAGTAACTTCTCCAGAATACAAAGTTTTCAGCAAATTGTAGTCTGAAGACCCGGAAAACGTCGCACTTAGCATGTGGGGTGCACATCTCATAAATCCCGACCGAAGTCTGGCAGATAACTGCACATAGATGTAAATAAATTTCGGAATTAAATTGCTCAACTTCTCATCCCAATTAAACTAATTAATAGTTGCGAGCATGTGCGCTACGTGGGCTATTAGCAAGTGTAATTTGTTTAATTGTTGATGAGCTATAATAAATCAAGTACTTTGTTTTATCCGGTTTTTTGTTTTTAATAATTATGGTGTTAATTTCTTTTAATCTAAAATATCCATTTAGATAAACCATGGTGCCGTGTATTATAACATCTAATGTGGGTAGATTTGAACAATGAAAGACTTTTCCGGGAGAAGTTTTAACTTCACGTTTAATTGAAATTATTCATATTGCCATTTACTCAGGAAATTGAATTTATGTAATTTGTAGTGCACATTAGAATTTATGAATCGCAATTTTGCACGTAACTGTTTTATAAATGCCGTAACGGTAATTTGCGAACAATTAGAAATAATTGCGAAAGCACCAAATTACAGGTTAATAAATTAGCCCATTTTATGTGCATATGGATAGATCTAAAAATGACTTGTTTAAACAATTTAATTCCCACTATTATTTTTGTACGTCGCTACAGAAAGAGATTCGAATAAAGTTTATTAAATATTGCAGGGCATCATGTGTAAAGTCGGGTCTACACGTCGATTATGCGGGTTCAAGCTGATAAAAAAGGTAGCTTTCGTTATGATCGGGGACGGTCATGGGTATGCGCTGGGTCGAGGGGTGGGGGGGGGGGAGTATCACCCGAAGAAAATTGAAAGTGAACAGGTTTTTTACCCACATTAAATACGTCGTGCACTGAACTACTAAATATTGTTTAGACTGAAAACCGATAGGGCGATATAAATTATTAATTTGCGATTTTAGACAATTTATTCTGGACTCTGTTTAATATGAATTGTGTGATTAAAAAAACAAAAAAAGTTGAGTTTTTTGCCAACTATGTAGTTAGTTTGGAAAGCGTTACTGTTCTCAAACCTACCAAGGAAATGTTTAAGAAAACATTTTTATACGTTCCACTATTAGATAAACGTTACTAAAATAGTCTTTCTCATGTTTAAAACGTAAAAATAAGTGATGAAATACTTATCCACAATAAGGTAGCGTCGCAACGTGCAAACAGTGATTCATGGCCTTCGCAAATAAGTTTTCTATTATTTCGAGGCATTTCGATCTGTAAGAGATCTTGAATCAGCTACTGGATAACACCAGAATGGTAACAGCAACGATAACACAACCTAACCTACCTTTTTAACTAATTGTTCGGTATTTGGTGATTATTCATTGTCACTATGTGATGGAGTTTTTAATGCCATTCGAAACACATTGATAATCAAGAAAAATATTTTTAAAGAAGAAATTAATTTTTATCAAACCACAGTCTTAATTATTTTCTTAGAAGTTCGCTCCAACCTGCTAAATTCTTAATTCTTAAAGGCTTTCCAAAATGGCACGTTTGTCTTACAATCGTATATACAGGGTGATACACTGTCCTCGGTAGAAGTACACTGCACTAAACGTTAATCCCCTATTAAAAAAGAATCGCGTTAGGGTTTGGTCAAAACTTTTGAGAGTCACTGGCGTACTGACTACCTTAACCTCTAATGATTAATACGTAATGTACGAAATATGATGAAATACACAAACAACCGCTTTTACTTCTACTTTTTATCCAAATTATCGTAACCGTAAACCATCTGCTATTAAATGTTTGATTTTTTTATGGGATTATTAATAATTTTTGACGTATAGTCTATTAGGCAAAGTTTTTTTTTGTCTGATGCCTTCTAGCTACCCTTATATTTAATGAATACTTATGAATCACCCTGTATGTATAAATTCCGAAGTGGCTATATCTGTCGACGTCTCTCGATTAATCCTCTAGCTTCCATGGCTTTCTTGTTTCTTTACTCCATATCGTGCGTGATGTGTCTGTCTCTTTTCCGCTTCTTTGGCGATATCCGTTTTTATTCCATGTTCATTCAATTTTTTTCTTCATTTTTCGCATATTTTAATTTAAGCATTCTGCAGCCTCTTCTTAAAACATCTATTTGTAGCGTCATCATTTTTCGTTCATCGTTGTTATTTTCTATATGTAATTATACTTTCGATTATGACCTTTGTGTTTTTTATTACCTGGTCGCTACAAACATTCGATTATGACTATGATTTTTATTACCTGGTCGCTACAATGTATAGTAACGAATTCAACATTCCTATCGATCTTTTCTCTCTGCTTATTGTGTGTGAAATATTTTCTCCTACAACGGAATTTGGTTTTGTTTATATTTATTGTTTAACCCCACTGCCTATATTTGTTTTTTAGTTTTTTACATATCTAGCTAGCATCGTCTTCGTCTTTTGTCACAACCAGTACGTTCGCGCACAGCAATGTATACACTGTCGAATCTTCTACATGTACAGCTGATTGCAAATAAAACTGGGACAACTAATATGTAATATTGTAATATGAACTACAACAACATATTACATTCTCGTAATTATGTTCCTTTTCTTATGCTTCTATCTTTAATAATATTTTATGTATTCACCTACGGAAATATAAGTTAGAGAAAGTTTCAGATGTTATTAAAAACGCAAAAAGTAGTCTCAAGACTTGTCCCACTTTTATTTGCAATCAGCTGTACCTGTTACAATGTTTCTACATTTCCTTTTCCAGTTGAAGAGTGTTTTTTCTTCTACCTTTTCTTTTACAGTTTCATTCTACCAGCAGGTTCTGTTTCTTTCTTCGTTGCTGCTTGGTGTATGCTTGTCTTCAACTGTTCGTACCCGAACACATCCTCCGCCGATTGATTAATATCAGTTTCTAATATACTGCTTAGTCTTAACTTATGCAGGCGCTGAGTAGATTCTCCTTTCAGAATATGGATGTTGGACGTGATATTTTCTTTTGTATTAATGTTTTTGCATTCTTTGGAAGTGGTTTCGTTCGTGAAACGCCCATTTCTACCACTCGGCTCAGGTATACTTACAGCCCAGACTAGCTCAAAACTTTGTACAATTGTGTTAATGGGTAAGGACTAGGCGACGGCTCTTAAGGTTATTAAATAACAACGAAATTAAGTGGACGTCGGTTGCCAATAACGACAAAAAAGTCTTAACTTGCAGTCATATACACTCACCGTATAGGGCGTCAGCTTAGAAGAATGTAAACTAAAAAAAACCAGGCGGTTGCTCATAAAGAAATATTTAGTTTTTGTAAATCCCGGAACCAAAAGTGTATTCGGGACTGACGAGCTACATTTCAAGCTCTGGACTAGTTCCGAAGAAAAAGGAGTATTTTACGTTAAATAAAGTAGTTTTTATTTAAATATTGGTGGTATCACTTTATCACTGGTATTTAAATACATACTTATTGGTAATACAGTATATAATAAACAAGTGTAATTAACTAAGAAATAAACTATTTTGACATAAAATAGGATATTATAGCTGCAATGACATTTAAGCACTCATCGGCTAATTTCGAACGGATTTTTGTAGGAAAAAATCCTGCCACTGAAAATGCTTTTTCGGATTCCATGCTGGTAGGTATACGATACCACTCTTGTCTACTTAAAACGCAAATAATGCAGAATGTGCACGAGCCATGAGTAATACGCCGGATGCTGGTGATACTCGTTCTAATTCTCTTATATCGTATACTCATACACATGTTGGCATGGTCCCATTGTCCAACCCTATATAAATATTCAATTATAAAAACAAAGACACATGTTAAAACCCAAGACAATAGCCACAGAAAAATACCGTGAAGTAGACAATGACAACTAAGTGACTTCTAAGTGGTGCAAAAATTTAAAGGATGTCTTGACCTATCAAAGTTAAGCAAAACTCATAAAATGCAAAAGAATTTGGAAATCAAATCAACAGTTTATAATTACGTTAAGCTGGGCTCGCTGTATAAAAACGACCTAGAAAAATTACTAAAACTATAAAATTGGTGGTGTTCTAACAATTACATTGGAAGAATTGAATTATTTTAATATCAAAATATGATTTGATACTACACATGAGAAATAGAGTTAAATATTAGCCCGAAAACGAAAATCGAAAATAAATCTAAAATTAAGGGATTTCTCAAGCACTTCAGAAAAGGCTCTATTCTATTACATAATCTGCGGACGCCACGCTTATCCAAAGGCCTTGAGATAACTAAGCGCACTGAAAATTAACTAATCGTAACGCTTTAAAAAAAACAAAAGTTTCGCTCAACGTCATGGGCGTTATCTAAACAAAAAACATAAAACCCGTTTACTACCTTAATAATTCATAAATCATGTTATGTGCAGACAGAAAACACAACACGCACGATTAAAGTGAATAAAGGTACTCAATTTTTAATAAAACCAAAATTAACACTACTAGTGTCGCGGGTTCTTCCGATGCTTTCGCGAGTTTTAACACTTTTTTCAGTCACCTCAACAGGCAAAAGCAAAACCTGGAAGCATATTTTACCACTAGGAAAAAGAACAGCATGTCGGCGCGAAAAACGGGCCTGCAAACGTAGTAACTTCTGGTTATCCTAAAGAACATCAAATATCACAACCTGTACCTGAAGGTTTAGAACGTTCGTTAACTTCAGGTGAGCCAAATTAAAAAGGACAACGAACAGATATGAAAGCACGGCGTACAAGCTCCTCAATTTGTTACCGCACGTCCATCGCGTTTTGTTGACTGAAAAAAGTGTTAAAACTCGCGAAAGCATTGGAAGAACCCGCGACACTATGAAGCGAGACGCGCAACGTGAGGAGTGACATCTAACATTTTCAAATCCACCAAAAAACTTGCCCAAAACGAGAAAATACAATTTTGATCCAAAGAGGAGCCTATAAACAGACAAATTCTTGCGAAAACGCAAATTTAAAATGTAGCGGTAAAACCAAATTTGGGCCTTACGTTTTTGGTTTTATTATTTCTTTTTCCTGCATGACGTAGTTGATTATTGTTTTTAATTTCGTCGTAGGTTGTCGTAAATTATTTGAATATATCTTTATGTTTGAAGTACCCATTTGTCATTTTCAGGTCAAATCTTTCACAAAGATTGATAAGCCGCTTTTCATTGTCAGTAGATATATTTTCTTCGCATCTACCAATTATTTGATATGTAACTTAAGATTCAATTGTACCATTAAAGTCTGCCATTAGAAGTACTGTAGACCTCGCTTATAATGAATTTCAGGGGACGTTCAATATTAGTCCATTATAACCGAGTGAATGTCTATCGTATCCGATTTTGATTTTTTAAGTTGAAAACGAAATTAAATTGTAAGTTGCATAATGCATTTATTAAAAGTTCGAACAACACAAAAAATACAAAAATGTAAGATTACTTTATAAAAAATCTGGTGTGCTACACTCACACAACTTCCTTTTACAGTGATCTTATAATTAGGCAAAATTTGATTTTTAATTTTTAAGCATATGTCAAAAATGTTCAAAAATTACAAATTCTACAAAATGGTACAAAATAGAGTGTTAGTTGAAGAGACACATTTTCTCTAAAATTTTAAGCTGAATTCAAAAATGTAATAATATACTGAGTGTTCTATTTAAAATAGGAGTCAATAAAAAAAATAGAAAAAAAAAACAAAAGAAGCCCATTTTAGAAGTATTCAACTGGAAAATCACCTATCTCACATCAATACACAGTAAACATGCAATAAAAATGTGAAGTTTGAAAAAAAATCGTTAGAGCCGTTTTTGAAAAAATCGAAAAAAACTGAAAAATCACAAGAGTAAACACCTACTTCCGGTTATGCGATTTTCTTTAAAAGCTTGCTGTCGCATCTACATAGTACACAAAACTTATATATGAAGTTTACAACGCCATACCTCTTTTCGCTTTTGAGATATTCTGTTCACAGACAGGTTGAGGGAACTGTAAAACATGAAGATCTGTTGAAAACTCAATTTCGAATTTTTGGAGTGAATCCAATACTTCCTTTATTGCAAAAGGAAGTAAAAATCCATAAATTTTCTTTGAACGACTTTTTTCCTTAAAAACATGCTATTTAAAGCAACTTATATTTTGCTTAATTGTTGAAAAATTTCACTTGCATCATCCCCTTGCTAAAAAAAAGTGTTAAGGTTTGAAAAGATTTTAAAGCATCTGAAACAGTAATTTCAACAATAGAAAAAAGACGTTGAAACAATCGTATTTAGTGTGTAGTACTTTTTTCCTATGTTTATCAGATTATGCGTCGGAGGTATCCCAGTCACTACAATAAAAGCCTTCTTTTATTTTTGTAGGTTGATTATAACTTTATAACCCATAATATTATGTTTGTATTAACATTCTTAGTACCTATGTATATTTTCTGTATATCAATTGCCGATTTCACGGTTGACATTTAACGAATGCACATATGTATGTTTTTCCAATACTTAACTTGTAAAACTGTATTTTATCTATGAAAATCTTCATGGTAAAGTAACATTTTAATGATGAGGATAGATAAAGTGTTAGTTTATTCACTAGTGAATAAAATAATCAATTATTCATAGCAACTAACAAAATACATACATGTTACCGTGGAAACTAGTGGGAACTAGTACATAACCAAGTACTTATAAGGATTACGATTTAAAATTATTTATTCATTGTGAAAACTAATTTATATGTATATCTAATTGTAGGTATTGGAAAAAAATATATGCCACGCGTGAATAAAGCAGGGTTGGCAAAAAATATATTTTTTAAAATTAAACAAAAAACATGTTTTATTCGTTTAAAACATTGTTTTTCATTCTGGTAGTTGTGATAACCTACTTGTATTTAGTAGATAGCTCATCTAATTAGGAAAATTTCTTATGAAACTGAATCACTATGAACAAATTCAGTAAACATTAGTTATTATTCAACTTTTAGTTATTGTTTGCATTTGTGGCTGGACGCATCATGTTTTCTATCACATTTTTTAAGTAAAATAATACAATAAAATTTGTTAACACTAAAAAAATATTAAAATAATTGATTCGACATGACTGGAAGGAGATTAGAACCCCTTCTGAAATTATTTTATAAAACTAACGAGTTTAGTAGCACGCTTGAAAACACAAATATAAACTAAACAACATGTCACCGAAGGGTGTTTATAGAATTCCTTGCTCCTGTAATTCTGTATACACTGGTGAAACAGGACATTCAGTAAAAGCTCGCATCTCTGAATACCAGCGGTGCCTCACGTCGGGTCTCGTTTCATCATCAGCCATCGTCTAGCACCAACGCGATACCGGCCATAAGATCCATTCCGATAAAACTTCTATTATCTGGAAATCCTCATTCATTTTTAGCAGAAAGATTCGTGAAGCTATTGAGATTTACAAACACTATCACCTTCCCCCCATGTGGAAAGCGCTAATTTCTAAACCACACCCACCGCCCTCTACACTCAACTGCGACGACACCTGCCTACAAATTTTGCCTTCCTTCTTCCGATCGGTAGAAGAGTTGCGCCTCTGGCGTGGTTCACATATTGGGTTACCGTGCTCTTTTGCTTACCTCCTGATCAAGCCTCACGTGAAAGTTGGCGAAACGTTGAGTTTTTCTATCTCAATAACGACGCGTTCCAAGCTCGGAAGTCGTTCGTTACATAATGTAAAACTCACTTCGTGGTTGATGAAGAGCAATCTTAATGAAGTAACTTTTAGTTTAGTGATACAGTTATATGCTGCAGTTGCTTCATCAGATGGAATCAAACAATTTTCTTATTTTGGGATAGGTCACTTGTAACCAATGTTTGACTGGGGACCGAAAAAGCATCGAAACAAGTTTTAAAACTCTTTTTTTAAGAAAAACATCCCTTCACTTGAGGATGTAGAGCAGTGTTTTTATGTATTTTATTTTTGGTTTTGTAGTGCTTTTTCTTATATGTATAAGTCTACTACTGTGTAACTATTAAAATACATATGAGTATATCTATCTACAGTACATTTAAACATTTGTTTACAAAATGTGTTTTAAACATGCCAACCCTGGAATAAAGAGATTTTATTTATTCGGGGAAATTATCTCACTCGGCTTTTCCTTGTGAGCTAAAGTTTTCCCCTTTTGGATAAACTGCCTCTTTGTTCACTTGTACCATAACTACGTATTTTTCGTATATTTTTTTATTGACCGGGACTGGGAGCAAACGAGCGACTTGACTACACTACTACACTTGTTTTATTGATTTTTTTCAAATCTAAAGACATTTTTACAGTTATTAAATATTATATATAGTATTTGAAAGATGTCTCTAAACCAAAGCAATTTTATTGCTTTCGTGAAATTTTAAGTTTAGGTTAAGAATTGTGAAAAGAACAACTCCTACATGAAGTGATTTAAGGAAATAGAAAACTAATAAATGTCCTTATTCGTTTCGTGCAGAAACTTGATACTTTGCACAAATGTTTGTCCTAATTTCTCTGTAGGAAAAAGCATAATTTTATTTTTATTAAATGAAATCAACAAAAGGTTGCCGCAATAAAAATGGAAAAATGCTAATGCCAAGATATTTTTATGTAGTCCGAAAAGAAGTGTCAATTAAATTTAATTCTGTGCATAACCTTACGTTATTGTTATAGCATAAGTAGTTGATTAAAAAAAAATGGTCAACATTTTTAGTGTATGACTAATGTGTAAAATTTACTTGTAATAAATGGCGATAGTAACACATTTAACGCAGCTCGGTTTCAGAGCTGGCAAACGTAGTAATTAACCATTTCACTTGATTTCACTGCGAGAACAACTAAACAGTAAAAAGTTTTGAGGGTATTAGCTTGCTGTATAATTAGCCCCAACTATTTCTCTGGAAATGCTAATTTATGTGCATAGGTTATGTTTAATACCGGTTTAGTGATTTCATTCATAATGAAAGCATGCGCCCATCCCCTGCTTTTTATGTGCTAATGCACGCAGCTTTCGTTGGCCGCACACACTACAAACTGCATTAATAACGTGCAAATCCCGAAAAGCCTTGGGCCCAAATCCGCCAAATATGAGCGGATTCCGCTCGGCCGACCGTGAACGAGTGCAGCCCGTGATCTCATACAATTATCGAATTTGGCAATTCTTCCGCGGCTTTATTTATAATCGGTGAGTCAATATGTGACCCAAGTAGTTAGTAGGTTACTTTGTGTTTACAGTTATTAATACTTCATGGCTAGTTTTGAGTCACACTATTTTGTCGCGACCCAGAAACGTGAAATATGGCGATTGTCCGGCCCATCCTTTTGTTACACTTCTCATACTGAATTCCTTGCAGACGGAGCTCAGCGAACGACTACGACTCCGGAGGGGGCGCGGAGACACCAGCGAAGACGATGAGGGCCTCCCTCGCAGCCCTTGCTGCAACTCGCCCACCGCCACAGAAGGCCTCCTGGAAAAGACTGCTGTTAAAGTAAGTAAGAAGTCAGATTGATCGTTCGATGGCGGTTGTTTTGCCTGACAGAAGCACAAAACTATTTTATTTTTTCTTGGTATAAAGATGAATCGCTTTGAAGAAAGAATATTCTAAGTATAATTCCAACCGCCTAGTCACAGCCCTCGGTCGTTTGAAAACAACTACCCCATCGATGTTTCAATTTTGAGAAAAGTTGATCGTCGTCTGGGGCCAAATGTGAGGGAGTAGGGTACTTGTTGCACTATTACACAAGGATTGTGCACTATGATTTGCATAATTAGTTTTCTCCCTGTGTAGTCTAGAGTCGCCGCGTATGAAAATGCAAATTCATGCTGCTTTTATGTTCAAAATGACATATTAGAACTATTCTTCCATTGCATTATCATCTTTTTTTTCTTTCTTAACTAGATGAATGCTTAGTTGCTGCTGGCTAACGGGTAAAGATGTAGATGTAGTACTTGAAAAACAACTATTTATTTATTTTTTCAGTGGTTAATATAATCACACACATAAATATATACATGCAGTATGATACACAAATGCACAACTGTTTGTCACATTAAAAAGCGCCCTGATATTTCGACAGGCCTCTGTGAATTGAAATGCTAGATGACTTGTAGACACAGAATGCCAAATTTCGTAAACCGAATGAATGAAACTGAATGGAATAAACTGGAATAATGCCCCGATGGTCTGCGCTTATATAGCTTCTCGTCAATTCTGTCAGTGAAGGAGGGTTTATTGCTTCGCGGTGTCCGGATGTACTCCCACTTTCTCGATACTGCAATTAGGCGTTACGCCCCGTTTGTATGCCGGAGAATTGGAATTGCTTTATTATCTTCTTGTTGAAGCTGAACGAACGTCTTCTTGGCGAAAGTGTTCGGTTGCTATTCTCCGAGCGCCTTTGCAGCCACTAGATTTTATTAGTCATCTATTCCACGGGCGGTCAATGGGATTATAAAGGGATAACAAACAGCACAATATCTGAGTGATATGCTGTGTAGTGGAAGAAATATTTGGAGAAAACAGATTTACTTCAGGAATGCTGTTTTTGGTTATTCCAGTTTATGGAAACCATAATTGTAAAGAGCATGCTTGAACGAGAATCGAATTGAAACGTGGCCATCCAAAAGTTAAAATTTTCCAATTTAGAGGTGTTGGGTTTTTTTAATAAAACGAATGTATGATGCAAATTTTTGACCGAGGGCTTCGGAAGGGCTACGACAAAGCATTGTTAGCTGTTGGAAAAGTTTAGCTTTTGAATATGTATATCAGAAACGTCCATGCCAGATAGATCGCAAACTGTAATTACAAAGAGTAGCGACGGTACGAATGTTAATTTTATTTTTATACGTTCGCTGCTAAAAATTGTAAGTATTTGTATTATCCCCAGTATTTGTTTTGATTTACAATTTGAATATAGCAAAAACATCTTTGGTAAAATTATAATTTAGAAAAATAGAACGTGTTACACCATACCAAATTATTAAAAAAATACTACTATCTGTTATGTGCCTGATTGTACCTTATATAAGAAGATTATGACGTCTACCATGTTTCTTAAGCGACGATCTAAGCACTACATTATGGATAGATTCTTCTATGCAGACAGTTTATGGTCTATGACTAAACGAACCATCATCTAGCATATTTGTCATATATTCCTGTACATTTTTTGTCAATCATTCGTTCTTTTAGAGATACTTCTATCACAGCTCTCTTTTTTTCATAATAACAAATTGCAACAAATAAATATATAACAACTCCTTTATTAGCTCAAGTTTGAAATCTGATAGCGTACAATAATCGGTACGAAACTAGAAAAAGTTCACGTAGCATTGAAGGTAGGTTTGGAGGAAACCGGTACATTCAGTTACAATATACTCGGTTTAATGCGGATCAGTCACTGATGGAAACTTTGTTATTGTTTTATAATAATTTGTTATATAACACACTTGTACCATAGATAACTGTTAGAGGTTTTTCTAAAGTATAATAATTGTTCTTAGTTTAAATGAACAAAACTCTACCTAAAATTGTAATGGATATGTAAGTATACAGTCTACTTGAAATCGGGTGTCACTGTAGTTACTGTAAACATTCGCAAAAAAATTACATATATTCCTTCTTCATTCACATAACTATAAAAACAGTTACGCATGGAGTAGTATAAAACAAAGAAAAATTATCTTTAGCAACGATATAGTAACATGTCGTGGTTAACTCGTCAGATTACCACATAAAGCGAAATTTAGTACCTAGTAATTTATTGCAGGCGCACGTAAATTGAAAACTTCATTTGGCTTAGTAGGCGTTAAAAACAATGAAATCGTTTAAGTATTTCTTAAAATTAGTTTTGTAACGACACGATGCGAGTTATATGCTACAAAGTTAATTTACAAACTAAAATTAATTTAAACTTTCTATTTAAAGGATTGGAGTTTCCAATAGATTTTTTAATATGGTCAATTGCTCAATATTCTGTTTTTATATTCCTAAAATATATTTGTGACATTTAATCACATAGATTATCTAAATTGTGTACACGGATAGCCTATGATGTTTATTTGAAAAACGTACAAATTGAATATTCAAAGCAGAGAAATCTGGTGATACACACAATTATGATTTCTTTTTTTTTTTTTTTTGAAAAATTGCTGAACTTTTTTTATATAATATTCCAAGATTTACCCAATCTCGATCGGAGACTGCCCAAAACGCCTGGACCCTCTCGATCTCGAAAATTCTCGAAAGTTGATTCTCGATCTCAAACTCGAAAATTCTCGAACGTACGATTCTCGATCTTGAATTCGAGAGTCTCGATTCTCGAATTTTAAATATGTGCTGTGCGTACCGAATTGATGCTGCATTTATTTTAGGGTAACCCTTGTGAGAGTTTTATAAAAAAATGAAATCAAGTTCTATAACTGTTCTATTTGGTTATTATGCGACTTTTAAGAATGATATTGAAAAACTGTGGAGATTGAGAATTTAGTTAATCATGTATCGAGTATTCGAGAATTTGACTAAGTTCGCTCGTTGCAAATATACGAGATAGAAAAATGTCAATCTCGATCTGGAATTTCAAAACGAGATGGAGAATTATCTTGTCTCGGCGCGGCGGCCGATTCTACTGCGTTTTTTATGTGGGTTTTAAAAATGTATTATCGTCAACCTCGTTTTACCTTTCGGTGTAGAGGCTGGTGCCTTATGTGCTTGCAACTGGCGGTACAATGTTCAGCTTGCCCCGGATTCGGGATACAAAGTTGGAGCGCGCCTTTTGTGCTTGCACAGCAACCATTGTGTGAAGCGTGTGTCATGTTGATGTGTTGACCTTGTTGCTCTATCTCTTAGGTCTGTGGATCTGAGTAGAGCACAGTTAATTTGGTGCCACACTGTGAATGGTGCCCGATTCCAATCGCCAAGGTTACGGAAAAATTTCGACCCCCGCGGGATTCGAACCGAAGACTTGCTTACTAGCAAGCCTAACGCTACCCAACTGCGTTACCCGGCTTGTTGGGTTTTAAAAATATTATCAAACAACTATCGAGATCTAGAATTTGGTTAATCTCGTTTGGAATATTCAAGAATTAGATTAATCTCGTCTCGAAAATTGAGATCGAAAAATGTCAATCTTGTTCTCGAATTTCGAGACGAAACAAGACGAGATCGATAATTTTGGCGTCTTGGCGGCATCACTAGTAACGACATATTGCCAATGTAATATTAAAATTCCGGCAAAGGAAAATGTGCACACCACGCTGCACTGTGCCATCTTAAATACAAATTAAAATAGAGTTTAATCAAACATATGCCAATTGTTTTTGAAACTTGAGGTAGAATGTCTTAATTAAATTTGATTTTTAAGCTAGATATGTATTGAATAATCGAAAGTTGTTTTCAAACTGTTTAATATAAAATTAAGAGTATTTCCTAAAATTTACTGGGATTGCTGTCGTTTTAATTGATTAAATGTTAAAGGAGAAAATTGAAGTTCCTTCCAAAGTTCGTCCGCATTTAAATGTCTTGTTAAATTTTACGTAGGCATTGAAAAAGTCTGTAAAAACGTTAATCGCCATATATTAATATTCGCTTGCAAACTATTCAATTTGTGATATTGAAAGTAATTTATAGATTTGTAAACCTATCCAGAAACAAAATTTAGAAAACGAACATGATGGAGATCAGAATATTTTTGTTGAAACCCAATTTCAATCAGTTTTTTGTAACGGTTTGTAATGTGTTAAACGCTACTATCCCATGAATTGCATTATTTGCACAGCAACGATTGGAGATCTGGAAAAGCATTCGTGATAATAAGCGGTAAGGCAGTTGGTAAAATGAGATGGAAAACGGACATTTTATACCCAGCTGTTTATGTTATCATATAAACTATTGTTGTATTGTTTTGTTGACGATAAACGTAATATTATTCAGTACACGCGAAATATACAATCGAATAATAGAACTGTCGCTAGCAGTTTATCTCGTTGCAACACACCATTTCATTCTTATTCAGGTATCGAGGCTTGGGCAAAATATTGCGAATTGAGCTTTCCATAAGTTTATTGTAGTTGGATGTTCAAAAGCTTGATTATTAAATGTATGGAGATGAAATGGACAAAACTAATGCGCAGAAATCAGCTTTCAATTTCTATAAGATTTGACAAAAATATGTAATGGTTAATGTATGTACAGTAGCGGAATTAAAAATCCGGTCATTTAAAATGATTTAGTGTATATCTTACTTTACTTTGCTTATCATTATCACGTTACCTGGTGAAATTAGTCAAAGTCAAAATAATTAAAGTACATTTTTTTTCTATATCTAATAATTTTCAAGGTCAACTTTCTAGGGGATAAGTTGCATTCCTGCAGGGTCCCTAGTTTTAATAATGTTGGTACATAGATTTTTAGTTCTTTTCTTCCACTAAAAAAATGATTGTCATTTTGACAGATATGTCATAATTTAATATTGCTTGCTTCATTTTTGCATTTAAAATATTTCTTGGTTTTCTTTTTTTATCCGATTTTATTGATGATGATGATTCCATGTTAAAAAAAGAAATTTGTCAAGAGTTCAAATTAAGAAACTTTGACTTTCAAAGTTGACACATAACCATAATTTTGAAAAAGTTCTACCAACACGAGGTATAAAAGTTTCCTAGCGTTTTAATCACATATCTACCAACATTGTAATACTTTGACAGTTATTATAGAAAAAAACGTACTTTACTCGTATATGACAGCATGCCTCATTGTTTAAAACTGTCAATTGCTAACCTAGAAACTGAAAGCCCAATTTACATTACCAAAAAATTGCAAAAATCCTCTATAAGACTCGCCCGGACTTTTAATTCCGCGACTGTACATATTTGTAAGATTTATACAGTGCACATTTTAACAATAAAATATATAGGTTACAGTTATTTTGAAAACTATTTTGATGTTGTAACCATTGAACTGCGTGCAGGTTTAAAGTACTAATAAATACAGAGCAAAGACCAGCAAGATTCCTAATTTTATTATCCTGACCATCTCCAAATGGAGTTATTGTCTGTTTAAATTCAAACTGTAAATACGATAAAACAAAGATTGGCTTAATTAGTTAGACATCTATTTTTACATAACTGTAACATTGTGAAGCACTCGTATCGACTATTTGCATAACCAGTGTATCCCAGGAAAATGAAACTAGCATGGCAGCTGCACTATTTTGTTCATCTAACCAACTCGACAACAACGAGATACAATCTAGCTAATGAACTACAAAAATTGGTACACTCTATTCTAAGGAGCCTATTAATGATTTTCAGATAGACTAATTAGTATTTTAGCTTTCCCGATTAAAAACATAGAGCGTTGATACTGAGTACTAATTGCATTGCCTTATTCCATATACATACATGCAATATAGACGCAGCTTCTGATAGAAGTTAAATCCAGGCAGATTATTTTTAATATATTCTTTGTAAGTACAAACATTTTATAAACTTGAGCGCGCCCTTTAGTAGAGAGGTTTCCTTGTTCTGGCTGCCTTTGTATTTGTGCTCTTTCCCTGACTGTGTGCAAAATTAGTGCATGAAAGTGTGTGAATGTAGCTCATTACAATGCTAAAACTGTCTCATTCACCAGCTCGAACCCGCGAATCGATGTGTAGACCCTACTTTACGCAATATACGTTCCGAAACATAGGGGTGTCCCAGAAATGAGTGCACAAAAAACTGCAGCATTAGAAATGAAGCAGAAGAAACGATCACATCTGGCGGAAAATTTTTGATAAAAAACAACAATCGCCATAGAAAAATTATGGTTATGGGTAATTCGAAAATCCCAATAGGACTTGCCATACATGACGCAAGGCAAAGTTACCCCTAAGAAGTTATGCATGGAGAGCAATTACAACTTGTACTTCAGAGCATCCTTTGCAACTTTAAAAAGAATCAAACACTTTTAGAGAGCGTCATTATCGTAAGACCTTCCAGCGTCTTTGGATTGTTTTCTATTGAGTCTGGTTTGCTCAATAATATAAATTTTGATAACTTAATTACGCAATTTGCAAATGCCAAAGTCCGACATGCGGCTGTGAAAAAATCAAGTATTTTTTACTCAAGGAATATACAGGGTGTAACTTGAATACGTCGAAATATTTCAGGGTGGTCTTCCTTTCCAATTTTAAGAAATGAAGTTGAGATAAACAAGTGTCCAAAAATTATTCGTTTTCGTAAATAATATCGTATTTTTCTTATAACTTCCTTATCAATGCAGCTACTTAAATCAAATTTAGTACACAGTACGATATAGGTCTACTTGCGCCCGACTCATTTACGCCCCACTCATTTGCGCCCCAGAAAAATATCAATAGTAATTAAGGTATCATTTGTGACCTTGCTTGCAACGCATTAGTCATCAAGACACCCAAAGTTGGCCGACTAGTAAGGCGGTATCCTACTTGCAAAATAGTTATAAAAACATTTAATAATGTTTCCGCTTAGCTGCCCTAACTTCTATGCATTCCTGTTGGTACTTTAATAATTCATATTATTGTACACATTAGCACATTTTCTCAGCGTGTCCGTTATAAATGGTACAACCTTTGTATTTTGTTGAGATAGCAAGTTATCCGCCCTCCCTCATTTTTTTTTCTAAAATTAGATGAAAATTATATAAAATATAAAAAGTTCGTTAGTTTAGTTAGTATATTGTTTAATTCCGATAACATTATGTTCAAAAACTAGGTAGCTGACACTCGACTCAAATGCGCTAATCTGTACCAATTGTACCATAATATGAATTATTAATCAATATATTTGACACCGGTGTAACAACTCTTATTAAATTTTTAAAATAAATCTCAAATAAACACAAAAATTAAAGTACCAACAGAAACGCATAGAAGTTGGGGTAGTTGAGTGAAACATTGTTAAATTTAGTATTTTTGTAATAACTATTTTCCAGGTTGGAGACTGCTTCATTAGTTGGCCAACTTCGAGTGTGCTGATAAGTAATGAGCTGCAAGCATGGGCGCAAATAAGACCGTAATTATTATAGATATTTTTCTGGGGCGCAAATGGGCTGAAAATGGCGGTGGGCGCAAATGAGCCGGGCGCCAGTAGGCCGACACCCACAGTACGCTTGGATAGGACCCCTTAAAATGTTACATTTTTAAGCTCTACAATTAATGTTAGTGGTGGAGATATGGCTAATTGGTGCTATACATTTCGATATCATTTTAGGTTGTCATTTAATTCATTTGTTATCTCTCGTCGTTTCTTGGTAAGTTTGATTTTCTAATTTTTCATCACTTTTGTAAAAAGTATCAATTTAATATTGAATTAGAGAAATCAAATTTACCAAGTAACTCTGAGGTATGGCAAAAATCGAACAGCCACTTTCTGTCTAAATACTGACTACGCACAGTCCAAGTGTACTGTATAAGAAATTTGGTTTAAATAGCTGCACTAATACGGAAATTACAAGAAAAATACGATATTTTTTAGAACACTCATTAACGCCCACATACATCGAAAACGAAAACATTTTGGCCACTTGAATATATGAACTTTTTCTCTTCAAATTGGCTAAAAATACCACCCTGAAATGTTTCGACGTACTTGAGTTACACCCTGTATTTTAAGAATTTTGTTTCGTTTTATTTATTTATTACCTATTTTAAATTTGTTCGTATTATCATTTCGCTTTTTTAATGTTTTGTTTTAAAAATAACTACCCTAAATTGGTTTTTTATTATAATGTATATATTTTATGTCTGTTCCAATGTTTTTGATTTTTAATAAAAAAGTAGAAAGTAAAAAGTGTGCATGTCGTAACAGACACAAAACTTGTATACTTTAAAAAATGGGGCGGCAAAAAAGTAAAGGTGAGCATTGGCCGCATTTTTTTTCTGAGCATTTTTAAATTTGATTAAAAGACTACGTTATCCGACCCAGACGAGCCGACCTTCAGAAGGATACAGCTGCTAAGGAAACAGAATGGCAGAATGTTTTGCCCCTTTTATGGCTTTTCAAAGCTAACAAGATTTTTCAATATTGCCGTGATTTACAACAATACTTTGAAAAACAATAATTAATATGTGAACAACAGTAAAGTAGAAAGCAGTGACGCATATAATTTTTAATTCAGCAAGGCATAAACCGATTTTCATAATTATTACAGAAACTGTGTTAACTCATTGGCTTTTTTGTGCGCTTATTTCTGCGACACCCCATATATTCCTATAATTTTTTTAGTACAAACTTTGATAAGTTATTTCGAGATGCAGACTCCCCTCTTGCTTCGTTGTCACCAACTGAAAAAAGGTTCCCGCTAGAAACATTATATGCATTTCAACGATCTGACTTTGGCAAGGTAACTTTAAAATAGCAATCTTGTCAGGAACGAGGAACTTTTAATATCATATTTTCCAAATCCTCAGTTAAAATATGTGTCATTCGTGGTGTCTCGATAATTTCAACAGTGTGCCAATCGATCATATCGATGTAGTAGTACCCAGCGTTGAAATTTGAACACCCGCATAGGCTCCTGATTATCACTTGGTGCTTTGCGCATGAAAATCCGCCGTAAACCTAATCCCCGAATATATTTTCATTCATCAGCTAATATCGCCAACAGAATATTTAGGGATGGCTGAAATACGCATTTCTTTGTAATACTTGATCCACTATATTTCTGAGTTCCTCAGATAAGGAACGAGACGCCTTGGCGATTCCAAATAAATGTTTAGATCCGTACTTACAGTTAGATTTTACTTTTATCTCGAGCTCGCTAGAAGAAACCTTGATGAATATTTTGCTAAAGTTACAGTTATATTGATAGTACTGTTGGCACTTGTTTCTAGGATTGTTAGTTTTTCCATCCAGCTTTTGCATGATATATGGCATTTAAATGTAATCTTTATGATAGTACCTTCACATCTAAGTGCATTCAATTCGTCCAAATTGTAATTTGTACTAGAATTGGTTATGTTATTTTAAATTTTGGAGTTGACGTGATTTCCCGTCCTGTGGCTATTTTAGTTTCGAATGCTGTCGCTGCTTGTAAATGTGCGACGCAGTCGATTTCGGTTTTTAGTCCCACGCAATACCCTTTGGGGACAGGCTGCGTGCCGTTGTGGGCGCTTCTCACCAGGCACTTGTACAGTTGGGCTGGTGATTCCTTTTTCGGGTATGTATTTGGAGAAGGCTGGCGTTACTTTCGAGAAGAATGGTCCGGGCAGTCAAGCAAACAAGTCTACGTAAGGAATCGCGATACGAGCAGCCGTGAATTTTAGTGTCGTGTTCGCCGAAATCGATAAATTGCTGGATCTAAAGCATCGTCAGTTAAACTCCGTTGAGGGGAAAATAGTACTATTCGATAGTTCTGTCGTATTAAATTACACATTAAAACTTAACGCCTTAAGACTGCCCGGTTCCACCCTTAATCGTTCCCTTAGCTTGCAAACTGTCCAATAAGGGAAGATCGTGGAGCTTTTCAGTAATACAGGTTGGATTGTGACCAGTCTAATAGGTTTTGTCAGTTTTGTCGCCGTTGGTCATTTTCCGAACTACATCTTCCTGTGTAGCATGTGAGTTTAATATACATGTTGTTATTTGGTACAATGTCTCTAAATGAATTGATACGACGACATGCATGAGATTTCATGGGCACATTAAGCGTTAATAGGTGGAAACAAGATAGATACACAGCTCTTCGATTTCAATGACATCATCCACGCCGAGGGAAGTATTTGTAATGCAGTAGTTCCCGTCAGCTTATTATTATTGACGTTCTGCGCCCTTCTCGAATTAAGTTAGATAGAATCCCTTATGCTTTTTAGAATAAGCTCGCCCCTCTCTCCTACTTGCGCCCTTTTCGCTTGTTAACAGGTAATAAGTATCCTTTCACCCGTAGAAAGTTCTTTAAGAAAATCCTGACATTTAGAGCACTTTCAGACGCTGTTGTTACGTGATCCAGATATTTTGAACGAGGCTTTGAAGTTAAGACAATGTTCTTCTATGACAATTTTCATGTAATATTGGGCGTTCTTTTTTTTTCTCGTGCTGAATTGTGTTGTCCTTCCCACAGTCGAAACAAATGCATTGGATTGTTTTCCTTTGCGTTCTCGGAGTTCTGTTCGTGTTTTAGTGTGTTCTCACCTAATTTTGCTTCTATGTACTATTTTTGATAGATTTTCTTTTGTTATGATTTGCAAATCCTGGAGAACAGCACTCACTAGTATTGATAAATCCGAAATCCGTATTCGATCAAATGCTTGGGCTGGATTGAATAATTTAATTCGTCTTCCAGAACCTGAAGAAAAGGGATTTTGGACTCATGTTACAGACTCTTCTACAGAAGTTGTGATACCTGAAATTATAGAATGCCATTCTCACTAATCTCAGTAGAAGTCAATATCACTTCAGGTTTGTTTGTCTCTATGTCCGGATTGTCATATATAGAGTTTGGCTTTTCTTGCAAAATTCTGACGAATTTGTCTTTTTTTATCAATATTAAAAGTTGCCATCATACGAACTGTTTTTTGATCCCTGGAAAATCTCCTTCTTATTTAGACCTTTTATTTTTGCATTTGCTGGCAAATGTATCAAACAATTTTTTCAATTAGTTCTCTGAATGTTGCTGCATTCTCTTGAATTTTGTTATTCTTTTCTATATCCTTCTTTATCCATTTTTCATTAAGGTTCGCTATCAAGCTCCAACCTGTTTGATCAGAAATTATTAGAATTGATCGGACTCTGTACATATTTAAGGTTAAAATAAATGTTTTCAGTAAAAAGAGAAGAGGAACATCAAGATCATATTATTGCAAATGTTTTTAATCACTAACTAGTTACCTCAAAACACGTCGTTCTGGTACTACAGGTGTGTTGGGAAAAAAGCGCTCCACTCTAATATTGATATAAAAAAAATTGATGCGTTTTATCCTACATATTGAGGTATCACTTACTAAACTCTTGCTTATATTAATAACGAAAAAAAAAGAACAAAAAACGAAAAATGGCGAAACCATTTCATATAAAAATGTTTTTTTAAAAGCTGCTTTGAAGAATTGTTTTTAATCGTGTTTTCAGTTTGCATTCATTTTATAACAAAATAAGTAATGCGTCATCTTGTTTACTTGAAATTACTAAAAGTTTGTTTCTTCTTGCTTAGAATTGTAACTACAAAAAATTAAATTAATGAACTGCAATAGCTGTAGCGATACACGTAACTGAAGAAGCATTCTAATATTCTAAATAAAAACTAAGGTAATGAATGATCACCGAAAATTTCATCTAGTTTCAGAATATGTCCCAATGGTGCTTGGTTTTATCTCGAATAAAGCAATAATAGACGATTTAAGGCATATCACGTACAGACTTACACCAAACACGATTACCTTCACTACCGATTAGCGATTTTGACTAGCTTATAAAGCATACAAACACGAGGGCAATATAGTTGCTAATAAAAAGACTAATTGCAGTTTAATGAAATCGTGATTTTCTTAATAACATTTGAGTGACTGTACTATATAGCTAACAAAATTAAAAACTTCAAAAACTAAATTGAGCAACGTTTAGCTCACAAAGAACTATTATTTCCTTAAATCGTAAATCCAAACAGTCTTAGATACTACTTTATCCAAGATAACCCAATAGCAACCTGATTTGAATTTAAATGCCGGCTCCACGTTCCCCAAGTGACATTGAATATCCACTCTGGTCTTTGTTTTGATGGTTTCTAAATAGTAGCGTTAGGCTAATTTAAGCTCTTTCTAATGGCACTCAGGTTTGCCCTTGGCATTTCCGAGATGCTCTCTTTTCTTCCATAAACATATAATTCGCTACATCTAACTTTTAAGATAACAAAGTTGTAGATGTTACGTCGAAGTAGGTCACGCCGTAGGACACGGATTAGCAACTTCTATTCTCTTTAAACTATAATAATAGCGCCATTATTTGTATTATGCTGTAGAAACATCATTTTGCAGTTTTAATTGTGGGTAATCAAAACAACGGCATAAACAAGAGGTTGGAATTTCACCGGTTTCTTGTGAACCACGCGAGATTGTTTTGTAAAATTGAAATTAAAAAATTAAATACATATTTTGCGCGTTTTCGAAGAATTAGTTTCGCATATGAAGAAATGATTGGAATTTTTTTTTAATGTTGGTTTAAAATTAAATTCGAAACTTTCATTTTTTCATTATCTGCAGCGTGTAGTGCAAAATTTTTTCTGGCGTAACTAAGTTATGTTTGTAACTATTGAAAAAATATTCGGTGCTCTTTTGAATGCAGTACTATAATATAAATCAAGCGCAAGATTTGTGTAGACCTAATTCGTGTATAAATTTATGTAAATGTACAACTTGAAATCACATTTTCCCACTTCGCACAGTGGGGGTTCGTCATAATTTATGTTAAACGAGGTGGGTTGGATAAGTGGCAAGTAAATTGATTTAAGTAAATAGTTTGGCTAGAAATTAAATTAGCAGCTCCGTCTGAAGCTGGAGAAGCAGTTGTATTACTCTTATTAGGTTTTGACACTTTAAATACATCTAAATTAAATATCTCAAATTTGCCAAGGAACGGTGACGTTAATAGTTCTGGGGACCAGTTTATCACGTTTCAAGAAATAGTTGCTTAAATAAATACTGACATTAATAACTTCAATCTGAAAAAATCGATTTCTCAACCAGTCTAAGGTTACTAGACCTTCAACTGACAAGTTGCGACAACTTATCCACTTTTGAAGTGAAATTAAAAGAGACAGTTGCACTTCTCAAAGTACGTCATTGCTGAATATAAGTAACACTTTAGATAAATGCTGCATGCTGAATATAGCAGTAACAACATAGTTCAGTGTGGTAGTAGTACTATTAACCTCACACCTGTCAATTTGACATTGAGTTGTCACAACTTGCGCAACGTAAGTTGTAAGATCAAGTAGCGTTACATGGAACAAGGAAACCGGAATAATTTTATTAACTCTTCGTCTACAGATGTTTCGAAAATCTCTTATTAGATTTGTTATTATAAACAAGTACTATTACAAATACTAGTACCGACTGTATACGTGCCGGGGTTCTAAGTGAACTACATATTTATATGTTTTGGCGAAGTTACCAAAGGTCTTGTGTAATTCTTTTTAAATAGGGGAATTGAAGATATATCTCAATGACATGATTGTTAACAAAACCATCTAGGTCGGAAAAAGGGATCCGAAAAATCTACGCAGCATTTGAAGGAGAAGTAGCAGCTGTGAGCTTAGAAGTGAATTAAAACAAAACAAGATTTGTGGGAAATTTATTAGACAGGCCATGCAGAAGAGATGGACAAGAATAGAGTACCAAGAAGAATTTTGAAGAGCCAAATATGGCATGAAGACGAAACGAAAACCCAGAGGAAGATGAAGGAACAGCATTGAAGAAGATTGCCAAACAACAAAATATAGAAACGATTGGAGGCTAAGACTGCGAGATATCAAGGTCTGAAAAAAGACCAGAACAAGAAGAATAAGAACATAATTTAATTTCATTAAAACAATTTATATCATATACTAAATTATAAAGAAGCCACGTAACGCAGTTGGGTATGCGCTGGGCTTGCACTAAGCAAGTCCCCGGTTCGAATCCCGCGGGGGCCTGATTTTTCGCAGCTTTGGCCATTGGAATCGGGCTCGGTGAGACCATTTACATTTGGGCACCAAATTAGCTGTGCTCTACTCAGAATCACAGACCTAAGAGATAGAGTAACAAGGTCAACACATCACCATGACACACACGCCACACAGTTGAGCATTGTACCGCCAGATGCAAGCGCATAAAGCACCAGCCTCTACACCGCAAGGTAAAACGAGGTTATCGATAATACATACTAAGTTATATAACTACGAATTTTAAGAGTTGTAATCCATCTCCTAAGATTTTTAAGAGGGTTTTACAGTCTAATCCGGAAAATATTAGTTACGATACATTGTAGTAAAGTTTTTTACGTGGAAAGAGGTCAATGCAGAATATCAATTTGCGATTGTACTTCCAACTAGTTAAAGTAGTTCGCTCGAAACATATTCATGAAGAGCCTGTTAATGACAGATAGCGTTGCATTGGAAATTCTTTAATTATAGAGCCGCACGTAGTGGTTATTGCATTTCATTTCAGTTTTTACCTGTCGGTTTGCCGATTTCAATAGCAAGCGTATTCGTACAACCATATGTTGGATTTCAAAAAGGCTCGTGGCTCTTTTTAAGTAATTTATTTTATATGTCGTGCATATAATTAAGTTTTGCATTACACAGCAGCTCTTTTTTTAAGTAGGAGCCAAATGTGCGCCACGCATTCGTTTACAGAATTATTTGATTGGAACTAGTACGCTTTAACTCTGCTGTAAGTCTTATAAACTACAGCTTTATAAATATGGGCATTTCTAAACTTTCTGCTCAAGTGAACTCTTATCAAATCATATCGATTTACATACGCAAAACAGAAAAAGCTTTGAATCGTCTTTATTTGCGGTGGTACAGGCGAAAAACTGATTACTACCTAAACTACTAAACCTGAAAAGTGCTCACGAGTAGCTGCAGTGGGATATGGGCGGGATTTTACTCTGAAAGCGTATGTGTTTTTGTGTAAAAGTCAGTGAGATGGTGACTTAGAAGATGATTATTATTGTTTGATCACCATCCTGGTGAATTGGGAGATTGCCGGAACGGTCCTAGAGGTTCTACCAGGGGAATCTTCGGTGGAGTTGGGGCAACTCAGTTTCCTAATATTGTTTCGTAATTCAAAATACTTATAACAGTACATATGATCGCCACCAGCTGAATACCAGGATCTCGATAATGATAAGTTCAATTTCCTAAAAGGGATTTAGAAGTTACACTTGTTGCAGAACGCGGAAGGCGACATTGCCTTGCTAACAGGATACGCCCCAAAACATATTTCACAACTGTAATATACTTGTCAAAACAAACTCAAACATGATCGGTCATTTACATACGCAAAATTCTATGCTAAAATCAGGAAACACATTACAGAAATAACCAAAATAGCCTATGCAATATAATATTAACAATAGACACTGAGCTGAGAGCAGTTCAATACGTGCGGCTAAAGTTGAAAATCCCAGGTAGCCACGTAGCCCGAGCACTAGACAGAATGTTAGCCGGACCGGGTCCAACGCCGGCCTGTAAGTTGGAGGCAGAATTCGCCGACCTCCAGATCTGACATGCCTCTAGCTGGACATGAAATCACCACCATAATTTTAGGGAAAACGGTAATGTGAAATTCCCTAAAGTAATAACCTACGTTTTGTGAAGCCGATTGTATCCGATAATTTGTCGTAATTTGCCTGCGCGTCACGGAAACTGCTGTCTTCAAGAGCAATTCGCACACCACACGCAAACATTGCTTCATAGCCCCGGATTGACTACTAGCCAGCAACCTCTCTGCTCTAGGACTAATGTGGAACTGAAGAGCTTCGCGGGATGAGACTAAGGAAATGGCCCTTCCCTAACGTGCGAAATATGGGCGGTAATTTGAATTTTTAAATATTTTTAAATTTTTTTGCTGAGTTAACAGAGGAAGTGTTTGATGTAGCAACTGGCAGACGTCAGTTTCAACTCAATGCGTAGCTTTTTTGAAGCAACGATGGATTTGAATCTGTTAGGTTAATGTACAGGGTGGGCAAATTTCGATGTTTTCATAGGGAAAATCGATATCTATAGGAGATATGGAAAAACGAATCCCTATTCTCGATCTGGCTATAGTCTTTTGTACGAGCAGTACAAAAGCAATTTCTACATTGTTCGGGCATTTTTTTAATAAGAATGCAGTAGTTTACTCAATTCTTTAAAAAAAAATTCGATTCGAGTTACAAGTTGTTTTTTTTTTTAATATGGAACACATATTTAACTATGGCATCATGGGAAAGACTTTCTCGGGAGAGTAATATACAGAATGTTTAAAAAATACGTTCGGATATTTTACCCATTTATAGATCTCATCAATGCAAACAAAACAGTCCTGATAAACATGTGTCCGAAAACGCTTCGTTTCCGAGATACAGGGTGTTTAAAGTTTGTTTTTTATTGTTATCTAAAAAACGCTTTGGGCGATTTTACTGAAATTTTTATAGTTTGTTTATAACTTGATGATGTATCTTTTGGACATATTACAGTTGATCCAATACTTCCAGAGGCGTTCCCATGGAGCCTTTTGTATACGGGGGATATTCGAAAGTACAGTCGGCGTCTTAGAAATCGGGACACGTAATATGTTGTGTTGTAATGTTTGATTCGTTATTATTTTTTTGTATTATTGAAATTTTACTATCAACCAAAAAAGGCAATATTTGGAAAATTTTGTAACAATCAAAACCATAATAACTGCAAAATCCTAGTTTATACACTTAAAAATATGTACATGTAAAATGTATCATAGTACGTATTGTCCCGATTTTTAAGGCGCCGACTGTACCCTTATTTGCCAAAATACATAAAAATTTTATTTTCGGAAGTGGTTTATAATTGAAAGAAGGTGTCAAATATGACATATATTCCGAAAAACAATTTTCACTGATTTTTTCCTATTTTTTTTTCTATGGAAAATGCGATACTCAGTTATTATCGGATACGATAAGTACGTATTGTCAAACTTGAGTTTCGCTCATTTAGCAACCAGAAAATTACGTTAATCGACATCAGTGCTAAAAGATTCTAATTTTTTTGTGTCCAAAGTAAAAAAAACAAGTACGTATCTTCAAACAAATGTAATAACAAACGATCCGAACATCAACAAGAATTCAGAACAAATTTTTAACTGAAATTTTTTAACATATATTTTCAAATAACATTTTTCGTGTATTTTGAGAAATAAGGGTACTTCATTCTTGAGCAATTTTCACCTACCCCATATGCGAAAGGAGATATTTATATTTTGCCAAGATCATTTTTAGTTTGAGAAGATGCAGATACTTTTATCAAGAATAATTTTTTTTAGAAATGGATAATAAAACAATTTTCCATGTGTCAAATTTATGACGGACATTATGAGCAACAATCAAACGTGATTAATTCTGTCAAACAAACTGTCAGTATTGTAACAACGCAATTACAGCTATTTTGTTTATGTTTAATCAAGTATATTTTAAATGACACAAGCCTTAAACTAGAAAACGAAGAAACATTAAAAACTACTTTGAAAATCGTACGACACTCATTAATGACCAATAGAAAAATTAGTTCACGAGCCGTATCCAAGACAACAACAAAATTTCTTGGAAATTTTTTGTTGGTAGACATTATTTCTTTTTAGTGTTTGTGTCGTTACGATTTTCTTACCGAATCTCCATTCGAGCATTAATTCATATCCGGAAATTATTTTTCGTGCATTCAACAACGTCCTAATTTGCCCTCGCGTCCCGCTCGGGCAAATTAATACGACGTTGTTGGAACGCACTCAAAAAAATTTCCGGAAAGAATTAATGCTCTTATGAGATTATATGTGAAAATTGTGAGTGTTGCTATAATTTAGTGAAAATAAATAAACCGGCTCCACATGATATGTATCGCTAGAATGGGAAATACATTTTCTTTCTCCTGATGGCATAACTCGAAATTCTAAATCTTTAAAAAAACTGAGAACGCCACTGCATTCTCATTAAATGGGTGCCTTGAGAACGTGGAAATTACTTTTCTCTATTTTCATAAGTAAGTGAGATATAGGCTAGCCACAAAACGAAAAGCGGAAAATCGAAATTTTGGTTTGAGTCATTAAGCTTTTCTCGAAAAAAGAGATCGTGGTGGGGGGGGGGGGCGTGCATTGCAATGCAAATCGAATGTGATCCATTACCTCCATCGCATATGCCCGATACCCAATAAGACGACGCAAATTACAATATATTTTTTACTACAAACTCAAACATTAAAACCACAACAGACCAGTAATAAAGTTATAGGGAGCAGATGGAAAATAAACAGTAGAATTTAGAACTACATGTAATCATCCATCACAGTAGTATGTTATTCACAGGTCTTCGAACCGTCACACGCAAATATTTACAGCTGTAGCCAGATATTTTTGTTTCATTGATTCAATAAATGCTAGATGAAGATAAAAGTATTTATGGTTGGCGATAAAGTAACCGTGCTTTTGTTTCCCACATCGATCCAAAGAATTATAAATGAAATATCCTGAAAAGTGAGTACATTTATTTTCATTCACTTTTATTGCCGCTGTAATTGCTCCTACTGTCTCGTAAAAGTGTGTATGTAAACAACAACAAATACATACATATTATCTCTAATATCTGTAGTAGAGTTCAATAAAATACACTTGCACCTTCAATTAAAATTCTGTCTTTGCTCATTATTTTTGGCTGAGACTAGTTCACTGAAGATTGGATCCAGCATCTTTGCGGATCTCTTTATAGCCAGTTACGCTCAGTTCAACAAAAATCTAGAAATTCTTAACATGACTGGGATAAATCATGTGGCTTCTTCCTATGTTTCAAAGTCTCTAGAATTTGATCACTATATAATAAAATCCTACTATCGGAGTTCAGAAAATTGTTCCTGATATGTAGCATGGCATCATGCTTTAACCTTGATTATACTAATAAATTGTTTGATCACGCTAAATTAATCCATGCGAATACATTTTAGAATAGCTTAATTCGCCCGTCAATTGTGGGCTATTGCGTATTGATTTTCACTCTTCATCAGTGTGTAAATCGATTATGGTTTCAAAAGGAATTATTTCGTGTTTCCATTGGTTTCCTGTCTATCGCTACTTATGAATGAATTAATTCGAGTGAATTCATACGGTAGTTAACGTTCGGAATTGATATCGTTCCACCGTGTTTGATATTCTACGCCATCTGCCTTAATCCCACAACGTCATTAAGTTTTACCGTTTTCGGTCGATCCTGTTGAACGTTGTGCGATCTACACTTTTATTTCAGTCTACGAGTGGATGTTTTATTAATAGCTTTATCAATGTATTAATATTAGGGCGAGAAGGTGATGCATACTTAGAAACTAACATATCACTGATTGATTTCATGACTAGACGTACTTTCGAGTCTAGTGCTGGTGGAGAGCAGCACTTTGAGGGGGTCACACTCATGTGTGAGACCACGGGGTAAACAAGGTTGAAAAGCGCTGAGATACTATGTAGAGCAAAAAAGATGGAAGCGTCTCAAGAGTAAAATACCCTAACATTTCCAGATATGAATTGAAAAATAGATCTAAATATGAAATTATAGTCATCTATCGAATTGAATGCTCCAAGCCAGACTAACCTTGCGGCTAGTAAAAAACTTGAAAAATTCACATAAAACGAGTAATTTGATAATGCTACTGGTCTTGTGATACCCGATTCTCGGCGAGAAACATTAAATAGAAATAAATATGGAGGTAACATTTAGAATTTAGATGCGGATTTTTTAATACAGTGGTTTTTAGTCTATATGAAGATGTTTTAATGTATGTATTATCGATAACCTCGTTGTACGTTGCGGTGCAGAGGCTGGAGCTTTATGCGCTTGCGTCTGGCGGTACAATGCTCAACTTGACCCGGATTCGGGATACAAAGTAGGAGCGCGCGTTTTGTGCTTGCGTAGCAACCATTGTGTGAGGTGTGTGTCATGGTGATGTGTTGACCTTGTTACTCTATCTCTTAGGTCTGTGGTTTTGAGTAGAGTACAGTTAATTTGGTGCCCAACTGTGAATGGTCTCACCGAGCCCGATTCCAATCGCCAAGACTGCGGAAAAACTCCGACCCCCGCGGGATTCGAACCGAGGACTTGCTTAATGTAAGCCTAGCCAACTGCAATATGCGGCTCGTAGATGTTTTAATACAATTTAAAAATAAATTGTTCATTGTATAACTCCCAGTCAGTCAATAAGAAGAAAGTCTTATCAGCCGAATAATAAAAACGTTGTTAGTTCTATGGTGCACTTATTGTGTTTATTGTCTGTAATTATTCGCTTTTTTTCGTTTAGTATTGTTGTTTTACAACGATTTTTAATGGTTTTCCAACAATCGTGATTGACCAACGTTTATCCAAACAGCGACAATCACGTGCGATTTATATCATAACAAGCGGAAAACTGACACGCACGAGAGCCAAATAAACACGACCGCCTCTAATTTGCTCTGCTGACCCACTAAGATAATTTTGGAAAAGCTCTCGTCGATTCTGCACGAACTTCGATATCGCGGATGTACAACTTTCGGTTTCCGCAGATGACGTTGCAAGTTCACAATAGCGGCTAGTTTCTATTGTTCCAATAGCTATTATTTGATGCTTTAAGAGTTGTATAAACCAGAAGCTGATGCCATTCTATTATAATGCACGTTGCATAAGACAGTTTCAAAGCAACTCCAGTTTAACTGCGAGTATGCTTCAAAAATAGGGAAGTTTGCTGCGAATGCCATATTGCAAGCGTTGCCTCAAATACATTTTTGTCAGATTTCAGGAGAACTGATTACTTTGCGTTATCATTTTGCTCATGCTCGAATGACTGTCGGATTACCCCAGTTATCGCGAGCTTATTGCAAGCCGAGAATAAAAGCATTTTCTCCGGACTCTGAGTAGTCCACTTCAGACTTTCATGAAGTCATCTTAATGTTTTCAGAACGTCAAAGTAGAAAGCTTACAGGTTTTGTCACAAATTTAATTACGTATTTGTAATATTCAGCGCGGAACCAAGGCCTAGTCTGGCAAATTGTGTCCTTCATGGCGTGTAAAGTCGCCCACCTGGTTTCTTCGACCTTGAAAAATTATTATACCTATGTCATTTACCCTGGGCTATTATTATTATTATTATTATTATATGTTTTCAAAGCCTTATTTTATAGCATTAAAGCATGGACCCTTGCTGAAAGGTCACAAAAAGGTGGGAGGCTTTTGAACTGTTGCTTTATAGAAGACCACTGTAAACAACGAAAAAATACCACAGAAAATGGAAAATGAAAACAAAGAGAAGGCGGGACGAAAATTACTTTCATCAAATGTTGGCTGACTATTTTAATTCGAGGCTAATTTATGTTTTCTTGAATTAAAATCCGTTACCAGTATAAATTACAGGCCGAAATTTAAAATCGCCCTTACGGGTTAGGAGTTCTGGCACATATATTCGACTCCAGGAAGACAGTTTCATGTTGTATATTTTCACACTACTACATTTAGCATCTAGTAGAAAATCTCGATCAGGGATGATATTCAGGTGCACCGCCGATGTACCTATACCTGTAATACGGATGCTTGCAGCATCGGGCGCTTGTTAACCGAATGCTAATAAGACCAGTCAGCATCAACCTACGTCAATGCGGACTACAAATACGGTGACCGCTTCTCCAGAGAACGAATTCGCAAGGCATTTGTGGGAAATGATCATCCCAGGCTATCCAGGTGCGCTTTCTGGCTGGATCACTGGATCATTTCGCCGGATGTCTACTATTCCCAGGTATTTAGTATACTATATAGCAGTACCAACTGGGCACCAAACCAACCAAAAACCCCTACAAATCAATGCAGTACTATCAAGTATCAACAAGACAACAGTGTCCAGCTCAGTTGCATAAAGGAACCACATACAACCTCCATCGCAAGACTACTCAAGCAATAATATCTATTGTAGGCCTCTTTCATCCTTTCTACTAATCCACATAATTACTACAAGTAACACTTCAAAAATCATATCAGAGCTCGCGCATTGGACTACAACCCTCTGTGGTATCAATTTTCACATCCACCTATACACATGTTCGGCCAGTCTGTGCAGTCCGAAGTTTTTAGAAGCAACTCCGGCGACTGAAAAGATGATACAACAGAAATGAACATTAATCGTGGATCATTTGAAGAATACTGGGGCATTTTTTATGTTTTCCAAATCAAGCGAAGAAGTGCTTCACTTACTTCACCTAAATATCCACAACTGAATCGTTCGGCAGACCACCAAACCATTTCAGCAGCCAAGCAAAACCGTTCCGTGCTTCCTTCATTAATCAATGCATAAACGAGTTAATGCAGCAGCTTATTACGGTAGATGCAGCTCTTGGTTCGCTGAAACGCGGCGTTGCAGGTGTAATTACGCGATATTGCGGCCAATTCGCGACATGTGGAGCTGCGTGCGAACGGCGCCCCAACGCATTTAACGCATTAATAAACAATTTTTTGCCCGGCGCTAAAAGCGGCGTAAATCGCAGATTTCAGATGCCACAATTTGCAGAGGTTCGCTTGCCGCCACTTAGCACTCCTCTTTCGAGAGCCAATTTCAGCTCGCGGTTTCATTTAATAACGAACGCAGTTTCACATTATTACGGATGTGTAACGCTCATTAGCCTTTGGATGTTTCGCAATTTCCTCACGTATGTCATTACATCATGCTTAGTGGTTAATCATCTAGTATTGTTGCAGACATAATGGAGAAATTTTAGTATGAATGACATCTGCTTCTGCATCCTTTTATTTGCGCCAGCCGTCCAGTTTTTGTTGCAAAATGGATTTGCGGAAACCGAGGAAGCGTCGAACTTGCAATCTTTGCCCTGTTTTATTTACTTCGTTTTTGTGCTCTATTTTGTAGCGTCGTGACGATATCGAATATAAAACTAGAGCTGCAGTAACAACACCTATTCGGATCACGTTGTGCACAATTTCATGTGATATACTGCAAAGTAGAAATTGTAGCCTTGGATAAACTTGTTAGTCCTACATTTGGTAAGCAGAACGAGTACCAAAATAAACATTGATAAATTCAACTTAGTTCTTTATGCGTCAGTTACGTATGTTCATAACGTATTTCTACACCCCTGCCACATTTTCACATTTTGAGAATGTCGCCTAAACCCCTAAACGATTAACAATCATACATCTTTTAATCAAAATTTAAACTTCGACTTACCTATAAATGCAGTTGGATCATTTGTGTGGATAAATCTGGCTGAACCATCAAGATGCATATCGACGAATGTTTTTCCGATTTTAGTTGTTCGGTGATACAAATTTGGAGTACAGAGGATAATTAGATTTCAAGCTTGTCAAAGCTTTGATACACGAATTTGTATTGACAAAATGGAAACTGATCATCTCATCACATCCTGTTTATACATAACGCAAGATCAGTGTCTAATAATTAGTCGATCAAAACTTTCACAAGCTGTTTAAAGTAAAGATGTGGCCTTCTTAGAAAGAAATATTTATGTACGGCGTACCGTAGGGAAGTGATCTTGGACCATTTCTATTTTTAAAATACTGTACGGCTCCCTTAGATGAAGGGTGGACACGGCATGGGCTAGCTCATTAACTCTCGGTAGAATATGGCGTGGTGTAAGGACTAGGAAAAAAATGCTTTAAGCTTTACAATTGAACAGTACAATTATGAAAATTTGGGCGCCTTGCCGTTACTCATAACATGAAAACAAATCTAGCTAATAAATAACATACCACCTACCTTTAGTACTTCGCTGCATACCTATATAAATTGTACAGGCGAAAGGGTTGTGGAAAGAACACAAAAATATTATCAGCAAACTCAAATAATCGCAGTAACATATGAATTATATAATAAGCCTTGAAGGCTAAAGTGACAGCAACTTAAGATTTGTAGGACAATTGCTTAACAAATAAATAAACCATAAATAAGAATCAACTTCCAAGAATTTTAGTCACATAATATGCTAATTAATTGTTCGGGGTTACAACTCAGGATCGCCACCTGTGAGTATCGCACTTGATATGTGGGTACAACGTCCAAAGGACGTGGCGGAAGTGAGTTTTGGGTACATACGTATTTCAGCAACTTGGAAACGATTAATCACTCACGCTTTTAGCATTATAAATTGATTGATTAAAAGGAGTAATTAAACACGCTTCAGTTTGAATTTCTGAGGTCTTAGCAAGAACTGATTATATTTGCGGCAACTGCTTTTCTCCATAGAAACGGTGAGAAATGCATGAACTTACGTTTTAATTCGTTGTTATGTCCAGCGATCGTGAGGGAGAAGATCTGGTATGTTGCAGCTTGACAAAAAGCACTTCTAAGCAAGATTTGGCTGTATTATTTCGTAGAATCCCAGGACGCCCCGAGCAATGAGAGCAGCTAACTGCGGCAAAACCGGCCTAGGGCATTTTGGAATTTTCAGCCAGCTTGCACGTCGAGGCAAAAAATTGGAGGCCCGGTTATCCTTTGAGTAACTGTAGAATAACCTTAAGCAAGCCGCATGGGAACCGGCCTAAATATCGAAATTAGTATCCAAAATTTAACTAAAAGAGGCAGTCTCACCAAAGCTGTTTACGGCCGTTCGTGAAGAAAACGTCGCTAGCGGTTTTCGTTTGTTTAAACAAGAGCGGTCTTTCCCTGCTCCTTGAATTTTACATTCCGCGAAGGCGCTTCATGAAAAATCAATAAACAAGAAACTCGATTTTTTGCTAGCGAGCCTAGTTAGGAAAAGCCAAACGAGAGTGCTTCGGCCAGAAAAGCTTTGCAGCCTAGCTTATCTCTAACGCCAGGCGCTTTATGCGATAAACCTGAATGCCTGTGCTACATTATTAAATATAAGGTGGTCCGAAGGAAAATGCAAATTGCTAGAACGCGCTATTGAAACGGGGCATTCCAATACCGGTGAAGGTTTGCTTTCAACCATACATATTTTTTACAATATTTGCTAATGATTAAAATGTGTGTTATAATCGGTTCGGTCGACTTTGCAAAATTCAAACTAAGCAATTTCGGCCTTACAAGAGATTAAGCTCATTTTACATCGACGTCTTGACACCTACGAGGACTGCTGTTTACGGCCAAGTACGGACCTGAATCCGCCCTATAAAGAATGTTCAGTATTTAATGAGGCTATTACAAATATTATCTTAACTTGTACGTAAGGTTAAGAACATGTTAAGGGAGAAAAGGCTAATTATTACTCTGAAAAGTGCACACGACTAGCTGCAATGGCATATGGGCGGGATTTTACTCTGAAAGCATAGATGTTTACGTATAAAAGTTGGTTAGGTAGAGACGTAGAAGGTGATTATTATTGTTTGAATGCCACCCTGGTGATTTGGAGGAAAGCCGAAAAGGTCCTAGAGGTTCCACCAGGGAAAACCTCGTCGGCGACGGTGAAGTTGATGGTGCTGCGCTCGGCTGCGGACTTGAAACCTATCTTAATCCGAATTGCTGGAATGTTTTATCTGTAAAATATGCGAATCTACAGTGGGCTTCACAATGAAAGTCAATCAGTAATTTAAAACTTCCATTCAAATAACATGCGCATCAAATGACACTTCAGCGGCACCAGCTAAAGGCCAGGACTGTAGGTTCAATTTCCTTAAAGGGTTTTAGAAATTGCACTTGCCGCAGAGCGCGGAAGGCGGCAATGCGTTACTAACGGAGTACACCCCAAAACTTATTTCACAACTATAATCTACTTATCAAAATGTACTCAAATACAAACAGTAACGTACATACGCCGAATGCCATGCTAAAAACATGAAACACATTACAGAAATAACGAATAGTTCAATACCTGAGCCGCGGTTAGGGTTGAAAATTCCAAGAGTCCGAGCGTTAAACATAATGTTGACTGGACCAGCTCCAGCGCCAGCCGCCAAGTTGGAGGTAAAATTTGTGGGCCTCGCAAAATGAACTTTGGTCGTGGGTCGGCCCTCGATAACGAATTCCAGGGCTGCATCGGGAAGTAGAAATACTTGAGCCTGAGCCTAAGCTTCAACAAGCTGCTATCTTCAAAAACAATTCATACACCACACACAAACATTGCTTCATAGCCGGCGAGAACTAACTAGTCCATCTCAACGCCGGCAAACCTAAAAGCGCCCAATTTGCCAACAACTTCTTTGTTTGAAGGCAAGTACAAGGCTGAAGAGCTCCGTGTAGTGGGATGAACGAAATGTTGCTTCTTCTTTCTTCTTTAATGCGCCAAAATGGGCGGTAATTTGAATTTTGAAATGATCCAGGTGATTTATCAAGTTGCCTTTGAAATATTTGTTGTATTGGTGGCACTGTAAGTCTATGTCAAATTCGAGGTTAGCAGGTTAGGTTTTGCCTAATCTGCTAACCTCGAATTTGACATACAGTGCCACCAACATATTATTCATACAACAAATTTCACCCAGTATTTTAAAATCTTCGTTAATGTAATCTCAAAATTAAATGTTACTCTCTCAAATCTATCGACCTCAATCGAAGTTATGCCTTCGGAACTTTTTAGAAAATGATCGAACCATGACTACCAACATTAGCAGAAAACATTTGTAACAAGTGTCTAATCATCTCAAAGATTTTAGGATAGAGAAAACCTGTGAGCAAGCGAGCTTAAAATATAAAAAGTATATCTGAACCATATTCCTACAGGATGTATTTTTGGCCTAAACTTAATGTAATTTCTAGTTTAATTGTTAACCCTGTCAATATCTTTCAACTTTATATAAAATTGGATGGTTTTTACCAATAAAAAATATGCGATTTCCTGAAGCGTTGGGTTGCGCTTTTATGTCCTTATAGAGACGTGGGTTTTTCTGAAGAAGTAGTCCCACACAAAGACGCATTCGTGGCTGGGTAGTTAGCAGTGACATTAATTAATACCGACTTGGTGACACAGAGGGAGAAACAAGGTGAGAATAAGCCCATGCAGCTTAATGAAGCCGTGGAAGTTGTGGAGGCCATTGATTGTTAACAAAGAATGGCGAACTGTTTGTTTTAAATACCATGTGAAGCCCTGTGGAGACAGTTCACATTTGCGATTGTCTGATGGCAACTTAATTCTCCTAATTTGCTGACTGTTTTCATTTAAATATCAGATTACCCCTTTCTTCCTATTTTATTTTCTTAAACTTGATGGAGAGTCTGCAGCTCGTACATAGGTACCTATCAGTTTCGGTGACTTAGCTGTTTCAAAGGTTAATTGTATTGCACACAAATTAGGCTCCAATTAGGTTAAAGTTTCATTCAAAAGTAGTTTACATTCCCCAATACTCTCAATACTAATCGAATTGGTCGAATTGATTATTTTGGTAAGTTCACGTGACGCAAAGCCACCTTCAGTTTTTCGACCACTTCCATATATAGGTTGGTAGTAGCATGTGTGCATTTATCATTGCCAAAACTCATGGTTCTCATTGTTCCCATTCGGCCCATATTTCGCATTTGGCCTAATTATAGTTTCCAGCATTCCAGAAAGCTCCCAGCGTTTGAAAAGTAGATATGCGTGTCTGAGAGCTCAGGAAGGCCACGTCTCGGCCTCATAAAAATAATGCCCGTTATAACTGAATCCTTATTAGATTAGTGCAAGCCCAATCGATCCTGGTAAAGGTCGGGAAGCACTGATAATGCTGCCCTCCGTTCGACACTCGCATGATTTTAGCAGGTGTTCGCCTGACATTTGCGCCTTCTTCTTTGTTTCTGCATTACCGTAACCCAATTAGATTTTAACGACCGCCGTAAATGTTGATTGTGAAGGCTCCCGCAATTTGGAATTGTCAACAGAGGAGCTGTTAGTGCAAAGGTCAGCTGTCGCTCTGTTTCTATATTTACGGCGATTGCTTGTATGGCGATTAATTAGGAGCCGCCAAGGGCGTTCGATAAAATTTTCGGTGCTGCCTTGGTGTTCATTTACTTAATTCTCATGTTTGGAGAGATTTGTGTTACCATGATTATTTTATTCGTAGAGATTTCAACCAATCAAAAGGCTGGATTTAGTTAAGTTATCTTGTATAATTTCGATTATACAAAACCGATTATACTATAGCAACTTCACTAGGCAACGCAATACATAACTTTTGTCAACTTGATGTTATTTTCATGGAGATGACTCTTTCAGCTAGGTTAATTCAAACAAATCGAGCTGCCAATAAAATATTTATTTGTTCCTAATATTAAAATTTACTCACAAAATAATCAAATCGAATACAATGCGTACTTCGAACAGGTTATACGTCTCAAACTTCCTGCACAATAACAAATCGTGTCAGTTTGACAGAATAATCCTCCCGCTGACGCGGTCGGACTATTTAACCTGTCAAACTGACACTCTTTTATTATTGTGCAACAAGTTATCGACATATAACCCGATAATATCGAAGTACTTATAGTATTACTTCTGATTATTTTATTCGTAGAGATTTCAACCAATCAAAAGGCTGGATTTAGTTAAGTTATCTTGTATAATTTCGATTATACAAAATCGATTATACTATAGTAACTTCACTAGGCAACGCAATACATAACTTTTGTCAACTTGATGTTGTTTCCATGGAGATAACTTTCAGCTAGGTTAATTCAAACAAATCGAGCTGCTAATAAAATATTTATTTGTTCTAATATTAAAATTTACTCACAAAATAATCAAATCGAATACAATGCGTACTTCGAACAGGTTATACGTCTCAAACTTCCTGCACAATAACAAATCGTGTCAGTTTGACAGAATAATCCTCCCGCTGACGCGGTCGGACTATTTAACCTGTCAAACTGACACTCTTTTATTATTGTGCAACAAGTTATCGACATATAACCCGATAATATCGAAGTACTTATAGTATTACTTCTCAGTATACATGTAATTGTAGTTTAATGCCTTTTTATTTAGATGCCAAATATAGAGTTATATTATTCCAGACAGTCAATGGTGGAATATTCACTTATAATACCATGAGTAGTCAAAATTATGTCGAATATTTTTGCTGTGGTATCACGAATGTCCATTGCGCTTAGGTTCGATTAGGACGAGTGCGCTAGCACGAGTCCTAATCTCAAGCGCAATGGACATGAGTGATACCACCGCAAAAATATTCTACTTAACTTTGACTAAGAATGGCATTCGAGGGACTATTCAATGAACCAAACTACTTTTTAAAATTAGTTTTTAGTAAATCTAGCAACAAAATACGCAATTTCTATAGTAACAGAACACTAAATTGACTTTTTTTTAATAAAAATCACATTTGTTTAAAATATTCACTATACCCCTAGTGAAAATTGTCGATTATTTTCACTAGTGAAAATTGTCAATATAGTTCATTTTTATTGGCTCAAAGACGTCAAATCTTGTATTTTTATTGGACAGTTTTTGAGACATGACGGGTGAGTTGAATAGTCTATCATATAATTCTGTAAATATCGAGTTGATACTGCATTTTAATTGTTTTTATTAAAGCTATTAGTGCGGCAGCAAACTCATCTACATTTTTGCAAACGTGAATAATTTTAAACAGTGCAGACCACAATGCTTTGAACAAATGGGATTTTTTAATTCATAGATTCATCAAAATATCATTACGGTAAAAAGTTGGTATACTACTTACATACTTATCCTATTTGTTTTCGGAACCACACTGTATAGAAGAAAATTGTAATTTTCTTATTAGCCTTGCTTCCAGTCCCCTGAAAACTGATAGAAATGAAAGCTATTCCGTAAACCACAAACTGCTTTATCTCAACATATAAAATTGATGCTTTCAAACCCACGTTAACTAAACGTAAATTGTTTGCAATTCAAACTTGTTTTTGGAACACATGAAGTTAATTAATAATAATCCGTTTACATTAAATTTCTCTCGAATCCTGTTACAGGAGAAACTCGGTTTACAACAGGTAGCAAGCTTAAACGACTCCAGTAGCTCAGCGTGAGGGATGGTTCTTAGACTGAAGCAAAAGGGAGCTCGTTTGCGATTGACAAAACTATTGTACCTGGAAAGGTACGGGGGAAAATTCGTGTTATTTGTAAGGGTGCGACCTGGTGCATGTCTACCCGTGAAATGGGCGATGGGAAGTGTGCACGTGCTCAGCTTCAGAATTTGGATCTACATTGTTTCGTGGTCTCCGAAAGCTTACCTTACTCCAAAAATACGCGGAACTGTATCAAACTTCAGAAATGGAAATCACACATTGAATTTAATATCTTTATTAAGATAACATAAATAAAAAAATAACACCGGCGGAACGCCAGAACCGCAACCAACAATGGCAACAAACAATCTCTAATAATACTACCTGCGTGTGATGTCACGTCGAGCGATAACCAAAAATTTTCACATGTGTTCGCCTGGGAAGCAATTTCACATGGAAAAACGATTAATAAACTGGCACAGATCTCGTAATCTGATTGCCCAGCATAGAGCAGATAGAGCATTCCATATTTTGCTGTGCAACTCTTTTTTTCTATTATCCGTTTTTTAAAGGCCACATTTCCTTTAACAGGCAAGATGCATTGGTTGTATAGCTTTGTTTTGAGGTGTTCAAGGTAAGCAGATTTAAGCATCTCTTCTTTTAGTTTACTGTATGCTACCCAGGCTAGCTTAATCCTTCTGCTGGGTGGTCGAACTTGTATGTGCTCTATTAGGGATAATAGATATACTATTCTATGACTTTAATGATATTTTGGTTTACTATGATCGGCGCGTCGTGTTCACCATGATTTTTATTTTGGAGATATACATTTTCAGGTCTACACGTATTGTTGTTGATTCTAGCGCTTCAGGCATTGCCTGTGTTTTCCCCATTGTACTAGTTATAATTACAATATTATTCGCAAGTTGAGTACCTACATGACACATAATTACCGTTAATGTTTGCCCTATTATTTCGCCAGTTTGGAGTTTTAAATACTTCCTCGAGCAACTTGTTGAATACTTTTGGGGAGACGGACTCCCCTTGTCTCATGCACCTTTTTACTGGAATAGGTTCGGTGTCATTTATAGGTATACAGGGTGTTTTCTAAGTAAGTAATTAAACTTAAAGGTTGTAATCTATGGCTTATTTTAAGAAGGAAAGTTCCTATAAACTTTAGAATTTGACATTAGAATTCCTTGATGGATATTGAAAAGCATCTATTTTGACATTGGCAAGCATTTATTTTGACATTGACAGCTGACGAATAGTTATTTAGTATACACGTGGGATAAGTGTATCATTAATCTACGTGTGTGTAAATTACAAATGAGTGCGTAGCACTAGTTATGTAAGTACACAAGTATATTAGTGATGCATTATCACACAGGTATTGTAAAAAATTTTATCTACGACTGCCTAAAATTGAGAAAAGTGCATGAAGAGAAATGTCAGATCTGTCATTTTCAAAAATATTTTAGTAGGCAAATGTCATTACGTCATTCATTTGACACTATTTCCGTTACGTAATGAAGCAATTATACTACTGTAATGGAAGTTCATTACACCACTAGTGGTGTATTGAAGTCCTTATTCAAGCAGTTGCAGATAATAGTTATTTACTATACAAGTGGGATAACAGCATCATTAATATACGTGTGTGTAAGTTACAAACGAGTGCGTAGCACGAGTTATGTAAGCACACAAGTATATTAATGATGCATTATCACACATGTATTGTACAAAATTTTATCTACGATTGCCTAAAATTGAGAAAAGTGCATTAAGAGAAATGTCAGATCTGTCATTTTCAAAAATATTTTAGTAGGCAAATGTCATTATGTCATTCATTTAACACTATTTCAGTTAGGTAATGAAGTCATTACACAACTCAGTTGCGTAATGAAACCATTACATAACTGAGTGGTGTAATGAGCTTCATTACCTAACTGAAATAGTGTCAAATGAGTGACGTAATGAGTTACTTATCCCACTGGAGTAGATAATAGTTATTTAATATACAAGTGGGATAACAGCATCATTAATATACGTGTGTGTAAGCACACAAGTATATTAATGATGCATTATCACACATGTATTGTACAAAATTTTATCTACGACTGCCTAAAATTGAGAAAAGTGCATTAAGAGAAATGTCAGGTCTGTCATTTTCAAAAATATTTTAGTAGGCAAATGTCATGTTATTCATTTGACACTATTTCAGTTAGGTAATGAAGTCATTACACAACTCAGTTGCGTAATGAAACCATTACGTAACTGAGTGGTGTAATGAGCTTCATTACCTAACTGAAATAATGTCAAATGAGTGACGTAATGAGTTACTTATCCCACTGGTGTAGATAAATAAATATATATTTCAAAAATTACGATTATCAAGAATTGCCGTCTACATCAGTTAACCGACAATCAAGAACGTCAACGTCAAAAATATTGGAAAGCTAATCAAGTTTTGAAGTACTTTACTCCGCCGGCGTAAAAATAACCACTGTTATGCCTAGGCATAGAAGTAACGCATTTACCTTGTCAGTCGAGTCACATAAGTTATCACTTTCATGGCGTTTGAAGATGATAGTATATTACGCAACAAGTTTAGAAAAGTGATGTTTTTACTCAACAAATATGGCTGCTTTGAGTACGAACGTTAGCGACTACTTAAACGGCCATACGAGTTCAGTAAAACCACTTTTCTAACGTGTTGCGTATACTATTATTTTATGGCATTTCATAAGAAATGTAAAATATTAAACTTACATGAAAGTGACAGTAAATGTCAAAACATAACCAAGCTGGGCAGAACTCGTTTCTATGTACTAAAGCACAATAAGCAGCTCCAGTTGATGTTATGCTTTTGGCAGTACTGAAGTGTGTTGTTGATGAGACTGTAAGTCTATGTCAAATTCGAGGTTAGCTGGTTAGATTTTGCGTTAGTCTGTGTCAAAACTGACGCAAAACCTAACCTGCTAACGTTAAGTCTGGTGTTAGGTAACGCGACGTCAAAGTGAACAAAAACGAATCAAATCTCAAATGCTTATGGTAACTAATACATTAGTAAACAAAATTTGATGCGATTTTGTTCACTTTGACGCGATGTTAGCTAACACCAGACTTAACATTGCTTTGTGCAACCGGCCCATAGAGTTACAGTGCCACCAACAGTACACTTCAGTGCTGCCAAACGTAAAACGAATCGCCGTTCTTATGCAGAAAAGTGTTGCTATGCAGGAATGTACCACATTCCTAAACGTCTTTGAATGTGGAAAAGTAGTACATTATTAAATGAAATACAATAAAACTATTTATTTGCTAGGATGATCATACAGTGTGCGCCAGGATTAATGTTACAAGAGGTATGATCGCCAAACAATTATTGTATTTCAAATAGCTATTTTGGAATTCGACCCTGCTGAGATTAAAACTAATTACCATATATTTTGGATTTTTTGAACAAGATCGCCATTACAGCCAATAATAAAAAAATGTATAATATATAATTAAATTTATTGTTGTAACAGTTACAGTTAATTCAGATTAATTAATTTTCGTCCTTTTCGCGTTAGTATGCTCATATAATTCGCCACAAAATCATTTTTTACTTTTTTCGACACATTGCATGAGCTTTTACTCAGTTTGGTGCAAAATGTAATTATTGCTTATTCATACTTCCCCGATATCACTGTTTTTAATTTTTTACAACAAAGAATCAAAATAGAAAAAGAACAAGAAAACAGTGGAATTGCCTTTTGTCGTCACTTCGTTCTTGCAAGTGCTGCGCATGAATCCATGCATTTTACTCCAATGCCGGTTATAGAATATATTATTTCAAATTCATACCTCGACTATTGTCGACTTGTATATGATTATACCACCCGCCCTGCAATTTTTACAACTATTTACGTAGTTCAGGTTGTACAACGTAAGTTTATACGCAATCTATAATCAGAGCATGCACGTAGTACTGTACGAGGTTTTATCAAAAAATTCCATGAATATGGAATTTTTCATCAAACCTATAGTTCGTATGCTTTGATTATAGATTACGTATTTTATAAGCTTACTTTGTATAACCAGAATAAAGTAAGTAGTAGTTGTGAAGATTCTAGCATGGTTGATAAAAATGCATCCACGACAATCGTTGAGGTAGAAATTTTAAATGATAAATTCCATTACGGGTTTTGGAGCCAAATCTTCTAACGTAATATATTATTATTTCATTCTCTGCAATAAAGAATCAAAACTCAAACCTTTTGACCCAAAAGGAACGAGAAAACAGCGGGACTGCCTTTTGTGATCACTTCGTTTCTTCGGAAGATGCGCGTATTCATCGAATTTTTTTATCGAACCTCGTAAGTAGAAGTCCGCTACTTTAATCGACGCACCTGTCAATCAAATTTTTATATCAAATTAATTGACCTAATTAGGCCTCGCGACGCCGCGAATTAAATGCTCTAATTAAATGTCCTAATTAAATCCGCGATTTTAATTACAGAATTTGATTTTACACATATGATAATTAACCACATGTGAATAATAATTTTAATTCCCGAATTTCGCGGCCGCCATTTTTGGATTTGATTACGTCCACGCTGCCGTCTTCCGTCTCGCCCCCCTTGCAGCCGTTCTCTCTTGCGCTCATTTATTCAATTTAAAAAATGTTTGTTTCCTGCAGGATTCGAACCCTAGTTGTCGTGCCAGCAAGCAGCCTTGCGCCACTTCCCCTGAGCCAACAAGCCCTTACGGCTTACGGTGTGTTTGAACAGGACTATGCTGCAAATTCATTTGTATACTCACGCCTCTATATTTTAAATTAAATATTTCGTGAAAATTATAATTTACAACAGCGGAATTGCATCGTCTATAATTTTAAAAGCTTGATAATAATTTAAAAAAACTGGCTTCGTAAGTGCTCTTGCTTGATTTAATTATTTATTTTTACCATCCGCCCCGTTTATTAACGCTATGGTTCGCGTCGTTGCTGTGATATTTTTGTTCTATGGCTTAAATTTTAAAAATGTAAAATTAATCAATTCAATTCGAGTTAACGATAATTTCTAATAACTTTACAATAATTCGTTGTGATATTGTTATCTGCATCGATTTTAAATTTTAAATTACTTTCGTTCTGGCTTCGTATTTTGACTATATCCACCAGGCAGGTCCTGACTTGTCGTAGGCGCTCGCGTTCCACGTCCTGGATGTTTGGCCTGCAACTGTTCGATCCTTTATAAAAATTCAAACTTTTTTCGGTGACCTCTTTTTGTATGTGCTTGTTTAAATTTATGCTCAAATTAATCCAAATAATACAACAAAGAAAAGTAAGTGATGTAGTAAAGGTGTGTTAATTATGAAGAAATTTCAAAGTACCTATGCCTATTTTAGAAGTTCTGTTAGCCGTCGTTCTAGTATGATAGAAAGTAGCTGAGTCAAGGAAGCCCACAAATTTGGGTATTCTATATTACGCTAGCGATTCTAAATCTTCAGAACCTAAAGAGGAAACAAGAAGGCCGAAGCGACAGCGGCAGCAAGCAATTGGAAACTGAGGACTGGAGCAAATATTTTCTAATAATCTCGATGCTATAAAAGCTGTTAAAAATAAGGGCACTTTTACATCGGCACCGATCGGGCGCAGTTCATCCGCGATCAGTCGTGTCGTCCCCACGTCTATTATAGCGCAGCCATAAGCAAGTACAATAGGTAAGCAGTTGTGGGCGAGAGATGAAAACTGTTGGCTGGCTATCAAGTTCCGCGTGGTAGCACGGGTTCGAATCCCACCAGTTGTATTGTGTTTTTATTTGCAAATTGATAGAATTCCTATTACTCTTGTACTGGTTTAGTATTATTGACAACGTTAAGATATTTTTGCCTATTTTGTATTCAATTTTGAATACTCTTGCGCTTTATTTATCAGGGGCGTTAAAAAACATTTTCTTTCTTCAGTAACTTTCTTATTTACATATTATTCAATTTTAAAAATAGAAACATTATTTTAAATGGAGTAAGTTCAAATATGTGGTGGGCTCAAAAACTAGTTGCTTACAGTTTTAATGTAATACTGAGAATTTCATTTATTGCCTTGCTTTATTGAGGATTAATAGTTATTAAGGTACTAAGGGCATTATGAGTAAAATAAGAGCCCAAGATTGTTAGTGTACTAACCGAGGGCCTTTGGCCCGAGGTGTGTACAACAATCGCGGGCTCTTAGCTCATAATGCCCGTGGTGCCTTCAAGGTTTTATGTCCTACCAATTTTCTTACCTAATTCATATTCATATTCAATTCATATAATTACTATGATATAGTATTTAAGATTGATCTAGTTCGCTGATCTAAGTTTGATTTGTGACATTAGCTGAGCTGTCATTAATTTTCATTGTGACAGTGGTGTATATCCATGGAAACAAATACTGTTAACTTTTCATAATAACTCTAGGGTTCTTATGAAGAAAATAATTGCCTTGGAGCGTTATTTTGTATCTAAGATACTTTAAAATAGAGTCATTAATTTCAATTAATGTACTGGTAGGACATAAAATTATTACTGACCCTGATAATTTTTGAATTAAACATTTTGTATTTGTACTGAACACTATATTCGTCTTAAACATTTATAATTTTTACTGAACATTGATTATTTTAAGGACCGCTTATCGTTTTCTTATTGAACGTCTACGATTTTCATCAAACATCTATAATTTTACCAAACATCTGTTATTTTACTAAACATTTATAATTTATTGTTACTGAATGTATAACAGTTTTGCTGTGCATTTAATATTTTTACTGAACATTTATTGTATTATAAAACATATATTAGTTTTACTTGCCACTTATTATTTATGCTGAGCAGATGTACTTGACGTTTAAATAAATTACTGTGCGTTTAATTTGTTGCCGTAATAAAATCGCATACACGTCGACAATCGTTGAGGAACGAATTTGAAATAAGAAATTCCGTAACGGGCATTGGAACAAAATTTAATGCTTACTCATAGTAGTTTACGATCACTGTTTAAAATTCTCTGTAACAAGAAATCAAAACCCAAAAGGAACAGAAAGACGGCGCAACTGCATTTTCTGATCATTTCGTTCCGGCGAGTACTCACATTTATGGAAGTTTTTGACTACCTCTCGTATAGTACTTTCATTATAGATTGCGTATAAGCTTACTTTATACAACCTGAACTGAGGAAATAGTTATAAAAATTGTAAGGCGGTTGATGTGTACACGTTGGGAGAGATGCGCGCATTCATAGAATTTTTTAAACAAACCTCGTATATTGCAGTATTCGCATGCTCTGATTGTAAATTGCGTGTAAGTATTAATTCATTAATTTGAATATTACTTAACTTGTACTGGAGTTAAATTGAAGAATAATAAATTTGAAATTAAGTACTGATTATCACCTAAAGCTGTTGCACTTACCATTATTTTTATAAATTTATTTAGAAATGTATTTGTGGTTGAAGATATGACATGTTATTATATAATAATATATTTTTTCTACGACCACCACTAAAAGTAGGCCTTTTAGCGCTAGCGTTTTTCACTAAAAGTGACGTTTTATAATTTAGCGCGTTTAAAATGAGATCAGCTGTTTACTTTTAGTGTATGTGCTAAAAGTGAAGTGAGGTTATAAAACTACAATTTCGAACTGGAAGTGTGGTTGTAAAGTTATTCTAGTTACTTCTTGCGTTAGAGGTAGTGTTTTTTAAATAATTAAAGCGTTATGTCATGAATAAAGTCAGATGTGTACTATTGTAATTATCTTTGATAAGTGACTTTGACAGTACTGGCTCCACAAACATTCACCTGCGCGTCAAGGCTATCTCTTTATTATGACATAAATTATAACTGTCATAAATGCAAACCTTTGTTAAATCGACATTTATGGATTAATAACAGAAAATTTGAGGTCGTAGAAAAAATATTGTATGCAAACTCGTGCTAAAAGTGTTATTGCACTTTTCATGTCTTGTGCATAAACATCAACTTTTAGCACTTGTTGCATAAATAGCTATTTTCGGGCTTTTAACTTGTGTCAGAAATTGCTGCGATTAATTTACGTCTTTTTCCAGATTATTTATTTCTTTCATACAAATAATTATTTCAATTCACTTGGTTATTATAATTAAATAGTTGGTTAATTGCACCATTTTTATATGGTATTGGCGTGTTTACATTAAATTCCGAACAGAATCTCTCCGTTGATGCTCGGCTATGTTCGGAAATTAAACTGAAAAATACGGAATTATATATAATTTTTATTCAAAAGCTGAATATCAGTTAAGCAGAATAATAATGCAGCAATTTGTAAATCAATTAACGGTTCGTGCTAAACGCTAAATTCTGCAGTAGACGTCAAGAAATAATTTGCAATCGATATTTGACATGTAATATAATATAACAAAGCGATCGCCATAGCTTCTTATTGGCTGAAGAAAATGGTCGTCATAGCAATAAACAGCAGTTACAGAGAGTAGCACAACAGATAATAGTACTAAAAACGAGCGACAGGATCTAAGTAGTACGTGATTATGTAGTTTCGTACGCGCCTGCTTTGTTCCTTGCGATTTTTTCAAATACAAATTACCGGAATATTTTTTCCTTATCCGACGCACAATAATTGATCAATTTATTTTGAATTGATTGATGTGCGTCAAGCAGAAGCCCGGGAAGCGGGATGCGGCGTCTCAATTTCGAAGTTACGAGGAACGAGAGCGACACTCCGCAGATGTTAATTGAAAGTAGCCGAGTACAAACTAAGGAGGAAATGAAATTGAAATACCGTAAAAGTTGAAAGCGCTTTAAGAGTTGCATAATAGCGTTGCTTCTGCAAGAGACGCTCGCTGCAATAGAAAAGGCTTTTGAAACACATTTTGCGTATATCGCTCGTCGCTGTAGGCGGCTGCTTCTTTTTTGCTATTTGCGCCATGTGCATTGTGCAAGGTTCGTTAATTATTGTGCCTCAAAGTAGACTTTAATCAGGTTAAGTGTTCACAATGATTTATTCTGGATGTGGAAGAACGTTTAAGTGGCTCAGAGATCCCAAGATATTTTTACCTTTGGACTCTTTGAAGGTATTTCGTATTGTGTAGATTTAATATAATTTTTTTTTGAAATTATGCACAGATTTCTAACAGCAATTGTGTTTAAAGTTCGTATTTGTGTACACTTCCTTGAAATAGTTACATTTAAAGTTTTTAATAAGTTTTATTTCTGTGAATTTATTGTAATGCGGCACAAGAATGTATAATTTCACTTTTATGATTTAAGTAATGTTTCATTCTCATGAGAAATACCTTGAAGTAAAAGCCTTTGTGTGACACAGAACTAAAACCAGTTTCCTATTCACCTCTACATTAAGACAAACATAATGTGCACGTATTTATTTGAATGCGGCAAACTGGACTGCTCGCATGGCTCTGTAATAGTGAGAGCAGGAAGTATAACATTTCAAGATTTCTTACTCCAAACTTATCTTAATGACCCAACTTCCTTGGGACAAGTGGCACATGTTCACTTGCTCTTCCTGTAATGAAAAGCCACAGCACTCGAAGTACTAACAAAAATCTTGTTCCAGAACCATCCTTCGAAATCCCACAGCACGTGTAGCGATGGATCTCTCCTTAGCATGGGTAGTTCCGAGATCGAAGAAGTAAGTGCTTCGTAATTAAGGACAAACAAAATTGCAATTTTAATATCTTTCAACAGGACTCTTTTGGTCAGCAGTCTTCGCGGCATTCCTCAAAGCTTTCGTTGTACGATAAGAAGCCAGGAGATCAAGACTCTGAATGGGAGTTGGGGCCAAGTAGCGCTGCTGCACCATTGAATCACAGTGCTGCACACCACAGGGTGGCAGTGCGCCCCAAGCGGACCCATGGGGCACCCCGACGGAAGCGTATCCAACCGGTTTGTGCTTCACTTATTCGTCTACACAACAATGCTAATATGTGCTGTGCTGTTGCAGGTCACTGGAAGTGCACTACCAACAACTCCCGAAGTGAACGAGGATTCGTCTCTTAGAAGTTCTACGCCAGATACCGCTGCAAAAGGTTAGTTGATTTTTTATTATAATTGTGCCAAAGTTAAGTCAATATTCTAAAAATAGAGTATCGATGTAATTTAATTTATTTAGAAGGTATTGCACAGGGTGTAAAGTACACATCAGGTATTGTGCTAGAGACAGCTAATTAACAAAAATTCATTTTGAGAGAATTATATTTAAAAGTTGCAGTTAAACAATATTGTTAGGTAATGCTTGTTAGTTAGCTAGACAAAAATAGATAAAATGAAACTAAAATTTAAAACTAATGACGTCCTGTAGTTACGGTAGAGCTTTTGTTTTTATTCATTTGTAATTCTATTTGTCTAAATTTTGTTTTTTGCTTTTTAACCTTTATATGACTAGCTTTATATATATACGCCGAACATATCAAACCCACACACAAGGTGGATTTTTTCAAATTGAACATAGGTAACCATAGAAACCATAGAGACCCTTAGGGGTGCTAGGTAATCACTATGGTCACTTAGCAACCCAATTGTTAGTTTTTCCCTATGTTCGGTGTGAAGAAACTGTCACTGTATGGCAACGATGAGATAGCATGAACAGAAAAACAGAATCTTCAGTAAGAAAGTGATAGCCGTACATAAAATTATTTTAATACGTAGATATATTTAGTTGACATATATCATAATTAAAATGAATGTCAAGCAGTGGATTCTGTTTTTTTGTTCATTCTATCTCATTGCTGTTATATACCGGGTGACTATAAATGATTGAAATTTTTTTTCTTAGGTTGGCACTGTTTATGTTGGTGGCACTGTAAGTCTATGTCAAATTCAATGTTCGCAGGTTAGGTTTTGCGTCATTCTATGTCAAAACTGACGCAAAACCTAACCTGCTAACCTCGAATTTGACATAGACTTACAGTGCTACCAACATAAACAGTGCCAACCTAATAAAAAAAAATTCAATCATTTATAGTCACTCGGTATAATTATGGCGCCATCAGTATTGATGCAGGACAGCATTATTTTTGTTTTGTTATATACAGGGTCCTGCATTAGTGCGTCGAGCATCCATAGCGTCCTTATTTACAACAGTAGAAAAAAAAGTTTGATACAAAAGTTGTAGGATGTGGGTTGATGCATATTTTAAAAATGTTTTTAAATATACAGGGTGGTCCAAAAAAGTGTGACGTCATAAAATATATATATTTTTAAATGACAACCCTGTATTTTTTGGCACATTTAGGTTCCTTTTGTTGTTCTCTCTTATGTGCCAACATATTTTTTTATTTGCTTCGATATTTTAGGAGCAATAAATAAAAAAAGATGAAAAGAACGTTTTGCACGCTTGGAAAAATTTGAAAAAAAATTTTGTTAGATCTGTTTTGTTCCAGCTAAATAGTGTGAACAGTAATGCTAGAGGTCTAATAATACTCTGACAATAAACAGGTTTTTCTTATTTTATACAGGGTGTTTAAAATTTGGTTACAAAAATGGCAACTTTCAAATCAGTTTTTCTTAGTATTTTTAAATGGCACACCCTGTATTTTATTTCACTATATAATGCAGAATTTAATTACAAGCATATTTTGTTATAACGAACCTATTAAAATTCTCAATGGTTTTAGAGATATTTACCAAAAACTATCAATATCCTCATTAAACTAAAAAAGTATTGGGAAAATATCATAGACAGCCATGGAAAAACAATATGTAGGTGTTTATTTCTCACTTTACAGACTTTAACAGGAACTATTGGCAATTCATTTTAACAAATGTTCAAAATGTGTTCCATTTTGCTGCAAACATTTGTTTATTCTTACTTGTAAGCTGCTATCCACATCGCCCAGCATCGCTAGTGTAATTAACGCAAATGCGTTAATTATTCTCTGCCGCATGTTCTCCTCGGTAGTTGGCCGTTCCTTATAAACTAGATCTTTTACATACCCCCACAGAAAAAAATCTAATTTGGTTAAGTCGGGCGACCTCGGAGGCCATTGAACTGGCCCTCCTCTTCCAATCCAGCGATTTCCGTACATATTATCTAACTCTGCTCTGACCTGTTGCGCATAATGGGCTGGAGCTCCATCTTGTTGGAACCACATTTGTGCCAGCATATTTGGTGGTAAATTAGCAAGTAATACAGGTAAATCGTTTCTCAAGAATTCAAGATAAATTTGACCGGTAAGGTGGCCGTCAAAAAAATGAGGAGCGATCACATTACCACCAATGACTCCTCCCCAAACATTTATCTACCAACGATGTTGGTAGTCCATTTCACGAAAGATGTGTGGATTTTCGGCGGCATAATAATGAAAATTGTGTTTGTTTACGCATCCGTTGTTGTGAAATGTCGCCTCATCAGAAAATAACACCGACATAAAAAAAACGTGGATTTTCTTGAAGACGTGCTCGAGCCCACTTGCAAAATTGTACCCTGCACTGAAAGTCATTTTCACTCATAGCCTGGTGTAGCTGAATATGATATGCATGATAACGATGCATTTTTAAAATTCGCTGAACTGACCTTTCACTAATTTCAACCTCTTCTCCCAGGCGTGCCTGACTTATGTTTGGATTTTCAGTAACTGTTAACAAAACTGCTATTTGTTTTTCCTCATTTGTAGCCGGTTTTGTTCTTTCTTCCTTTTTATAGTCCACACTCCCTGTCTCGATAAAACGCTCGAGCAATCTAGTAAAGCTTAGGGGATCTGGATGACGCCTTTCCGGAAACTGAGTCGCGTAAACTCTACTGGCCAGTAAACAATTTTTGTCACTATTCCCCAACACAAATACCATATCAATTAACTCTTCCGTTGAAAAATTCTTTTTTAAAAAATTAATACTCCAGAAAAGAACTAAATGAGATAAAAAAATGATTACAAGAAACTAGAAATGTCAAAATCATTTGTTATTGAAAAGCACCAATTGTTTTTCCATAGCTTGCTGGGATAATATTTCAATTCTGGGGAATTCATGCCTGTCTATGATAATTTCCCAATACGCTGCACTAGTTTAATGAGGATATTTATGGTTTTTGATAAATACCTCTAAAACCATTGAGAATTTTAATACATTCGTTATAACAAAATATGCTTCTAATTCAATTCTGCATTAAATAATAAAATAAAATACAGGGTGTGCCATTTAAAAATACTAAGAAAAACTGATTTGAAAGTTGCCATCTTTGTAACCAAATTTTGAACACCCTGTATAAAATAAGAAAAACCTGTTTATTGTCAGAGTATTATTAGACCTCTAGCATTACTGTTCACATTATTTAGCTGGAACAAAACAGATCTCTCAAGATTTTTTTTCAAATTTTTCCAAGCGTGCAAAACGATCTTTTCATCTTTTTTTATATTGCTCCTAAAATATCGAAGCAAATAAAAAATTATTTTGGCACATAAGAGAGAACACCAAAAGGAACCTTAATGTGCCAAAAAATACAGGGTGTGTCATTTAAAAAATATATATTTTATGAAGTCACACTTTTTTGGACCACCCTGTATATTTAAAAATATTTTTAAAATATGCATCAACCCACATCCTACAACTTTTGTATTAAACTTTTTTTTCTACTGTTTTAAATAAGGACGCTAGGAATGCTCGACGCACTAATGCAGGACCCTGTATATATATCAAACCAGTCAGTTTATTAAGGGCCGGTTGCAGAAAGCAATGTTAAGTCTCGTGTTAGCTAACATCGCGTCAAAGTGAACAAAATCGCATCAAATCTCAAATCTTTATGGTAACTAATACATTAGTAAACAAAATTTGATGCGATTTTGTTCACTTTGACGCGATGTTAGCTAACACGAGACTTAACATTGCTTTCTGTAACCGGCCCTAGGACTAGTAAATCAAAATTAATAAAAACATATTGATTATATAAAATTAGGAAAAGAGTAGAAAAACATAAGAATAGAATCAATACAAGTAATGCAAAAAATAGTGCATGTTGTAGCTCTACTCGTAGCAGTTTTATGAAGGTTAAAGATATTTTGACAGCTGCTAAATTGAGCGAATTTACAAAGCAATTAATTTCCAAGCACACATTTTGGGTTTAATATTACACTTTTAACATTTTAATATCAATAAATTTGCATGATGTGTAGGATGACTGGATTTTGCTGTTACAAAATTTCTATCATAAGTATTATTTAAAAAATAAATTGTTTAAACTGCATTTATTTGCCTGCTCTTTATTACTAAAAAATCGTTATTAACTAATTTAATTTGTAATAAAAGGAATTCAATTCCAAATATGCTTGCTTGAAAATGTGCTTACATTTATCAAACTCTGTGAATGCAGTTACGTAGTCTAATAGCATCTGTATATGAAATACCAGCGTACATAAATCAAACAAGTAGAGACACTCACTGTCGGTTTCTTTGCTGTCAAAATATCGATACTTTCGATATTACCAACAGAGAGCGCCACTACTTTACCACTTCGTGATTGGTAACAGAGCCAGTAACTGGTTCTGATTGGTCGAACTTTGTCAAGTTTGGAAATACTCCCTAAGTCACTGTCCTAGCCACTCTAGACAGGTTTCAAAATTTGGCTTGAGTGTCTACTTGTTTGATTTATGTACGCTGGAAATACCTCCCGCTGCATAAAGTTGTAACATTATTATTCTGTGGCAAATTAAAGTTTGATTTGCTACAGTATGAATTGTTTATCCTACTGATAATTCAAACATGACTTGTAAGGTTCAGTTTCCTAGTAGTGACGACATTAATTATTTGCATAATTTCACAGTTAATAAAAATATTTATACAGAAAAATCGCCGTAGGAATCCAATGTAACATAATTATTCTGACTTACGGTATTTATGGTGTTAATTCAGTTAATAAAAGCCTCAGAACTTGTTAATTTTGTGTTTACCATGCTTTTAAGCACACGTGTATTTAATTACAGTTCGCATGTTTCACTCTTAAAAATAAAGAAGACTTTCTTATATAATGTTGTAATTGTGAATAGAACTTTTAATTTTGAAAAATTACCTAATTTTATTAAATTTAGTTCCACTCTTCTTTCATAAACATATCCCCAAAACGTCATTAGGGCATTCTGTTACAGTATTAGTCATACCAAGGACTTATCATTGAAATTATTAAATAATTGCTCTGCATGCTAATGCATTATGTTAAAATGGAAATTTCTAGAATATGTCCAGTTAGAAAATCAGTAAATTATGTTTATACAGGGTGACTGGTTCATAAACGTATATATTGGAGGACATGTTAATAGAGGTCATTTGCAGTTGTTTTAGCCAAACATGCCTTATACGAATGTGAATAGTTGTTGAGATATTCTAATTTTTGTGTTTTCTTAGAAATCCGCCATATAGTCGTACTAATTTAAAAATTAAAGCAAATACAACCTTTTTTTCTGCAATATTTCAGTTTCCCTCATTAGATTACACATTGGCAGACATTCTCTATCAAAAATTATGTTAAATACTCCGATCTAATAAAAATACGAAACCTAAAACCTCCACTTGTAAAAGAAAACTTCGAACAACTTGTACATTCACACGTAGTGATTTCAAAATTTTCACATTCGTATAAGGCATGTTTGGCTAAAACAACTGCAAATGACCTCTATTAACATGTCCTCCAATATATACGTTTATGAACCAGTCACCCTGTATATTAGAGTTATTTCATTTTTGACCCTATTGAGGCAACTATTTACATTTAATAAATGTAGGAAGTAGTATTCAAAATATTCTAGAACACTGAAGCCACCAGAAGCCACTAGATGGTAGTACTAGCATTTATTGCGAGTCAGTTTGCCAAGTGACATGGAACTAGGCGGGTGTGGGGTGTAGTGACGGCCATTTGTTTACTATCATGCACCAATCGTGTGATGATTTTTGAGATGTTTGTAAAAAGGAAACGAGTTTGTATAAAATTTTGTGGAAATCTTTGAACGATTACAATGAGTGCTTGGTGAGCAATCTCTTGGTCGAATACACGTGTATAGCTCCTCTTCTGTGAATATCAACGTCGAACCATTCAGAACATTTGCAAGGAGGCTGTATTATGATTCGTGTTCAATTCTTCACTCAAAATCCAGTTAACATTCGCCTTCTCACGAAGGGTGTGAATGGGTTAATGAAAGACTGCTGAACTTTGCCACATTTTGAGAAGTTGTATTGGTCAAAGTATGATCTTTATATCACGTATTCCACTGAAAAACCTGTCCTGTACCATGAGATTACTGAACTGTATTGCTGCTTCTTTTCTATATCCATCTCACAAATCCCCAAACAATGGATGCACAATGGAAAACAAATGAATATTACTACTGCCAATGTCAACCTAGTTGCGTGCCACTCTTCACACTGACTCAAAACACCTGATAGTGCTGCCACCTGGCGGTGTATTGTGCAACTACAACCTGTTTAGAAGTCCAGCCCAATAAATGTTTAATCCTTTCGAGTGTAAGGCTTAGCGGTTGTATTAATCTAGTGTCTGTCTTTTCCAGGCCTCTCTTCATCTTCTTATACCATGAGATAAAAAAAATGATTTTGAGCAGGCCTTGATATCTGTTATACGTTTGGCAGTACTGAAGTGTATTGTCAGTCTATGTCAAATTCGAGATTTGCAGGTTAAGTTTTACGTCAGTCTGTGTCAAACAACAAACAAAACCTAATCTTTTAATCTCGAATTTGACATAGACTGACAATACACTTCAGTACTGCCAAACGTATAACACATATCAAGGCCTGCTCAGAATAATTTTTTTTTAAATCTTATGGTATCTTGCATCATTGGTCGTATTTCTATCCATTTTATTTCTCTTGTTTTCTCTGCGTTCCTCAGCTCTTCATCCACATTTTTCAGGGTCTTTACCTTTTTTTCTGTGTTCTTGCTTCATATACTCTTTCCCCACTCATCCCCATTGCGTGACCGAATCATGTCATTTGTCTCTCTTCAATAAGTGTTTCTAATGACTGTACCTTCAGTTTTTTTTTGGTATGTTGTATATCTGCCTCTGCCCATAATTGATTTATTGGCAACTATAACCAGTTCAGACGTCCAGCCCAGTAAATTTCGAATATTTGCTTAGTTACTTCATCCTACGCCTTTCTACCCTTTCGAATGAGAGGCTGGGGGGTTAGGATAGTCTAGTGTGTGTCTCTTCATCGTCTTCTGTCGTTCATCATTGGTCTTACTTCTTCCCACTTTATTTCCCTCCATTTCACTGCTTCTGCACTGTTACTCTTCATTCCATGTTTTTTCTGGGTCTTTCTTGACTTTTCTTTTTCTTGCTTCATATACTCAATTGTCCTTCCCCCACTCATCTTCATTACATGACCGAACCATCACATTTGTCTCGCTTCAATAAGTGTTTCGATTGACTGCACTTTCAGTTTTTCTCGGTATGTTGTATTTCTACCTCTGCCCATAACTGATTTATTGGCAACTGTGACCAGTTTAGGCGTCCAGCCCAGTAAATTTCTAGTCCTTTCCAGTGTAAGGCTGGGGGGTTGTATTAATCTAGTGTCTGTCTTTTTCAGGCTTCTCTCCTTCTTCTGTCTTGCATCATTGGTCTTATTTCTACCGATTTTATTCGTCTTCTTTTCATTGCATTCCTCAGCTCTTCATCCATGTCGTTCAGGGTCTTCCTTTACCTTTCTTCTTCTTTGTTCTTGCTTCATATACATACTTGATTGTTCTTTCCCCACTCATCCTCATTACATGACCGAACCATCTTATTTCTCTCTTTTCAATAAGTGTTTCTATTGACTGTACCTTCAGTTTTTTTTTTTATGTTGATTTATTGGCAACTATAACCAGTTCAGACGTCCAGTCCAGTAAATTTCGAATATTTACTTAGTTACTTAATCCTAAGCATTGGTCTTATTTCTTCCCACCTTATTCCTCTCCGTTTCACTGCTTCTGCGCTGTTTCTCTTCGTTCCATGTTCTTCTGAATCTTCCTTTGCCTTTTTTTCTTTGTTCTTGCTTCATATATTGGGATTGTTCTTTCCCCACTCATCCTCATTACATGACTGAACCATCTCATTTGTCTTTCTTCAATAAGTGTTTCTATTGACTGTACTTTCAGTTTACTACTACTTTTTTGTAATTTGCACTCATGTTTCTGTTGCGATTGCTTTGTTTCCTTGTTCCCTGTTAAAAAAAGTCTTCCCCAGCTTTTCTCCTTCCAGCCTATTGTGTATTTTGTTTCTTCTCTACTTATTACGATAGTTTTTGTTTTACTGCTTTCCCAATTGACCATGAAACTGTTCTATATTTTTGTTTGGAGTTTTTTGCCAGTTGCTAATACTACTATATCGTCGCCGTAGCATATTTCTAGTATTCTTATATTTTCCATGTACCAGTTTCCTACTTCATAGAATTTTGCCTCCTTTCTTGCCTCTTAATTGCTTTATCCAACCCCTGCTACACCCCTTTTGTTGTTTCGAACATTATTCATTTTTCATGTCTTGTTCTTATGTGATTTTTTGTATTTGGTCCAGGCTCTGTATGCTTCTCACCAGTATTTGTTGTACTCCTCTTTCCTTTAGAACTTTCCATATATCCTCCCTGCTTATTCTATCAAACGCTTTTTCAAGATTAATGAAACATAGGTGTATTTCTCTGGATTCTCTGATTGTTTTTTCATGTATTTGTCTAAGTATGAAGATGGCATCTTGAAGCCCCTCGTTTAGTGTTTCTTCTGTATGCTCATTTTTAAATTTTTCCAGGACCCATCTGAATATTTTTGCTAATGTGCTAATCAGTGTTATTCCGCTGTAGTTTTGGCAGTCTTTTTTTATCTTCTTCAGTGTAATTATTGCCTTTTGCCAGTCCTCTAGTGCTTGTCCTGTGCTTATTACTTTATTGAAGATCTCTCTGATGTCCATATCTGGACGCCTTTCTTGTATTTGTCACGCCAATTGCTTCTGTCATTTCTTCTGGGTTAAACTCTTGTTCCTGCTTTTCCTCTGTGCTGCAGTTTTAGTTCCTTCCTTTTCTAGGTCTTTTTCTTCTGGTAGCCTCTTAAAGTATTGTTTCCATTATATCCTCTTCGTTTGTTGGGGGTCTCTGCATTTTCATCTTTAATATTGCTCTAATATCTATAGATTTTTCATTTTTTACAACCTAATTCAAGCTCTAAATTTCAAAGCCTAATTCATAGAATGGTGACACCACCTCCTGGATGTTATCTAAATACCCCAGTTTTTCCTGGTTGTTTGGTTAGTCCGATTAACCCACATTGTAAAGTACAAAGCATAAAATTTTTAAATAGAATAATTTGCGCTATACTGCTTTCATACAGATAAAGAGTGTTTTGAACTGTTAACACCAATATTCATGAATTGTGTTTGTAGTTTAGTTCTTATGAGAAAAAAATATTAATACTTTCCGTGGCGATTTTTCTAATAACGATCATTGCAGCTTTGAATTATCAGTCTGTTTATATTGGCCCCAAGCAATAGCTTGCTAAGCATGGCCTGTTTTACTTACAGAAACAGTAACAGAGCTTTATAGCAGCACCGTTAGCATGAGCAAAACTAGAACTGAAAGTCAACTAAAATGTTCCTCTTTACCTCCTGGCTTAGTGGGTCCTGGCACTGAGAATAGCAAATTAAATCGAAGTCGATCGAGTGCTGGCAGCAAGTCGCAAGACACGTTTGCTGCTTTAGGAGAGGAAGACGAAGACAAGGACGATAAGAAGTCGGAACACTCTATTTTTGCCCGCCTCTTCCCGAGGAGAAGCGGCAAAAAGAAGAAGAGCAAGCAAGAGACCGTCACGACGACTAGTTCGATGCTGTCATACAGCAAACAAACTGTCGAAAGCAGCAGTTCCGAATATTCCTCCAAACTTAGCGATAAACGGCCATATAGTGTCGACTCAAAACTAGCAGCCCCCAGGTCTGGCCCAGCTTCACGGCAGCGGGTGCAGCCCATCGACATACCTGCAACTCCCGACGCAGTTCATCGGGAACTAGAAACTTCACTGCCCAAAGCATCTCCCGACAAACCCCCTCCCAGTACTTCCCCGCTTCAGCTTGAGCTGGAAAACCACTTTCGCCAAAGAATGGTATCTTCCTTATCAGCTAGTCCACCGAAGTTTACACTGCCCGCTATCGAAACTCCACCACAGTCTCCCAAATCTCCAAGGATATTCGCGTCTCATTCGCCGTCGTCGCCACCTCGGTCGTTGTGGGCGGAAAACATGCAATACACGAAGGCATCTACTACAAAATATTTTGAATCCAATCGCGAGAGCAAGATTGAGGATGGCAAGAGCAAAGTTGTGACTGCCGAGGATACCAAGAGTAAGATTGTGATGAGCGAAACTGCCAAAAATAAGGTTGTGGTCGCCGACGACTCCAAAAGTCGAGTCAGGGTGGCTGAGGAAAGCAAGAGCAAGGTTAAGATTGCTGGTTTGTCTTCGTTGCAGCAGCGAGTTCTATCACACGATGAAGACTCTGAAAATACCTTTAAGTCTCTTACAGATTTCTCTTCGAGCGACAATGCCAATAGTAGAATTGTTACAAAATCTCATAGTTTTAAATCGAAATCGAACATGAATTCTGTTAAAGACTATTCCTGTGCATCTGTTATGTCCAAAAGTGACAGCATGGAAAATAAATCGTTAACAGTCGAATATAAACCAGAAAACTCTATTTTTAAAGCGGCTTCCCTTGATAGTGTAAAGAATGTGCAAGTTCCCAATCATTTTGAGAAAGATGGGGACATATTTAAGTCTGACTCGAGTGAAAGCCTTGAATCCGATTGTTCCACAAAAACGAGTTCAACAGAATATCTGGACAGTCTTAATCCATGCAACAACAGTATTACTATTTCTGGACCGAGCCATACATCGGTAGTAAGTGTCTGTACCTCGCGTGACGCCCAAATTGTAGACAGCATCATAAAAACGCAGCCGGTCATGTTTAGTCTAGAGAAGGAAATGGACGTTAGTCAGCAACCTTTATCCAAAGAAACGTACGTTAAGGAAGAACAAACTTTCAAAGAACAGCAATTTTCTGTCACCAAAATCCAGGTGAAACGTGAGTCCATGCAAGTTTCGCAAAATATGATCAGGAACACCATACCAGAATTCTTTAACATTCATCTAAACAAGGTCGACGCGAAACCGGCAACGAACGTCGTCCTAACCGCTAATTTGAGCTCACCGAAGCTCGAAAATGAAAACGAAAACAAACCAAAGACTGTATTTAATTTTGACACACCAAAAGAACCTGAGAAAATTGAGAAGCCTCCAGAAACTCCAACGCGGAAATTCAGTCAGGACGATATCGAAGTGATCGATAAAGACGTCAACGAGGAAATTGTAGAAATTCCTTCGAAAAACGTTTCTACTCCTGCCACTCCCAACGTCATCATTACATCAATGGTTCCCCCAGCATCTGCACGAATGTACAAGAAGCACTCTGAGGTGATTTCTCAGTACTCACGGAAGTCTTCCCTGGTTACTACCGACTCCAAGGCCAAGATAAGTCTTCGTACGAAATCGAACAGTTTGGATATTGTGGATTCCTTGAAGCAAAACAGTGATCCCCTGCAAACTAATCTGGACAAATCGGATGCTTCCAAGCAGAAAGTTTCCTCCACCACCGACCTTCAAGAAAGCATATCTACAGAGAGCGTTGTTCTGAGACGGAAATCGTTGGTGAAGCAAAAACAGGACGAGGAGCCAGAATTGATGAAGGTTTTTGCGCGAAGATCGTTGAAATTGAAAGACAGTGACGACATGGCTCAGCAAGTGCTTGTCATGGTAGAAGACGCCAAAAATATGGAGAATTCCGATACGGTTATGACCAAGTCACGAGATAGTGATAAGGAAAACCAGCTAGATTCGCCGCTAGAGGAACGCAAGAAATCTCTTACCAAAGAGGTGGAGAAGCCAAAAGAGCCTTTGGTAGAGACGAAGTTCGTGGAAACCACGGAAGTGACTCTTCGTAAACCCATCAATAATAAGCTGTTCGCGTATCAGCAGAGAACGGTCAGCTTGAGCATACCAAAAGCAAACGAAATCAACGCTATGGACAAAGTACAAAAAAACAACTCGTTCTCTGATAGACCGAAGACGGAAATATCCGAAAAAGTCACTAATAAAACGTGGATAACGACCGTTAAGAAAGATTCAGAGTCGAAGGAGGAGGTGGTCAAGATTTCTCGTGACGATGTTATCACTGACATTTCTTCCAAGAGCGATTTTATAAACGAAGATTTTCCTACCATTCCAAAAAACTTTAATCAGAGAAAAGCCGAGTGGGAAAAGAGAGCGCAGGAAGCTCTGAAAAAGAGTGTACCATGATTTTGAGTAAGTTTTTGTACAGTACAGTTAGACCCTGATTAACGCTACGCATTTTTGCTAATTGATTTTTGTAGTATTTGAACTTTTCATCAGATAATTTTTCGCTATTTTCTTACGTAATATCTAAAAAAATTTATTGAAAGTGAAAACATACAAATTTCTTTATACCGGGTGATTATAAATGCTTTTCCATCAAGTTACCTTTGAAATATTTGTTGTGTGAATAATATGTTGGTGGCACTGTAAGTCTATGTCAAATTCGAAGTTATCAGGTTAGGTTTTGCGTCACTATGTGTCAAAACTAACGCAAAACCTGACCTGCTAACCTCGAATTTGACATAGACTCACAATGCCACCAACATATTATTCATACAACAAATATTTCAAAGGTAACTTGATGGAAAAGCATTTATAATCACCTGGTATAACGTGTCTGGTAATAGGATGTTCCTAGTTTACGTGAATGTTTTTGGGATTATTCGAAGTTTAAAAATTTAAAAACTAATCTTAAATTTAAATATACAAATGCGAAACCTGTTAATCACCGTATTCTTCTAGCAACCTTTTAACTTCAAATAATCGCAATACATCCAGATAAGCTGTGGACATCCTATTGTAGTATGATAATGTTGGACGATTCTATTTTAACATGCCTTAAAGCGTTATGTGTGGTCTCGCTGTATTTGATTTTCATTCAGACTTGATTGCTTAGCATTTTTGTATTTTGCTTTTTGAGCCTGTGCTGTGCACTAATATGAAAGCTTTTTACTGTGAAGCATTGTGCACCGAATTTTGAAAGATCCGGAATGATGTTGGTTTTTTTCAGGTTGTACGACGAGAGGATGCAAATGGAAGTTTCCAAAATTCAAAACCAGATATTTGAAGCTTAAATGATTGTTTTGTTATTATTTGTACATATGAGTGTGTGTTAATATTGTAATTGCATCACTATCCGATATAGTTTATGTATATTTATAACATTTGAAGTGATCATTTCAATATTGGTGCCATGTGATATAATCGGCATTAATATTTAACGGAATTTATTTGTATATTTTTTATTGCTTAGTCTGTAAGTGCCTTTTAATTCTAAACTTAATTTTTTATTGAATTGATTAGAATGTGTATTCTTTTTTCGATTGTTGACCAATGGAGAGCCTTGCGAGATTTGGTGCTTGTAAAAGTAATAATAATTAAGTGGTAAATATGTTTGAGTATATTGAATAATATACAGTGCGGGAACATGTATAGCATAACTGATATTAATGTTGTCATATTGCAATAAAAATATATTGTTATTATCGAAAAACATTTGTTTACAATTTAGTATAGAAAAATTAATGAGAAGAGAAGTTTAAGTGCGGAGAAAACTGCACATCCCTGATATAACTCGACTAACATTTAAAAAATTTTAAAGGATATTTACTCATCCAGCTAAAATAATTCGAGACTGATGCAGCTTGGTAAGTAATTTCTAAAAAGCCTCGTGTGGAATTTCTGTGTACCCACATGATTAAAAGCAATAATTATTAACAGAGACGTAGTTACGGCCATATCTGCCGTATCGTTGATACTAGGGTTTCCAGTCCCGGGATCCGGTCCCGGGACAGTCCCGGGATTCTACCACAAAAACTGAGTCCCGGGACCACAGCCAGAACAGGCGAAGTCCCGGGACCATGTCAACATGCGTGCGTATACTCGATATCAAAGAATTAGGACGGGTATTCACCGGCGTCCGGCGTACTATGCCTCTTGCACATTTTGCATTATTTGCATTTTGCGTAGGCAGGAGAGGTATTATTTCCGGTAGGTTAGAATTAAACCTGTGTGTTGTTTCAGCCACATTTGCATATATTCTTCGATTTATGTATTTGTCTGTTTTTTTGTTGGATTTAGATATGTGCGAAGAAGCTGAATAATTTATATTTTTGAGTTTTAAGTGTGTTCGTTATTTGTCTGCTAAAGCGTTACGATTAGAATGAATTCCGATTCGCAACCTACCTTCCTTCTACACTAAAAAAAAAACGATTTGAAGTCAATATGGCGACAATTTTATATATTGAAGATAAAACAATTGGCGAAATGTAAAGTTGGTTCCTACAAAATTATCATAATCAGAGGCAGCTTGACGAAAGGATTACACAAACACTTTGCAGTTCAAATAAAAGCAAAAGATGCACAGCGACAGACATTTTTAGTACCAGAAGAAAGCAATAAAGTTGTAGACGAGCACCAATGCAAATTATCAGCACAGAAATACTTTATTTAACTTACAACACTAGTTTTTCTTTGGATATTGCATTCGGAAATTTCACCTGAACACTATTTCCCTTTCGGGACCATTTTCGGGATTTTCGGGACTAGTCCCGGGACTTGAAATTTAGTTCGGAAGTCCCGAAAACGCTTTTGGTCCCGGGACTTGGAAACCCTAGTTGATACAGGGCCCACGAGCCCATCAGCTCCCAAGCTCTAAAAAAAAAAATATGTGTCATATAAATTTAATACGGAAACTTTTGCGCAGGGCACATTTAAGAATTTAGGTGTATATAGGCGGAATGTGTTTGACTGCCCCCGCCCCCTCCAATCACGAATAAAACTCGCTCGACCTTGGCGCAGCCGCAGTCTTCTGAACAGATTCATACAATTAAAGAATTAACAGAATTAATATTAATAAAATTTAATAGTATGGCTTCAAACTACTGTAATAACTGACAATTCCTGTTACGGTATCTATCGAAAAGAGCTTAAAAAATTTAAATTATCTGCAAATATGGAAAGCCTTATAAACATTTTCGTCAAGAAAAACGTTCGGAGAGTAACTCGAAACAATTATTATTTACTTTAATCTTGTTTCTTGTTATTTAACATTTACTTGTTCCTTACTTATGTAGAATAAGGTCAATATGAGCACAATATTAAATATTTTATTTATTGCAAGATAATCAGTACTTTACATTAATAAATTCACTTGATGTGAGCAGCAATAACTAACAATAATTTGAGGGATAAAAGTTAGCATGAAATAAGGCAGGTTTCAGAAGGGTTATGTTCAGAGTTTTAAATATGATAAATGTTGAGAAGGGTCAATGCACTGATTTGAGCTTAGTACGTCAAACATAATGTGAATAAAATGATACAGAATTAGTGAGACGTAAAGGAACTCCAAGTTTATCAGTGCATTATAAACAAAAGTGATTTAAAAGCAGAGCAAAGTGTACTGACATTTATTCCAAGAAAAAGACATGAGATCAAAACTGTAGTCCATAAAGTCAAATATGTTATCAGTCCTAATTTCTTTTATAAAATTAAAAATCTATTTGCTAAGTTACGAGACAGTCTTTTGTCAAATGATTACCAAACAAGCTAAAATTTTACATGTTGGAGGCAGATTGAGTTCCACATCTTATCGCATTGAATTATAAATAAAAAGTCTTTTGTAACACCAGTTGTGTGTAAAGTTATTCACCAGGGTGCAGGGCATCTTTGGGTATAGTTTGCCATGTGTTAAGAGTTTCAAGTGTAGCAGTAGCCAGCAGCAAGATTCGTCCAAGAGCGAGTAACTTCGGGGGCCCATTTCCAGAAGTAAGCACCATCGCCCAGCAAAAATAGTGTCTGATACGTGTAAAGAGGACCTTCAGAAGTCCGTGGGTGTAGAAATTTCAACAAACAAGCCTATCCCAAGTGCGTAATTCCCGTGTATTCATTGGAAAGTGTATCCAGCGTCAGAAAGGTCTCCGATTAAGACTGTCTACGAGGTGTAGCACCAGGTTCCAGTTGTCCAGGTCCGTCCAGCTTAGATTAAATTAGATAGCGAGTGCGAGTTGACGCGGAATTTTCAGTTTTTGCTGGATGCAGAACAAACAAAAAGCGATCGCGCATGGGTTTTGACGTCACTAAAAACAAAACGAGGGTAGCCATTGCTACGTCACAGAATTAATCATATTTACCTGATGCTGCCTTGCCATTTTGGTGTTTAAAATTCAATTTTACGCTGTTTCTTGCGACCACAGATCATATTGTTGTGGCAGTCAAATTTAGAGGTTATAATTGTAGATGGAAATTGTGCATTTGCCCTAATAATTGAGAATATTTGGCATACAACGAATTATTTGTCATACAAAGCTTTTTTTCTTAATTTTATGAACCGACACCCTGAGTTAAGATTTGTTTCATGTTCACCAAAGCTAAGCCCGAATTTATTGCAGATAAATAAAATAAGGAAAGAGCAATAAACCATTTATTTGTGGTAATAATTATTATTACACTCTTTTAATATGCCCTGAGTTGGACAGGCAATTCTCAGTTGAAACTTAACAATTCGTAAAGTGTAGTATTCCTTGCCATAATTATAATTTATTTAAAACTCTATTATTATATTTTAAACGAAGCGAAGGCTATTACAATATATGTAAACTGTAAACTATGATTTACACTTCTTTTTACATAATATGTCCGTTAGTATGTACTGTTTGAGGCTTTCGCGGTTACTCGAATTATTCTCCTTAGTATAGAATTTCGGCTTAGACCGCGTCGTATTTGTATATGAACACCCAGCATTTTCTGGCTTAATGTGCCTTGCACCTTGTGAAGTCGAGCAAAAACCCGCGCGATGGCCATGCTCTCTGGTGGCTCGTGTTGTTTGAGTATCTTGAGAACGAGGATACTTAGGCAGATTTGGCCGTTTTGGCGTTATGGATGCACAAACAGCAAAACGGCCAAATCTGCCTAAGTATCCTCGTTCTCAAGATACTCAAACAACACGAGCCACCAGAGAGCATGGCCATCGCGCGGGTTTTTGCTCGACTTCACAAGGTGCAAGGCACATTAAGCCAGAAAATGCTGGGTGTTCATATACAAATACGACGCGGTCTAAGCCGAAATTCTATACTAAGGAGAATAATGTCCGTTAGTAAAAATCTTTTTTTGTTTTGAGTTCGTATTTTTATATGTTTATTTCATAATACCCTGATGGGGTGGGGGTGGGGGAGCCTACTTGGTAGTTTATGATACAGGGCCTGCTGATCTCTAGCTACGCCTCTGATTATTAATGACATTTACAAAAACTAATCTTGACCTCACTTCTCACCCTAAGAAGTTTTAAAAAACGTAAGTAATTGTTTATGTTAATCTGCAATCGGTCGCGATGTTAGAAATAATGCAACATTTTGTTATAACCTCTAAACTACATTCTTTTTCGTGTTTCGCGAGAAACGAGAGTTTTCTCGCTCTCGCTCTTGTTCTCGCACCGAGAACGAGAGCGAAAATGTAAGCCGAGAACGGGAACGAGAGGTAGGGTGACCGAGAGCGAGAATTTTGTAGTAACTCTCGCTCTCTTAAAAAATACAAAAGAGGATAAAAGATATTTTAAAGTATTTTATTAGTTACATGAAAACGAAATAAAATAATACGATTAAATAACTAACAATGAAATAATTATAAACACAACATAATATTACATATTAAATCCAAATTCGATCTTTCAGACCACATTTAGCCCAAGAATTTAGGCAGAAAAGATATTTATTTGAGTCATCGTTAAGCCGAATTCTGTGTTTTCTGATGATTAGTGAAGCTTGCGAAAACAATCTTTCAACGGGAGCCGAAGTAGCATTATTGCGAGAAGATCTCTCGCCATTCTTGTCAAATTAGGATAAGTATCGCTATATTTTTTCCAGCATGCCAAAATACTTTGATCTTTTGGTGATGTTTTTAGTGCTAAATATTCATCAATTTCCAATTTCCAGTTATTTTCCAAAATAGGGACGTGAAATCCAGATGATCATCGTGATGAGTTTTCTTCGTTAATGTTTTATGTTCTTGTCCAGCAACTTCTGTGTTTTGTCTTCAGCAGGTACGTGATATTTCGTTTTAAAAATATTTTCAAACATAGAATACGAATAATCCTTCATTTGTTTTCCGCAAGTCGTTAAATTAAATGTTTCAATTTGTGACTTGGATCTAAAATCAAAATTACACAACAAATCCAGTTACTCTTATTATAATGTTTCATCAATTTGTTTTTCACGGCCAAGTAAGCTGATAATATAACTTCTTCAACATTAGTCCCTTGCTTTTCAGAAAGATCTGTTATTATATTATCAATTCTGTCCAATAGTATGTTAAATGCATAGTTAGGCAGTGTTGCCCACATAAATATTGTGAACATTGTTTAAAAGGTCTCAAGTATTTATAAATTGTGGCCATAAGCCCCACTCACTATGGAAAAGTTTGAACTTTTCGAGAACAGATTTTTCAAGATTTACGAAAGCGAGAACGAGAGAGACCACTTCTCGCTCTCATTCTCGCTCTCGCGAAACACTAATTCTTTTGTCTTGAAATTTAAGGAATGCCTACTAGAGGACAGTATGCACAAACAGAAAACAAGGTCCGTAACTATAAACCACTGACAATGAATTCATGGCAAAGCCATCGCGATTAGACCGAGAAACGTCACAGCTTGTCAGCTAAAAGGTTGAGGTTAGATAGTTTGAAAATTCCTGAATATGCATCTTTATACTGCCCTAATCATTGAATATGTGGTTTTCATTTATTTGGTTTTCCCACTGACCAAAACAGGCAAGAAATGTGGGTTCAGAATTGCTGTAATTTATTAGTACACTGCAAGATTTAAGCCCGCCCTTTTCGTGCCCTCATCATGGTTGAAATATTGCAATGGTTTACTGCCCACAGCAATTCTGGTTGCCTAACTAACACGAGAACGAAAGATTTTAAAATGAGCACAGAATTAATATTTTGTTTATTGCAAGATAAAGTCAGTATTTTACACTAATAAAATAAAATAAAATTTGATTGAGAAAGGTTAGCATTAGATAAGGCAGAATCTAAAAGGGTTACGTTTAACATTTTATTGATAATCGATGTTCGGAATGGCAAGCACAGGTTAATTTATGTAGCTGGCAGATTTGACTTGGTTACATCAATACGACAATGTGAATTTAAAAGGATACAGAGATGGTTTGTGAAGTTACAAGAATTATATGAGTTTTATAAGTAAAAGTTTAAGAAGCCAGCAAACGGCAAGACAGCTGACTGGTAAAGAAACGGTACAAAGCAAAGCAAAGATTGCAAAGAGCAATGATAAGGCAACCTATTATAGGACACAAATAATAGTGAAATGCTAATTATAAACATGTGAAACAGTGCATTTAAAACTAATTGTGAAAAAGCAGAAATTTAAAGTGTAAAGTGCTCCCGATTCACAATTTCCAAGAAAAAGACGGTTTAGGTCTTAAGTAAAAACATTATATCAAAACTTATTTCATAAAACAGTTGTAAATCTTGGTTGCTAGAATACGAGACATTCAATTGTTATTAATAGATAATAACTAAAAAATCTTGTAAAATATGTGCTGGGTGCAAGAGGTGCTCCCAGTTTTTTTCAATTTTCATATTAAAAAGTTTTCTGTGTGAGCTAAAAAGTGGATTTTCATATTCACCAATCTGCAGAGCATCTGTGTGTGTAATTTTCGTCGTGGTGACACATCCTAGTGAAAAGAGATCAGCTTTGAGAGGATTCGCCCAAGAGCGGTTGACATCGAGGCCAATTTTCGAGTAGTTAGAGTCATCGACCATGTGCTACGTTTGGAGCAGACACTCCTGAGTGCCTAAGTGCAGAAATTTGGAGCAGGGGGCCATCACCAAGTTTGTAATTGCCGTGGCGTCCCTTTGTTCTGCGAGCCGACATCGGAGCTGCCCTTGCAAGGTAAATTTCACAGGCAAGCCGTTGCAGAAGGCCCAGTAGGTTTGCGTTTCATCAAGATTAAACATCGTACAAGGTCGTGAACATGGTTCCAGCTGTTTAGATTCATCCAGGGATTTATAATCGAGGTAGTGTCCTTTGATTTTGTGATTTGAACCGGAGATTTGGAAAATTACAATAAGTTAAACAACTGCAGGTTTTGGCGTGCCGTACGTCATTTAAACAAAACAAGTTAGCCAACCATTACGTCACATTAATTGCATTGCATTTACTTGAGACTATTTTCTCATTTTTGGTGTTTGAATGCAATTACGCTATTTTCGTGTACAAGCGAATCATTTGTGTTTACAGTCAATTTTAAGGTTAAAACTGTCAGATACAAATTCAAGCATTTGTCATACATGTTAATAAGTCCTACTCGAAAGTAATTGTAATACTGAGTGATGAACCTACCCCTTTGAAAAAGAGTTTTTCTCATGCTAGACCGAAGCTTTAGCTTATTGATTGCAGATGAATAAAATAGAAAGGGCAATAAACCACTCATTTTTGCAAATATTAATTACAAAATCATTTTAATAAGCCCTGAAATTGACACAGAAATTCTTTAATGAAACCATTTTATTTAATTTTTAAATTGTGGTGATATGCCCTGATTTATTAATATTTTACTAATGCCTTATAGTATAGTTAAGGGCATCATTACAATATATGGGATGATCTATATTTCCAAGCTTGCTATATTTACGGACCTTGGTTGAAAGTTTGGAAATGGTAAACATTTCATTGCCACAAAGATAATACCCTTTATAAATATTTTTGACTATGCCACTGGATTTTTTCTGTGCGATAGATGCCACTCAATTCGTATATAACAGCATAAGGTAACTTGGAGAATACCTGGATGAAGTAGTTTTTAAATCACAAAATTGACATAAGTATGCAGGTAAAAATATACCGGGTGACCATAAATGGTTTTTGATTTTCTTTTCTTAGGTTGGCAGTGTTTATGTTGTGGCACTGTACGTCAATGTCAAATTCGAGGTTAGCAGATTAGGTTTTGTGTCAGTTTGTATCAAAACTGACTCAAAACCTAACCTGCTAATCTCAAATTTGACATAGAGTTACAGTGTTAACCTAAGAACCTAAGAAAAAAAAATCACAACCATTTATGGTCACCTATATTATTATATTGTTGTGGTAGCATCTTAAGACTGCTAGTTTGTTTGTGAAAGTTAATCATACGTAGGGATTATTTATAGAATAATAAAAATATCTAATTATTAATATATAAAAGAGAAAATTTAAGTGGTAAAAGAACAGCATAACTATTAAAAATTTATTTAATAAATTACAGACTAAAATTCAAATCCAGTAATAAAATTAAGATTTTTACAGAAAGCTTCTAACATATGAATTAAATAATGTTTGAATTAGTAAGGATAGTTGTTTGGTAATATCAGAGTTCAAGTCGAATAATTATTTGAAAAAGTCGTTTAAAATGTCAAATATGAATAAATTGTACCAATATGAAATCCAGGAGTGTTAATTTTGAAAAAAATGGATGAATTATATTGACTATGGTGAATTGTAATTTAAAAATAAACATTCTGATTCTAAAATGTACACATATTTTTGATAAAAAGCACAATTTGAAATAAAAACCCTTTTATTAAATGATTGTATTTATCCCATTTTACATATAAAAAGGTACAGAGTAAATTAACGAGATGAAGGAAAAGTGAATTTTAAACAAACGGTATAATGGACTAACGGAGAAGGAATTGAATGGAGGTGGTGTAAGGAGAGGTTGAGCTGCTGCAATCTACAAAATAGTCTTGTCTGGAATTGGTAATGGGAGTTTATTGTTTGTTTGTTACATTTGAATTTGATAAAAGGCATTGCATTTACTGGTGGTGCACCTCATTAAGCTTCTTGTTAAAAGTTAGAACTATCTTGTGAGATTTGGATAAACGGCATTGCAGTTACTGGTAGTTAAGTACATCTATAATTGAGCTGCACTTGGAGGCAGTTAATACTCAGTTAAAAGTAAGGCGATTTTTGCAGACCGGGAGCTTGCAGTGTTGGGTGTTCACATTGAAACTACATAAGGAGCCATTAAGAACGACGGGTGTTGCAATTAGTTAAGGGGCTGTACTTGCATGGGCATTCCGGAATATCTGTGAGCAGATGGCGCATGCTTGGTTCAATGAGGAGGCTGAGCGGAGTGCTTGCTGAAGTAACTACAGGTATTTATTGAAGGATCTAAAAAGTTATAAGTTATAATAAAGTGAATAAGGTATTTGAAGGAAATACTTACATTTTCCATGTTTTAAAGTGAAAAGAATTATAGCAAATATGATTTCGACTAACTTTGCACTTTCATAATTTTTGGATGTTGACAGTTATACTGTCATATTTTTTAAAGTAATTTTCATTGTACTAATCAACTATCAAGGGGAATAATTTTGATAATGCATGAACCTAATTTGATTTGAGAGTGGTTGTTTGAATGGAGCCAGCAAAATTAATAAACTCAATAATGAATAATTTATATAAAAGGGCATATATTTTACATAAATTCGTCTAAACATCTATATAGTATTTGTTCTCTACCCGAGCTAGTTAAATTAAATAAATTAAATAGCATCAATAAAGGTAACATAGCAATATAGTCCGTCTCAAGGTGAGTTTGCAGTACAGCAAGCATAGGGCAATGTAAATCTTATGGGTAGGATGACCACGTTTCAATTTATACAAACCTTGATATCCTTCGTGAATAAAAAAAGTTTTCTTCAATGAGAAATACAGAATGTTTATAGAAAACAAAAAGCAAGCAAATAAAAACCAAGCATTTACTCATTTCTATTATTGCTTAGTAAATATAATGCAAGGTGTACTGAAATACATGCTCATATCGTACGTCGTACTAAACAGGGATTGTTTCTGCTTGATCTGCATGTATTCAAAATAAACATCAACACATGCGGGCTGCTGCAGGCTAACATGCAGCTAATCGGTTTTGCCCACTTACCAAGTCGCAGACAGACCATTATGATTGACGAGTGCATATTTACTTCAAAACAATTTTGTGTAGAAATATGGCATCGCTGACTTCCATAAGACCCTGAACTGAAAACTCACCTTGAGACGGACTATAGGAGCAAGTATAAATACTGGTCATTATGTGTTGATGGCAACAATGAAACAGAAAATAAGAAGATAAAATCAAGGTAAGGATTATGAATAATTATAGAGATAGACAATAAATAAATTGGACAAGAGTTAAATAAAAAAAAAATTAAAAATGGTTAACTAAGAAAAACCAGATTTAAATAGAATTTTTATAAAGTTAACATTTTTCAGAAAATCAATTTTTCCAAAATTTTCAGTTTTTTGCAAACTTTTCAAGCTGTAACTACAAGTAGTCTATGAAACAAATGTCCATAATAAACTGAAATTAATTTAAAAAATTTTAAATGTTGACATTTATCTTCGAAATGAAAGAGGCACATTTTTACTTCCTTTAACAATAAAGGAAGTATTGGATTCACCCCAAAAATTCGAAATTGAGTTTTCAACAGATCTTCACGTTTTAGAGTCCCCTGAACCCAAAAAACGTATTTTTTTTCATTGGTCTGTCTGTCTGTCTGTCTGTCTGTGAACAGAATATCTCAAAAACGAAAAGAGGTATTGCGTTGAAACTTCATATATAAGTTTTGTGTTCTATGTAGATGCGACAGCAAGCTTTTGAAGAAAATCGCATAACCGGAAGTAGATGTTTACTCTTATGATTTTTCAGTTTTTTCGATTTTTTTCAAACTTCACATTTTTATTACATTTTTAATGTGTATTGAAGTGAGATAGGTGATTTTCCAGTTCAATACTTCTAAAATGGGTTTCTTTTGTTTTTTTTTTGCTATTTTCTTTATTAACTCCTACTTTAAATAGAACACCCGGTATATTATTACATTTTTGAATTCAGCTTAAAATTCTAGAGAAAATTTGTCTCTTCACCTAACGCGCTATTTTGTACCGTTTTTGTAGAATTTGTAATTTTTGAAAAATTTTGACAAATGCTTAAAAAATTAAAATCAAATTTTTGGCCAATTATAAGATCACTGTAAAAGGAAGTTGTGTGCGTGTATCACACCAGATTTTTTACGTAGTAGGTACATGGTGGTGATATATCAGAGACAGAAATAAGATGAGATGAAGATAAGATTAAGTAAAGGTAAGTTCTTATGTTTTTGTGATGCATGTGAGGTTGGAGTATTTCGTGTCCCTGAGCTGATTAATAAAGTACTAATGTCCAAAACAAAATTAATCAGCTTAGTGCTGGGAATATAAAAAAAAAGATTGCTCAAATAGGTACTTTTTCAATCGTCTTTTTACTTCCTTTTACGATAAAGGAAGTATTGGAATCACCCCAAAATTTCGAAATTGAGTTTTCAACAGATCTTCACGTTTTAGAGTCCCCTGATCCCAAAAAACATATTTTTTTTCATTGGTCTGTCTGTGTGTGTCTGTTTGTCTGTGAACAGAATATCTCAAAAATGAAAAGAGGTATGGCGATTAAACTTCATATATAAGATTTGTGTACTATGTAGATGATACAGCATGAATATGCATAACCGTGATAAGCCACGTAAATTGCCTATGTTCAGAGGTATGACCAACCACCCGCTATTGCTATGATATTAGCATCACAAATTTGTTAAAACCCCTCACCAGGCAAATATTTAACAACTGTTAAATACGTATTTCGATAGCCAAGCTGTCATCATCGGTAGCTACGAAAACTTACACAGCAAAATGGCAATGATATGCTCGTGACCAAATCACAAATGGAAGTGGGCGATTCCCGCACATTTTACAGCTATTTATACTGTTTGAACAGGAGGGCGTGGCCGAGGGCCAATTAACATGGCCGACGGTCAAATTAACTTCAATAAATCATACAAGATGGAGCACGGTATAGGTCCACCATCTTTGTTCAAAAGTTTATTATCTCGGTTCTTAAAAATGGGCAAGCTTTCAAAAGAATTTAGTTGTTTTGTTGAAGTTAACGCCTTTACAATTTTTAGGTCGTCCTCTATTATACTATGCCCCGTTTAGTAAATATGTTGGGCAATACTCGATTTTTCGAATCTAAATTGAACTAAATGCTCTTTAAACCTAGTACCAATATTACGACGTGTTTGTCCAATATATTTAGAATCACAATAGGAACATTTAATTTCTTAAATTCCAGATCTCTCTAAAGTCCTCAGTTTGTCTTTTGGATGTCCCAACAAAGTTGTAATATTGTTGTTTGAACCATACACAGCCTTATGGCCCGATTCTTTAAAAATGTTAGGCTTTTTGTAACCGGGTGAAACGGAATTTTGATGTACTTGAGTCCTTTACTTCTAAGACTGACGAGAGTTGTGGAATTTCGAACGTGAAATTTTGTTTTTTGTTTGTTAATCAAATTGTCGATAATTTTAAAAGAGAAACCATTGTACACAGCGATGTTTTTATGGTCTGAAGTTCAGTGGTATATCGATCTTTGTTTAAAGGAAAGGTTAACAGACTATGCACTAAGAAATTTAGAGCAGCCATTTTGTGTTGAAAACAATTATTCTTTTAAAAGAGATAATAAACTTTTGAACAAAGATGGTGGACCTATACCGTCCTCCATCTGGTATGATTTATTGAAGTTAATTTGACCGTCGGTCATGTTAATTGGCCCTCGGCTACACCCTCCGGGACAGACAGTATAAATAGCTCTAAAATGCGCGGGAATCGTCCACTTCCATTTGTGATTTGGTCACGAGCATGTCGTTGCCATTTTGCTGTGTAAGTTTTTTGTAGCTACTGATGATGACAGCTAGGCTGTCGAAATAGGTATTTAGCGCTTGTTAAATAATTGTGTGCTGACGGGTTTTAATGAATTTGTGATATTTTCAAACCACAGGCTCCAGCAGTGTTTTATAATATTAGCATGGTTAAAAATATCTTATAAAAACAATTCAGTATAGTAACATGCACAAATTAATAAAATTAAAAAAACATATATTCTAATAAAGTTAAATCACTTAGAACTGGCCAAGATTGGATTACTTGCAGATGTATAACAACGGCAAAAAAACCAGAAAGTTAATAAAAATAATATAAATCAATATCGACATGAACAACATACCAATGTTCATTTAATGCAATGTTTTCCGAAGCTCGAATGACAAATGGAATGGGTAATTAGGTTCAAAGCAAGTAATTTCAACTGTTCATAATTGATTGTTGTTTACATGGCATGCGTTGCAGAATATTACGTGCTGAGGCATGCAAGATTTCAATAAAAGCCATATAAGCTCATGTGTTCTTTTTCCAAGTTGTGATTTCATTTTAACTTAAAATGGAATTTTAAAGTAAAGAAGAAGCTTATAGTACATAGGATTAAGTTATGACTTAACTTTGTTAGTATAGACATTGGTTATAACCAGGGAAAGGTTCAAATGCGTTTAAAATATGATAAATAAATATTACTAACTTAAAAATTTGGCTTCTGTCAGAATTTTTACTACATAAATTTAAGTCTGTAATTAGCAAATGTTTTTTCCGCAAAATAGTGCCAGGATAGTGAACAACCAATTGTTTGGGGTTTTTAAAAAGAACAAGCTGACGGAGAGAGAAAAATATTGAATTAATTTGACGGGTATAAAACATAAAAAATCCAAAAATCAAAGTAAAATTAATGAATTACGGGTATAACCTATTATAAAATAGTTAAAAGTGATTGCAAGTGTGCGTTACATACATTAAAAAATTATCATGCGACGTTGAAGATATCACCATGGAAGCCACAGAGAGTGAACCAACGGTCGGCATTCCAAAGTCGAAGTCTAGCAGCGAGCATTTGCAGATTCTTCACAACGAAAGTGAAACCGCAAAGTGAATCCGTTGTAATTAATTCTCAGTACTGAGCAATGGACAATAATAATTTAAAAGATTGAAAGGCTTATAAAATTTTCTAAATTCGTAAAACTTATATTTAAAAATTAAGTTTGGTTTGTAAACCTACATTTCATCTATTTACGTTTATTGGAAGTGTCGTTTAACTACAATTTGTTTGCATTGTCATAAGGATCAGCAACCTTAAAATAAAACAAACAATTATGAAAATACTTTAGTAAATAAAATTGGATTTAAGTACAAATATGATAATTGCTATGTTCAAGGTTTACAATTGTTTGTAAAGGGTGTTTTTTAGAGGCTGAGAAATTTAAATTGAAATAAAACGCAAAAAATGTTTTCATAACCATGAAATTGGCTTTATTTGAAAGATAATTTTTTGGTATTACTGTTTGAATATGGACCAGTTAACAGATCCACAAAATGGATCTGTGAACTGGCCACCTCGTTTATGCGATTTGACGCCATTAGATTATTTTCTTTGGGGATATGTAAAGTCGCATGTCTACGCCGATAAACCGGAAACAATTGAGCACTTGGAAGCCAACATTCGACGCGTTATTGCGGGAATAGAGCCTGATTTACTGCGAAGAGTGTGTGAAAATTGGACCTCTAGATTACGCCATGTACTCGCCAGCCGCGGCGGTCACATGCCCCAAATCATATTCAAACAGTAATGCCAAAAAATTATCTTTCAAATAAAGCCAATTTGATGGTTATTAAAAACATTTTTCTGTGTTTTATTTCAATTTAAAGTTCTCCACCTCTAAAAAACACCCTTTATAACTAGAATCTTTATATGCTTGATTATATCTTGTTTAATTGTTTTGAAGTGCATTGCAATAGTCAGCAGTGTATTATCAGTTTTCATGCAACAGTTACCTTGCAGATATAGTCATATTGAGCTAGTCCAGTAAAGAATTATATAAAAGAAAAATATCTACAAGGTAGGTTTTTTGGTGATTAACTTTTAAAAGAACACAAAGTGCACCTAAGGTTTAAATTAACTTTGTTCGCAGCAATATATAAAATGGATAATTCACTCTTTCTATTGGACCTAAATAATGTGTTCTTTGAATGATGTCATTTTTTGACAGTGGTCTATTATGATATCTTTTATCGGACCTTTTCCACTCTCTCGAGTATTTATCACACAACGTTTCGAGAGTTTCTGATCTACTCCCGACATCAGGTGAATGAACTCCTGGTTAGTCCTGAAGACTGACTTTTTTGTAGGTACGTTTTTTATCACGTACACTAGTGCCTACCCTGGGGTTTGAATCCGGGGCCACTGATCGCTGTGATTACTAGTCTGACACTCTTACCACTAGGCCACCAGCACGGTGTAAATAAAATTATGATATGCAGTTTGAAAATAGTTAAACTTAGGCATCCACAAATAATACTTATATCATGCATGCATTATACGCAACTATTTATACATCCAGCCAGCTGAAAGGGCGAGTTTGCGCACGCACCATTGTTTGGTCTTGTCTCTTGTATTTGTCCGGTGCGTGTCTCAGAACGATAAAAAATGTTTGGTGCTTGTAAAAACAATGATAAAAACCAATAGTTAGTATTTTATTTTAGATAAAATGAATAGGAAGGAAATTATAGTGGAATTTCGTGAGTTTCAATGCAAATGAAACAATGAAAAATAGAAGTTGAAGAAGATGGCCACCTTTAGCTATGTTACCGTCCAAATCGGATAAGGCAATCCTGTTTTTGATGTACGTGTGACCATACAGCTGGGTATTGCTATATTTTTCGAAGCTACAATCTATGACGAAGACCTGCCATCCCAGATTCAGTTTGTTACGCTCATTTTGTCGTTTGCATGCAATATTTGAAATAATTAAATTTCGCAATTCACATTTATTTCCTAAATATACAATACATTTTCCCTAAATGGTTACGCAGCCCAATTAACATAATTCTCAATTTCTGAATAAGGTACAGTTCTATGCTTATCAGCTTAAACCACACTTTGCATTCCTCAGTTTTTCTGATGGTCCGCTTTCAATTTTGGAACTATTGATAAGTTGAATTAGATTGTTGAGCAATTTTTGTGCTGTTTCGTGTAAGCTGGATCGCTCCTTATGGGGTGCCTGTCTCATCGGCTTTGGTAGCCAACTTCATTTTTGAAGGATCCGAGAGGCATCATAACCCCTTTGGAATGTTTCGGTAATTTGGGTTATATTACCGACATTCGCTTCGTCATTGACGGATTTGATTGGAGGGCCCTGCTCTGCACGCTGGACTGGACGATTTGGCTACTTTACATCTTAAGGTTTGTTGCCTACGGTTTCCTCCTTTTAGCGCCGTAATCTACCTGGAAATTTGTATTTTTAGCCTTTCTTTTACTACCCTGGAAATGTGTTTTTACTTGGAATGATTTTTTCGTATTGGCGTGATTGGTTCTGTTTGGGACATGCGGTGCATTGACGAGCCGGCGTGCTGCCCATTCCTGCGGCTGAGGTTTGCTGCCATTCCCCTGCGATCGCCGCATTGTAACTACTAACGAGGCTCATCTGCAGCCCGTTACAAGGCCGTCTCCATGGCCAGCGAACTGCCTGGTTGCTACGTCCACCAACTGTGCACTACGTGCCGTGTGTACCTGAGAGGTTTTTGTAGTGCTATATTTGTGTATTGTTTGATTCATTTGAGTTTATAAGTATGACCTTTTTTAGAATTGCTAAATTAGTATTTTGTGTGCCGTACTTGCGTAATTTAGATTCTTGATTATTTGGTACACTTACCCGGTTATTTTGAAGCCACGTTTAGATTGCTTTGATTTGTTTTGCGGCTGCTTTAGCAATAACTTTTTCTTTCACGAGTAATAACCTAGTGCATTAACCTCAACGTCAATTTGAGTTTGCTATAGAAATAGCTATGACCAAGCTCGAGAAAATCTGGAAAGACAAACAAATAAAGAAAACAACAAAATGCAAGATAGTCAACACGCTGGTCTTTCCAATCGCCTTGTATGCCTTGAAAGCCATAGACATCGCTAGATTGGATGCCTTTGAGATGTGGGTCTGGAGAAGACTGCTGAGGATTCCCTGGACTGAGCATAGAACTAACGCTTTAATACTTGAAGAGCTAAACATCAAGGACAGACTGTCAACGATAGTTAAACAACAAACTGGTAGTCCAAGGAAAAGTCGAGGGGAAACGACCTAGAGGACGTTCGCCGAAACGATGAATGGACCAAGTAAAAATGTTTACGGGAAAACCCTTCCAGGATAACATAAGGAGCACGTTGGATAGAGACGACTGAAGATTAATTGCTAATTCTACAACGTGAAGACAAACGTAAGATTGCGACACTTCAAGAATGAAGTAGCTACAGGAGAGAGTGAGAGATAGATAGAAATAGAAATGTCAAAATTGCTGTGGCCATGCTGCCACTTACGGGATTATTATTGTGTTTAATTAGCTGCCCGTTTCTAAATTAATTGTCACGTTTAACGTTTAGATGTTTAGAATGACCACAAGTAATGACTTGGAGCTTCAGAAAACGCCTTATACATTTCTTATAGGCTCTAGCACCCCCTTGTGAGATCTCATAAACTGCAAGTACCGCCCCGCCTAAATTTTGTTTACAGTAAAGTCAATTTACTAAGCCAACTCTCGGGGTTGAATGTTGGCCTTACTTTTTACTTGCGCTATTCGCACCTCATGGATCTCACTTGGCTTACCGGAGTATATTTGAATATTTAGAGCTTTGTGTGTTTTTGATCGTAGGTTAAATTAGCCATGCCACATGCTGTGTCGATCCCCGCTTCACGGTGACCGCCGCTGTATTTATAATTAGACATGCTTCTGCATTTATTTATTTGGTTTATGATCTGGACGCTTAACTAGGTGATTGCTAAGCATCTAACGCCCTTCTGGCTAGACTTGAATTACGTAGCACTATTCGTTATTTTATAGGTCAACTTATGATGTTTATTTGTGATAATATGTATTGGCTGTGACATATTTATATTGTTTGTTGGTTGATTTGTTTTATATGTATTGCAAAGGTTACTAGGTGCGGCGCCTAATTAATTTGCAAAGGTTACTAGTTGCGGATCCCTAAAATTAATGCAATGTACTTGACAAATTTTAATAATAAAATGTATACAGATTTATAGATTTAGACTGTTTAAGATCAGATGGTTGTATTTTTATTTATTCAAATAAAATAGTATTTTGCCCTCTTTTATGTTTATCGATCTGCAATTTCAACTTTTCTAAAAACGCTAGATCGGTAGGCACTTTACTCAGTTCAAAAGGGTTAGGTTCCTGCTAATTTATTATTTTACTTTACGCTGGCACGTCACTGTGTGCCCAAATTAATCCTAATACGCAGTCGCAATGTAAGTGCGGCTCTCAAAATTAAAAAAATGGTTTAATTAGGGTGCAGTAAGCGTTTTTGACTTGGGAAAATTCAAGTTTATGAACTACCAGGTATTTATTTGAATTCTAGTGTTTTAGCGCTTCTAATTGTCTCTTGTTCCAGCGATTAATTTGTTCTACTACGTCACACAGATGCGGCTTGGATTTGCAATTTATTGTTATAACCTCCCTTAACCTCACAATTCTACTTGGATGAATAATTGGCAAAATGCGTTAGCTGGAGGCTTGAATATGCATGAATCTTATTCACAACGGTAATGTTTCTTTCGTACACAAATTTCTGCTTCCTCACAATGTTAATAAGCTTTTTACAGTACCTTAAATTTTTCAGATAGTACCGATCATTCTTCGGAAAAGAAGCCTCGCTCGAATTTTCTCCTGGAGTAGCTGTCACCGGGATTTCTGTTGCTGGGCGTTGTCCTACAGCTCCACGTGATGTGTCCCAGTAATCAGCTCTAGTCTCGGATCCTTTATTTCGCTACTATCGGCCTTCGCAAATTTGAAGTGGTCGCTACCGCAGCTTCGGAAGCTTCTTGTAGCAAATACTTTTTTTATTGGGAAAATGTTACTCACATTTGAACTGGTACTCTGCGTATACTTTTAATAGATAAAAACTTGGTTTAAATAAGAGCCCATAAACTGCATGTCAGAATAAATTTTATTGAATTGTTAATTATTAGCGTCTTTTTTAGACAAAAACGAATCTTATAACTATAAACAGGACATTGACTGAGTTCAAATGACTTACATATTATATTAAACATTCTTATAAATAATTTAGATTTAAACAATTTACATTTCTAAAATTATTGTCCACATTTTATTAATTGTCACACTGTCTTTGTGCCACTACACGTTTTTTATTAAGTGTGTTCCATGATCACTCACGTATTTACATTGACTAGTTTTCCGTTCACTTCCTTCATAATTGTTCCCTGGTTTCTAAGTGCCTGTTTGCTTCTTACAATTGCTAGTTTACGCCTGCACTATTTGCTCTTTGCAATGTTCTCATCCTTTGTGGCTAATACCCTTTTAGAATTGTTCACGAATTGTACTAACTAGTTAAATTGAACTCTACGCTTCATCACCTGCACTTAGCAAACCTTTTTGTGATTATTTATTTTGGTTTGGCTATTCACTCAGCCTCACCTAATAACAAATTGATATCAAGTTTGACTCTCCTTCGCGTTCCTTAATCGATTCATTTCTTTTTTACACAAGCATCCCTTTTTCAATGCATTTACGGAATCACATTTAACTTATCTTTGCGGCTAGATAAAACATCCCTACTCTGTGCTTTAATTTAATTTTAATATTGAAATGCAGTCAGAGCAGAGCATATGGCCTAATACCACTACAGTATATGTATATTGGTGGTATTTGTCTTGTAAGTTTGTCGTTATTGCAGTATAGAACCAAATTCTGAATAAATATTGTTACTAGTTATTAGTTCTGCTGTTATTTTTATTTGCTTGGTATATCCTGACCTTAGGGAGGTCCGACTCAAGGATTTGTCTACGTCGAGGACCTGGCGCCCTCTCCCATAGTTTCTCTTGCAGCTTTGCTGCAACCCCCACCCTCTCGACTGGTTAGCCAACCTAGGCCGATATTTACCGGCTGGCAAAATACCAAATATAACTTTCGCCAACAGGTAAGGGCCGGCCCTTTAATCTTTCCTTACAAGTTGTTCCTTTTTTAATTCCAGCAATACAAATGTAACGATTTGATTTAATACTGCAAATTAGAGATGGGCGCGTGAGTGAATTTTTGCTCACGTCACGCACGTTTCACGCCAGCTTTAAACAGTCACGTTCACGCACGTTCACGCGCACGTTCACTCACGTTCACGGCGTGACACGCCATTCACGACGTGACACGCAGATTTTATTTCAAAATTTAAATTCAGATAGAACAGAATGGTCAAATTTAAAACCAATGAAAAACCCTAAAGAGAACTAAAAATATGTTTTGCACCTGACATAATTTACGTGATATGTTGCAATCAGAATAGTTGACATAAAAAGAAAAAAATTAAAATTGACTACAATAACTTTGACAAGGGATACATACTGATTTCTCGCAAATATATTTCTTGAAGCTGTCTTCAAAGACATTACTCTTAATACTAAAAGCTGTCATTGGAATTGACGTTTCCCTTATTGGTATGAGTTGCTAAGCAACACTTTTAATTCGTAGGTTTGAACGTACTGTTACGTACAAGGATCAACATTTTCAGCGTTAAGGCGAGTATACAAAAATAACATTACTTTTGTTAGAATAATAAGTTTATCTACACATCTACACATTAAAATGTTGATTTAAAAATAATATTTAATCAAAATTTTCAGCGTTAAGTCGAATTCTGCGCCCTTCTAAAATTCGCCCAGCCGTAGAAAATACTCTTTCGCCTGTAGCGGAACTTGCCGGTATGTTTAAAATTTCTCAAGTTTTTTTAACAATGTCGTATTTACACTGTTTTTCCAAAATTCTAAAATGTCATCTACATTTCCGAATTTTAATTTAACATACTAATTTAGTTCTGATTCGACATCATCCTAGTTACATGTGTCATCGTCAGAGCTATCTCTAAGTGTAGAAAGATAAGAATCTGATGCTGATGTACCAGTTTTGAGTCGTTTGCTATGTATTTCATCATTATCATCTATAGTTTTATTTGCATTATAATCTTCTCTTTTATGTGAAGGTATGAACTTTAAGGATTTATAATTAGGGTCCAAAAATAAAGCCACATAATGTAACTTGTTTGGTACAATTTGTGATTTAATGAATTTAAAAGTGGCTGCACCCTGCAGTTTTTTATTTGTTACTAAATATTTAACGTGAAATTAACGTGAATCGTGAATCACACCTTGGAAATTTTCACTCACGTTCACGTCACGATTTTCAAATATTAGTCACGTTCACGACGTGACACGCCGTGACACGACTGTTTTCACGTCACGCGCCCATCCCTACTGCAAATGAAAGGGCTAATTTTACATTTGTCTTAAGATCTGCAAGGGCGAGTTTGCACGTGCACCAACATTTGGTTTGTCTCTCATCGTATTTGTCCGGTGCGCGTCTCATAACGATAAGAAACACTTGGTACGTGTTAAAACAATGATAAAAACCAATAGTTAGTATTTTATTTTAGATAAAATGACTATGAAGAAAATGATAGTGGAATTTCGTGAGTTTCAACGCAAACGATACAGTGAAAAGTGGAAGTTGAAGAAGATGGCCACCTTTAGCAATGTTACCGTCCAAATCGGGCAAAGCGATCCTGTTTGTGATGTACGTGTGACCTAACAGCTGGGTATTGCTATATTTTTTGAAGCTACAAACTTTCGACATCATCTTCGCGACGTAGACTTTGAAACCTATGACGAAAATCCAGCGATCCCAGATTCAGTTGTTCTTATTTTAATTCCAGCAATGCAAATGTAACGATCCGATTTAATACCGCAAATGAAAGGGCTAATTTTAAATTAGCCTTAAGAGCTGCAAGGGCGTGTTTGCACGTGCATCAACGCGGCTGCTCCATCGAAAAACAAAGTATCCAACATTTTCTGTGAAATTGAGCTGAATGTTCATATGTAGATACTGTGTTGTCCCGCATCTTTCTAGCTATTCAGATTTGAGCTATCTATACTGTTACCTATTTACAGCTTCCCATAAACACAGTATCTACATGCATTTCTTCTGTTTTCCAATTCAAAACACAGCGAGTCACTATAATGTTCGAAAGAACCAAAGAAAACACAGTATCTGGTAGTTACTGTGTTTTAGAAAAAACACTGAGCAAACTTTTTTGTCAAAATTCTGTGTATAACACAGTATCTCCGAGATACTGTGTTTTGTTGCAGACATGCTCATTCAACGTACCTACATAACCTTAATTTGAGAGTGTTTGTTATTGGTGTGCAGGGCGTTAAATCATAAATTTTGGTTATTTTTATTGTTTTTGTATTTATTTAAGTTGTCCAGCATATCTTTTTGATAAAAAAAATTCGTATAGCTATCGTAAAAAAAATAATAAAACTGTTCTTGTAGATACTGTGTAGAAAATTAATTTATTCCTCACTTCCGCCCACCCATTGAATTTCAAAACACAGTAACTACATTTTAGCATGAAACTTTAGGGTTGCAAGATTTTGGGTCAGACAGTAAAAATTATACTTTAATACAGACTGCAAATATACGGGATTTAACTTTGGGAATGCATGCAGAGTGTGGGGCCATCGATCTAAAGTGTTTCCTTCTTTCCCAAAATTTTACTCATTATCACATACTGTGTTATTCGATGCAGCAGCCGAACGTTTGGTTTGTCTCTTGTCGTGTTGTCGTATTTGTCCGGTGCGCGTATCATAACGATAAAGAATGCTTGGTATGTGTAAAAATAATCATAAAAAACACTCGTTAGTATTTTATTTTAGATAAAATGAATATGAAGAAAATGATAGTGGAATTTCGTGAGTTTCAACGCAAACGAAACTGAAAAGTGGAAGTTGAAGAAGATGGTTACTTTTAGCAATGCTACCGTCCAAATCGGTCAAGGCGATCCTGTTTTTTATGTACAGTCGTGTTCAAAAATGTGTTGTACAGACAGCTGTAAGTTTATTGATGGTCGTGTTATTACTCAACAAAGGCTCACAAGGTATCATTAACTAGGTAGACCTAGATGTATGCTCTGGAAATATTTGTATAAACAACACTTTTTTGAACTTTATGTACTTAATTTATATTCACAAAGCACAAATGCTGTACAACACTTTAATGAACACGACTGTACGTGTGACCATACAGCTGGGTATTGCTATATTTTTGAAGCTACAAACTTTCGACATCGTCTTCGCGACGTAGACTTTGAAACCTATGACGAAGATCCGGCCATCCCAGATTCAGTTGTTCTTATTTTAATTCCAGCAATGCAAATGTAACGATTCGATTTAATACCGCAAATGAAAGGGCTAATTTTATATTAGCCTTAAGAGCTGCAAGGACGTGTTTGCACCTGAATCAACGTTTGGTTTTGCCACGAATGTTTATGCAAAAGTTGACAATGATGGTCCGTTGATGGCAACATAAATAGGCTCGGCTGAGCTCAGCCTGGGTCGTAGGCTATTGTAGATTTTCCTCTTCTGGACCGACTGGAAAATCTTGGGCGCCAGGATCCTAAATATTAATTTCCGAGCCTCGAGTTACTGATGCACCGGATACCTAAATGCACACGCTAACAGGACCAAAATAAAACCAACTAAATGCAGCAAAACCGTTTATTCTCATATCCCAACGCTAATTCCAAATTGCAATAACAGTAGCAGACCTAATTAAATCGAACTAACGAGGAACAGAATATTCGCTACATAAAGAAATATAAACAAATAGCTATATACAACTATCCCAACATTTATTAACATGGAAACAAATCCGAAATATACCCAAAATGTAAAATAAATACAGTAGGTTTAACGACAAACCAACAGCTCGCAGCAAGTTGTAATAATGAAAATTAACGCACCCGAATATGTTTATAACAACGAGCTTATCAGCAAACAATTTAATTTAACAGATTTGATCGACGTTGTCAAGCCCTATTAGCTACGCGATAATTTTAGGCAAAACTGTTGGTCTAATTACACATATTGAAAACAAGAGCAGCTTTAAAATATACCGCTGGCTGGGGTGCGACTCATGATCATGGTTCGGTTGCCGTACGCGGTACTGCGGTTGATCTTGATCAAGCGATTATAAGCTAAACTAATAGACAACTCAAGTAAATGATAATCCACGCAAATTATGAGCCAAACAATAATTTAACTAGCCCTGGAGCGAGCAAATCGGTTTTACAATTGTAAAAGTAAATTAATGTAATCAACTAAGATATTAACGCGATAACTATTCTGATAGGCAATTGTTAAATGTAAATTGTAATGTTTTACTAATCACTACGCACTAAGCTATATCTCGGAGCACGTCCTCGTCGAATAATTCGAACCGATAATAAAATACTAAGAGACCTGACCTTATCTCCAGCATACGGACGATCCAGTTCGAAGATTATTAATTGGCAGAACCTCACCGTCGCAGCAGAACTTGAGGGGCTGCGATACTGCAGTAGCCAAGGCAGATTACGATCTTCTTAGCCCTTCTGCCTTCCGATTTCCAACGTCTTAAAGCCAAAATTTTCCCCAGCAGGACGTCATGCGATTCAATGGTAGCGAACGAATCAGGGAACCATCAGGCAGACCCCACAAAAGAACGGATGGGTAGAATGCGAAGCTAATTTATGCAAGCTCGACAAAAGGGATGCAAGACCAAAAGAAAACGAAAATCCCTGAAAATGTACAATAAAATTACGAAAACGTACAACAAAACCTCGTTCTCATACGTACTAAGTTGTTGAGCGGCTTCTTGTTTAATTCCGATATTCGGATTTCTTCTCGTTCTCCCAAATCGAATAGTTTAGAACGTAACTAAATCCAGTCGAAACTGTACCTTATATTGCGAATAAAGGTCTCCAATATATTCCAAATTACCACAATATAAATATGTTATTTTGCAAAGTAGATCCCCAAATTTCGGCACTTATATATCTCCTCAAAATAACTTAACGCGCCTCGCTAACGTTTCGGGCGAACAGTTCAAATCGAAATCCTAGTTCTTCGAGACTCGCTGAAACTCCAGTTCAAATTATCGCCGGCCACCTGCCCACCCCCTGAGATTGACATGTGTTACAGACCGAGGGCCTCTGGACCGAGGTCTATAAGTCAATCGAAGGTAAAGAACATGAATATCTCCCGCGGTGCATACAATATTTAATTTACTAGCGTATTAGTAAGAATAGTATGAAATTTCAAAATGTCATAATGATATTTAAAATTAGAATATGTAACTAATATCAAGGATTGCCTCATTGTATGGTTGCTAAGACGTTATTTGTAGTTGCATGGTTACCATGAGTTTGAGGGAAAAATAATTTGACAAGTCCCTTGGGAGTTATGAGTAGATTTTCATATTTTGTTTCTATGACGAAAATGTACAATATCATGTTGCTAGTAAATAAATAATAATAAAAAACCTTCGCTAGTATTTTATTTTAGATAAAATGAATATGAAGAAAATGATAGTGGAATTTCGTGAGTTTCAACGCAAACGAAACTGAAAAGTGGAAGTTGAAGGAGATTGCCACCTTTAGCAATGTTACCGTCCAAATCGGTCAAGGCGATCCTGTTTTTGATGTGCGTGTGACCATACAGAAAGAAAATGATAGTGGAATTTCGTAAGTTTCAGCGCAAACGAAACTGAAAAGTGGAAGTTGAAGAAGATTGCAACCTTTAGCAATGTTACCGTCCAAATCGGTCAAGGCGATCCTGTTTTTGATGTACGTGTGACCATACAGCTGGGTATTGCTATATTTTTTGAAGCTACAAACTTCCGATATCATTTTCACGTCGTAGACTTTGAAGCCTATAACGAAGACCCGACCATCCCAGATTCAGTTGTTCTTATTTTAATTCCAGCAATGCAAATGTAACGATTCGATTTAATACCGCAAATGAAAACGCAAATTTTATATTAGCCTTAAGAGCTGCAGGGGCGTGTTTGCACGTGCATCAAAGTTTGGATGGTCTCTAATCGTATTTGTCCGGTGCGCGTTTCATAACGATAAGAAATGCTTGGTACGTGTAAAACCAATGATAAAAACCAATAGTTAGTATTTTATTTTAGATAAAATGAATATGAAGAAAATGATTGGAATTTCGTGAGTTTCAACGCAAACGATACAGTAAAAAGTGGAAGTTGAAGAAGATGGCCACCTTTAGCAATGTTACCGTCCAAATCGGGTAAGGCGATCCTGTTTTTGATGTACGTCTGACCATACAGCTGGGTACTGCTATATTTTTTGAAGCTACAAACTTCCGATATCATTTTCACGTCGTAGACTTTGAAGCCTATAACGAAGACCCGACCATCCCAGATTCAGTTGTTCTTATTTTAATTCCAGCAATGCAAATGTAACGATTCGATTTAATACCGCAAATGAAAACGCAAATTTTATATTAGCCTTAAGAGCTGCAGGGGCGTGTTTGCACGTGCATCAAAGTTTGGATGGTCTCTAATCGTATTTTTCCGGTGCGCGTTTCATAACGATAAGAAATGCTTGGTACGTGTAAAACCAATGATAAAAACCAATAGTTAGTATTTTATTTTAGATAAAATGAATATGAAGAAAATGATTGGAATTTCGTGAGTTTCAACTCAAACGATAGGGTGAAAAGTGGAAGTTGAAGAAGATGGCCACCTTTAGCAATGTTACCGTCCAAATCGGGTAAGGCGATCCTGTTTTTGATGTACGTCTGACCATACAGCTGGGTACTGCTATATTTTTTGAAGCTACAAACTTTCGCAATCATCTTCGCGACGTAGACTTTGAAACCTATGACGAAGATCCGGCCATATGTAACGATCGGATTTAATACCGCAAATGAAAGGGATAATTCTATATTAACTTTAAGTGCTGCAAGGGCGTGTTTGCACGTGCATCAACGTTTGGTTGGTCTCTTATCGTATTTGTCCGGTGCGCGTTTCATTTTTTTTTTTTTTTTTTTTTTATTAAAATAACTGTTTGCAATCTGTAAAATATACAATAAGCAAAATATATGTTACAATGTGTAAAATGTCATGTTTAAAAATGTGGGAGCGGCATTCCTTTGAATGACACTCTTTTGTTACTGTTTGCGCACTATTGTGAGTTAATTAACTGAATCTATATGGTAGTTCAAGTGGTTTAAACCGTTTCAGTCTATGTGTGTCCTCACTATTGTCAAGCAGGTTAACTGCATAAACGTTGGTGTGGTACGATAGTTTGTTTAAGTATTTGACACTGCCTTCACTTATTTCTTCTCTCACTGTTTTCACTTTTAGATCCTTTATGATGTCTGCGTTTCTTACGTAGTATGGCGCATCACACATAACGCGGAGTGTTTTATTTTGGAACCTTTCTATGATTTGAAGAGTTGAGTTTGCTGCAGTGCCCCAAAGCTGAAGACCGTATGTCCAGATTGGTTTGAACGCGACCTTGTATATTAACACCTTGTTTGATAGGGATAGCTTGGATCTGCGTCCGAGTAGCCAATAGTGTTTCCGTAGTTTCAGTCCCAATTGTATCCTCTTTTTCCAGACATGAGTTCTCCATGTCAGTCCTTTGTCTAAATGCATCCCTAAGTATTTTATTTCGTTGACTTGAGCTATTGGAGTGTTGTTTAAAAGGACGGGTGGTGGGCTGCCTTTACACTTGGTGAAAGTAATATTAGCTGATTTATCCTCGTTGATCTTAACTCTCCATTTTCTGGCCCATTTTTCCACTTCATATAAGTTCAGTTGTAGTAGTGTAGCAGCTACCGTAGGATCCTTGTGTTTGACTAGAACCACCTTGTCGTCGGCAAACGTGGCCGTAATTGAATGACTGCTTGTAGGAAAATCTGCCGTGAAGAGTAGGTACAGAATTGGACTGAGTATGCTCCCTTGTGGAACTCCGGATTTAATTGGATGCAGCTCTGACAGTTCTTGACCATATTTTACCTGGAAATACCTTTCTTCCAAGAATGACCTAAGGATAATATAGTAGCAGTGTGGAATTGTTTTTTTAAGCTTATATAAAAGCCCTTTGTGCCACACTCGGTCGAAGGCTTGGCTGTCGTCCAGGAAAACCGCTGAACAGTATTTCTTTTCTTCGAAGGTTGTATTGATTTCATCCACGATCCTATGCACTTGTTGAACTGTTGAATGGCCTTTTCTAAACCCGAATTGGTGGTCTGGTATCAAGTTCATATCCTCTATGATTGGTTCTAGTCTCTTCATAAGTAGTTTTTCGAGCGCGTTTCATAACGATAAGAAATGCTTGGTACGTGTAAAAACAATGATAAAAACTAATAGTTAGTATTTTATTTTAGATAAAATGAATATGAAGAAAATGATAGTGGAATTTCGTGATTTTCAACGCAAGCAATACAGTGAAAAGTAGAAGTTGAAAAAGATGGCCACCTTTAGCAATGTTACCGTCCAAATCGGGCAAGGCGATTCTGTTTTTGATGTACGTGTGACCATACAGCTGGGTATTGCTATATTTTTTGAAGCTACAAACTTTCGACATCATCTTCGCGACGTAGACTTTGAAACCTATGACGAAGATCCGGCCATCCCAGATTCGGTTGTTCTTATTTTAATTCCAGCAATGCAAATGTAACGATCCGATTTAATACCGCAAATGAAAGGGCTAATTTTATATTAGCCTTAAGAGCTGCAAGGGCGTGTTTGCACGTGCACCAACGTTTGGTTTGTCTCTTGCCGTCTTGTCGTATTTGTCCGGTGCGCGTATCATAACGATAAAGAATGCTTGGTATGTGTAAAAACAATGATAAAAAACACTCGTTAGTATTTTATTTTAGATAAAATGAATATGAAGAAAATGATAGTGGAATTTCGTGAGTTTCAACGCAAACGATACAGTGAAAAGTGGAAGTTGAAGAAGATGGCCACTTTTAGCAATGTTCCGTCTAAATCGGGCAACGCGATCTTTTTTTTTATGTACGTGTGATCATACAGCAAGAAAATGATAGTGGAATTTCGTGAGTTTCAACGCAAACGAAACTGAAAAGTGGAAGTTGAAGGAGATTGCCACCTTTAGCAATGTTACCGTCCAAATCGGTCAAGGCGATCCTGTTTTTGATGTACGTGTGACCATACAGCTGGGTATTGCTATATTTTTTGAAGCTACAAACTTCCGATATCATTTTCACGTCGTAGACTTTGAAGCCTATAACGAAGACCCGACCATCCCAGATTCAGTTGTTCTTATTTTAATTCCAGCAATGCAAATGTAACGATTCGATTTAATACCGCAAATGAAAGCGCAAATTTTATATTAGCCTTAAGAGCTGCAGGGGCGTGTTTGCACGTGCATTAAAGTTTGGATGGTCCCTTATCGTATTTGTCCGGTGCGCGTTTCATAACGATAAGAAATGCTTGGTACGTGTAAAACCAATGATAAAAACCAATAGTTAGTATTTTATTTTAGATAAAATGAATATGAAGAAAATGATAGTGGAATTTCGTGAGTTTCAACGCAAACGATACAGTGAAAAGTGGAAGTTGAAGAAGATGGCCACCTTTAGCAATGTTACCGTCCAAATCGGGTAAGGCGATCCTGTTTTTGATGTACGTCTGACCATACAGCTGGGTACTGCTATATTTTTTGAAGCTACAAACTTCCGATATCATTTTCACGTCGTAGACTTTGAAGCCTATAACGAAGACCCGACCATCCCAGATTCAGTTGTTCTTATTTTAATTCCAGCAATGCAAATGTAACGATTCGATTTAATACCGCAAATGAAAGCGCAAATTTTATATTAGCCTTAAGAGCTGCAGGGGCGTGTTTGCACGTGCATCAAAGTTTGGATGGTCTCTAATCGTATTTGTCCGGTGCGCGTTTCATAACGATAAGAAATGCTTGGTACGTGTAAAACCAATGATAAAAACCAATAGTTAGTATTTTATTTTAGATAAAATGAATATGAAGAAAATGATTGGAATTTCGTGATGGCCACCTTTAGCAATGTTACCGTCCAAATCGGGTAAGGCGATCCTGTTTTTGATGTACGTCTGACCATACAGCTGGGTATTGCTATATTTTTTGAAGCTACAAACTTCCGATATCATTTTCACGTCGTAGACTTTGAAGCCTATAACGAAGACCCGACCATCCCAGATTCAGTTGTTCTTATTTTAATTCCAGCAATGCAAATGTAACGATTCGATTTAATACCGCAAATGAAAGCGCAAATTTTATATTAGCCTTAAGAGCTGCAGGGGCGTGTTTGCACGTGCATCAAAGTTTGGATGGTCTCTAATCGTATTTGTCCGGTGCGCGTTTCATAACGATAAGAAATGCTTGGTACGTGTAAAACCAATGATAAAAACCAATAGTTAGTATTTTATTTTAGATAAAATGAATGTGAAGAAAATGATTGGAATTTCGTGAGTTTCAACTCAAACGATAGGGTGAAAAGTGGAAGTTGAAGAAGATGGCCACCTTTAGCAATGTTACCGTCCAAATCGGGTAAGGCGATCCTGTTTTTGATGTACGTCTGACCATACAGCTGGGTACTGCTATATTTTTTGAAGCTACAAACTTTCGCAATCATCTTCGCGACGTAGACTTTGAAACCTATGACGAAGATCCGGCCATATGTAACGATCGGATTTAATACCGCAAATGAAAGGGATAATTTTATATTAGCTTTAAGTGCTGCAAGGGCGTGTTTGCACGTGCATCAACGTTTGGTTGGTCTCTTATCGTATTTGTCCGGTGCGCGTTTCATAACGATAAGAAATGCTTGGTACGTGTAAAAACAATGATAAAAACTAATAGTTAGTATTTTATTTTAGATAAAATGAATATGAAGAAAATGATAGTGGAATTTCGTGATTTTCAACGCAAGCAATACAGTGAAAAGTAGAAGTTGAAGAAGATGGCCACCTTTAGCAATGTTACCGTCCAAATCGGGCAAGGCGATTCTGTTTTTGATGTACGTGTGACCATACAGCTGGGTATTGCTATATTTTTTGAAGCTACAAACTTTCGACATCATCTTCGCGACGTAGACTTTGAAACCTATGACGAAGATCCGGCCATCCCAGATTCGGTTGTTCTTATTTTAATTCCAGCAATGCAAATGTAACGATCCGATTTAATACCGCAAATGAAAGGGCTAATTTTATATTAGCCTTAAGAGCTGCAAGGGCGTGTTTGCACGTGCACCAACGTTTGGTTTGTCTCTTGCCGTCTTGTCGTATTTGTCCGGTGCGCGTATCATAACGATAAAGAATGCTTGGTATGTGTAAAAACAATGATAAAAAACACTCGTTAGTATTTTATTTTAGATAAAATGAATATGAAGAAAATGATAGTGGAATTTCGTGAGTTTCAACGCAAACGATACAGTGAAAAGTGGAAGTTGAAGAAGATGGCCACCTTTAGCAATGTTACCGTCCAAATCGGGTAAGGCGATCCTGTTTTTGATGTACGTCTGACCATACAGCTGGGTATTGCTATATTTTTTGAAGCTACAAACTTCCGATATCATTTTCACGTCGTAGACTTTGAAGCCTATAACGAAGACCCGACCATCCCAGATTCAGTTGTTCTTATTTTAATTCCAGCAATGCAAATGTAACGATTCGATTTAATACCGCAAATGAAAGCGCAAATTTTATATTAGCCTTAAGAGCTGCAGGGGCGTGTTTGCACGTGCATCAAAGTTTGGATGGTCTCTAATCGTATTTGTCCGGTGCGCGTTTCATAACGATAAGAAATGCTTGGTACGTGTAAAACCAATGATAAAAACCAATAGTTAGTATTTTATTTTAGATAAAATGAATGTGAAGAAAATGATTGGAATTTCGTGAGTTTCAACTCAAACGATAGGGTGAAAAGTGGAAGTTGAAGAAGATGGCCACCTTTAGCAATGTTACTGTCCAAATCGGGTAAGGCGATCCTGTTTTTGATGTACGTCTGACCATACAGCTGGGTACTGCTATATTTTTTGAAGCTACAAACTTTCGCAATCATCTTCGCGACGTAGACTTTGAAACCTATGACGAAGATCCGGCCATCCCAGATTCGGTTGTTCTTATTTTAATTCCAGCAATGCAAATGTAACGATCCGATTTAATACCGCAAATGAAAGGGCTAATTTTATATTAGCCTTAAGAGCTGCAAGGGCGTGTTTGCACGTGCACCAACGTTTGGTTTGTCTCTTGCCGTCTTGTCGTATTTGTCCGGTGCGCGTATCATAACGATAAAGAATGCTTGGTATGTGTAAAAACAATGATAAAAAACACTCGTTAGTATTTTATTTTAGATAAAATGAATATGAAGAAAATGATAGTGGAATTTCGTGAGTTTCAACGCAAACGATACAGTGAAAAGTGGAAGTTGAAGAAGATGGCCACTTTTAGCAATGTTCCGTCTAAATCGGGCAACGCGATCTTTTTTTTTATGTACGTGTGATCATACAGCAAGAAAATGATAGTGGAATTTCGTGAGTTTCAACGCAAACGAAACTGAAAAGTGGAAGTTGAAGGAGATTGCCACCTTTAGCAATGTTACCGTCCAAATCGGTCAAGGCGATCCTGTTTTTGATGTACGTGTGACCATACAGCTGGGTATTGCTATATTTTTTGAAGCTACAAACTTCCGATATCATTTTCACGTCGTAGACTTTGAAGCCTATAACGAAGACCCGACCATCCCAGATTCAGTTGTTCTTATTTTAATTCCAGCAATGCAAATGTAACGATTCGATTTAATACCGCAAATGAAAGCGCAAATTTTATATTAGCCTTAAGAGCTGCAGGGGCGTGTTTGCACGTGCATTAAAGTTTGGATGGTCTCTGATCGTATTTGTCCGGTGCGCGTTTCATAACGATAAGAAATGCTTGGTACGTGTAAAACCAATGATAAAAACCAATAGTTAGTATTTTATTTTAGATAAAATGAATATGAAGAAAATGATAGTGGAATTTCGTGAGTTTCAACGCAAACGATACAGTGAAAAGTGGAAGTTGAAGAAGATGGCCACCTTTAGCAATGTTACCGTCCAAATCGGGTAAGGCGATCCTGTTTTTGATGTACGTCTGACCATACAGCTGGGTACTGCTATATTTTTTGAAGCTACAAACTTCCGATATCATTTTCACGTCGTAGACTTTGAAGCCTATAACGAAGACCCGACCATCCCAGATTCAGTTGTTCTTATTTTAATTCCAGCAATGCAAATGTAACGATTCGATTTAATACCGCAAATGAAAGCGCAAATTTTATATTAGCCTTAAGAGCTGCAGGGGCGTGTTTGCACGTGCATCAAAGTTTGGATGGTCTCTAATCGTATTTGTCCGGTGCGCGTTTCATAACGATAAGAAATGCTTGGTACGTGTAAAACCAATGATAAAAACCAATAGTTAGTATTTTATTTTAGATAAAATGAATATGAAGAAAATGATTGGAATTTCGTGATGGCCACCTTTAGCAATGTTACCGTCCAAATCGGGTAAGGCGATCCTGTTTTTGATGTACGTCTGACCATACAGCTGGGTATTGCTATATTTTTTGAAGCTACAAACTTCCGATATCATTTTCACGTCGTAGACTTTGAAGCCTATAACGAAGACCCGACCATCCCAGATTCAGTTGTTCTTATTTTAATTCCAGCAATGCAAATGTAACGATTCGATTTAATACCGCAAATGAAAGCGCAAATTTTATATTAGCCTTAAGAGCTGCAGGGGCGTGTTTGCACGTGCATCAAAGTTTGGATGGTCTCTAATCGTATTTGTCCGGTGCGCGTTTCATAACGATAAGAAATGCTTGGTACGTGTAAAACCAATGATAAAAACCAATAGTTAGTATTTTATTTTAGATAAAATGAATGTGAAGAAAATGATTGGAATTTCGTGAGTTTCAACTCAAACGATAGGGTGAAAAGTGGAAGTTGAAGAAGATGGCCACCTTTAGCAATGTTACCGTCCAAATCGGGTAAGGCGATCCTGTTTTTGATGTACGTCTGACCATACAGCTGGGTACTGCTATATTTTTTGAAGCTACAAACTTTCGCAATCATCTTCGCGACGTAGACTTTGAAACCTATGACGAAGATCCGGCCATATGTAACGATCGGATTTAATACCGCAAATGAAAGGGATAATTTTATATTAGCTTTAAGTGCTGCAAGGGCGTGTTTGCACGTGCATCAACGTTTGGTTGGTCTCTTATCGTATTTGTCCGGTGCGCGTTTCATAACGATAAGAAATGCTTGGTACGTGTAAAAACAATGATAAAAACTAATAGTTAGTATTTTATTTTAGATAAAATGAATATGAAGAAAATGATAGTGGAATTTCGTGATTTTCAACGCAAGCAATACAGTGAAAAGTAGAAGTTGAAGAAGATGGCCACCTTTAGCAATGTTACCGTCCAAATCGGGCAAGGCGATTCTGTTTTTGATGTACGTGTGACCATACAGCTGGGTATTGCTATATTTTTTGAAGCTACAAACTTTCGACATCATCTTCGCGACGTAGACTTTGAAACCTATGACGAAGATCCGGCCATCCCAGATTCGGTTGTTCTTATTTTAATTCCAGCAATGCAAATGTAACGATCCGATTTAATACCGCAAATGAAAGGGCTAATTTTATATTAGCCTTAAGAGCTGCAAGGGCGTGTTTGCACGTGCACCAACGTTTGGTTTGTCTCTTGCCGTGTTGTCGTATTTGTCCGGTGCGCGTATCATAACGATAAAGAATGCTTGGTATGTGTAAAAACAATGATAAAAAACACTCGTTAGTATTTTATTTTAGATAAAATGAATATGAAGAAAATGATAGTGGAATTTCGTGAGTTTCAACGCAAACGATACAGTGAAAAGTGGAAGTTGAAGAAGATGGCCACTTTTAGCAATGTTCCGTCTAAATCGGGCAACGCGATCTTTTTTTTTATGTACGTGTGATCATACAGCAAGAAAATGATAGTGGAATTTCGTGAGTTTCAACGCAAACGAAACTGAAATGTGGAAGTTGAAGGAGATTGCCACCTTTAGCAATGTTACCGTCCAAATCGGTCAAGGCGATCCTGTTTTTGATGTACGTGTGACCATACAGCTGGGTATTGCTATATTTTTTGAAGCTACAAACTTCCGATATCATTTTCACGTCGTAGACTTTGAAGCCTATAACGAAGACCCGACCATCCCAGATTCAGTTGTTCTTATTTTAATTCCAGCAATGCAAATGTAACGATTTGATTTAATACCGCAAATGAAAGCGCAAATTTTATATTAGCCTTAAGAGCTGCAGGGGCGTGTTTGCACGTGCATCAAAGTTTGGATGGTCTCTAATCGTATTTGTCCGGTGCGCGTTTCATAACGATAAGAAATGCTTGGTACGTGTAAAACCAATGATAAAAACCAATAGTTAGTATTTTATTTTAGATAAAATGAATATGAAGAAAATGATTGGAATTTCGTGATGGCCACCTTTAGCAATGTTACCGTCCAAATCGGGTAAGGCGATCCTGTTTTTGATGTACGTCTGACCATACAGCTGGGTATTGCTATATTTTTTGAAGCTACAAACTTCCGATATCATTTTCACGTCGTAGACTTTGAAGCCTATAACGAAGACCCGACCATCCCAGATTCAGTTGTTCTTATTTTAATTCCAGCAATGCAAATGTAACGATTCGATTTAATACCGCAAATGAAAGCGCAAATTTTATATTAGCCTTAAGAGCTGCAGGGGCGTGTTTGCACGTGCATCAAAGTTTGGATGGTCTCTAATCGTATTTGTCCGGTGCGCGTTTCATAACGATAAGAAATGCTTGGTACGTGTAAAACCAATGATAAAAACCAATAGTTAGTATTTTATTTTAGATAAAATGAATATGAAGAAAATGATTGGAATTTCGTGAGTTTCAAGTCAAACGATAGGGTGAAAAGTGGAAGTTGAAGAAGATGGCCACCTTTAGCAATGTTACCGTCCAAATCGGGTAAGGCGATCCTGTTTTTGATGTACGTCTGACCATACAGCTGGATACTGCTATATTTTTTGAAGCTACAAACTTTCGCAATCATCTTCGCGACGTAGACTTTGAAACCTATGACGAAGATCCGGCCATCCCAGATTCGGTTGTTCTTATTTTAATTCCAGCAATGCAAATGTAACGATCCGATTTAATACCGCAAATGAAAGGGCTAATTTTATATTAGCCTTAAGAGCTGCAAGGGCGTGTTTGCACGTGCACCAACGTTTGGTTTGTCTCTTGCCGTGTTGTCGTATTTGTCCGGTGCGCGTATCATAACGATAAAGAATGCTTGGTATGTGTAAAAACAATGATAAAAAACACTCGTTAGTATTTTATTTTAGATAAAATGAATATGAAGAAAATGATAGTGGAATTTCGTGAGTTTCAACGCAAACGAAACTGAAAAGTTGAAGTTGAAGGAGGTTGCCACCTTTAGCAATGTTACCGTCCAAATCGGTCAAGGCGATCCTGTTTTTGATGTACGTGTGACCATACAGCTGGGTATTGCTATATTTTTTGAAGCTACAAACTTCCGATATCATTTTCACGTCGTAGACTTTGAAGCCTATAACGAAGACCCGACCATCCCAGATTCAGTTGTTCTTATTTTAATTCCAGCAATGCAAATGTAACGATTCGATTTAATACCGCAAATGAAAACGCAAATTTTATATTAGCCTTAAGAGCTGCAGGGGCGTGTTTGCACGTGCATCAAAGTTTGGATGGTCTCTAATCGTATTTGTCCGGTGCGCGTTTCATAACGATAAGAAATGCTTGGTACGTGTAAAACCAATGATAAAAACCAATAGTTAGTATTTTATTTTAGATAAAATGAATATGAAGAAAATGATTGGAATTTCGTGAGTTTCAACGCAAACGATACAGTAAAAAGTGGAAGTTGAAGAAGATGGCCACCTTTAGCAATGTTACCGTCCAAATCGGGTAAGGCGATCCTGTTTTTGATGTACGTCTGACCATACAGCTGGGTACTGCTATATTTTTTGAAGCTACAAACTTTCGCAATCATCTTCGCGACGTAGACTTTGAAACCTATGACGAAGATCCGGCCATCCCAGATTCGGTTGTTCTTATTTTAATTCCAGCAATGCAAATGTAACGATCCGATTTAATACCGCAAATGAAAGGGCTAATTTTATATTAGCCTTAAGAGCTGCAAGGGCGTGTTTGCACGTGCACCAACGTTTGGTTTGTCTCTTGCCGTGTTGTCGTATTTGTGTGGTGCGCGTATCATAACGATAAAGAATGCTTGGTATGTGTAAAAACAATGATAAAAAACACTCGTTAGTATTTTATTTTAGATAAAATGAATATGAAGAAAGTGATAGTGGAATTTCGTGAGTTTCAACGCAAACGATACAGTGAAAAGTGGAAGTTGAAGAAGATGGCCATTTTTAGCAATGTTCCGTCTAAATCGGGCAACGCGATCTTTTTTTTATGTACGTGTGATCATACAGCAAGAAAATGATAGTGGAATTTCATGAGTTTCAACGCAAACGAAACTGAAAAGTGGAAGTTGAAGGAGATTGCCACCTTTAGCAATGTTACCGTCCAAATCGGTCAAGGCGATCCTGTTTTTGATGTACGTGTGACCATACAGCTGGGTATTGCTATATTTTTTGAAGCTACAAACTTCCGATATCATTTTCACGTCGTAGACTTTGAAGCCTATAACGAAGACCCGACCATCCCAGATTCAGTTGTTCTTATTTTAATTCCAGCAACGCAAATGTAACGATTCGATTTAATACCGCAAATGAAAGCGCAAATTTTATATTAGCCTTAAGAGCTGCAGGGGCGTGTTTGCACGTGCATTAAAGTTTCGATGGTCCCTTATCGTATTTGTCCGGTGCGCGTTTCATAACGATAAGAAATGCTTGGTACGTGTAAAACCAATGATAAAAACCAATAGTTAGTATTTTATTTTAGATAAAATGAATATGAAGAAAATGATTGGAATTTCGTGAGTTTCAATGCAAACGATACAGTGAAAAGTAGAAGCTGAAGAAGATGGCCACCTTTAGCAATGTTACCGTCCAAATCGGGCAAGGCGATCCTGTTTTTGATGTACGTCTGACCATACAGCTGGGTACTGCTATATTTTTTGAAGCTACAAACTTTCGCAATCATCTTCGCGACGTAGACTTTGAAACCTATGACGAAGATCCGGCCATATGTAACGATCGGATTTAATACCGCAAATGAAAGGGCTAATTTTGTATTAGCCTTAAGAGCTGCAAGGGCGTGTTTACACGTGCATCAACGTTTGGTTGGTCTCTTATCGTATGTGTCCGGTGCGCGTTTCATAACGATAAAAAATGCTTGGTACATGTAAAAACAATGATAAAAACCAATAGTTAGTATTTTATTTTAGATAAAATGAATATGAAGAAAATGATAGTGGAATTTCGTAAGTTTCAGCGCAAACGAAACTGAAAAGTGGAAGTTGAAGAAGATGGCCACCTTTAGCAATGCTGCCTTCCAAATCGGGCAAGGCGATCCTGTTTTTGATGTACGTGTGACCATACAGCTGGGTATTGCTATATTTTTTGAAGCTACAAACTTTCGACATCATCTTCGTGACGTAGACTTTGAAACCTATGACGAAGATGGGGCCATACCAGATTCAGTTGATCTTATTTTAATTCCAGCAATGCAAATGTAACGATCCGATTTAATACCGCAAATGAAAGGGCTAATTTTATATTAGCTTTAAGTGCTGCAAGGGCGGGTTTGCACGTGCATCAACGTTTGGTTGGTCTCTTATCGTATTTCTCCGGTGCGCGTTTCATAACGATAAGAAATGCTTGGTACGTGTAAAAACAATGATAAAAACTAATAGTTAGTATTTTATTTTAGATAAAATGAATATGAAGAGAATGATAGTGGAATTTCGTGATTTTCAACGCAAGCGATACAGTGAAAAGTAGAAGTTGAAGAAGATGGCCACCTTTAGCAATGTTACCGTCCAAATCGGGCAAGGCGATTCTGTTTTTGATGTACGTCTGACCATACAGCTGGGTACTGCTATATTTTTTGAAGCTACAAACTTTCGCAATCATCTTCGCGACGTAGACTTTGAAACCTATGACGAAGATCCGGCCATATGTAACGATCGGATTTAATACCGCAAATGAAAGGGCTAATTTTGTATTAGCCTTAAGAGCTGCAAGGGCGTGTTTACACGTGCATCAACGTTTGGTTGGTCTCTTATCGTATGTGTCCGGTGCGCGTTTCATAACGATAAAAAATGCTTGGTACATGTAAAAACAATGATAAAAACCAATAGTTAGTATTTTATTTTAGATAAAATGAATATGAAGAAAATGATAGTGGAATTTCGTAAGTTTCAGCGCAAACGAAACTGAAAAGTGGAAGTTGAAGAAGATGGCCACCTTTAGCAATGCACAGCAAGAAAATGATAGTGGAATTTCGTGAGTTTCAACGCAAACGAAACTGAAAAGTGGAAGTTGAAGGAGATTGCCACCTTTAGCAATGTTACCGTCCAAATCGGTCAAGGCGATCCTGTTTTTGATGTACGTGTGACCATACAGCTGGGTATTGCTATATTTTTTGAAGCTACAAACTTCCGATATCATTTTCACGTCGTAGACTTTGAAGCCTATAACGAAGACCCGACCATCCCAGATTCAGTTGTTCTTATTTTAATTCCAGCAATGCAAATGTAACGATTCGATTTAATACCGCAAATGAAAGCGCAAATTTTATATTAGCCTTAAGAGCTGCAGGGGCGTGTTTGCACGTGCATTAAAGTTTCGATGGTCCCTTATCGTATTTGTCCGGTGCGCGTTTCATAACGATAAGAAATGCTTGGTACGTGTAAAACCAATGATAAAAACCAATAGTTAGTATTTTATTTTAGATAAAATGAATATGAAGAGAATGACAGTGGAATTTCGTGAGTTTCAACGCAAACGATACAGTGAAAAGTGGAAGTTGAAGAAGATGGCCACCTTTAGCAATGTGTCCGTCCAAATCGGGTAAGGCGATCCTGTTTTTGATGTACGTCTGACCATACAGCTGGGTACTGCTATATTTTTTGAAGCTACAAACTTCCGATATCATTTTCACGTCGTAGACTTTGAAGCCTATAACGAAGACCCGACCATCCCAGATTCAGTTGTTCTTATTTTAATTCCAGCAATGCAAATGTAACGATTCGATTTAATACCGCAAAAGAAAGCGCAAATTTTATATTAGCCTTAAGAGCTGCAGGGGCGTGTTTGCACGTGCATCAAAGTTTGGATGGTCTCTAATCGTATTTGTCCGGTGCGCGTTTCATAACGATAAGAAATGCTTGGTACGTGTAAAACCAATGATAAAAACCAATAGTTAGTATTTTATTTTAGATAAAATGAATATGAAGAACATTATTGGAATTTCGTGAGTTTCAACTCAAACGATAGTGAAAAGTGGAAGTTGAAGAAGATGGCCACCTTTAGCAATGTTACCGTCCAAATCGGGTAAGGCGATCCTGTTTTTGATGTACGTCTGACCATACAGCTGGGTACTGCTATATTTTTTGAAGCTACAAACTTTCGCAATCATCTTCGCGACGTAGACTTTGAAACCTATGGCGAAGATCCGGCCATATGTAACGATCGGATTTAATACCGCAAATGAAAGGGATAATTTTATATTAGCTTTAAGTGCTGCAAGGGCGTGTTTGCACGTGCATCAACGTTTGGTTGGTCTCTTATCGTATTTGTCCGGTGCGCGTTTCATAACGATAAGAAATGCTTGGTACGTGTAAAAACAATGATAAAAACTAATAGTTAGTATTTTATTTTAGATAAAATGAATATGAAGAAAATGATAGTGGAATTTCGTGATTTTCAACGCAAGCAATGCAGTGAAAAGTAGAAGTTGAAGAAGATGGCCACCTTTAGCAATGTTACCGTCCAAATCGGGCAAGGCGATTCTGTTTTTGATGTACGTGTGACCATACAGCTGGGTATTGCTATATTTTTTGAAGCTACAAACTTTCGACATCATCTTCGCGACGTAGACTTTGAAACCTATGACGAAGATCCGGCCATCCCAGATTCGGTTGTTCTTATTTTAATTGAAAGGGCTAATTTTATATTAGCCTTAAGAGCTGCAAGGGCGTGTTTGCACGTGCACCAGCGTTTGGTTTGTCTCTTGCCGTGTTGTCGTATTTGTCCGGTGCGCGTATCATAACGATAAAGAATGCTTGGTATGTGTAAAAACAATGATAAAAAACACTCGTTAGTATTTTATTTTAGATAAAATGAATATGAAGAAAATGATAGTGGAATTTCGTGAGTTTCAACGCAAACGATACAGTGAAAAGTGGAAGTTGAAGAAGATGGCCATTTTTAGCAATGTTCCGTCTAAATCGGGCAACGCGATCTTTTTTTTTATGTACGTGTGATCATACAGCAAGAAAATGATAGTGGAATTTCGTGAGTTTCAACGCAAACGAAACTGAAAAGTGGAAGTTGAAGGAGATTGCCACCTTTAGCAATGTTACCGTCCAAATCGGTCAAGGCGATCCTGTTTTTGACCATACAGCTGGGTACTGTATATTTTTTGAAGCTACAAACTTTCGACATCTTCTCCGCGACGTAGACTTTGAAACCTATGACGAAGATTCGGCCATCCCAGATTCGGTTGTTCTTATTTTAATTCCGGCATGCAAATGTAACGATCCGATTTAATACCGCAAATGAAAGGGACAATTTAATATTCGCCTTAAGAGCTGCAACGGCGAGTTTCCACGTGCATCAACGTTTGGTTTGTCTCTTGTCGTGTTGTCGTATTTGTCCGGTGCGCGTATCATAACGATAAAGAATGCTTGGTATGTGTAAAAACATTGATAAAAAACACTCGTTGGTATTTTATTTTAGATAAAATGAATATGAAGAAAATGAGAGTGGAATTTCGTGCGTTTCAGCACAAACGATACAGTGAAAACTGGAAGTTGAAGAAGATGGCCACCTTTAACAATGCTGCCATCCAAATCGGGCAAGGCGATCCTGTTTTTGATGTGCGTGTGACCATACAGCTGGGTATTGCTATATTTTTTTAAGCTAGAAACTTTCGACATCATCTTCGCGACGTAGACTTTGAAACCCATGACGAAGATTCGGCCATCCCAGATTCAGTTGTTCTTATTTTAATTCCGGCATTGCAAATGTAACGATCCGATTTAATACCGCAAATGAAAGGGCTAATTTTATATTAGCCTTAAGAGCTGAAAGGGCGAGTTTCCACGTGCATCATCGTTTGGTTTGTCTCTTGTCGTGTTGTCGTATTTGTCCGGTGCGCGTATCATAACGATAAAGAATGCTTGGTATGTGTAAAAACATTGATAAAAAACACTCGTTGGTATTTTATTTTAGATAAAATGAATATGAAGATAATGAGAGTGGAATTTCGTGAGTTTCAGCGCAAACGAAACTGAAAAGTGGAAGTTGAAGAAGATGGCCACTTTTAGCAATGTTCCGTCTAAATCGGGCAAGGCGAGCTTTTTTTTATGTAAATGTGTGATCATACAGCAAGAAAATGATAGTAGAATTTCGTAAGTTTCAGCGCAAACGAAACTGAGAAGTGGAAGTTGAGGAAGATGGCCACCTTTAGCAATGCTGCCATCCAAATCGGGCAAGGCGATCCTGTTATTGACCATACAGCTGGGTACTGTATATTTTTTGAAGCTACAAACTTTCGACATCTTCTCCGCGACGTAGACTTTGAAACCTATGACGAAGATCCGGCCATTCCAGATTCAGTTGTTCTTATTTTAATTCCAGCAATGCAAATGTAACGATCCGATTTAATACCGCAAATGAAAGGGCTAATTTTATATTAGCATTAAGAGCTGAAAGGGCGAGTTTCCACGTGCATCAACTTTTGGTTTGTCTCTTGTCGTGTTGTCGTATTTATCCGGTGCCCGTATCATAACGATAAAGAATGCTTGGAATGTGTAAAAACAATGATAAAAATCACTCGTTGTATTTTATTGCAGATAAAATGAATATGAAGAAAATGATAGTGGATTTCGTAAGTTTCAATGCAAACGATACAGTGAAAAGTGGAAGTTGAAGAAGATGGCCACTTTTAGCAATGTTCCGTCTAAATCGGGCAAGGCGAGCTTTTTTTTGATGTACGTGTGATCATACAGCAAGAAAATGATAGTAGAATTTCGTAAGTTTCAGCGCAAACGAAACTGAGAAGTGGAAGTTGAGGAAGATGGCCACCTTTAGCAATGCTGCCATCCAAATCGGGCTAGGCGATCCTGTTATTGACCATACAGCTGGGTACTGTATATTTTTTGAAGCTACAAACTTTCGACATCTTCTCCGCGACGTAGACTTTGAAACCTATGACGAAGATTCGGCCATCCCAGATTCGGTTGTTCTTATTTTAATTCCGGCATGCAAATGTAACGATCCGATTTAATACCGCAAATGAAAGGGACAATTTAATATTCGCCTTAAGAGCTGCAAGGGCGAGTTTCCACGTGCATCAACGTTTGGTTTGTCTCTTGTCGTGTTGTCGTATTTGTCCGGTGCGCGTATCATAACGATAAAGAATGCTTGGTATGTGTAAAAACATTGATAAAAAACACTCGTTGGTATTTTATTTTAGATAAAATGAATATGAAGAAAATGAGAGTGGAATTTCGTGAGTTTCAGCACAAACGATACAGTGAAAAGTGGAAGTTGAAGAAGATGGCCACCTTTAACAATGCTGCCATCCAAATCGGGCAAGGCGATCCTGTTTTTGATGTACGTGTGACCATACAGCTGGGTATTGCTATATTTTTTTAAGCTACAAACTTTCGACATCATCTTCGCGACGTAGACTTTGAAACCTATGACAAAGATCCGGCCATCCCAGATTCAGTTGTTCTTATTTTAATTCCAGCAATGGAAATGCAACGATCCGATTTAATACCGCAAATGAAAGGGCTAATTTTATATTCGCCTTAAGAGCTACAAGGGCGAGTTTGCACGTGCACCAACGTTTGGTTTGTCTCTTGTCGTATTTGTCCGGTGCGCGTATCATAACGATAAAGAATGCTTGGTATGTGTAAAAACAATGATAAAAAACACTCGTTAGTATTTTATTTTAGATAAAATGAATATGAAGAAAATGATAGTGGAATTTCGTGAGTTTCAACGCAAACGATGCAGTGAAAAGTGGAAGTTGAAGAAGATGGCCACTTTTAGCAATGTTCCGTCTAAATCGGGCAAGGCGAGCTTTTTTTTTATGTACGTGTGATCATACAGCAAGGAAATGATAGTAGAATTTCGTAAGTTTCAGCGCAAACGAAACTGAAAAGTGGAAGTTGAGGAAGATGGCCACCTTTAGCAATGTTACCATCCAAATCGAGCAAGGCGATCCTGTTTTTCACCATACAGCTGGGTATTTTATATATTTTTTGAAGCTACAAACTTTCGACATCATCTTCGCGACGTAGACTTTGAAACCTATGACGAAGATCCGGCCATCCCAGATTGGGTTGTTCTTATTTTAATTCCGGCATGCAAATGTAACGATCCGATTTAATACCGCAAATGAAAGGGCCAATTTAATATTCGCCTTAAGAGGTGCAAGGGCGAGTTTCCACGTGCATCAACGTTTGGTTTGTCTCTTGTCGTGTTGTCGTATTTGTCCGGTGCGCGTATCATAAAAATAAAGAATGCTTGGTATGTGTAAAAACAATGATAAAAAACACTCGTTAGTATTTTATTTTAGATAAAATAAATATGAAGAAAATGATAGTGGAATTTCGTGAGTTTCAACGCAAACGATACAGTGAAAAGTGGAAGTTGAAGAAGATGGCCACCTTTAGCAATGCTACCATCCAAATCGGGCAAGGCGATCCCGTTTTTGACCATACAGCTGGGTATTGTATATTTTTTGAAGCTACAAACTTTCGACATCACCTTGCGACGTAGACTTTGAAACCTATGGCGAAGATTCGGCCATCCCAGATTCAGTTTTTCTTATTTTAATTCCGGCATTGCAAATGTAACAATCCGATTTAATACCGCAAATGAAAGGGCTAATTTTATATATTCCTTAAGAGCTACAAGGGCGAGTTTCCACGTGCATCAACTTTTGGTCGTCTCTTGTCGTGTTGTCGTATTTGTGTTCGTATCATAACGATAAAGAATGCTTGGTATGTGTAAAAACAATGATAAAAAACACTCGTTAGTATTTTATTTTAGATAAAATGAATATGAAGAAAATGATAGTGGAATTTCGTGAGTTTCAACGCAAACGATACAGTGAAAAGTGGAAGTTGAAGAAGATGGCCACCTTTAGCAATGTTACCGTCCAAATTGGGCAAGGCAATCCTGTTTTTGATGTATGTGTCACCATGCAGCTGGACATTGCTATATTTTTTTAAGCTACAAACTTCTGATATCTTTGTGACGTAGACTTTGAAACCTATGACGAAGACCCAGCTATCCCAGATTCAGTTGTTCTTATTTTAATTCCAGCAATGACAATATAACGATCCGATTTAATACCGCAAATCAAAGGGCTAATTTTATATTAGCCTTAAGAGGTTTTTTTCAGGTCAGGTGAGAAAACACCCAAACAGTTATTTTATCACAGTTTGTCATAACATTATTGTGTAGTACTAGTAATTTTTTTGTAGTGACGAAGATGCTTCACCACTGAGCAGTGATTCATGGAGATCGACTTTATCTTGAATTAACGAAATAAGGGTTTAACTGATTTTATCACATTTTATGATAAATGTATGCACTTGTTTTTGATGAAAAATAGGACAAAACTTGAATTTGTCCCATCAATTTTTATAATAAAAATACACTCACCGGCACGAAAAACGGAGCACTTGCATTTTTTGATTAGATTTAAAATTGTATCCCTTTGTGATGTTTTATTATTACATTTATTATTATACATTTATTATACATGTTATAATGTTAAATGTATAATAAATGTATAATAATAAATGTAATAATAAAACATCACAAAGGGATACAATTTTAAATCTAATTAAAAAATGCAAGTGCTCCGTTTTTCGTGCCGGTGAGTGTATAAATTTGTCCTTAACAGGCAAATGAAAACAAAAGACAAAATGTCCCGAAATGCCTTGAATAGATTTGGTAAAGGTTTTCTTATAAGAGAAGAATTTAAGAAAATAATAAGCGACTATAAAGTAATTAATGAAAGAATAAGATATCTACGATTACGAGGAACTCATAGGAAGATCAGCGTAATAAATGTCGATGCACCAGTTAAAGACGCAGAGAAAGACAGAAAAGAAGAATTCTACGATGCAATTGAGAGGCTTATAAACATCATTCTAAGATTTGACGTGAAAATGATAATACAAGATTCTAGTCGTAAATACATCATCTTCATGCTTTGGACTTTCTAGCTAGTATTTTGTTTAGTACCCAACTATCACATCTGAAGGTAAGTATGTGGGCATATATTGTTTTAAAGACGTTCACTTTAACTCTCCTCAACACTTCACGCTTTCCACGCTAGATTGTCAACAAACGTGCATTGTCTTATCCACACTGTACTGTTTGAGGCTTTCGCGGTTACTCGAATTATTCTCCTTAGCATAGAATTTCGGCTTAGACCGCGTAGTATTTGTATATGAACACCCAGCATTTTCTGGCTTAATGTGGCTTGCACCTTGTGAAGTCGAGCAAAAACCCGCCGTGTTGTTTGAGTATCTTGAGAACGAGGATACTTAGGCAGATTTGGCCGTTTTGCTGTTTGTGCATCCATATTCACTAACGTTTCGCAAGACCTTGCAGCTTGCATCATCAGAGTGAAAGTCGCACTAAGAACCGAAGGTCGGTGTGGAGCTATTTATAGTCCTCTGTGCCAGGCGCGCGGAGTGGCGTAACGCTGGTTGGTCATCCGAGTGCAACGTAATCCGCGGGGCGTGGCCGTATGACGCACAGTGGTTGTAATGCTTTAGATCGTGTATCACAGGGGTCCACGTTTTACTAAGCTTAAAGCCATCTTCCCTGTTGATATTATTTGGACGTTTTTCTATTTCTATGGTTTCACGTATCACTCGCGGGAAGTAATGAGGTATTTTGGCAAGTACTCTGGCATGCTCAAATTCTAGAGTGTGCCCATTTGTAAATGTATGCTCAGCTACGGCTGATTTTGTGATGCGTTTGTGTTTGCAATCGCCTTTGTGTTCTTGGAGTCTTAGATCAACGGAACGACCAGTCTGTCCAATGTAACTCGAGCCGCAAGAACAAGGAATGCGATATACGCCAGCGGTTTTTAAACTTGGAATCTTGTCTTTTACCGATCTAAAGCCGTTACCCAAAGTTTCCTTGCTCGTGAACACAGTTTTGATGTTGCATCATTGCACGACACGTCCTATCTTATCAGTCGAGCCTTTAGCGTAAGGTAGAAATGCTAAGCCTTCCAGAGGTGGAGATTCTTCTTTAGCCTTTTTTGTCATAGTCTTGTCTAGCGCTTTTCGTATGGCGGTAGTTGTGTATCCGTTCCTTTGTAAAGAGTCAAACAGATGTAGCTTTTATCTCTCTAGATTTTCCTCGTCTGAAATACGAACGGCTCTTGTCGCCAGAGTCTGGAGAACTGTTGCTTTTTGCATTGGATGATGGTGTGAGTCAGCATTTAGATATCTGTCCGTGTGTGTTTTCTTTCTATAGATTGCATGTCCTAAACTGCCATCTGATTTACGTTTAACCAGGACGTCTAGAAACGGAATACTGCAATTTTCCTCTACTTTCATTGTGAATTGTATGTTGGTATGTACAGAATTCAGGTGTTTTAGAAGCAGATTCAATGTCTGGCGTCCATGTGACCAGATGACAAAGGTATCATCTACATATCTCAACCAGCAAGTCGGTTTTAGCTGCGCCTGTTCGAGAGACTTGGTTTCAAAAGCTTCCATGTAGATATTAGCGATAACAGGTGATAGCGGTTAACCCATGGCCGCTCCTTGGACTTGTTCGTATATTTTATTGTTCTAACTGAAGTAAGTGTTTTTCAGGCAAATTTCGACAAGTTCAACTTGGTCTGTAGGCAAGAGATCTTTGAGCATTACTAGCACCTCATCAACCGGCACTTTCATGAAGAGTGATACTACGTCGAAACTGACTAAGAGATAATCTTTGTTTAACTTTATGTTCTTTAGTTTCTGGACAAAATCTGCTGAATCCTTGACAAAGGAGTCTGTTTTACCAGTTAGAGGCTGTAGTATACTGGTTAAATGTCTTGCCAAAGCATGTGTAGGAGAATTGATCGCGCTGACAATTGGTCTCAACGGCACGCCCTCCTTATGTATCTTAGGTAGGCCATACATGCGAGGAGTTACTGCATTTCTAGGAATCAACCGGTGCTTTAAGGTGGAGTCGATACCATCGGAGCATTTTATGGCAGAGGTTTTGAGAGAGGTAGTGGGATTGCGGTTTAGACTTTTGTAAGTTGTATCAGATAGTAAGACTTCCATCTTCGCATTATAATCTTCAGTGTTCATTACAACAGTAGTAGCATTTCCTTTGTCAGCTTTGAGAACGACAATGTCTTTGTTCTTTTTTAATGCTTTAGCTGCCTCTCTCTCTGCTTTACTGATGTTGAAGCGGGGCGTTTTCGCTCTTCTTAAAATACAAGATACATCCTGTCGGATGATTTCTGCACCTTTTCTGGGAAGTTTTTGGATTGCTGCTTCGACTCCACATATTATCTCCTCCACAGGTATTTGCTTAGGGGCTACGGCGAAGTTAAAACCTTTCTTTAGTAAGGATGTGGTCTGTTTATCCAGTTGTATGTTGCTCAAGTTTACGATTACTTTGTCTGTAGCCAATTGTTTCGAAGACTGCTTAGGCGCTAGCTTATCATATTTGGCAGATTGTTTAGCTGTTGCTTGTTCCAGTGTATTGTGTGCTTGTCTCGTAGTGATAGCGTCGATTTTCTCCCACAATGTTGGCTCCAGCGTGTTCGCCAGTTTTAGGTATGTGTAGGGTGTACAGCCTTGATCCTGTGCTATCTAATTCCTGTCTAACTCTTTGTATTTCGGATATTAATAAGCCCAGACTGGCATTGTTGAGAATTCTGTTGTTATGACAATTTCTTAGATGGTGTTTAATGTGGACACAGTTAGGTAAGACCTTGCTGTCACGGCAACGTTTTAGAAAGGCTAGGTCCGCTAATAATTTCGCAAGGTCTTGCGAAACGTTAGTGAATATGGATGCACAAACAGCAAAACGGCCAAATCTGCCCAAGTATCCTCGTTCTCAAGATACTCAAACAACACGAGCCACCAAAGAGCATGGCCATCGCGCGGGTTTTTGCTCGACTTCACAAGGTGCAAGGCACATTAAGCCAGAGAATGCTGGGTGTTCATCTACAAATACTACTCGGTCTAAGCCGAAATTCTATGCTAAGGAGAATAATTATCCACACTGGTTCAAGGTTTCTGCAACCTACATACAGTTGACTAGTACTTGCATTGGTTTCTTTGATAACGCCGTCCATCATCAGATTGAACAGTAATGGGCTTAAAATTCCGCTTTGTCTTAAGCCTTCTTTAACTACAAAATCTTGTGATTCCGTGTTATCTGTTGTCACATAGTTTTTATTCCTCCTATATAGACTCATAACAGCATTCTTTAATTTCCGTTTACTTTCTTTTCTTCTTGACTATTTTTTTAGGCACCCTGTCAAATGCCTTTTGTATATCTATTAGTACTACCTAAGTATATTCTTTTATTGGATTGTTTTGACTTTTCTATTAGTTGCTTAATTGTAGAAATATGGTCCTGAATGCTCCTGCCTTTCCTAAATCCACTTTAGGATTGATCCATTTGGGGTTCAATTACTTTCCTTAAACGTTGTTCAAGTATTCGTTTTTAAACCTTCGCTGCTTTGCTTAGCAACTTGTTTCCCTGCTAATTACTGCAATCGCTTCTGCTTTCTTTGTTACATATCGGATGGATGATGCCCTTTTCCCGGTCTTTCGGTACTTTATTTTTCTTCATGGCGTTACTACATATTTCTGTTAATATTTTTATTGTGTTGCAGCTGCTTTACCTTTCTTTAACATTTTAATTGCCTTCTCCACCTCTATTACTTTTACCCATCATTATCTTCTATAAAGGTTCCTCTTGGTCTTCATATCTGTTGTTTTCTGCTGGGCGTAACAGCTTTTGGAAGTAGTTTCAACAACACTCCATTATTTCATATTCTTCCGTTACTAATATTTCTTTACTTTTAATTTGCTTTTTTTCTGTTGATTATTCCCTGTACGTAGGTTTTTAAGAACTCTATAGAATAATTTTACATTTGCATGGTAGTCTTATGCATTTCTTTTACTTTGTGTCTTTGTTTTTTATATTTTTCGTAGTTTCCATTTGTACCTTCTTGTAGATACTGTTTCCATTTATGTTTCTTCTCCTTTACTTCGTTTTGGATTTCTTTACTCCACCAATACGACTGCTTCCTGTTGCTGTTTGTCTTTATAGTGCCGCAAACGTCTATGGCTGCGTTTAGTAGTGTTGCTTTCAGTAATTCACATTTTTGTTCATAGTTTAAGTCACTGGTGCAAACTTTACTTAGTTTTACCTCAAGTGTTTTGAAACTTTAGGGCTGTGTCTTTATCGGCTAGTCTATATTATGACCTAATTGATTTTTTAGTTGGATTGGTTAATATGTTTCTCTTCCTTTTTCTGATATTTTTCGTCTTCCTGTCCTATTTGTGTTTTTGTCATCAGTAGGTAGTGGTCACTGTTTATTTCATCTCCCCTTCTCATTCGTACATCTACTATGTCCTGTCTATACTTCCGATTTGTATTGTATTATCGATAACCTCATTTTACCTTGCGGTGTAGAGGCTGGTGCTTTATGTGCTTGCGTCTCGCTGTATAATGCTCAACTTGCCCCGGATTCGGGATACAAAGTTGGAGCGCGTCTTTTGTGCTTGTGCAGCAACCAATGTGTAAGGTGTGTGTAATGGTGATGTGTTGACTTTGTTACTCTATCTCTTAGGTCTGTGGTTCTGAGTAAAGCACAGTTAATTAATTTGGTGCCCAACTGTGAATGGTCTCACCGAGCCCGAGCTTAATGCAAGTCTAGCACCTACCCAACTGCGCTACGCGGCTTCTCTTGCGACTTATTAATACATAATCAATAATGGACTTTTTGTTCCTGCTTTTGACTACTCTGGTGTACTTACATATGTACCTCTTTATGCTGGAAGAACGTATTCATTACTAACAAATCATTCTGACTTTGACAGTTTCTGTTTCGTTTATTCTTCTACCTACTCTTCCCTTTAAGTCTCCTAGTACGATCAGTCTTCCTGTTGAACTTTCTTCTGCTTCATTTACTCTATCCCAAAATTTATCACTCATCGCTGCTCTCTCATTTTCATCAGTTCCGTACAATATTAATATGATTACCTCAACTTTGGACCATTCCTACTTCCAATACTCTTTCCGATATGAATTACACACTTTCTTACGTTTTTCTTTATTATACATTCCACCCCTGCTTGTACATGTTCTTCTTGTTTCACACCATTGTATAACACTAAATGCCCATTCTGTAGTTCTTCGCTCTTACATTCTTTCTTCTTCGTTTCTGTTAATGCTAATATGTTTACTTTCATGTTCTCAAATTTACTCATCAGCTCATTTTCCTGACCGTTTATTCCCCATATGTTCTGAGTACCTAGGTACCATTCCATTCCCTTCTTCATTCGTTTTGTACTTTCCTCTTTTTGTGTCTTTCTCACTCTATTTCTATTTGATTCTAACCCCAGCTCCTCTATTTTTTCTTTCCATACTCCCCGACCTTTTTTCCTCTCTTCACCATTGATATCTGTATGATTTCGTCAGGGGAGTATTTTATTTTCAAAATGGTATGTGTTCGTCTTTGTTTTTATAACATGTTCTGTAGTTTCGCTAACTTTTGGTGAAGCAACTTCCTCTGCCACTTCCTTTTATTTTACGTTTTACTGGTTGTCGGAGATCCTGGAATCCCATCAATTCCAGATGGTCCTGGAGGTCCTTCTCAACCTCTTTCTCCACGAGGTCTACTATTACCAACAGGCCCAATAGCTCCCATAGGACCTGGAAGCCCTTGCATTCCTTTTTCACCAAATAGGCCTTGTTCGCCTTTAGCACCATCTAACTCAGGAAATCCTCTGTGCCCTTTTGTTCCAGGTAAACCTGGCATACCAGGCAAACCTTTTGGACCAGATAGGCCCGGTGCACCTAACTGACTTGCTTCTCCATCTTCTCCTGAGTTACCCTATAAATATATTAAAAATAAAAAAAATTAACTGTTTATATAACTATACATCTTTTCCAGACAAACGTGACAAGTTTCTGAGACCTGGTGGCCCAGCCGGACCTGCTGATCCAGATTCCCCAATTTCACCTCCTGATCCTTGAAATCCCTGTGGACCAGCAGCACCGGGTGGACCTGGTGACCCTCGAGCTCCGACAGGACCAACTTGTGCTTGAAAAAATTAAAATCCTGCTTCTGAAAGTGCCAGTTCTTGGAAGAACAGGTGCAGGACTGGGAGGGCCGCCGGGTGAACCGGTTATTCCCAGTGTTCTATGACTTCCAGGAATAACAGCTTCTCGAGGTTGTTCTGGTTCTGTTGGATATACCGAGTCTCCTCGAGGACCTGGAATTGGGTCTGTTGGTGAAACGTCATAGGATGTTATTGGTGGAGCCTTCGGTGGTCTGGTTCCTGAAGCAAATTTTAAACTAACATAATTTTCTAGTGTTTTTAACTTAATAATTATTTCAAAAAATTGTTTAGTATTAAAAACATCGTTAATATATAAATTTGGTCTAGCACAGTTTTAATCTGTTTCACATCGAACTTGTCCTTGAGTACAAGAACAATTCGTGCATGCATTGGGTCTCTAATATTGACCATCTCGGTACCATTGTCCATGGTGTTGACAATTAATCGATGCAGGTTTTGTTGGTTGCAATATACAAGGGTGTTGGAGTTGGAATTTCATCTGGTGGCTGTTGAATTTCTGTGGTATCGTATTCTTTAGGCCTTTCATATGTAGATTGAGAAGTTGGATTTATTCCAGCAAGTAGCCTTGGAGAAAGAGTACTTGTTGTTGCTGGCCATGTATTGGTTATTTTATTTTGTTTTATACCAATAAACTGTGCCTACCTGACTTTGTGTGTAAACTATAAGTGGATACACCCTGAGCTACCCCCTTGTTCTAACATATATAATTATTTATTTTAGGTATCTTATAGTACCTATAAAGATATTTGTATATTTTCTTGGTAGCAAGTAGTGTATTGTGTTTGATAATTAAATGTTTTAAAATTTCTCGTTAAAAATAATCCCTAACTAGAGACTGATCACAACTAAAATAATACAAAAAAATATATGTCTAATCTAGACATATCAATACTGTAACACAAGACTACAAAGTACATTAAAATGTTTACCAATGGTTTTCTCTTTCTATGCCAGTGTTTCTGTTACTATGGGTATTATAATTTTTAAACTATTGTAAGCAAGAGATTTCAATAAGTTTAAAATTGCAAAAAAAAAATCTTTTGGAAAATATAAAAATATTAATATGGAAAGTAGATGAGCATAACTAACATACTCATATATTTTAACGGTCGTTAAACTCGGATTCAATCATATTCTGCGGGTTCAAAGTCCAGAGTCAGATAAAAAGAACCGGCTGAACTAAGATAAGCGCCCACACAGTCGCTCTAATAGGCTATAGGAATTAAGAACCTCAAAAGAGAGCTTTTTAGTATACAAATGTTGCAGAGGTTCGTACTGCAAAGGACCACCCGCAAAATAAGATCGAATCCGAGTTTACTTACTATTTAAGTAACAGCTTAAAAATAACGTATTGAATTACTGTTATTCCTATATTTTTATATCTTATCATTATGTATATACCATATTTTAAAAAAATCACAAATATTAATCGAAACTTTAAAAATTAAAAGAAAATATATATTAGTATAAAATAAAAGTCGTTTATACTAAAACACAACGAATAAATTAAAAAGAAAGCCAGAATTGCAATGTTGATTCAGTATTCTTTACAAGTCAATATATACGTATGACTTTTCCATATTAAAAATTTGTCGCTGCGTATGGTTATATGACTTATGTATGTCTCGTTCAGCTCTAGTTATTACGACCAGTACCGGATCTAGAGGGGAACAAAACGAGACTTTTGCACCAGGCGCCAACACAGAGTTTTGAATGATGATGATAATGTGACTTGACCAAGTTGGCAAAATATTATCTGGCAAAGGAAGAAAAATAAAAAAATTACTGACATTTTTATTTGTAAAATAGAATTATCCTCGGATTTTTGTGCCACAATTTCTATGACCTATGAATAAGCTTTGCAAACATGTTTATTATTATTATTATTATTATTATTTGTTTTGCTCTACAAAATAAAAAAAACTGGGGAGTTAGATCATTTGGACTTTCCCATACTATTAAGGTAAATCCGATCAAATAAATTTTAAAATAGTACTTGTATAACCGGAAATGATATCACAGTCAAATTATTGTACTTGTAGTCACTCTTACACATAAAAGCCATGGCCAAAGTTTCAGATTTTCAATTTTATTAGTTCTCTATAACACCCTGTAAAAACCCATTTTAGGTATTCAACTGGAAAATCACTTATTTCACATCAATACACATTAATAATGTAATAAAAGAGTTTGAAGAAAATCGTTAGAACCATTTTTAATATGTGTATATGTTTAATTTCTACTTTTTTGGTGCTTTCATCTTCAATTTTGACGCTTGCTTTTTGGTTCCAGTGCAAATTCTTGATCGGTCTTTTAAGAAAGGAAACATATGACAATCAATATCTCACAAAACATTTTTTTTCTATAGCACATGTTAAAGTGTACTTTTATCAACTCAAAACAAAAGGTCAAGTTTTACTTTAACAGCAAGGGTAGATAAAGTAGCACTTTAGCATCAAGGATAGATAAAGTAATTTAATTTTCTAACTTTTGTTTAAATTAAATATGACAGCTTCGTATTATCGTAGCAACCCAATCTAGCTACTGACATTTTGAAATGTGATTAACTGTCATTATTTTCTTTTGAAATTGTTAAAGTTCTTGCTATAGAAAAAAATATTGTATTATACACGACGATAAAGTTATTTCTATCCACTCTTGAATCATTAATGTCTCGACTTCGTCTCGACGTTAAACAATTCACTCGTGGATAAAATATAACTTTATCGTCTTGTATAATAAATTACTATTAACTTAATGCTTAACAATTTTTCCAGATCAAATTATTGCACTTAATTATACAAAAACTTTAATTCAATTAAATAATGTAAGTTTGTCTCAGGTCATGTTCCTACATGGAATGAAGTGCCCGAACTTTACTTTACTTTACATTTTTGTACCATGATTAATAAGAGAATAGAACCTTTTATTTTCTTTCTGATTAATCAATTAGTTTGCCCTAATACAACCATCTCCTATTTCTCGCGGTTTTCAAATTCATGGTGCACCTCAAAATTTAATATTCCTGTCTATGATGTGTATTTGAAAGTCGACAACCACCCTCATTCAAAAATGTTTACAATCGTATTGTACAGACAAATCAATAAAAAAACCAATTAGGGCAGGCTGTGATATGTATTATACGTTTGGCAATACTGAAGTGTATTGTCAGTCTATGTCAAATTCGATATTTGCAGGTTAAGTTTTACGTCAGTCTGTGTCAAACAACAAACAAAACATAACCTACTAATCTCGAATTTGACATAAACTGACAATACACTTCAGTACTGCCAAACGTATAACACATATCACAGGCTGCCCTAATTGGTCTTTTTATTGATCTGTCTGTATTATAGCGAAACATTTGTTGAAATAATTTGATTTACGAGGAGCGTTCAAATATGAACGATAATTTGAATTGCGCGCCAAAGGACAAAGACATGCACAGAAGTTTTATACATTAATTAATGCTCTTCTGGAATATGACCTACCTTCAGTCAGTCGTTAAGTTTTCATAATGCATTTTCGTTCAATTGGCAAGCATAAGTGAGGTGGGAGTGCATGCAAGCGTGGAACAACGCATTATAGTAGTAAATTTCTTATCAACGAAGATATCAAACGATAAGAAATTTGTATAAGAGTTAAAAGACAGTTTGATGCGCAACTCCTATCAGGTATAAGCTTTTACAAAGGGAGTAAAGCCCTTAAAGATGGCTGCAAAGGTGCGGAGAATAATGGCCACAATCTCGCCGTCAAAAAACATTGACAACAGAAGAGAATGCTGACAGAGTAAAATGCACTTAATTGAAACTATTGTCGATTTACAGTGAAGCATATATGTAATTAGTACAGTAAAATTGTCGTTTTACCTTAAAAAAATTGGCCGCGGCTATTCCTCTTGCCCAGTGGTTTAGGGTCATTAGAAAAGTGTAAAACCAAAAAGGCGTCACCCCACCCCCTGCCAAACAGCCGCCATCTTGAAAACAATAAAATTTGTTTTTTCTCGCCATCCATTGCTCACACAGAAAAAGTTGTTGAACAAAAAAGGTTGCAAATAGAATTCTACACATTTTTTGTTCTGGCCGCGATACCGAGAAGTTAGTATTGCGAACGGTAGAGGGCGACAAAGTTACCAAAAATTGTTTTTCCGCAACCGCCATTACTTTTAATACCAAAATCTGTCATTGAAGTTGACGTTACTCTTACTGACACAAAAAGTGTATGTTGCTATGTAACACTTTTAGTTCCTAGTATTAAATAGTTATTTGTACAAATAATTTTGAAATATCATACTTCTAAAACGTGTTGTACACGTAGTTTTTTTGCATAGTGATGTCTTGTAACTCGAAAATTCGTCGAAAAGGATTTCGGAATTTACCACTTTCAAATTGACAATTCACAATCTCAATAAAATAGTTTAAAAAGTGTAAAATAACAATTTTTGTTTAACAGAATATACTTTCTTCACCATTTTTCGTTTAAAAAACACGATTTTCGTGATCCCTATGCAAAAAAGTACTTATACTTCCTAGGTACTAAAAGTAACTTCCATTTGGTGGGCTGTGGATGTGGTTGCCATAATGATTTTTATCCGCAAACGTCACAAAAGTGACAACTTATTTGTCTTTATTGACAAGATAAAAGTGTCACTTTATCTGCCTAAGCAGACAAAATAGCGACTTTTGCGTACTTTATCTGCCTAAGCACACAAAATGATTGCTCTCTTTCTTTCTTTCTATGTTTGTTCGCCATCTCCTCCGAAGATACTGGACCGATTAAATTGTATGATGGCTTAAAATTTTGCTAATTTTTAGAATTAGTTCGTAGGCCGGTTTTTATTTTCAAAAAAGTACGAAAAAGTTTTAATTTAAATAAACCTTTAAGCAGCGGATCGGAGCATCTGTCGCCGTGGGTTATGGTGTGACAGCTGCTGTGGCCGTGTGCTATTAGCACGGGTGATTCAGTATGTTCATATATCATTACAGTTGCGCGTTATCTGAACAACAGAGGTTGGCGCAGGGGTACAGTGCTAGCCTGAAATTTACCTGAATACGTTTGCGGATAAAATAGTATATGTTATTCGGAGTAAAAGTGACTTTATGTGGCTAGCTGAATTATTTGCCTCACTAACGTTCGGCTAAATAAACTTCAGCTTCGCCACATAAAGTATCACTTTTACTCCTAATAACATAATCTACTATTAAATGAGAAACGTCAAAAGTAATCAATAATTTTAAATGTTCTAAACGTGCTGTGGATGCAAAATGCGCGATTACTGTTTTGTTTGCAAAGAAGAAGTCGGCGAGGACCAAAAAGTCGTGACTGCGCGAGGTAGAATTTCTCTAATCAAGGCCAGTGTGATAAGCAGTGGCGTAACTTCAAATTTTGGGCCCGGGGGCAGTGATCTTCACCGGGCCCCTTAATTGCCAAGTGTAAGTCCTATTCTTACCAAAGCATTTTTGGTTATCATTTTTCAATTATTTTTTTTAATTCATAAACAGAAACACCAAAGCAAAATGAACAATAGCGAGTCTTTTTCTCGAACTCATTGAAACTTTATACGGGACCGAGTTTGGACCTGCCGGGCTTTAAACTTCAGGAGGGGCCCCCTGAAGTTCAGGGCCCGGGGGCCGCTGCCCCCTTTGCCCCCTCGGTAGTTACGCCACTGGTGATAAGAGAAGTTACTGAGAACGAAAAGTATCTAAAAGATCCGACGACTGTTGTTCGACTCCACAAACCGTGTCAAAAGAAATATGCAGACGAAAGACGCGCCAAACGTGCTGCACGTAGGAAATTGAAAGATCATGAAAGGTAAATTATTTCAAACGTTTTATTTTCAATACCTATTTCATCTTCAGATTTAATTTGGAAATGCAATTTTTAATGTTTCATTTTCAATGGATGTATAATATTGAAAGTCTAATTTTCAAAGCTTCATATTCACAATTCAATTTTCAATAATTTTTTTTTAATTAAACAATTTCTGTTTCAAAACTTGTATGTATGTATTTTCAAAAGTTTTGAATTATGATCTTAACACATGCATTATGCGAAAAGTTATTTGATACAAATATTACACCTTATGTGTAAAAATCAAGAAAATACTCACAAAAAATAATAACATAATTCTAAGAACAATATCTATCCAAAACTCGAGTTATCTTTATTATTAATTCGTAAAGAAAAAGCGCGACAGCGAATTGTTTGCATTTCTGATAGAAAACTTTCAATAAAGATAGTAACATTTTTTATTAAAATGTTTCAATGTTTCCCTTCCTTTTGGGGGCGTGACTATTAATTTTGATTATTATATAGCAGAGCTGGGCAAATTACTTTTAAAAAGTAATTAATTACTAATTACCAATTACCTCCCAATGCAGGAATTTAATTACCAGAGATTCAATTACGCACAGGAAATAGTAATTCAATTACCAATTACTTAGTAATTGTAATTGTACAACATCAATTACTTTTTGAATTACTTTCAATAAAAATTATTGTCATATACGTAGTTTTATTTAGTAGAACCTTCTTGCAAGTTGCAACTATCATTAGTGTTGTGTCGATTCGTAATCGCTTAATGCTTAATTTTTATGTTTTGTTAGCTATAGTAACCTACATACTCTTTCACTTTGAAGGTTTTTTTGATAATGAAATCTTGTAGCTACATGCAACGTTCACCAAAACCAATTTTTTTTAGTTTGTTTTGAAGAAAGATGTAAGTAAATAAATAAATTCAAGGATAACAATTATACAGGGTGTCCAAAAACAAATGCGACACCGATTTGGCATAGATTCCTTAGGTTATAATAAACCGATTAAACCTAATATACCTTAGTACAAAGCCCTTCAGTAAGAAGGTATAGGGACCTGAAAGTTCAAATGTATATATATTTTTTTATATTAGTTTCCACATAGGTTATCACTGAAGTTGAGCTTTTTATCACGTTGCAGATTTAGTTGCCGAGGCCCGTAGGGCCAAAGCAAATAACCCACATGGGGGATAAAAAGGAACTTTCAGTGCCGTGGGGTACATTTTTTTTTAAATCGCGAAATTACAACATTTTAACCAACTTTTGTAGGTTATGTTGACGTCGGTTGACGTTTACCTATCGTCCAGCCGCCTACAAAGTCATATAACAATGGATTACTTCACTGCCCATTTCTCGTATTTTATTTGACGATTTCGACGTTCTTCACTGCCGATTTAAAAAAAATATTTTTTTTGAATATGAAGAAATGTCGAATTTCATTTTGGCTACATTTTGTAATTATATTAGAAAAAATAGCACGCTGAATATGTTATAAAAGTAATTTTTCCATATTCGTAATAAATTAATCCACTCGTTTTGCATCGCTCGCTCGTAAATGAAACGTTGAAAAACTCTCACTTTTCTTAACTTGTAGAACAATGTACTATTAAATACGCCTAACATGAGGCTGCATGACGAAAATATGTAACTTACCTAAGTATACAGGGTGGAGCATTGGATTTTTTAATTGTTTGACAGCAAATTTCTATTTAGATTTTGTAGAACACTATGTGGTGATTCAATTGGCGCAACTTGAGTATTTTTTGTTGGCTCAGTTAGAATAGATATTTATGCATTAAGGGAGATATGAATATGTTTTTCCCTGAGGTTGACATGTGTTACAGACCGAGGGCTCTGGCTCTGCCAACCGAGGGTAGAGAACATGAATATCTCCCGTGGTGCATACAATATTTTTTCTACTAGCATATTCGTAAAAATAGTATGATATTTCAAAATGTCATAATGACATTTAAAACTAGAATATGTAAGTAACATCAAGGATTGCCTCATTGTATCGTAGCTAAGACATTAATTGTAGTTGCATTGTTACCATGAGTTTCAGGGAGAAATAATTTGACAAGTCCCTTGGGAGTTATGAGTAGCTTTTCATATTTTGTTTCTATGACGAAAATGTACAATATCATGTTGCTAATAGATAATAGTATATTACATACCGAGGTGAAAAGTGTTTCATTCCTGTCTAGAGATTTAAGTAGTTAACCAAAACGCGTAGCGTCGAGGTGAACTTTATCTCGAGACAGGAATGAAACTTTTCACCGTGGTATGTATACTATTTTATTCGCAACCACTTTACTCTAAACAATAATTGGAAGAATGATTATATTATGATAGGACAGGTTGTGACGCGCATGAATGGATCAACGAGATTGCCAGTGTCTCTACCTACTCAGCGGTCGGGAATGGATCCATTTCCAACCGGCAATCACTTTTCCGAGCGGTTGGAAAGTTACAAGTTGGGAATAGCTCATTTTCCAACGTTTTAAAAGTCAGTAATGATCTTATTACATATATGGTTGCGAATAAAATATTGTTTGCACTACTAGTATCAGTACGCACCGTTATTGGCCTATCTTTAGGTCGTGAAGTTGATTTTCTCCACCAAGGGAGAGAAAGTAAAATAAACAATTTTCACCGTGGTAACTAATAAATTGCTAAGTTACCAAATATGACTATTTTAATTTTGACGTTTTAAAGAGCTGTATTGTCAGGTTGACAGTTAAAATATTTTCGAAATTTGTTGGGAATTTAGGTATTAAGCCGTTTGGTAGTGCAAAAAATAGTATATACACCACGGTAGCGAATCCTCTTATAACCTTCGCGCTTTAGATACTTCGCGCTACCTTGATGTATAATATACTATTTTTACCCCTATATACGAAAGTAATAGATACCTTCAACAGAATTAAATTGATTCAATAATATTCCCTCCAAATTGTACGTAAAAACCCTAGAAAAGTAGCTAATCACATTTTACTAAAGTTTGTCGTTACCAGCCTCTTCAGATCCCCTAGAATTGGGAACTTGTCCCCAAATCTGGCAACACTGCTCGTGACGCGTCGTAGAAAATGCGATAGTTGCTCTTTTCGACTCGCCAGATAAATTAGGCTTCTATTGCGGTTTGCTTAATATGTAACTTCTCGTATATTTTTGCGTTCTGGAGATTTGGCACCCAATCGAGGTCAGTAATTCAGTAATTGAAATACTACAAAGTAATTCAATTACCTCGAGTAATTTCAATTACCACAGGTAATTCAAATACTTGTAAAGTAATTTAAATACTTTAGAGTAATTTACTTACACAAAAGTAATTGAGTAATTGAATGTAGTAATTAATTACTTTCAAAAAGTAATTTTCAAGTACTTTCTAACAAAGATGGCAATTCCTAATTACAATTACCGCATTTTGAAAAGTAATTCAATTTCAAGGCAAATAAGTAATTAATTACTGCCCAGCTCTGTTATATAGTCATAAAATCCAAATACGACGCTTCGTATAGATTTGCGTACAAATGGAATATCAATTGTTAATGGCACATTCGTTTGCAGCATACTTTCAATATAAGAGCCTAGAATCACATCATTTGGCCCAGTTAAGATTTTGCAGGTATCTTTATTTTGTACCCACAAAAGAAAATCTTTTTGGTCAATATTCTTACATCATAATTGTAGGAGTGTTAGCAATATTATAACAGCTTTAGCAATAAGAATTTACAAAAAATAGTCGGGAAACACTAACTTTAAAATAAATTACCGATTCATTTCGTTTGACCCATATGATCAAAATATCATTTCGTTAACCTTAACATGTTTTGGTTGAAATGAAACAAGCTGTTTGTTTTTTCATAACATATAGACAGTCGGATGTCTGTATTCCTATTGCAAAAATGGTACGTGGTAAAGCAATTGTCAATTTGTTGAGTTTTGGTCATTCCTGTGACAAAATTTACAAACAATTGCAATTATCGTATTATAGTGTATGAAATATTGCGAAACTATAAAACAACCGAATCCATAACAGAAGTGGCAAATCTGGAACGAACTCCAAATATTACACCAGCAAATTTAAGAGCTTTACTGGTCTGGGCCAAATGATGATTCTGGGCTCGTATATTCGTTTCCCATAATTTTCATTTTTCTTACCTATACCAATTTCTCGGTATCCCTGCAATGACCAAAAATGTGTAGAATTTCTGTAGGTTCTGAAAACCTATTCATATTAGAACTACTTGAGTGATGTGACGATTTTTTCTCGCAAAAGAGAAATGGTTACTTTGCTGCGCCGGAATATGCCTTTCCCACGCCGCGCGGACTTTGAAGGGCTGTCAATCGGACACTGTTTAAATCAATCACATTATTAAAAGGGATTCTTGCACATTTTTTCAAGCACTACAACTTTCACATTTGCAAGTTTCAGAAAAAAACCACCCATACAGAGCTAGAATGGCGGAAACCGATTTTTGGTAACTTTGTCGCCCTCTACCGTTTGCAATACCAACTTCTCGGTATCTCGACAATAACAATAAATGTGTAGAATTTTATTTTCAACCTTTTTTGTTCAATAACTTTTTCTGTGCGACCAATGAATTGCGAGAAAAAACAAATTTTATTATTTTCAAGATGGCGGCAGTTTGGCAGGGGGTGAGGTGACGCCTTTTTGGTTTTACACTTGTCTAATTACCCCAAACCACTGGGCAAGAGGAATAGCCGCGGCCAATTTTTTTAAGGTGACGGGGTTTTTTCCGACGGTTTTACTGTACTAAATACTTACTATATTGCTAGCGGCTATAAGTGGGAAACTCACGGAGGAAGTGAGACAGACAACCAACTCTTGAATGTATAATGGTGAGCTGTGCGCTAGCGCGGCGGTGTCGTCCACCCAATGGGGAAGTGGTCAAGTTTAAAATTCGCTTCTAAAGGCGGAGTTCGAATTCTCACGCATGCGCAAGAGACGCGTTATACTCTAAGGCAGGGGTCGGCAACCTGCGGCCCGCGGGCCGCATGCGGCCCTTTGCAACTTTTTGCGCGGCCCGCCAAAGCACCAAAATCAACAAATTTAGAGCGTAAGCGTGCCGAAATGTGGCCGGTGACAAAAATGCGCGACAAACAGAAGCATAGTGGGAAACCTATTTTACTGCGCAAGTTTAATCCCCACTCCCCAGCGAATACGACGTCTCGCTTGGCAAGTGTAGCATTCTTTCTAGTGATGGGCATAATCGGATGATTTCAATAATCGGAATGTTCCATTTCGGAATGTTTATAAAATCGGAATATCATCCGATTATTTTACATTCCGTAAATGCAAGCAAGGGAAAACGAGCGAAATAACAACAAGCGGAAGGAAGATGAAGTGCGTGCAAATTTACGATGAGAGCACTCGCCCCCGCGCCGTAAGCCCTTATCTGCGTTGGCATCTATTGTTTGGGTTTGTAGGGCGGTCAGTAATAGCTATTTACGTTATTAGACCGGTAGCAACATTTTTATGGCCGCGCCAATACTTTACAGGTCGAACCGTAGGGCGAGACCTGTATGTTTGGCAAGGCCATAAGAATTCTACCGGTCGTGTATCGTATAAGATTTTTTAGGATACTGCATTGGTAACTAGCGTTTACATTGTTACAAACGAGTCCGGTAGATAAAATTTACCGGCCTAGACCAGTAGTAGTTCTATTACTACTGGTCTAGGCCGGTAAATTTTATCTACCGGACTCGTTTGTAACTATGTAGACGCTAGTTAGCAATGCAGTATCCTAAAAAACAATTTATGAGTTTGAGTCGCACAGTGGGATATGAGGAAATAAAATAATTTTTCAAATTATCACAGTAGTTACGTTAATAGACTTTCGGAAAATGGTAGTGATATTTTAAAGTTTAATAGCACATAAAGTACATAATAGATAGTATAAAACAATATTTGAATTTGAAGTCTGTAGGTGTACTATCTAATAATTAATCTACGAAATACCACTGCCATTAGTGCCATTCACGTATCATACACGTGCGCACACGGCGCGACCCGTCGACATTCGCCAACCAGCATATAGCAGTCAAGTGAGTCAATACAACATTCCGTATTCCGTTCAGTTCAAATTGGCATTTCGTTTTCTCATTTTGTGTACCGAATAGTAAAATAATCGAATTCCGAAAGTTCCGAATTTTGTGCACCGAACAGTAAAATAATCGAATTCCGAAAAGTACCGAAATAATAGGAACCTTCCGATTTTTTGAACAATCGGAAACTTTACGATTATGTATTCCGGATAGGCCCATCACTAATTCTTTCATTTCGCCAGTTTGCTACTGTATGTTCATATGTGCGTTCATGTTGACAGCCGTATGACGTTTCACTACAATATTTTATATTTTTTATATTTATATATTTTATATTTACATATTTATACATATTTAATTGGAATTGTATTTTCTTTTTTTTTCCTTTTAAGAATTGTAAAATTTTTGTTCTCTAACATTATTGTTATTATAGCATGCCAATAAAAAATAAATTTTTTCTATATTTATTTTTAATAATATTTATACTCGTATAGGATATAAAAGCACTATTTAAGTTACATTTGAATGTGCGGCCCGCCTAAAAAAATTTATTTTGAAAATGGCCCGCCGTCCGAAAAAGGTTGCCGACCCCTGCTCTAAGGGCCGGTTGCAGAAAGCAATGTTAAGTCTGGTGTTAGCTAACGTCGCGTCAAAGTGAACAAAATCGCATCAAATTTTGTTTACTAATGTATTAGTTACCATAAACATTTGAGATTTGATTCGTTTTTGTTCACTTTGACGTCGCGTTAGCTAACACTAGAGTCCCTGTATACAGTGAATTTATTTTAATGGTTAACATAGCAGTTTGGTTTCTATGCCAGCATTTAATCATACAGGTCACTTATATACAATGTGTATATAAATAAAGTAACTTTAGTCATGTCTTGTGTTTACAAATATTATTGTAATTTTTGCTACGGATGTTTTGGCAGGGCTATTTTGTCGGAGCTATTTTAGACTGGGCTATTTTGGGTGTGAGCTTTTTTGTCGGGGCTATTATGACGGGGCTGTTTTGACGGGGCTATTTTGACGTGTCACGACATACACGCTCTAATCTATTGGTCTCATTTGTAACTATGGAAATGACCTGTATGATTAAATGATGGCATAGAAACGAAACGCTGATGTTAACTATTAAAATAAATTTCCTGTATAGTTATATCGAGAGATCCAAAAAAAACTGTTTCTCAGCAGGCTGTGGAAATTCAACGTATGAATAATATGTTGGTGACACTGTACGTCAATGTCAAATTCGAGGTTATCAGGTTAGGTTTTCCGTGAGTTATGACACAAAATGACGCAAATCCTAACCTGCTAACCTCGAATTTGACATTGACGTACAGTGTCACCAACATATTATTCATACGTTGAATTTCCACAGCCCGCTGAGGAACAGTTTTTTTTGGATCTCTCGATATAAGAGTCGGGCAAACACAAATGTCAGCCGCCATTAGTGTTCCAAAAATAAATGATGCGTTCAAGGCCGGAGTTGTTTTCCTTAGTATGTGTCACTTTGATGAATTTAATCACTTGTTAGTTTGACATTGTCAATAAATGGTAAACTTAATGCATTTACGAAAACTACACTGGTAGGTATCTACCGTTTACCGATTGGTGGTCAGCTGATTTTGCAGTAGATAGATCGGATTGAGTAATTTACGAGCGGTTTTTTGGTGGTGTAGTAAACATATAACCTCTAAAAACTTGTCTTGTCGTCGAATCGAACAATATTACGTACGTCATTTAATTGTCATTGCCATAGCCACCCTTCAAATTTCCATTTTAGATTACTGCGCATGCGCAGTGGATCGTAGCCAATCAAAAATTGAACCGCGTTTGCCCGACTCTTATCTTACTACTATATACAGGGACTCTAGCTAACACCAGACTTAACGTTGCTTTTTGCAACCGGCCCTAAGTGAAACTATGTCAGCGCCGTAATGTTTTCGGGCGTTCCGAGGCCCTACTAGCAATATATGTATAATACATATATGCAGTGAAGGATATTACTTCTGCAT
>OW679197.1:23739974-24000999 GCA_940337035.1 Agriotes lineatus
CATAACATTTGCCGGGTACGCAGGTCGCGCTTTAACTGCACTGGTAAACATTGTTGTTCCGTATCTTGCAGGCAGCACGTGTTTAACTGTTTCCTACAAAACGATTTATTTGTGTTATAATGGCGTCCAACGATATTCTTTTTGTTAAAACACAAAGTGACAATCTACCAAATGTAGATTTATACATGGTTATGCAATTTATTGCAGCGAATGATTGTTATAATGCAGCTGAAATACGAGGTGTCAAGGCTTTGAAGTAAGTACTACCCACCTATTTAGTAAATAAACTTAGTTGATAGTATTAGTATTATTGGTTAAATATAAATGTATTTGTTACTTATATTTCATTAAATTTCAGTTCCATGCGAAAGGATTATGTCAACTCCGCAGTTGGATATGTGCAGTTGCAACTTCGAGGAGCTTTATGTATAGTAAAGGGCCAAATTTGCCCTGAGCATAAAATTAAATCTAAAAATTACCACATATGCATGGAAGTCGATGAAACAAAGGAAGACATTTTATCTGTTACATGCCAGGACTGTGCAGCTTCAGCAGGTATGTGTAAACGACCATATAAATATTCAGAAAAATACAAATTTCATTAGGAACTTTCTAATAAGAAATGTAAAAATAGTTTTCATAGCTAAGTACCTACAATTACATACCTAGGTATAATTAGGTAGGGTTACTCGTAACAGCCGAACATCCAGAACTAGGTGCTTCACCTGATGCAGTCGGTATGATTGTGTTGTGGAAATTAAGTGCCCCGGTAGTGACAAGAGTTTTAAAAGTTATATATTGCAAAATAATCAAATTGCATCTAAACACAAAGCGCATCTTCAGTTGCAGATGATGATTTTTAAAAAGAATAAGGAAATTTTTTGTGTAGCCGATCCCAATTTTGAACAGAATAAAAAAATTCATGTAATTGAGGAAGATTATGATGCAGCGTATATTGCAGGTATTGTGGCTAAAGCTAAAAAATTTTGGAAAGAATCTGTATATCCAGTTCTTTTAAAGAGTGTTAAATAATTGAATTCTGAGCACATTACTTTTTTTATTGTTTAAATTATAGTTTAAGTTATATTTTTTATATTTGTAGGTTTGTAATAAATAAGTGTCTTTATCAAATTTTCTTGTTTTATTTTTTATTAATATTTATTTACATGTTATTTCTTTATTAATGCACCTTGAAAATTAATTAAAGCTGAAGCAATTATAACTATGTTATCCATATGTACAATAATTTTATTATTAATGCAAGAATGTGGTTTCAATATTTTAAACTCCCTTAATCTTCTAATAACCCTTTCGATGTGGATCCTTAAAGCAGCTATTCTTTTTGTTTGCATCACCTCTTCTTTTGTGCTTTTTAATCCAGCTGCAACACTAGGTGGTCTAACTAATGTACAGTTGAGAGGTTGTAGAATTACATCCATTCTTTTAAAACCTCGATCAGCCATTACAGAACAACCTTGAGGCAGGATATTTAAGTATCCACAATGTTCCACTATGACCATGTCAGAAGTTCGGCCACCAAATCCACCAGATACATAATTCACTAAGCCATCTGGTGAACAAGATATTAAATATTTTAAAGTGTTTGCTTTTTTTATATTCAGACCAAGTGCAACTTTGTTTTATAGGATCGGTTGGTTTTTCAATTTCAATTTCAAAGCAATCGATTATACTTTGGACATTGCTATAACGGCTTCTAAATGCAATTGGAAGATTTTGCTGGATATCATCCGAATGATGCCAAATAATTAATCTTTTCAAGCACTTGGCAATTGGATCAACTGTTGTGTTAAAATATTTGCCGGCAACACTTTTTGATATTCCAAAATCGTCTGCTAGCTGTTGGAATGGTAAATTGGTTCTAATTTTTTTAACGTAACGAAAATATGAACCTCTGTACATTTTATATTTCTTAATAATAAATTTACTAAAAAATAAACATCCTCTGGTATGCCTAAATAGAATACACTTTTTTTCTGCACAATATACGTTGATCCATCAGCTAACTTCTTCCTGTAATTTTCATCTACAACATCAGTACTATCCCAAGAAACATCGCTGTTTGTAGAACTTACAGAGAACCCTGACATAGTTACGGACACATCACTAGAGGTATCGCTTGCTGAAATCGACGTGTTGAGACAAAACTCTGTATCGAATGGTGCATTATACAGAAGTGGTGAATATTTTATAGGAGAAGAAGCAGTTGAGGCGTATTTAATTTTCCTTTTTGTTAAAAGATCACACTGAACAAATTTACTTCTAAACTTGGGTGTACACTGTATGCCAACACTTTGCGAACAACTTGACTTGACATGTGGCTCTTTTAACACTATATTATTGGAAAAGTTGCACAATGCAGTTGCTGCTTCTGTGTCTTCTAAAGTATATTGTGGGGTTTCTTCAGGTACAGGAAAGTTGCACAATATATTTCCAGCTTCTGAGACTTGCGGTTGGGTTTCCGAATGGTCAGAGCCGCGGCCATTTGTAATTCTGACGTCATACGCGTGCTGTAGATTTTTGAATATTGGTCATTTTAAATAATTTATATTGAAGTAAATAAACAACAGATACATTTTTTAGTTAGCAATGTGGTACTTTGAACTGTTGTAGAATGCATATAATTTTTTTTTTTGGAGCCTACCCTATTGCGATATTACCTTTTAAGTTTTGTTAGTAATAAATTAATACTATTTCTTTTACGATAGATTAAAACTTGACCTGATCGAGCAAAATTGCATATTTCTCTGAATTCACTAGGCAAAAATGGTAATAAATCACCCAACAAACACACGACCTCAGAAATCTCGCAGACCAGTGTTATTAAAACGTTGCATCTATTTACGGATGCTGTACTTATTTACGCACGATTTCAACAGATTGCATCATGAGAAATTTTGTTTTTAAATCCGTTTTTAATGTATAAGGGTAAATTATAACAATATGTATCACAATAAGGGCCGGTTTTTCAATGTGCAGATAAAGTAGCAGTTAACTAACTATCGGATGTATCCTTCAGATAGGGAGTTTTTCTGTCTTTCAACTTTCAGATAAAATTAATCTAGGAGTTACTGGGCTTATCTTTCGGGTTAAATTAACAGCAGGATGAAGTACCCGTTAAATGTTTAACTTCAAGATAGCTGGAGCCGACAGGTTCCGAATAGCGGCGAAGTAGGACGCGTGCTTTGATGACTGATCAGCTGTTCTCAACATAACCTCAACCTTACAGTTTTATGGAAATTTCTGAAGTTTTTTTTAAATATAGAGTATGGCTGATTTTATTGACGACATTTTGATGTTGGAGGAAGTAGAAATAGTGGAAGATTTAAATCCAGACCGTCGTCCATATACAGTTGGTGTACGTCCGAACCATTTTGAATTATGGGATGACACGGACTTCTTTCGTAGATTTCGTTTAAAAAAGCCTACCGTGCAAAGACTTTTGCAACAAATTGAGGGGTATTTAATGCATCCTACAGATAGGTAAAGTTAATAATCAAACGTTATGATAGATACATCTTTGAAATAGGTAGTTTGTTTTAAAGTTAGTATGGGGCCTTTTTTAGAAATCATTGCGTTACACCCATGGCTCAGCTCCTCGTAACTTTACGTTTTTTTGCAAGTGGCTCTTTGTATATCGTCGCAGGAGATTTTGGAGGTATAAGTAAATCCACAGCAGCAATAATAATTAAAAGAGTAGCATATGCAATTGCAAGTTTGCGGCCTCTTTATATTGCATTGCCGACCACAGAAGCTGAACGCAACACAATAATGGAAGGGTTTTACACAATAGCTCGTTTTCCTAGAGTTGTTGGTGCACTAGATTGTACTCATATTCGAATCCAATCACCAGGTAAGTACAGTGTAATTACTTATATGAATATGTACTATTACCCATCATATTTTTCATTATAGGGGGTAATGTTGCAGAAAATTTTCGCAACCGAAAAGGTTATTTTTCTATAAATGTACAAGCTGTGTGTGATTCGCAGCTAAAATTTGTCGACATTGTTGCCCGTTGGCCTGGAGCTTCTCATGATAGCAACATTTTCGACAATTCAATTCTTAGAGCTCGTTTTGAAAATAGAGAAATGGAAAATTGTTTATTAGTAGGCGATAGTGGTTACGCAGTACGAACGTATCTAATAATACCACTAGCAAATCCGCGCACACCTGCTGAAAACCTATTTAATGAATCTCAAATCCGAACACGCAACGTAATTGAAAGAACGTTTGGTGTATGGAAGAGAAGATTTCCAATTTTATCTGTGGGAATGCGTTGTCGTATTCCCCTTGTACAAGCTATTATTGTAGCAACTGCAATATTACATAATTTAGCGAGAGAGGAAAATGAAGAACTGCCTCCAGATGAAGAGCCTCACAACATTGAAAACTTTGATAATCCACATGCCCCTGTCCATCCCATGATGACAGCATCCAAAGACAGCTAGTGCAGTATTTTGCTACGTTATTGTGAAAAGTAAAGAAAGTACATAACGTATGCAATCTTAAAATTTTGAGAATTTATTATAATTTATTGTTAATTAAAATGTAAGATTGCTGCACAATTTATATATTAATTAATACTTACTTTAACTTTAATTTGTTGTAAATTGTTTCTAAAATAAATTTCTAATACATAAACAAAGTAGTATCAGAATCTTGTTATCATTGCTGCTCTGAAAAGACAAACAACTACTTACATGTAACTTTGTAATAATAAGTAATAAAAATATTGTATTTTTGTTATCGTTATTTATTATAAATATAAAAGTGCCTATGTATTATAAAAACTAAACTAGCTTACGTTGATTATTACTATTAACAAACAAAAAAAAACAAAATACTACACCAAATAATTAATTAGATATAAAAAAAAATTAACGTTATTGCCCCAGTCCTAATTGTTTTTCAAGAAGCTGTATTTTTAATTTATGTGCCTGCTCCTCATACTCCATGGTTTTTGAAAGCCTTTCTTTCTCCATGGCTCTCATTTCAGCCTCATGAATTGCTCGGGCATTCAGCAGCTCCAGTTCTTGTTTTGCCACTTCGGCCTGTAATTTTACCAAATTTCGCCTGTCATCAGCTAATGTGTCATATTTGCTGATGACATTTTTTTTTGGAGTGCCTTGTCGCTTCTGAATGCCCAAGCCTTTTTGTAGCCTCAAACCGGCGCACCGAAGGTCTTTACTTGAGGTACTTTTGCTAGCTTGGGGTTGGAGGCCTTCAATTGCATCTAAATAAATAAAAAAAATTAATCAGGATAATAAAAATTCAATAGGAGGTACATACCAGCACCAGGTAACGCTTCGTTAGGACTTGTGGCCGCAACAGGTACATCACTTATTTGCACTGACAGCGCATGCAGTTGGTTGTTTTGCGTTTGCAGGGCAAAGCTTTTTGTGGTTCGCAGTAATCCAGGAGACCAACTATCCCAGATTGCGGTTGAATTGCCAACTGCATTTCCATCACCTAATAAGCAATAATTTTCTACACTATAATATTCAATTAAAATTCAATAGTAGTACATACCATGTGAAGCTGTATTAGCATACACAACCTCTGTGTCTGGTGAAATACACGTGGTGCTGTCACCATTAGCTTTCGCAATCACTTCTGCGAGAATCAAGGGCTCATTCTCGCTTTCTTTCGGAGAAGCTGCAATATAATTTTTTAATACATAATAGAATATAGTAATTATAATGTTAGGCATTACTTTTCGGAACATTCTGATGAATGTCGCAATCAAAATCCGTTTCCAACCCTACAATCATTAGCTTCAGAACAGCTATCAGCTTCTCCTCCCAATCTTTATAAACTACGGTAACTTTGGAGCCACCTCCAGTTTTAAAAATCTCTACTCGGTCTTTGGCTACCTTTTTTTTCAGAGCCTTTTTTAATGACTCATACTTAGCTTTGAGGGTATTAGCAGTACGGTATATGTTGCCTTCACTACGGGAATTAAATAAATGGATAATTTTTCCCAGGCGGCTTGTTTCTGCTTCCACGAAACAGCATCGGAGACTTTGTTCTCAATTATATTTTGCAATTCCAAAACTAGATCGACCAACAATCTCGTTTCCTGATCGCTGTAATTTGCAGAACGTTCGCGTTTCTCTTTTCGGCATGCTACTGTGTTGGATGCCATAATCACACAACAGAAACTTTAGAAGTTAGAACAGTAAAAACGAGGTAAAAGCAAATTGAACAACCGGCAACACAATTCTAACCTCAAAAAATGTACGCGCGGTCAAATTATTCTTCACTGCGCGCGGTTCTCTGTGACTTCGCATACGCAAAATAGTTGTATCTCTCTCCTACTTCTACTTTTCAATTAGCTTCATCTTTATTCGGTGAAGTTCTACTGGGGATACCAACTTATTTCTGCAATGCAGTGGTAGCCAAAATGTGACAAAGTGCCAGATACTAAACCAGAGGAATAACTATCATTGAAAGACGCATAAAAATTATCTGAAAGGTTTATCTTTCGGGTAACCTATTCCAACAGATAGCTAACAGCCACTTTATCCGCACTTTGAAAAACCGGCCCTAAAAGTAAAATATTAAATTTCCGTACTTACCGCAACTTGAAGAAGTAAATTTCACCATAAACTTAAAACAGTGCACAAAGCATAGCGTGAAATGATGAAATCAGCGATATCAGCACTATCAGCAGTTTGTCAGCTGGTTACGTGATGTCATGATACAACTTACTTTGGTCCAAACCTTGGACAGCGTTATTTTAACAATCATTTAATGAACACGTACTAAATTATAAAGCATTTTTCTACTAGATATGACTAAACGTTAGCATTTACTTGTATCCAAAAATCAGAAATAACAGAAAATTTGAAAACTATACAGATTTAGTATATTATACTTTGTGTATTTTTATTAAATCAAGAAATATTCAACGCCATTTAACGGAAAATAGGGTTTTTGGTTTTTGATAATTTAAGGATTATAAAAAATATCTTAAATAATTGTGTAAATTATATATTTAGACTGGAACTAAATAATAATAATACTAATAATAAACTGTTTTGGTGTAATCATACAAAAATAAACACACATGGGTACAAAAAAAAACAATTAATTGCAAAAACACATCAACCACAAGGCGAGATTCAGTTTTGATTAGCCCTACTTCTGCTCTACTATCTAAACCTTGAGGAAAAAAAACAATATGATTCAGAATGAATTCGTAACCCTAAACCAAACCAACGCTGAAATAATCTGAAAAGTTTTTAGGTTTCTGTTATTCGTGGTCTCTTGGATAGTTTAATCAGATCTCCTAATGAAATTCTTTACAGTAGATATGTAGTCCGCCTTCTTTAAATTATTATCAAAATAATGCTGATCAGCGTAACTTCAAAGTGTTGAGACGTCAAGGGGTTAGAGCAGGGGTGCTCAAACTTGAACTGTTGGCGATCTACCTCAATATTGTTAGACTACGATCGATCGACTTTGAGAGGCTGCAAGTATGTGTGATGCAGGAGGTCTGCTCTAAAATATCAATAAAAAAAACACATAATTATTCAAAATTGTGAGTTTATTGGTTCTTACAAAACTAACGAGTTCTAGTGTTTAAACTTAACTAAAGAGTGACTTTGGATGTTGAAGCGTGGCACTGCATGTCCTCAGCATACTTTTTAGAAGATGGTACGTAATTACCGAGCGCTAATCGCAAGCATGATGACATATGATCGTCAGTTAGTCGATTGTGATATTTTGACTTAATTATCTTCATTTCAGAAAATGCAGACTCGCACAAGTAAGTTGACCCAAACATTGCCGTCAGCTGAAGGGCGATTTGCCTTAGATTCCGATATTTATCTTCAGATATAAAACACCAGAATTTTGTGTCTGATGCTGTGGCTTTGAGATGTACGAGGGGTGTCTGACGAAAATTGAGCCTGGGGTAATGTAAACTGATTTTGGAAATTTTTTATTAATTTTCCTTATAGTCTCCTCCAACCTCAATGCATTTTTGACATCGTGTATACAACATCTTTAAACCGGTCAAAAAATATTCCGAAGTTTTGTCGGCAAAATGGGCTTCTACAGCCATCATCATCTCGTCTTCATCCCTAAATCTTAGCCCACGGAGGTCTTTCTTCAAATTTGAAAACAAATAGTAATCACTGGAGGCCATGTCTGGACTAGAGACCCTGTATATTAAGGGCCGGTCTTTCAATGTCCAGATAAACTATCTGTTAGCTATCTGTTGGAGTTATCCTACAGATAACGAACGCGTCTGTCTTTCCATCTTCAGATATGTTGTATCTGTTAGTCACTGCTCTTATCTTGTGGATAATTTAAACAGCCGCTCAAAGTAGGCATTAACTTGTCATTAACCTGTCAGATAAGGCGTTACCGATGAGTAACATAACCTCGAAGTGTTTTATACGAGTTTTGGTTTGTGTTGCTTTTTTTTGTAATAATTACGACATGGATGATTTTATTAATGATGTTTTGGAAGTAGAAGAAATAGAAATTATAAATGAGTTCAATCCAGATCGCCGGCCGTATACCGTTGGCGAACGTAGGGATCATTTTGAGATAAGGGACAATGTTGATTTTTTCTAAGGTTTCGCTTTAAAAAACGTACTGTGGAAATATTGTTGCAACAAATTGAAGCCCACTTGCTACACCGTACTAACAGGTAGTTACTATATTAACATTGTTTTATTTGTTTAGCTACAAATTATTTACCACATTTCTTTCAGAAATCACTGCATTACACCTATGGCTCAGCTTCTTCTTACATTGCGGTTTTATGCAAGTGGATCGTTATATATAGTTGCAGCAGACTTTGCTGGTGTAAGTAAAGCCACAGCAGGGAAGATAATTGCAAGAGTAACAAATGCAATTGCAAGCTTGCGGCCTCAATACATTGAATTGCCAAATACTGAAGCTGAGCGAAATAGGAGTATTAAAGGTTTCTACAGATTATCCCGTTTTCCTCTAACTGTTGGTGCAATAGGCTGTACCCACATTCGGATTCAGTCGCCAGGTATTAATAAACACACCATTAGTACATTATTTTTTAGTACGTTATTTTTTTATTGTAGGTGGAAATTTAGCAGAAAATTATCGCAATCGTAAGGGATATTTTTCGATTTACGTGCAATGCGTTCGTGATGCACAGCTAAAATTTACAGATACGGTTGCTCGTTAGCCTGGTGCCTCGCATGACAGCAATATTTTTTATCATTCTGCACTTCGAGCTCATTGCGAGAATGGGGAGTTAGGGAATGTCATCTTAGTAGGTGACAGTGGCTATGCGGTTCGTACTTATTTAATAACACCTTTAGCTGATCCACATACTCCAGCCGAAAACGTATTTAATGAGTCTCAAATTCGTACACGAAATGTAATTGAAAGAACATTTGGTGTATGGAAACGACGCGACGGTTCCCAATTCTGTCTGTGGGCATGCGTTGTCGTATACCACTGACACAGGCTGTAATTGTAGCAACAGCAGTACTTCACAATTTAGCTAGAATTCAAAATGAAGAACTGCCTCCAGATGACGATATACCTCCATTGGAGTTAGAAGACCTACAAATATTGCATAATCCGCATGCTGCTGCTAATGCGCACCATAATAGTATACAAAGACAATTAGTGCAATATTTTGCAAATTTACTTTTAGAATTGCGTAGTCATTAGATGAATGTTTTATACTACCCACCTCTAATCAAATTACTTATAAATTAGTTAAATACATATAAAATGCTTTTCAATTAGTGCAATTGTGGCTGTTAAATGAATGTTTTATGCTACCTATAATCAACTTTTTAAATAAATTATTTAAATATTCATAAAATGTTTTTATTGAATTTATTAATATTAATACATTATTTTTTAAATTACTGCTTAAGCATGTCTACTTTTAATTTGTGCTCCTCTTCTTGTTGCTCCATGCTTCTTAAAAGTTTTTGCTTTTCTAGTATTTGCATTTCTTCCTGGTGAATAGCTTTTGCATTCAAAATTTCCAATTCTTTTTTGGCAATTTCCATTTGTAACGTAATTAGTTTGGATCTTTCATTAGCTAATAAATTATATTTATTAATGATAGTATCCTTCTTCGTTACCTTGGTGTGCTGCTTACGAAGAACTACAGATTTTTTCATTCGCAGTAAGGTAGGTTTCCAATTATCCCATTTTTTGTAGGGGAATTGTCACCTTTAAGAAACAAGTACTCTATAAATAAAAAACAAAAAAAATCATGTTATACTCACTTGCCGATGCAGTTTTTTCAATAATAGAAGTTTCTAACTCGATTTCGACATTGTCTGGAAGGTCGACCTCGATTAAATCTAAATGATTTTATCCATTAATATTTTTCAAATAAAATAATGTAAAATTATAAAGTTCATTACCAGTATCAGTTTCATCAGCTTGTACAACTTGAAAATGTGGAACTGGAACACTTATTATATCCTGAAATTCATTTTCAATGCTGATAACTGCAGTTGCAGATGAAGCTGGCAGTGGAGCATCTGCAAAGTAATGTTTGTTAAAAGTAATCACAAAAAATACAAATTTTTGTACACATCTTACCCTGCTGTAGTGTTGTACGATCGGAGTCGTAGCTCGAATCTAGCCCACATATCGACAGTTTCAAAACTGCCAACAATTTTTCCTCCCAGTCCTCCTATACGATTAATATTTTGGAGCCACCGCCGGTAACGTAAAATTCACACTTTTCACTAGCTATCTTCTTTTTTAAACCTTTTTTAATTGATTCGTATTTTGCTCTCAATACACTTGAGTCCCTTTGGACAGCCGCAGAATTTCTCGCATTGAAGGATGCGGCAACTTTCTCCCATGCTTCGGATTTCTCTTTCCATGTGACCGCATCGGAAACCTTATTTTCAATAACATCCTTATAAACTAAAACTATGTCCACCAACAACCTGGTCTCCTGCTCTGTATAATTTACAGCACGTTCACGTTTGGCTTTAATTCCACCGTTTCCAGCCATTATTACACAAACAACACCTGACTAACCTCAATAAACTAAAAACTAGGTAAATCAAAACTAATCTAAATGAAAACTAATCAACAACACGTGACCACCTAACCTCAATAAACTCTGACTACTGTAAACAAATCACATCTCTCTTTAACTACTACTAGAGTACCTGTATATAGTAAGAGTAGAGCAAACGCGGCAACATTATCATGACCGGTTGTTGCGTGCTGGGGTGTAATAACCGTTCAGAAAATGGTATACATCCTGTAAGCATACTCAAAAATCCAGCAACAAAACAAATTTGGTTAAACAGCATCGACAGAGAAAATTATAAATCCAAACGACCAAGAATATGTAAAAATCATTTTGGAAATAATCAGATGGAATTTGGAGTACGCTTTAGTTTTCACAAGCAAACCGCGCGCTACGCGCTGCGAGTCTTGAATCGGCGCGCACGCGAAATAGGATACGCGAAAGGTCAAGCTCCGATCCGAGCGCTAAGATAAGAAAAACAAAACCTAAACAAATATAAACATCTGTGAAGCCGGAACGTGAGATTTTATTTTGTGCCACAGACACACATTAAGGAAAATTATATTATAGATGTTAGGTAGGAAATAGGTAGGAAAACTAGTGTCATCTTAATTTTCTTTTTATTTCATTAATCCGTACTTTTAGGAGTTATTACAAGTAGATGGAAGCACGCCAGTATAAAATGTTAAGATTGTATCACTATTAGGAGTCCTACATTTAAATATTAATCAATCTATGTTCCTTAGGTCTAGATGTGAACAGCAAATGAATATAAAGTTGGCTTAATACCACTGTATTTACTAGTTAATAAATAAAAGTGCATTACATGGCATTAAGCACATTTAGTTTCAACTTCTTACCACGACTAAATACAAAATAATTTATAGTCAACTATAACCTATGACAGTTGTAACTAACTTCACAGGCTGAATCCCTTCATTATATTAATGTAGTCGACTGTGAAATTGTGACTAACTTCGCTTCATGGATCCCTAAATGTCATCGTTTGCCCTACTCTTAGTATATACAGGTACTCTAACTAGTACTTCCACGTTAGCTCGTGTTCACTCCCACTTAACCTTCCTGAATATCTTCCCAGCAGAGAGGTAGCCAAAATGTTATAAACCGTCGCATAACTAACCATAGGAAAAATCCACATGGAAAGACGCAAACAAGTTATCTGACAGATTTATCTAACGGATAATTTATTCTTATGGATGGCTAACAGGTATTTTATCTGGACATTGAAAGACCGGCCCTAAGTAAGATAAGATATGGGACAAGTGGAACCAGTTTCCAAGGCTAAGTTGATCAGTTTCTGTTTTTCAAACAAAATTTCAAGATGTCATTACCAAACTGACATTTCCTTAACACGACAAATTTCGAAGTGTCAAATAACGAAAATAATTATTTATTATCAATAAAAATTGCGTCTGATTTTTATAGTTGGATTTTACAGACTGTAGATAGGTATAAATTATCTATTCACATTTAATTACAGTTTCTTTTTAAAGCTTTGTTCGTTTGGCTACTCAGACTTGCTTAGTGCAAGAAAATGTTTTCGTTTGTGTGAACTGCATTCTGCTCGTTTGTAGTTCGAATTACGAACCAAACGTGATGAATTTATTCCTGGCGTCGAGTAGATTGAACGAGTCAAGTGTAGGTTCAAGGAGCGCGAAAACTAACCTTAAAATTGTTTCAGATTGGATTTACGTATAGTTAGTTACAAATTCATTTCAAAAGATATAAGAACATTGCAATCAGTTGTGTAAATATAGACTCCCGGTATAACTTGTCCAATGCGCGATTACTCTGACGCTGTAAAAATATTGTAATTAACCATGTCAATCAAACAAAGCAGCAACAAAAAGGTAATTAAAGTTGTTAAGAGTAGTTAGAAAGTTATTTGATATGATTGGTTAAGGGGCTTTTACGTTTCAGCATCCTTTTTAACTATGTGTATGCTGTTACTTCTAAAGACTCACGTTGTATGGAAGAAGCGTAAATGTGCAATTCTCCCCAAAGCTATGTTGAAAACGCTGTGTGGAAGAAGTGACAAATTGGTAATAAATCAATACAGAGAGAAAAGGCCAAAAATTCTATCTATAGGAATGGTATAGTCGCGGCCAGTCATTGTTTATTCTGAATAATAACTTTTGATGACATTTATTAATTAGAATTGTCAGAGTCAGCACTTCTTATCGCATTTTGAAAATTAGGTCAAAAAAACTGTCCCGGTTGTTATGGCCGCGACTGTATCTATTTCAAAATTATCAAATTAATTTTTAGTCAACATTATCTATTTTAGAGAACTGTGAAATACTTTGAAACATGCAACATACAATACACCAAATGTAGGCTATTGGGAACAACAAATGATGCAGACGATATTGATAAAAAGAACGGCAGTAATGTCAACAGTACTCACTGTTATAGAAATTTGAAGTTATAGTTTATAAATCTTAAAATTTACATTTTAATAGATCACGTAGTAGGGGAGAGGAAGTACCAGTGCGACGAAAAAATTTGAACTTAAATATTTACTTTAAAAAAATTATTTTTTTTTGAAAATTTTACCTGACTTCAGGAACAGCTTCGGAAACAAAATGGTAAATTCGTTTTAACGAAAAAATAAAACAAAACCTTTAAAAAAATTATACAAAAAAAGAGTGTAATTGTCTCAGTGTTCTAACCTCGTCGGAACAATGAGACATACATTTAACCATATTATTTCACATTTAAATTTGAGAAATTAATGTCAAATTTCAACAATGATTGCTGTCTTTTTGTCCCTTGTGCTAGTGGTGGAGGAAGGATAATTTTAATGTCTTTTTTAAAGACTATGGATGTATCTGAAACCTTAGGTGCAATAAAACGATCGAAGCACTTTGCACTTTTTCTTAGGAATGTCACTTCAAACTCATTTTCTTCTACTTGAGAAATCACCTTTCCCACATAATAAACGGGTTCTTTTCCCTTGAACTCCACTAGGACATATTCATCAGGAACCGGATTACGATCAATGTCATGAAATTTGAACGGTTCGGGCTCATCTTCAAAAATTTCTTCGCCGCTACTAGAGTCCTTCAGCTCAATCTGAACATTCTCGTCTTCCTCGGAGCTGCTATCAAACACTCGCTTTTTTACCTTTCGGGCCTTTATTAAACTTTTGTTTTTAAGCTCAAGAAGCTCATTTTTTCAGGGGTATCCGTTGCTATCATGGCCTTTCCCTTTCGGCTACGTTTATTTTTCGTCGATTTTCTTGGACCGGCCTTGGGATATCCCTTAAAAATACTTGGACTTATAAAGGGTTTATCAAATTTTTCCACAGGCAGTGTTGCTGAAGTTGTGGCTATACACAAATGTTGATCCTCAGGCACTGAAGTTGTGGCTATGTTCAAAGGCTGATCCACAGGTTCAGAATTTTCGTTATTCAGTTCGCTAGTGGACTCTGTGAGTGATGCATTTTCTTTATCTAGAAGGTTCTCTCTATCTGCGCTTGACATGAAATCTTCTTCGTTAAAGATAAATTTGTCAAACGGGAAAATACCAATTTTTCTAAATGCACTTGAAATATTTACCGGTGTCATGGCACGCGGATAAGCTATTCCCACACAAGACGCAACATCGTATATTGTAAACGTCTGACCTGGATGTGTCATGAATCCATGAATCCACGGCTGCATTGTAAAATGTTTGAAAAGGTTTCATCAACCCAATAATAAAGTCCTTAAAGTGGACCCGAGGAAATATCATGGCGGGTGGAATACCAATCCCAGAAGCCCCCACAATACAACAGGTAGTTACAAGTGTTCCTCTTTCCGCACTTGTAGCCTTACTCACTTGACGTGATCCTTTTCCGGCAAATACTTTATCGTGTTTTTGAACGGTAACTGTACCAGTCTCATCCAAGTTATAAATTCGACTTCCATCACCAAACCTTGGATGCCTCTTTAGAACTTCATCCAACATCCAAAGGTTGTAGCTTGTTCGTGCAGTGCGGTGGGATAGTTAATATTGTAACACCATTATCTTTACACAAATCGATTGCCTCTATTAACAGATGACTTTGATGATTATCCATTATGAGGAGCGAGGGATTTTCTTTAGAACTATTGGTGTGCTTTATAAAATGCCTTACAACTTTTACAAAAGATTCGGTGTTCATCCAGGCCCCTTTTGATGCTCAACCAAGTGTGCATGGTGGAGCCCCGTTAATAATAAAGTCCTTAAAGTGGACCCGAGGAAATATCATGGCGGGTGGAATACCAATCCCAGAAGCCCCCACAATACAACAGGTAGTTACAAGTGTTCCTCTTTCCGCACTTGTAGCCTTACTCACTTGACGTGATCCTTTTCCGGCAAATACTTTATCGTGTTTTTGAACGGTAACTGCACCAGTCTCATCCAAGTTATAAATTCGACTTCCATCACCAAACCTTGGATGCCTCTTTAGAACTTCTTCCAGTTTTCTAAAAAATATTTCAACATTAAACTTGTTAAACCCAGTAGCCCTTGACAAGCTACACCCTTCTGGAGTTCGTAATGACAAGTTAAGCTTTAATCCATGCAAGTGAGGCACTTTCTGCTGTTTCCCAACCGGGAGGCACCTTTATGTTATTTTGGATTGCTGTTTCATAGGCTAAGCGACGAGTATCTTCTCGAGACAAACCATAAAACATTTTGGCACATGTCACGATATATTCACAAAGAATATTTTCTTGTTCATTGGTGAAAATTTGTCTGACTTTATAGTTAGGACGGAGATTAATGTTAGGATTTTCGTGATACTTTTTAACGTATCTGTGAACTGTTTGAAAACTCAAGCCATTAATTCTAGAAGCTTTGCGAATACTCATGCCATCTCGTACTAATTGGATAGCCGCCCTCATGGATTCTTCTGAAAACTGACCAATTTTCTTGCTTGTTTTATTTTTTCTTGGCATCTTTGACCTGTAAATTTAAAAAAAAAATGCGTAAGAATACAAAATGATGCTACTTATAAATCACGTTGGAACAGTGAGACAGTCTCGGTGTTCTGACCTCCCTTTTGTCCCATTGTTGCTAAAACACGTGGAATTTAAAAAAATGTAGCCCAAAAATCACAAAGCCTATTGTTCACAAATACTAGATTACTGTTCTAAAATAATTATATTTCTTATAAAAAATACTTACCTCGAAAGAATGTACGTATTTTTGCCAAAAATGCTTCGCGAAATCCGTCGTGTAATTTACTTTGCTGCGCACTCTTCAGACATCGGTTGTTAACTAAAATTAAAACGGCGCGTTTGCGTTGTAAGTCTACCTAAAGCCTAGACGACACTATATTCAACTGTGATTGGTCGTTTAAAACTGTAGGTGGGGTACGTTCGTATTTCAAGCACTTGTCTCATTGTTCCGGCCGTCTCACTGTTACTACCTCTCCCCTACTACACCATACCAAATATACTAACAATTAGCATTTGTAAAACTACAAGTCATGCAAATGTATCAAAAGAATGGCACAAATTGTGAAAAACCATTGTAGAATGAAATAAACATTGAGAAGAATTGGAAGAAATTCAACAACTGAAACAAATACTCGAGCAATTAATGCTGAAAATGAGTTGTTACAGAAGTTATTAGTTATTAAAGTTACTTTTCATTAAAATAACGTATAGGTATATTTCATTTTTATATGTATAACAACAAATTAATATGAGTGTTTATTTTATTTTGAGGAAATTAAACACATCCTCTAAAATACCACTCTCAAAAGTGATATCTTGCAATTTTCTATTTAAGGTTGTAATTTGTAGGGTATGACAAATGTAGCTCACAAATTGTATTATATCCACTAGAACCACAAATAAACTTTATTCTCAAAGCTGTTGCTGCCGTTTTATTTGACCAGGGTGTAGTACTTGCTTTTTTTACAGGCCCATATCACTATTAAGTATATTTTCCAAAATAATTGAGAAAATTATAAAAACAAGATTAGTCAATTTTATACAAAATACTGTCAAATTTGATGACTATCAATATGGGTTTCAAGCACAAAGTGCCACTCTCAGCGCAACCACTGATTTCTTAGAATATATAACACAGGAAATGAATAAAAATAAGTTTGTGATAGTGGTTTTTGTTGATTTAAGAGGCGTTTGACACTGTAAAGATCGATATACTACTGAATAAACTCCATAACATGTAGAGGTGGGCAATCCGATTCATTTTTGGGAGTCGATTCTTACGATTCAATCAATCAACATGAACCGATTCATTCGATTCGTTCATTTGAACGATTCAGTTTTGTTCGGTTGGGTCCCGCTGAATTTTAGATTTTGCACCGAGCGCATTTGTGTTCTTGAAACCAGACACTATGAATCATGAACCTTCCATACTATCTTTGCTGTGCTTGCTGGAATGCGCTTGCCGCTTGGTCAGTTATCAGTTTAATTGCATTGCAGTTGCAGGTATTACTTATGAAACAGTGGCACTAGGCGGTTTATTGTTTTTTTTTGTATGTGAATAATATAAAACAATGGAAATGAATTAATGTAACACTTTTTTCTAATAAAAATTATGCCTAAAATAATTAGTTATCAATTTGTTAAATAATCCAATTTAATTCAAAAAGCAAATCAACCATCCAAATTTAAGATTCAGTTTCGTTTAGTTCGTCCCGTTCGCGTTCGGGTTTCAATTTTTGAATCGCGCATTGCGTCGTACGATCAAAATCTAAAACACAAACGACGAACCGAGACAAGAAGGAACCGATTCATAAGATTCACGATTCTTTATTGAGATTTAAATCAAGCTGCGCAGCGTCGTACAAAACGTAACTTCGAATCAATTGAACGACGAATCGAGACAGGAAAGAACCGATTCATACGATTCTTTGGTCGGAGTCGTTCAAATGAACGATTCGTTCATGAATCGCCCCACCTCTAATAACATGGGCATAAGAGGAATAGCACATGACCTATTAAAATCATATTTAATCGGAAGAAAGCACTACACAACTGTAAATGGAGTTGACAGTGACGAAGTGGGAGTTAAAACAGGCAGGGATCGGTCTTAGGGCCAATTCTTTACCTTCTATATGTGCATAGCCTAAAACTGAGTGGATTAATAGCAAGGTATGTCACTTTTGCTGATGATACGGCCCTGGTGTATTCGAATAGCGATTTGGAGCAACTGCAAAATACCATCAACCAGGATTTAAAAATCTATTCGCAGTGGCTGTGCTTTAATAAATTAAGACCGTCTACATGGTAATAAGTCAAAAAAAAAACAAAAAAGGGATAAAATAACAATAAAATTTAACCATGTAAATCTAACAGAAGTGGACAATTACAAATACTTAGGATTACACATAGACAACAAATTACAGTGGACAAATCACATATTCTCAGTGACAAAAAAATTGTCTCAATGATAGGTGCGACAAGAAACTGTTCTAACTACCTAAATACCGAAACTGAAAATATAGTTTATCACTGTCAGATCGAAAGTACTCTTAGATACCTGATTCCCTGCTGGGGAAATGCTGCTGGCTGCCACATAAATATGCTACATCGGATGCAAAATAAAGCAATAAAATCATCAAAAAAAATTACTAAATATAGAGGACTTAAAAAATTTAGAACAAATTAAACGTATTTATAATATCTCTCGTGGTGAAACAAAAAGTAACTGCCAACTAACAAGAGTGGACAATGTGCACAGTTATAATATACGGCCACAGTTACAATTTCGAAGTGAATATCGCAAAACAAAAAAAAAACACAAGATTCCCCCCTATACAGAAGTCTACAAATATACAACAAACTACCTACAAACATTAAACAAATTAATAATAAAACAACTTTTATGCAGACAGTCAAAACTAAAATCTACAACAATATGTAATATGTAAAAAATATGAAATATGTAATTAGTCATAATATATGTGATGTGGAATTTAAATACTTAGTTAATTAGAAAACTGACATTTAACACGTATTGTTCAATATTATAAACAAATTATAGTATATATTGTTAGGTTGGGTTTAAAAATATTAAATTTCATTTTATTACTAAGGGCCTAGGCATCGGTACCAGTTACTTTCTTGTAATTGTTTTGAGGTCAGAAATAAAGATTTATTTATTATTATTATATTATTTTGCAAGTAGCTAGAGATTTTTCTGGAGTAGATAAATCTACAGCAAGCAGAGTCATTAATAAAGTGACCCGGGCAATTGCACATCTGCATGAAACGTATATATCATTACCTGATGAGGATACATACTGTTCGACAGGGTTTTTTCAACATAAGCAGATTTACACGATGCATTGGGGCTTTAGATTGCACCCATGTAAGAATTCAATCTCCTGGTGGAGAAGCACCAGAAAATTTCAGGAATCGAAAAGGTTATTTTTCTTTTAATGTGCAAGCAATATGCGACTCAATTAAAAATTTGGGATATTGTTTGTAGATGGCCAGGGTCTGCTCAGGATGCAAATATATTCAGAAATTCAATAGTGCGAGCTCGGTTTGAAAATGTTGAATTTGGTGAAAATTTATTGGTAGGCGATAGTGGATATGGTAATAAACCGTACCTGATTACACCTCTTTCTAATCCACAAATTCCTGTAGAGCATTTATTTAATGAAGCACAAATTAGAACGAGAAATCCAATAGAGAGATGTTTTGGTGTATTAAAACGTAGATTCCCAATATTAGCATTAGGAATTAAATTGAATGTGCAAAAAGTGGAAGCAATTGTTGTTTCATGTGCAGTGCTTCATAATATCGCATGTATGTTGAGGGATGATGTCCCTGTTGTAAATGAAGAAGTTGAAGTGGCTATTGAATTGGGAAATATTGCCATACCTGTAGTACAACCAGGTGTTGAAAATATAGCCTTAAATAATATTGTATGACAAGCTTTGATAACCGAGTACTTTCAACCTTTGTTAGATGTAGCACATGAATAGAATGTAAAATCTAAAAACTATTTTATCAACTTCATTTTTTTTAAATTTAGATGATATTTTTTAATTTGCATTTTCCTATCTATTCTGAGGCACAAATCTGATATGTGAATAGTATTTTCAATGTACTTAACACATATTATCAGCATGTAAAACTGAATCAGCTGAGCAAATAGAAATATTAAATAAAACTGAATTTATAAAAATATTTATTAGTCATACAAATAAAGTCCAAAATACAAAAATGTGTTGACAAAGCGTCCAGAAACTACCCTAAGCTAGTCAAAATATCTATTAAACTGGTACGTAAACAACAATATAACATGTTAAATAAAAAAAACAAAATATACCTTTCTAAAAATGCTAGAAAAATTAATCCTGGTAAAAAAATTACCATTTAATATATATATACCGTGTGTCCACAGGAGTACGCACCATAGAGATAAGATAATGCTAATAGAATATAAATATCAACCAGTGCTATGACCACCGTCCCTTTTCTTGTACCATTTAAACAATATTGTTTCATACAGTGGCGAGTCAAAAGCCAGAAAACAACGTTTTATCGTGCCGGCGATTCCAGCGTTAGCCGATCTTTCTATTCTATTTGGTTACCCCTATGGTGCGTATTCCTGTGGACACACGGTATATACTATTTGAGAATATTTATTAACTAACAAATATTGATTCAAAACAGCCTACATAGTATTTTGTTGGTAGTTCTAAAGTAAAATGCCTACATTAAAGGATTTCAAATAATAAGTATCTGTCCTTTCTGCAGCTGAAGGATCTCCAGCTCTAGGTCAGCTTTCTTGGCTTGAATAAGTATTCTTTCCTCACTCTCCTTTGTATCCAGTGCCATTTGATGTGTGTGTCGTTCCTTCATCATTTCTATTCTTAAAAGATGTTTCTTTTGAAGGTAGTCTCTCTGCTGAGCGGCTGATTCAGCTTTATTGGAAGCCCATAAAGTTATTTTGTTTGATAGAACATTTTTATTTTCTAAAAATAAAAATAAATTGTTATACTTTAGAGATATAACAAGTACAAAATTTACCTATACCAGAGGCCTTCTTCAAAATGGTTTTCAATGGGTTGGATTTAGGTGTTCGAAGTTTGTCTGGGGTCACTTTTGTCCAATCGATAGGCAAGGAAGCTGAAAAAAAAACGATAAGCTATAATATACCAAGTATATTTGAAAATATGTTAAAATCTATAATTTTACCATAAATACAATTTTGTTTTCAAAGTTTTTTTGCACCTACTCATAAGTCGCAAATTAATACTAGGTAGGGTCGGCAAATAAGGCCTACCTAAGGAACTTTATTTTTTTATTTAAAAATCTGAACAAAATTACAGCATTTCTATAGGAAAGACCAGTTAAACATATGTTTATGTATATAACAGAACATAAAATAACTCTTAAATATAATCAAATAAAAAAGGGCATACGTTTTTTAAAAACCCCTGCAGGTGGGCCTTATTTCTGCCTAGAGCTGAAATAAGGTCCTCGAGTTCTTCCACGTTAAAATATTATAATACTGTGCTGGATTTACAGAGAATGCAAAACCATTCATCATTTTCGTTGGAAGTGGATGATTGTTGTGTAGAGGCCGTAGAGGTGGATGATTGTTGTATTGGGGTCATAGAGGTGGATGCTCGTTGCGTAGTGGCCGTGATACTTTTATTAAAAATATATTTGGTCACTAACTGTGCCCTATAATTGATAGATTTCTTTCGTGGATTTGTTGGTTGATCATTAGATTTGTCTGGTGTCTCCATTAAATCATGAAATGAATTATTTAATTGGTCCTGGTCATTTTCGTTATTGTTTTCATTTCTTTTTTCACGACGGATTAGGTTTCGCAATTGTGCTAGGGGAATCTCCTCGTCACTACTGTCATTAATTGGTTGTGTTCTGAAAGAAGACGGGATGCTGAGAGCATAAGCTTCTTCAGGAATAGCAGTTTTATCAAATGGGAAGATTCCTGTAGCTCGAAACCCATTAATAATATTATTTTGAGTCATACATTTAGGCCAGACTCTTGAAAATATCTGGTTAAATCTTGGTTTCGTAATACGCCGATCAGAATCGTTGCTCCAGTATCGTAACACCTCCTGATCCCAGTTAGACTCGAAGGATTTGTAGACAGATTTATCAAGAGGCTGCAGCTCGTGCGTCGTATTGCTTGGTAGGCAGAACAACATTATGTCATACCGATCAGCCTCAACTACAATAGAATACTCCATGTGACAGGCTGCTCCATCAAATATTAGCACAATTTTTCCTGGAAGTTTGTATTTTGCAAGGTGCTTTATAAAATCTATAAAAAGGTCAGTAGTCATATAACCCTTTGGAGCCATTTTAACAAGTGTTCCATGGGGTAGGGCAGAGTGAGTACGAATGTAACAATTTTCGCATTACAATTTTTTAAAAATTCCGAATTGCAGTTATTTAATTTTCAAAATTTCCATAATATGAGTAGACTATATGGCTACTGTTATATATAGTAAAATTACTGTAAATTTATTGATACACTTGCAAAAAAAAATATTATTATGTCAAAACGTATTGTTACAAATGTACCCGTCCGTTTGACAAATGTAACACACTTGGGGGTCAAATGTAACACCGCTTTACACACGTAAAGAAACTTTAATTTATTGAAATAAGATACACTAAAACCATTTAAAGTAGATAATATACATTAAACACCGTTAAAATACATATAAAGATTCTGAAGTTAGAACAAACAAACAGCTGTTTAATCTGAGTCCTCAGCGTCATCACAATGGATGCAGTAAAAATAGTCTTCTTTCAATTTGTGGGCACATTTTTCGTGTGCCCACTTCTTGCAATTGTGGCACTGGATCCATGTCGACCCTGTTGTAGTTGCAGCATATTCTTTAAAACAGTAGATACATATTTCATCTTCGGATTCGTGTTCCTCATCTTCTGAAGAGTTGATTATTTCGGTATTCTTCCTTTCCTTCTTCTTGGTAGTAGTCAAACTTTTTTTCAAACTATCTGTCTTTCCTTTCTTTGAAGTTAAATTTCTTTTCGCGCGCTCTGCTTTCGTTTTTTTGTTTTTCTGTTCTTCTTCCAACTGATTTTTTTCCGGTGTGTCTGTCAATATTGCGCTCTGCTTCTTTCTTGTTTTATTAGCTTTCGGTTTTAAAAACGAGCTTTTTGGGTATGGTCGAATTTCCTGAAGTATTTCTAAGGATTTGTCGTGATCACTGCCGGTATCTGTGGGTCTCGTAGTTTCACCGTCATCTGTATTTAGGTTTTCCGCTTCTGCTGTTGAACTATGCGCAACACTGTTGTCAGCTTCGGGATTTTCTGCTACTGAATTTAGTGGCCTGTCCGTTATGGAGGATGGTGCAAACTCATCATCTTGAAAAATATCTCTATTAAAAGGCCAAATACCACTCACTCTAAATCCGGCCAATATGTTGGTAGGGGTGGTAGCCCTAGGAAATGCTTCAGCAACTATTTCTGGTATGTTGTAAATTGTCATTGTTTGACCGGGATGGCATTTCATCCACTTATCCATAGCACTGTTTACAAATGTTTTAAATGGTCCATACACAGTACGGTCTAGCGGTTGTAACTTGTGGGACGTGTGTGGAGGAAATGATAGCAAGATTATTCCGTTTTTCTTGCAGAAGTTTATAGTTGGCACGTATAAATGTGAGTCATGGTTATCTAATAGCAAAAGAACTTTCCTTTCCTGTATAGGTTTCGCGAATTTGCAAAAATGTTTAATAAAATTTAGAAAATTATCTTCCTGCATCCAACCAGATCCGTTTGCTTCTCCTACACACCCAGGCGGTCCACCACGAATAAATTGTGGCTGAAATTTTTTACGGGGAAATAGAAATAAAGGAGGTATTGCATTTCCTATAGCATTTATTGCTGTGCAAACCGTGACTAACGTACCTCTTTCGGCCGATGTTATTGTTCCAATCTGTTTCGACCCTTTAATAGCAACGACTTTACTTGGCTTATGGACAGTGGTAACTCCCGTTTCATCCACATTATATATATCAAAAGCTTCAAATTTGTATTTTTCTAATACATGCGCTAGATTATTAAAGAATTTATTAACATTTGCTCTGTTAAAATTAACAGCACGCGCATGACTCGTTGCTTCTGGAATTCTTATAGATAACGTAGGGTTTCTATGCATAAAATTGGTAAACCAGCTTCTTCCCGCATGGGTAGTCGTCCGCCACTCATTGGGAATTTTTATTTTTCTTTCTACACAAAACTGATACACCTGCAGTAATATATTATATAGTAACAAAATTATAAAGAAATACTTTAGCAACTGTTTACCAGTTTGCGAACTTCTTTTGGTGTTAAACCATAATATAACATTGAAGAAAAGCGTATGTATTCACAGAATGCTTGTTCCTCTTGCTCTGATAGGACCCTTGTATGTGGGTTATAGCCCATCTTTGGTGTTTGGCCCCTACTGATCTGTTTGCAATAGCGGCTTAACGTGACATGACAAATTTTCAATTCGCGTGCTACTTCCCTTTGGGTCCTATTTGCTTCAACTACCAAATGTGCAGCTCTTTTCATAACTCCGTCTGAAGGGCCCCTGTTTGTAATCCTGATTCTTTGCCGAGGCATGCTAAGTAGACAATAGAACTCAATAAATTATTTGTAAACTTGGGGTACAATTGTAACATGTTACAATCGTACCTCTCAACCTTGTTACAATTGTACTACACCGGGGTTTTTTTCAAATTTACCGCTTCCCGTAACTATGCGATAATCTAACCTCAAATCAGTACGAGCACATTGTAGCCTAATATGTAAGCAAGGCATCGCAGTTTAATTGATTATCATATTCTAACACATAGGTATATCTACAATACGAAAACAATTAAAAATTCCAGATTTTACTTACGTGCCTTAAAAACACAAAAATTCCACCAGCTCTTATCAACAGCGATGACCACTAACAAACTTTTCGCGGGTTGTCGGTGACCGTGAACAGCAAATATGTGCAGTGTTGCCGATAGTAAAACGTTGTTAAGAAACCGATGGTGATAGGTGTTACAATTGTACCGCGTTACATTCGTACTCACTCTCCCCTAGATTGTCCTCAAATTCAGGTTTTAATCTTTTACCTTTAAAGATAATTATAGGTGGTATTGCAGTCCCAATGGCAGAGACGCACCCTACAACTGTCTCGCTCTCTGCATGTTCAGGTGCCACCAGATGTAATCTCTTAATACCTTTTTGAGCCAAAACAGCTTGCATGTATAACATTTCTATATGTGACACCTTAATAAAATAAAAATAATTATTTGCATTTAATAAAATCAAATTCTTTATTACATAAGTGAATAATACAAACTAAACATTTTAAAGATTAAAATTAAAAGAAAAACATGCTTCACAGATATATGATTAAGAAAAACAATTCAATAAATGTTCATTCCATCAAATTTTATTTTAAAAGTCATCATTTCCCTTCGACCAATAGTTGGTCCGGGTATAACCTTATCAATCCGTTCCTTATCAATTGTGTCTATGTCATCTTTGTTAGGCCAGATAAACTTTCCTCCCTTTCTTTTCACATATTTTATAGTAATTTCATCCCCATTTATATCCTCTATTATTCCAATATAATAACGACTGGGACTATTTTTATAATAGAATGGGACAATAACCCACGTATTAAGTTCAATAGAAGGATTGACAAGTTCTTCCTCTTCAGCTTGATCCTCTAGTTGGTTGGTTCTGTAAGTATCTAAATCATAATTGTCATCATCACTGGTATCATTACATAAATCTTGAAGCTGACTTTTCGATAAAACCTCTTCTTCACTATCTTCGTCCTTTTTATTTTTCTTGCTTTTTTGGGACTTATTTTTTTTCATTTTGTTTGGTACTTTCTGCAGCTTTTAAATGTTCTACATAATCTTCTCTTGTAAGTACTTCGGCTGAATTTGGAACTTTTTTACGTTTACTTGTAACTTCTTTGGGCATCGAAATCTTCTCCAACAGCAGATTTTCAAAACTGGCTTGAGGGGAAGAAGTGAACGAAAGTGGCTCATTAGTAATTTCTAATGCTAGAGAGGAAGAAGTAGATGGAAGAGGTTCATTTTCTTCTGTTTCCGATTGTGGTAATGATTGCTGCTTTTTCTTGTATTCATTTAAATCTTCAATTCTAAATACTTTATTGCCATCTATGGCTTCTCTATTTATGGGATGCTGTAAGCGTGAATCGTATAATCCGGTTAATTGAAAACTTCTTTCAATTGAGCTACCAGGAAAAGCACCCCATACTTTTCCAACTAACTCGGAAAAGTCGACTTTTTTCAAGCTCTTTCCGTAATTTTCTCGCTGCCAGTGAACTAGTTCAGCATCCCATTTAGTTTTAAAATGACGAAATACATTACTGTCCAATGGCTGAAGTAAGTGCGTTGTGTGTGTTGGTAATTTCAGAACAACAATGTTTTCTTCAACTGCCAAATCTATTACTTTTACTGAAACGTGTGAAACATGTCCATAAAGAATAATTAGAATAGGTCGCTCATTAGGACACTGTTTTAAAAACAGATTCTTCATCCATAAGTAAAATGCCTCTGACGTAATCCACCCATTATGAGTAACACAGTAACCAGTATTTGGGTAGGCTGATGGAGACATCCAGATGTCCCAAAGATGAGCCCCTTTGTATAGAATATAAGGTGGAAGTTTCTTGCCATCTGCTGTTGCGCAGAATAAGATACTGGTATTGGTTCTACCCGTCCCTGCGGTCTGTCTAAAGACGCTTGCTCCTTTCCTTGCTACAACCTTAGTTTGCGAAGGATCATTACAAAGCGAGGTCTCATCCAAATTGAATATCAAATGAGGTTTGTCCAATATATTAAGAGCTCGTACTGTTTTTTCATATAGCTCAAAAAATCCGTAGATTATTTCAGGCGTGCATTGGTCAATTCTTGATTTTTCTCGTTTGGAAGGTTTTTTACAGGAAAGGTGCCATCGTTTAGCAAACCCAATAAACCAATCAGATCCTGGAATCCCATTTTTAAAACAAGTTACAATATTATTGCGTTTTACATAAACGGCAACTAAATTGATAATTTCTTTTCGAGTGAGTCCAAATCCCCACTTGTTCATTGTGTGAATTGCGCTTACTAATTTTTCTTCTTCATTATGAGAAAGAACAGTACGGCGCCCACTAGGTATACCAACAGCAGTAGCAGGGCGGTTTTTCCATCCTTTTAATTTAAGAATTAGGGTACTTCTAGGTACCTTAAACATTCTCCTTAGCATAGAATTTCGGCTTAGACCGCGTAGTATTTGTATATGAACACCCAGAATTTTCTGGCTTAATGTGCCTTACACCTTGTGAAGTCGAGCAAAAACCCGCGCGATGGCCAATTTACTTTTCTTTTCTTTACTTGTTTTGGCATACTGAATTATGTAACTACTGAAAACCAAAAATTCAGGGTGTCACATTTCAACTGTATGAAGTGTCACAATTAACAGTAGGTAATTTAACAGGTTAATTGTGACACCCCCAACGTGCACAGCCAAATTAATGATACGAACTGCATCAGTTTTAGGTTAGGTGTACTATGAACTGATGACGCTAAAATTCCGGAGGCAGCTATGCAATTTCAAACGAAAGGGTGTTGAATTTCAAAATGAGGTGTTTTAAATTTATTTAAAACTTACCTGACAGTAGCACAAGTACAGTTCCAACAAACACATGAATTAAACTGAAGGCGTTGTATAGTGTGTGGCCTAAGTTGCTTAAGTGATATTTATGAAAAGTCCAACTTTCTAGCGATGGTAGGCTGGTGTCACATTTACCCGAAAGTCACAATTAGCCGTACCTACAGTAACAGATGTAGAACGTTTATTCAATGAAGCACAAATTCGTACACGTAATGTTATAGAAAGATGCTTTGGTGTATGGAAAAAAGGTTTCCAATTCTTTCAATGGGTATAAAAGTGAAAATTGTCCTTGCACAGGATATAATAGTTGCAGCTGCTGTTTTACATAATCTGGCATGTGCTAATAATGAAGTTTCTCCGCCTGATGATCCGGAAGTTGCAGTTGCCGATGAACTACTTTTCGATGAACTAGTAAATGAGGAAAACAAGAATTTAGCAGATAATGTTGTTCGAAATGCTTTAATAAATGATTATTTTGCTAATTTGTTGGAATAAAAATTAAATAAAACGATTTTAACAGTACAAACTAATTGCTAATATATACACATATTATCTTATTTTTTAATTATCATAGGCGCTTAGCATTTTTAATTTTAAGTTTTTCTCTAACATTTTACTTTCGTTATCTAACTTAACACCATTAAGAATTTCCTTTTTAATATCTTACTCCATTTCCTGATTTTTAAATTGCTGTTCAAGAATTTTTGCGTTCACTTCGTTTTCCCTTTCTAGTGCTTTTAATTTGACTTCTGTCTCTTTTCATTTAATATTTAGATCGATCTCTAATGCATCCTTCTGCAGCTTAGCAAGTTCCAACTTGGCAGCTGCAAGATTGGAAAAACTTTCGGTTGATCCTTGATTACTTCCAAGTTTACTCCTGCCTGTTAAAATAAACATTCGGAGAGGTGTAGCAACTGGTTGTTTTAAAACTTGGGGATTCCAACTAGTCAATGGGCTGATTTCTGTACACTTCCATTTTGCTGCATTCCCAACATTATCAGCTACTACCTCTTGTAGCTCATCTATTATTTCGATGTTCGGTAGTACAGCTATAGGCAGTTCTTCCACAGCCACGGGTTGTGCTTCTGCTTCTACAGCCATGGGCTGTGCTTCTGCCTCCACAAACACAAATTGTGCCTTCGCTTCCGTAAGCGCAGATTGTGCCCCAATCTTTGCCATGCTTTTTAAACCTGCAAGCTCTTCAGCTGCATGGATGTCTTCTGTGTCTCCATCGTTTCTTGATGGCAAACCATCAATGGCTACCGAAATAATTGTTATTAAAATTTCCTCCCACGAGGTATATTTTTCAATGCTTGCAGTGCCACCTCCCGTTCGCAGTCTTTGTTGCCTGTTTCGTGATGCCTTTTTCTTCAGTTGCTTTTTTAACGCATCGTATTTTGTTTTTAGCGGTTTTGTGTTTCGTGGAAACTGACCACTAACTGCAATCAACTCGGTCATAATTTTGCTCCACGCCTCATCTTTATCCTTCCACATTGCAGTATCTGATTTTTTATTTTCAATAATATGGCTGTACTTCCATATTAAATTTACTAAAAGCTGGTTTTCACTACTGCGAAAATTTGCAGAGCGATCTTTTTTCTTATCGCCCATATTTATCTTTTGAACATGTAACATGTGCACGGTACCAAATTCACAACATAACCTATACACTTACACTAAATAAAAATACGTCTGAAGTTATCGTTTGACGGAATTCCCCTAGATGTATTGCCAATAGCGTAGTAAAAATCACTGCAGAGTTTGAAACCGCTTGTCAACTAACTTTAAGATAAAACACCATGAAAGACGTACTTTGATTAACCGGTAGATTTAACAGAAAGATATGAGTTAACCTTCTGCTATTTAACAACCAGTTTAACATGAGGTGGAAAGACGAAGCGTTAGTAAACTATATACAGGATATCTAGATAATTTTGTATTACTATGCCATCTACCGGTTCTGGATATTCAATCGTTGTACCCAGGGCCGGATTAACACTTTTGCCTCCCATGGGCCAGAGGTCTGCCAGCCGCCCTAGCGGGGGTGCAATACCGGGGGGTCGGGGGGGTATGGAATACCCCCCAGGAAAAGCGGGGGGTCCTTCCCCGGGAAAAAAATTGAAATTTAGAGGCAAAATAACGCATTTTGGGACATTTTTCAGCGCTCAACTGTCTCTTGATATTGCAATGGTTTTAGTACCTCTCATGATGAAAACCTTCAAGAAACTATGTCCTAAAATTGCTTTTTATTAATTAAAGTAAACTATTTGACAAAACTCCGTTAATTACGAAACCATTTTCTACAACCGTGATATTCCATTACTTTAGATTACAAATAGTAAATAAAATCGTTGTTGATATTATTTTGTGCAACATCATGCAGCTCGTAATTCACAAACTCAACAATTCTTTTATAGTTTTATGACTATTTGGCTGAGAATGATTGGTTTGGAGTGAAGTGAAAATTTTGCGCTGATCGGCTTCGTTACTCGGCGACGGCTCACCTGTGAATGTGGCCGCAGGCTTTGAGCCATAATCGGTCATTGCTGTCGATTTATGGGCAAAAACAGTACAGTTAGGAAGGGGCTAAAATTAGTAAAAGGTGTACAGAGTAAGACTGCAAAATAAATGATAATTTCTGTATTGAATATAGGAAAATAAAAAATATATACAACATCGAAATATAACTGTTCAGAGCATACAAATCGCATATCCAAACAAATATCTTACTCACTAAATTAGCTTTGTTAAAGTAAATATAACTTAAAACTTCTTCTTTCTTGCACGTGCATTGGAAAAATCATCAACAACTGCACTGAAATCGAGTTTTGTTGTCAGTTCATGTTCTACGGCTAAAACAGCCAGGCTGACGAGTCGTTCTTGAGTCACTGTTGAACGCAGATAGTTTTTGACTCTTTTCAAGGTCGAAAACGATCTCTCAGCAGAACAGTTTGTAGCAGGAGTTGTCAAAAACATTTTCAAACCAATAGTCACGTTGGGAAACAAGTCCTGTAGATTTTTTTCTATCAAAAATCTGTACAAGTTTGATAGTGAAAAGTCTTTTTCGGCTTCTTTGTAGTTTCCTCGGATCAGAAGTCCTTTCAGATGGATGCACTCGCATATAAACTCTGACTCTTCAATGTCTTCAATATAGATTTTCTGCAAAGACGTCGCGTTAGCAGTAATTTCTTCGGTATTTAGAGTCTTTAATTTTGTTAGAAATGAAAACTTTGCAACGAAGTCTGTGTACACAGAGATCCTTCTGTCTAACTGAAACTGAAGTGTTTCCACGATGATGTCATAACTTTGTTGAAGAAAATTTCCCCTAATGTCATCATAAGTACTTTCTTCATCTTCTTCTGATTCTGAAGATTCATCAAAGAACCTCTTTCTTTTCGCCTTTCTTTTTGGGCGATCCAAATCTTGCTGCACCTGCGGCTGCGTCTCTTGTGGAAGTTCTGGCTCATCGTTCTGTCTCATTTCAGCTTGCGCAATTTGCAGTTTTTTTTCGCCCTCTTTCTTATAGTGGGTAAACATGTCTTTCATGTTCATCACATACTCTGTGAGTGAGTTGTACAGGCTTACAACGCTGTCCACGGTCATATTTTCAGCCTGGATCTTTTCACTGACTGAATTAAATTTTTTAAGTACATCTCCCCAAACGGCTGCCATGAAACATGTTTCTAGAGACATTAGTTTTCGCAACAACCCTTTGGTTTTGGATTGTGTCTGTTTGTTTTCATGATTGCTTGAAGTCATGTCTATCAGCGTCTTGACCATGGGTTTGTAGTCTTTATTAAGGCTTTTGCAAGCTTCTTCCCTTGCAGACCATCTTGTAACACTGAGAGACTTCAACGACGTGTTCTTGTCCTTTTCTGTGGCCGTGAAATTTGACAGAAGAAGATTCCACCTGTGTGTAGAAGACGAGAAAAAATTGTACAATCCTTGCAAGAGATCAAAGAAATGTTTGGCAAGAGAACAGCATTCTGCTGCGCTTGATCCCACTAAATTTAGTGAATGCTCTGAACAAGGCACATAAAATATCAAGGGATTCTTTTCTTTAAGTGTTGCCTGCAACCCCGAGTATATTCCTGACATTTGACGCGTTGTCATAGGACTGTCCCCTACAGTTTTGTATGTCCAATCCTTTCGACTGTAGGAAAGAAAGCACTGAGTTCACTAGTTCTTCAGCTGTATGACCTTGATGTTTCATAAATTCAACAAAATGTTCTTCAGGGATTCCCGATTCATTCACATACCTTAATATGAAAGACAATTGATCAATGTGTGTTACATCAGGGGTGGAATCTACTATTATAGAATAGTACTTGCTTTTCTTAGCATCATTCAAAATTGTATCAATCACGGTTTTTGCCATTATTTCGATGAGTTCTTCACAAATGGTTGATGATAGGTATGACTGATTGCCTTTACCCGCTTTCCCATATTTTTCAATGTGTGCTTTCAAAAATGGATCAAATTCGGCAATCAGCTCCAAGCACATCATATAGTTGCCATTTGAAAAAGAACCAAATCTTTCGTCAGTCCCCCTAAAGGCAAGACCACGCGAGGCAAGTTTTTTTATTACGGCCACCACTCTCTGGAGAACTGCCCTCCAATACCTTATTTCTTCTTCCACTTGGTTTTGTAGAAGCTTATCGATCCTCCCGGCTGCTTCTGCTCTTTGTTTGTAGACTATTACACTATCGTAGTGAACGTGCGAGTTTTCATGCTCTTTTATTCTCGCTGATGCATGTTTCCAATCACTGAACCCATTTTCAGTAAACTGAGTAGAGGTCGAACTAAACAATTTGCATGGACCACAGAACAAAGAGCCTAAACTTGGTGAGTAAATCAAGAAATCTCTATTTACAATTTCGCCATTTGCAAGTTTTCTGTCGAACAGCCATTTAGCCAACACTCTTTTCCTGTCTGGATATTGCCTTTCAGATTTTTTAAAATCGCAATCTTTATTTTGATTCAATCCATTTTTAACAAAATATTCCCGCGTCACTTCATTCACTATCCATAAAGCAGGATCATTATTTGGTTTCAAATGGACAGAAGAGTCAGGTTCAGAGACTGTTAATTGATCTTCAATCTCGTCAACAACAAAAGTTAATTCGGATATAGCTGGTTTGATCTTGTCAGTATCAACACATGACGAAGCTGAAGGTGCTGATGCTGAAGCTGAAGGGGTTGATGTTGAAACTGAAGGGATTGATGCTGAAGCTGGAGGGGTTGATGTTAAAGCTGAAGGCACTGATGCTGAAGCTGTTGAAGCTGAAGGGGCTGAAGCTGAAGGCGTTAATATGGAACATACTTCTAGTTCTACTTCACAAAATTCTTCGACACTTTCTAAACGCACTGGTTCTGGTGGCACTGGTAGTGGTAGGTTACTTCTTGTAAAAAATGTATCAAGCTTCGCAGTTTTATTTACAACTTCTGTCAATTTTTTTTCTTCTCTTCGGCTACTTTTCTGTATTGCCACCCACTGAGCCGTTTGCGTCCATCCATTTGTACAGCTGCTTATAGCATCAATGCCATCTGAAGTAAAGGTCTGACTGTAAAAAAAAAATATCTGTAGAATTCAAAACTGTAGTACGATACGACAGGAAAAATAAAAATACCGGTTTACTTCAGCGGCCCTTGTGGCCCACGGCCACATTAATCAATTGAAAATAACGGTTTAAAAATGATTCCCGGAACTTTACGCATTTACATTAATGTTTCAGTAATTAGGAACACTTAAAGATCGTGAAAAACGAAAACGAACACATACTCAAAACGTTAAGGGACCGGACCGCTAAAGCAAATAAACGAAACAAATATGAATGATTATAATTAAAACATTACATTAATTTAAAATAGCAATTGATATTTAACAATATTTATTCAGAAAAAGCAAAAAATATAATTTTTTGTACAAAGTGCTTCTCTTACTACCACAAAGTAAAATGGCGAAATATGCAAAATAGCAATATTTAATTTGTCTCTTTTACAACATTAATTTGTGTTGACAAACCATTATAAATAACATAACTCGAAAACAAGTATAAACTAAGGGTCGGCGGGTAGTGAAATTGATTTATATAACGTCCCAATCCCAACTCCCAAGTATTCCCAACTCAAGTCAATGTTTTTGGATTAGAGTATTGTCTAATGATTAGACAATAGGTTAATTTGAGTTGAATGGGCTGTAGGTGATTGTAAACAAAGACTGAAGCTGCAGGCCGCAGGCGAACAGGCCCGCTCAAGGTCATAGACCCCTCCCCTCCTCTCCCCTCAACCCAACCCAAACACAACACTTATGCAATGATAAGATCATCATCTCCCTTTCGGTAGCGGGCCGCCCAACGCCCGAGTTGTGTTTCACAACTTACGGCCTACACAGCACAGCTCTCACCGTCTCACTACTCCTTACACTTACACCAGTGACCGGTGCTAACTGCTGCTGCATAAACTTATCTTATCTGAACCTTTAGATGTAAGATCTATATTAACTTACATTACTATATACAAATAAATATTTCTTACCTCACAAGTCACAATTTCAAAATGTTACTCCGCTCAAAACAAATTACAAAAACGTTAAACCTAAACAATTAGACAGACTGCAGTACGTGGAGTTGAGACAACCGAATGACAATGGTGCGTGGTGGTGATGGAGTTGGGGGGGGGGGGGGGGAGGCGGCAAGGCGACAAGACGCCTGCCATCAGCCAATGCTAGCAACTACTACGATGCCACAACTAAATTTCCCGTGCATAGCGTACGATACAGACTGCCGCCTCGCCCCTTCGACTCACTTGGATAGAGCGGCGTAGCGTAGTGTACTGCGACACATTACACCGCGCCGAGTGTGTTAAGCCGTTCGCGTTATAAATAAATAATAAACAATAAATAGTTTGTTAATATTTAATGCTCAGGTTCACTGGTCTTGATAACAGATAATAAATCTTTATAATCAATCAAAAATAATTACACTTTTTTTTTCTCAAATCCGCCGCCCCAAAATTTTGCCGCCCTGGGCCGCGGCCCAGTTGGCCCGTGCCTTAATCCGGCCCTGCCAGGACTAGATAAAACTAGTTGGTTACTTCTACGAGCCTTTACCCTTTTAACAGTAGACATACTAATTCCTAAAGTTTCAGCCGCTCGCCACAATAGACAAACAATTGTACAAAAGATCATAAATAATAAGTTAACTTGTCATACCTCCTGCACGCAAGATAAAGGAAGTAAATGCCCACCGTTTTTTCCTTCTCGAAATAGTTCAATAAATTCAGCAACAATTACCGAAACTGTGAGCAACGTCTTGTCTGGCATGACATATTAATGCATAAATTTACACTTCTTCTTAACCCTGGGAAGAACTGCTGCTTATTGTTAGTGAACTACTACAAAACTGTCAAAAAGCGTTTATACGACAAATAACTTAAAAAAATGTGAAGGACAGATCAGATGTTCATCATATGTTTATGAACACATACAATGTTGCCTATAATTCCGGTTTTTATTACAAAAATCGACGAAAGATTATAAATAATCCTGAACACTGAACTAATTATGAATAATTTCTGTAGGTATTAGTAGCACCCATTTTTTTCCAAATAGTTTTGCTAATACAGTACCTCCAAGCACACAAAAGCCCCGGGTAGGGGAAGCTCCGTTTGACAATTACACTCCGCAGAAAAATTATAAACATTCGTAAACGCGGGAAATTTAAAATGTTTATTTTAAAATTCATCGGAGTTCTTTTACATATGACAGTGTTTAAGTTACTAAACCACTACCTTATTAAATACATTTATTATAACAAAAGTAATAGTAAATAGAACAATCAAGAATGCAATACATATTTTTATAACTATTCAATTCACCTGTCATCTGTCAAAAAGTGACCAATAAAAATCCAGAATTCTGACGTTTCTTGACCAATCAAAAAAATATCAGTGGATATATCTTCCTAGAAGGTATTCAAGGTGACTATTTTAAACAAATGTGATTTTTATTAGAAAAAGTCAATATTAGTGATCTGTTACTATAGAAATTGTGTAGTTTGTTGCTAGATTTACCGAAAACTAATTTGAAGAAGTAGTTTGGTTCATTAAATAGTACCTCGAATACCATTCTTAGTCAAAGTTAAGTAGATTATTTTTGCGGTAGTATCACTACTCATGTCCATTGCGCTTCGGATTAGGACTCGTGCTAGCGCACTCGTCCTAATCGTACCAAAGCGCAATAGACATTCGTGACACCACCGCAAAAATAGTCGACATAACTTTGACTACTCATGGTATTATAAGTGATAATAAATTACTGAGAGATTATACAGTGAATTTATTTTAATGGTTAACATAGCAGTTTCGTTTCTATGCCAGGTCACTTCCATAGTTACCAATGAAATCAATAGATTAGAGCGTTTATTTTACGAGTTAACATACCAATTTGAATTAGGTATTTGCTAATAAGAAACTTTAATTTTGTTACCAGAAAGTAGGTATGCAACTAAAAAGTAGATACGTAGAAACAACTTGTGTGTTGTATTCTTCAGTGGTATACATTAGGATAACTTTTAATTGTCTTTTTGACAAGTAGTAATTCCTATGTTAACTGTGTAAAATACACGCTCTAATCTATTGGTATCATTTGTAACTATGGAAATGACCTGTATGATTCAATGGCGGCATAGACACGAAACGCTTATGTTAACTATTAAAATAAATTCCCTGTGCTATAAAATAAATATATTAGATTGCCGAATTATCATTATTCTAAATGCTAATGCAAAAAATACAAAGTTTTTAATCAAATGAAATAGACATTAAGATCGTCAGAGCAAAGAAAAGCTAAGAGAGAAAGAATGCTGATCCAAATATAGTATGTACAGTCGCGGAATTAAAAATCCGGGCGAGTCTTAAAGAGCATTTTGCAATTTTTGGGTAATGTAAATTGGGATTTGCGTTTCTAGGTTAGCAATTGCCAGTTAAACAATGAGGCATGCTGTCATGTGCGAGTAATTATTTTGACTAATTTCACCAGGTAACGTGATAAATAAAATAAAGTAAGATATCCACTGAATCATTTTAAATGCCCGGATGTTTAATTCCGCGACTGTACGTATATTTTTCTATAATGGACTTGCTTGTAATCGATTCTCGTTAGCAATGGACCGATTACAAAGTCCCAACTAAAGAGTCATTTAAATGTAACTTTTGTAAAACACCTGGTTCATCATTTTCCTACTCCGTAATTAGGATGAATATATGTTTCGTCTAGGAACGAAACATGTTTTTTTCGCACCTAATTCTTCGATTTCTATTATTTTCCTTGAATACCTAAAACGCCAAGCTACAATGTCACTCCTTTTCATGAGCAATTTTCCTTTGTCACATTTCTTATTATGAAGCCTATTTCGTTTAGACGCTTTCTCAAAGTTTCTCGACCACCAGTATAGTTAACTTTTTCATTCATTCTGTTTACTAATACATTTAGACTCGCTACTTTATGCTCCACAGTGAACATTTCATGAACTGTTCTTCGCAAGACTCCCAAATCAAATCGTCAAGAACGATTTTCTTAGAACCTTCCTTGACTTTGTTCTTCTTCGGAGATGTTAAGGAAGTAGTGCCTGGAAGAAAGGACTAAAGTATTATCTGCATTATGTTTTTTAATGACAATCCTGAGAAATAATATTGTAATGTTTAAGTATTGCCTGCTATAACGTCATCATCATCATCATAGAACAGCATTATGTTGTCCACTCCAATTTTGGACATATGCCTCCTCAAGATCTTCCACTTTGTCCGGCCTTGTGCTGTTAGTGTCCATTGTAGTCCCGCTGCTATTGCGAATCGTCTTTCCAACGTGCTCTCGGTCTTCCTCTATCACGTTTGCCTGTTCGAGGTCTCCAAATGGTCGTTGTAACATACTCCTTAGAAACTTTCTTTATCAGAGAGCTTGATTTTCCATTTGATGTGGCTGCTATTTCTGCAGATTGCTCTACGAGAAATATCAACGTTCCAGAAGTCTTCGTGTTCATCAGAAAGTTTATGACATTTGCAATAATACTTCTTATTTCTGATTCACAAGCTGTCTTGCTTTATAGCTCATTGTAATCATATGTAAAAAGGAATTTAGTATTACATAAATATATAACTGCAATTTAAGGTAGCATTTTAGAAAGCATTTAATTACTTACGATTTGATGTTATATAACCAAGCCGTCCAAAATTAAACGACGAATAGGTAAACATAAAGCGTGAAACAGAATCAGACGCTCTCTACCGCTCTTGACTGTTTCCAAATGTCAAACCCAAAGTTCTCTCATGTGGTGAAGTGGTATAGTGGACAGCACGACCAATTGGCAGCGCCTCAGGCTGCAAATATAATACTAAGCACTTGTCGAACGCGTTTAATCCTCTTGTTCAGTGCCAACTCGGGTGAGCCAGTAATGGGCAGTATTTAAGAATATTTAACGAAAAATTTAAAACCCAAACTTTTAATAAAACACTGACTAAACTTATACATTTATATTTAAACAATAAAAAATATGTACTACATACAGACGCACCAAGTTTGTTTATAAATCAATTTGTAAAATAATCAAATTGAATTAGAAATATCACATTTATTGCCTACCATTTATTTAATTTAATTTATAATACTACATAAGTTACAAAATATCGACTAAACACTTACAAGCTAGTACTATAAAAAAAGTAAACTAATCCTCATCAAAGTCATTAAATTCTGTGTCATTTTCTGAACTGCTGTTACCCAAAGAAATAATCAGTGGTTTTACGGGGGGCAGTATAAAATAAGAATTTTCTAGTTTGATAACATGGTCGACACAGTTTTTTCCAATATCAGTGGCCTTTAGTTCGTCCACTACATGACGTATAAGCGGAATAATAGTTTTACTAAGGGTTGGAGTTCTGTTCTGTTTTCTGATACGAGATTTTAATGAACCCCACACAAGTTCAATAGGGTTAAATATGCAATAGTAAGGTGGGAGTCTCAAGACTGTATGTCCATGTTGCCGAGCAAGTTCATCAGTAACGTATGTTACTTTAAATATTTTCTTCTTTATCAGATCAAGTAGCACTTCTTTTTGGGATTTTTTTCTGGAATGTCAATATGATTTTCCTTCATAAACTTCAACATGTCGTCCTTTTTTGTTCCCATAGATGGAATTTTTGGCAGTTGACGGGAATGGTAGCTAGCATTATCCATTACAATAACTGTATTTGCTTGAATATTTGGAAAAAGTTGCTCGGTAAAACCACTGCTCGAATAAAGATGACGTCATATCCTCATGGTAGTCTGCCGAGCTATCTGAAATATTTTTTGCACTACACATTAACGCGTTTTCAATAAAACCATCCTCGCTGCCGGCATGCACAACAATGATTCTTTTTCCTCGAGACGGTGGAGCATCTAGACTACTTTTTGCGGAATGATCAGTCCATCCTTTTTTGACAACATCATGAGTGTCATACCATGTTTCATCTAAATATACAATTGGTCTATTTTTCTGATCTATACCTTTCAATTCCGACAAGTATGCTGATCGAAGAGCCACTATTCTGCTACATTCCATAATTACCGAACGTTTGTTTAATTGTTTAAAAAAACGAAATCCTAACTCGTGTAATAATTTTGATAATGTACGTTCGTCTTTGTATGGGTACTCCACTTCGTCTTGTTGAAGTTTTTCTTGTAACAATGCAAGAGTTGGAACTTGTTTTGATTTATACAAATCGTATACCTTCTGCCGTTTAGGTTTACCTACCGCTACAATTCGGCGGATTGTCGTTTGTAAAACACCAGTCAGCTCGAAAATTTTTATTACAGCATCTGTGTGTTGCAACATCTCCTTCTTTAAAACCTCATATATATTCAATAACATTTGCTGGGAATGAAGTGGCAGATCTTTGTTATTTAAAACAAATTCATCTTCAGAAGAAGATTCCAAAGTGTTGAAATTTTCTATTAACGAATAGAAGAAATAACGTAATTATTATACCAGAATTTAAAATGTAATTAAAGTAAGTATTACTAACCTCTTACGAATTACTATCGCTATTTTTTCACATCTTCTTGTACAGCATCAACAACCTCCATATCGGTATCCTGGAACGGTCTCTAAAAAGCCATGTTTCAAAACCACTAATACATTAAGTAACTAACGACTTCCGGGATTGGACCGTGTCATGATTGAGATCGAAGAACTCAACGTTTCGCCCACTTTCGGTAACGTGTTAACCACGTCAGAGGCGAAACTCGACTGACTATCGGAAGAAGAAAAGCGAGAATTTATAGGCAAGCGCCGTAGCGATTCAGCAAATGCCGTCGCGGTTCAGTGACGGAGGGCGGGGCTTAGGAATTAGAACTTTCAAATAGAAGGAGCCTTCGTCCCGATTGAAATTATTAGGGTGTTTGCATATCTCAATGGCTTCGCGAATCTTTCTGCTAAAGAAGAATGGGATTTGCAGATGATGGAAGTTTCATCAAAGAGGATCTTATGACCAGTATCGCGTTGGTGTTCGGCGATGGCCGATGATGAAACGAGACCTGACTTGAGACAGCGCTGGTGCTCAGAGATGCGAGTTTTCACCGAACGACCTGTTTCACCAATGTATACAGCATTACAAGAGCAAGGGACTCTATAAACACCGGGGCGAAGGCTTTCCCCTTCCTTCTATTTGGAAAGTTCTAATTCCTAAGCCCCGCCCTCCGTCACTGAACCGCGACGGCATTTGCTGAATCGCTACGGCGCTTGCCTATAAATTCTCGCTTTTCTTCTTCCGATAGTCAGTCGAGTTTCGCCTCTGACGTGGTTAACACGTTGAGTTACGTGCTCTTCTGTTCCTTCCCTTTGCAAAGAGTTTCGCCTCTGGCGTGGTTAACACGTTGAGTTACCGTGCTCTTTTGCTTTTTTCCTTCTGATAAAGCCCTTACGAAAGTGGGCGAAACGTTGAGTTCTTCGATCTCAATCATGACACGGTCCAATCCCGGAAGTCGTTTGTTACTTAATGACAATGGCCGTGAAAGCCTCAAAATCAACCACTAATACACTTAATATTCCAGGAGGAATAACAATCTGAACTATTAAAACTTCAAGAATACCCTATTTATATATAGGGCTTATTGCAGTTCTAATTACTATAATTAGCGAAAGTTTAGTATTATATACCACCAGGTCCAATTTCCAAACCAAATAAAACTTTCACCCTTTTATAATTTACTTTTACGCTGTGTGGCCAGCGTGGCTCTGATGGTTAGAGCATCGGACTGCGGCGCGGAAGTCTGGAGTTCAAATCCCAGATCGATGCCTGGCGGGCGGCCTACCCAGTCGCTTTAAATAATTGGGAACCTGCGTCGAAAGAACAAGGGGGTAATAATGCGGTTGTCTAATGCGTGGTGCTCACCACATCACCACGTGTCATGAATTTGACACGCGACAGCCGGGTGTGAGAGCGAGGATACGGAAGCTCTAACCTTCCGCCTTGCAGGCCAAGCTCCTTCATGGGGTGTTAGTGCCTCACCATTATTATTGTTATTATTATATATAAATAATTATATCCTGAACTAACTTTAATGCATTTTTAAGGAGACGGAACTTTAATTAGCATGATTATAGATTCCTATGAAATACCGTTGCATTCAAAACAGAAAGTCATAATTATCTTTAATAGTGTTTTCAATACATAACTTCGGACGTCGAACGCCCGGCCTGCCCTGGAACTGCGATCCCCTGCATACTTCACCTGTTAAGTTGTAGTTAATCCTAAAAGATTTAAGGTATTAGTACTTTGCAGCTACTGCGAGCCAACTAGCCGTGCGGTCGACTATAGCACTGCATAGAACGAACGCGCGTCAGCGCTCTATTGAAGTTGATAAACTTTCTACTTGTGACGCTGCCAATGCCGTGAACTGTCAACGCTATCCAAACATAACCAAAAATACCAGATTATCCAAAATGAGCATAAGCTGTGGTATGTTTAATTACGAAAAATTCGTCGCCTTAGTACAAATGTATCCGGTATTATACAATAAGGCAACCGCCGGATACAAAAACGTTATGTTGAAAACAAGAATTATGGTTATGTTTACAACGCTAAGCAGCGCTCATTTTGTTCCTGTTGAAAAGTGTAAGCGTGTTTTCGAGCATAGGAACGGTTGGGAACGTTGTATTCTGTTTAGCGCTTAACAGAACTAACGAAGAAAAGCAATACTAACAAAAATTAACAAAGAACAACAAAACTAATGACAACAGCACTGAAATAAACTGGAAATTAGACACTTCTATCTGACGCAATATCAGCAATCGCGAAATGGCGTTTATGTTTTTTATTTGAATGTACCTCTCCGCAAAGCTTGCTTTTTATTGGTTCTCTAGTTCCCCTTACTGGATTTTTAGATTTAGTTCACATATTTTCCGGGGCTTTTGTGTGCTTGGTGGTACTGCATATTAGTTATTTTTACTATTTACTAATAATATCTTCATTTGATTTAGGGATTTATAATTAAGGTCGAAAACACTGTATTTTACAGACACATACCGCGCTAGTCAAATCCATTTCCAAACACCCAGAGACGTGCTAATGTAATGCTATCCTTGTCGCACTCGTAAATAACGAGAGTTATGCATAGAGAAAACGATTTCTGTTCTAACTTCGTGTAACGATGACGCAGGGCTCATCTTTGGCTGGATACATAGTATCAATTTTAACCAACCCTTTAAAAATACAAACAAAGCTAGATTATCCCTTTAGTAGCCATGTACCTAACTCTAATACAGTGGAATGTAAATTGCTTCTTTATCTTATCGACAGTCGTATGTCATTTGACGTGGTGGAGCATTGGCCAATAGAAAAAAAAAGTTTAAAAAAACTATCTAGATCAGCAACAACACAATTCAATTCCAAACGGAGTTCATTACATAAAGTTAATTATTGTTCATTCGCTACATATTATCAGAAGCAACGCATTTTCAAAACGAAACGTTTTATAATACTCGAGTTATACTTCTACTTTACCCCACATTTTGTTTAAATTGCAGAAGACAAAACCACAGATGTTGGACGTCAGCTAATCAAGAGACTTTTTGAGACTACATGTAGACACACAATTTTATATATTAATTTATAATAGCGTTCTATCAAGATATTAGATATATAAAATAAACGTGAAACTCATTGAAGAATTTGTGACATACTATTTTAAAAGTGTATTGCTAGACATTTTTTTAAATATGCGTTCATAGCAATGGTAGCTTTAATAATACAAGCTTTATTTGCGATATTTAAGCAAAATATGTGTATTGAGTTATATTTTCAACTTTCTTCGTTTTTACGAATAACATTAATAAAAAGGCAAATTGGCAAACGATGTAGGTATTTGCATGATGTCGATCTGTCCATAGGATTTTAGAAACCAAAATAGTAGAAATGCGATTAAATCGAAGAAAAATAAACAGAATTTTAACATTACCATGGTTTTCCATTAGAAATTCTGGGGCTTGCTATACTTAATGGGAAACAACTAACTTTTGTCACAGCAGAACACTCTACTCAGTGGCGTAACTACCGAGGGGGCAAAGGGGGCAGCGGCCCCCGGGCCCTAAACTTCAGGGGGCCCAACGGGCCTCCTGAAGTTTAAAGCCCGGCAGGTCCAAACTCGGTCCCGTATAAAGTTACAATGAGTCCGGGAAAAACATAATAAACCCTCGGAGAAATCTAAAACATGTCAAAAAGTTATCTGTTTGGTATAAATTTAAAATAAAATAATTTATGTACACCCAATGCACCACGTCTTGCACGTGCACGTACTTCGCAGTCATCTCAGATTACTGATCTCTATTGAGAAGCAGAGAGCGAGAAATGTTCATACATCAGACATCATTACATCTTTTGCTAATCAGAAGTCTAGAAGATATCTTCTTGATTAGCAGATCAGCAGTTAAAGCAAAGTTATACTTTGAATTGTACCTCGAAATGTACGGAAATACGGAATTGCGGAAATAATTATGGTTTTGTTTGTTCCTTTAGTGCGTAGGCTTACAGGATTTATATTTATTATTATTATTATTTTCAATAAAAAACGCGTATCTCGCTTTGATGTTTCCGTTTATAAATTTAACAAAATAATTGAAAAATGATAACCTAAAATGCTTTGGCAAGAATAGGACTTACACTTGGCAATTAAGGGGCCCGGTGAAGATCACGACCTCCAGGCCCAAAATTTGAAGTTACACCACTGACTCTACTACGCAATAGCAGTAGAATCTTGCACCATTGTCGACAAACTGTGAATCTCCAAAAAAGTTCCGCAACCAATATCGTTCAACAGAGCTGAGCTACTCCGTAGGAGAGTTAACACTAAAATGATTAAAACCAGCAGCAACTTGATTGTTCAATAAATCACAAATTTAATTTGTAGATTCCCCAGTAATATGGCAATTGCATTTATAATGAAGGGAGAGATCTGATAATTACATTTATCAAACGCAGGCTCTTTAATAAGCTATAACCTGTTATAGAAAGAAAAAAGGCACAAATACCGTGCATTTAAAATTATATTTATTTTCAATGCCTACATGCAGAGAAGTAACATAAGAGGGTAACTCCTCATACAGAAATAAAAGGTTGCATTTAGGATATTTAAAGGCAAAGCACCTACGTAATTGAGTCAAACCCGATACTAATTCCGCGGCGTGTACATGCTGCCTTTACAGCATCATATACTATGTAATACATAATTTTAAAGGTAATTTTAACGCAAGGTACGTAGCAAATACGTTTTCAATATCGCCAATTCATACACTTATATGCGCCGATACATTTTTGAATTGTAACAAAAATATTTAGTTAGAGTACAAGATTGTAGCTTGTCTGTTCAATCCAGATTCGATCAAGAAAACTAATATGGCTTCAACCTCGCCTAGCTGCTGAATAGAACGGCACCATAAAAACTTTCAGGTGTATATCGGCTCAGTGATCCAATCTCCAGGGAAGGTGCTGCTTTATCAAAAACCACAAAAACCGCCGTCTTCATAAAAATCCACTTATATGGTGTTTCTACCAGATTCAGTTTACTTAATCTAATAATTATAAAAATTGGAAAAAATAACGAAGATACAGGGATCGCCGAATTACAAATCCACCCTAAGAGGCCAGATGAAAGGTCTTGGGGTTTCGATGATTTTTTAACAATACGACCTGAATTTTTTTAATTAAAAGGCAAAATAATCTGTTAAGCTGTATGTCCACCACAGTAGGACGAAATTTTACTATACAATAGCATCAATTCGCGAAATAAAGCAGGAAATACGCCAACACCAACAAAACACATCAGATCATCCAAAACTGCACGGGATATCAAGCTCTGATTCGACTGCAATAACGAGAATGACTCTGCAAATCAATTCACATAAGTAAAAGAAGAGACATCGCCTTACAATCTGTTGCAGGCTTCCAAACTTGATAAATAAACCCAAAAAGTCACCAAAGGTATTCAATATGTCACAATAAGCATTTCATTTACAAACAGGTAAGTATTTAAATTTCTAGAGCTAACTAGACTAAATATCACTTTTAGTGGGGAATTAACAAAGCCAGGAAATGTCGCATAACAATAAATGGAAAAATGCAAGAGTCCAACTGAAACTTTCACCTGGAATTTTCGACATAATCTAGAAATGTACTTTCAGTTTGCATAGCCAATAAGTAGCTTTTCGAAAACTAAGATGAGCCAGAGTTTTAGCTAACTTTAAGAAACAAACCAAGAATAGAGGCTAACGTCAAAATAACTGTAACACTTTCTTCATTTTCTTCAACTTCTTTTGGTTCCTTTACTATTCAAATCACTAGTTGAAAGAGCATTGTATGCTTAATGCGATCGCTTAATTCACTTTTTTAAATTGAGTTTGCTACTATTTGTATGGTTATGATATAATTTCGTATATTTAAAAAAAAGTATTTGGACAATAATTTACTAAACGGCATATACATAATTATGTTTAGTGAAATTTCTATTAACGCACGTCTCTAAATAACGGACACCTTCGCTTAACGGATACATTTAAATCGAAATAGTATATATATTTCAATGTATTTTTGACTTCGTATAACGTACACTCTGTATTACGAACAAGGGCAGTATTTTTTATGTGAACGTACAAAATATATTTTTGAGTTCACGTATGTTCACAATTAATTGAAATTAGACGCGAGAAAATAGAAGTTTCAATCAAATATACCCTTGGGCACAACAAACCCATCAATGAATGACACCGTTTATCAGAATGGTTGCTGTTACTAAGCAAAGTTTTCGATGTGAGTAATTAATAAAATGGCGAACTTTTAACTTCCGCAAATAAAGCAGTTTGAGAACTGAATAATACATTAATTAAACCAGATTAAAGTAGTACGTGGATATTTTAAGAACAACAACAACAGTGTGACATCCAGCTTATAAAACTTCAACAGCTACAGATACATTGAAGAAACTCGCCCTGTATACAACTATAAACTCATATCGCATACCTAATAAAATAGCTACATAGCTTCAATGACGTACTACCACTTACATGGAAATTTTAAACCACAGTGAACTAACAAGATATATGAACATATACCACAAGACAGTTCAATCTCGTTCACCTTTTTCCCTTATGTTTTAGTCATCATTCCTATTTTTAAGCAAAAAATATTTCGTAAATATTTGAAAGTTTGAAAGTGGTGTGCTGCTAAAAACCGCAATCTGCAATGCTGAGTACGTTAATCTGCATCTACAGCTACACACCTGTTGCAGGCAATAAACGTATAACACCAGGCAAACTGTATCACAGAAAATTGCTAGTGTCGGTGAACTTGAATTTTTAGTATTAGCACTTTCTCTGCTGACGCTCAAGTTCATAAATAAATTATCATATTAGTTATCAGGCCTGCATCTAATGGGAGGAACGAATTTAATACGTTTTGCTGGTTAGTTCCGCTACATGACAAGTATGCTATGTAGCAGGATTATTTATTTAATAGTTTACTAGATTTTGGTAGCGATTGAATGTGATGCTAGCCAAAAGACTATATCGCCGACTTTCCTCTCATAAAGCTGGAAGTAAAAGAATGTTAACAAACACTATCACCTAATGTCGCCAACAAACTACGCCTTATTACTTTTCAGGGAGAAACTACAGGAAACAGTGAAACCAAGGTTTCTGTTGCTACAAATATGACAGTGTGCGACAAAAGTATGGAAATCTGCGGATACTCATTAACTAATTCAATGCCGGAAAGACAAAGACAATAGGGATAATTGGTTATTTGAGTGATTTAATTTTAATTCCGATGATGAACACATCCCTTTTGTCAAGCTTTTGGCAAGGGAAATGTGGTAAATTTTGAGCAACAATAATAATTTTTGAAGCGCCGCAGCAACCTATTTAACAACAAAGTTAAACTAGTGTGTAATAAATTTGATTTCACTTTTACTCATCAACATCGAATTTTGAAACCGTCGGATTCTCAGTAAACAACGTAAATGCTATAATAAATTGGGAACAATTTAGTTCTAACGCACAACTGTTAGAATTAATTAGATGTGATTAGAACGAAATATAAGTACTTTCGAGTGTCAGGTTTCAATTTAGTGCTTCGGGTGTGATGGCTGTAACGTTTTAGCTGTTTTTATAGAAAATGTGTAAGTCTTGGGCTTGAGAGCCCAATTAACTTTAAATCATTTTAATCGCATCAAATTCACAATTTTCAACTAATTAGATATTCTCAAATTTATTTGTGAGCGATTTTTTGGTAATATTTGTGAAAAACTTGTGTGTTTTGAAAATTCCGTCTCTCTTTCTTCTTTCAACATCTCGACTAAGATTTCATCTGTTCCTGCAGTTTTGGTATTGTTCTTGTTTTTTTATTACCTACATAGCTTCTTAATATAGGTCTGGCGCGCCCTTAGAATTAAAATTAATCATTTTTCTCCCCAGTTTTTCATCTACGATACAGTTTTGTCTACTTTGGTCTGCACAGATTCTCGTAAATTTGTTAAGTGTTGTCTCTTCTTTTTAATTTTGTCTTACATTCTCTTATCTTAAATTATGTTGCCTTGTAATTTTTCATTGGTCGTTATTTGTAAATTGAACTTCGCAATTCGTCGAGTCCAGTTTCCTTTCGAGGCAGGATTTTAGGTTTCGGGGAAGAGGTCGGTAGTAAGCCCGTTGTAATCTAGGTTAGGTGCGGTACGTTATTTTTTCCGTGAATATCGCCGTTTGAAGTTCCTAATTCCGTCACGTTTTGAGGAATTTTATATTGGTCTTTAGTCGGATACATTCAAGCGCCCATTGTCGTCCTACTGAAGCCTGTTACCGGTCACACCATCGACGTACTGAATATCAATCTATCGTTTTGCAACCTTCATGTATCACGACATTGTTCTGGAAAAATCTTCCGTTCATCATTTACTAATTGTTTATAGAAAATCGTTGAATTGCCTCTATAATGGCAAATAATTGTCATAAATGTACACTACTGTATTATTTAATTATATTCATGTTTTATTGAAGTTGTAAATGTAACTGATTTACTAACTGGCTATAGAAAATCGTTGAATTGCCTCTATAATGGCAAATAATTGTCATAAATGTACACTACTGTATTATTTAATTATATTCATGTTTTATTGAAGTTGTAAATGCAACTGATTTACTAACTGGCTATAGAAAATCGTTGAATTGCCTCTATAATGGAAAATAATTGTAATAAATTTACACTACTGTATTATTTAATTATATTCATGTTTTATTGAAGTTGTAAATGTAACTGATGGCCGAGTGTAGTTACTAAACGCATTGAGAATGAAAACGAAATCAAAGAATGATGTCCACACAGCTTTAATTATTGTGTGGTAACCCGTCAAGGATATCTAACAATGTAATAAAGCTTTCTTAACATGCCATGAAGCTGAAATCGTGCCAGAAGGAAAACCTGTCTGAAAGAAAAACAGTCAAATCGATTCAAAACGTTGTTATCAAATAATTACATTCTTTGCAAATTATGTGCATATATTTAACCCACATTACATGAAAAAATTAAACAACAGGTTTTACGCGAAACTTCTTCGGGTAAATCGTAACCTACCTGCATATTAATGTATTTACCAGCGTGTTTTATTGACGCCTAATTTGCATAACTCCTCTAAAAGCGTGTCCAAGTTGTTCGAATTAAATAGTATCTTGAATTATTTGTGTTCAATAAACTTAAGTGTTATGAAAGAACCTGGACTTTTCTGGGCTAGAAAATAAAAAAAAATATTTAAAAGACATACACACACAATTTTTATTTTGGTTTTAACAGATTTCATAAGATACTTGCCCTCAATCTTTTTCTGTATTAATAATATGACCAGTAATATATTGACAAAATTATTTAGCATAGTAAAGCACTGCTAACAAAGCTGACCTATACTCAATCTGACTTTCGGTATTCTTTCAGTTTACACAACACCTACATTAACAAGTGAATATACCCCTAACGGTGACACTACATTTACTACTGTAGATTTCTCTTAATTCTCTTTGTCGTGTTCCAGGTACGATTTAATATGTACATGTATAGAACTGTCTCAAAATGTTTACAAGCTGTTGTTTAATAAGTCCAGCTCTAACGAGGTGCATATCCGTAATAATCTTGATTTAGTAGATAGTATTTGTGTAGATGATTTATATTACCGCAATATTTTCATTCTCACAACAGAAAAATGTTTATTCCATCCATGTCATTTTCCTGTATACCATAATGCAGTAACTGTTGAAACTGGTGAGTTGTGTTCAGTTCTAGCAATTTCCATATTTTCTTTGTTCACCTCTCGGTCAGAACCCAACAAAAGCAAGCAGACTTGAAGTTCATTGGGGGTGCTTTCATTCCATGCTTTTAGTAATATGTGGCATTCTATTTGTTTGGTTGAAATTATAATAATGTTCTTCTGAAGTGCATTGCATCACGTGCATCTTTGAAAATGCGTGGGCAAAGATGCAAAAAAAATATTGAAAAAGAATTGTGTTTTATATTGAGAAACACATATGCGAAATTGTGGGGTTTACATAAATTTGGGAAATTAAATTTTGTTTGCGGTGTAAGTACAATTTTGGTCTCAACTCTTTCAACGGGGTTAAAATTGTAATCTCGACATGAAATCTGGTAATGCAAAATCGTCACTTAAAGGTGTCAATGAAGTCAGTATAACTGAAACAAGTGTTCTGAAAACTTTAGATGACGATTTAGGCATGAAAAAGGTGGATTCCCAGATTGCCCACACCTGGAAAAAACTTATACGAAAATGAAACGTTTCAAAAAGGTTTAGCTTCGTCGAAGGGCGACACAATATTTTTTTCTGTCGAATTATCACCAGAAGTGAAAATTGGGTACATGTCAGGGATGCTTGCACTAAGGAGAAATCCATGCAGTTCGTAAAAGCTTCCAATTACCAAAAATGCAAAGTTTTCGGGGCTCTGAAAATTGATGCTAAGAGGATTTATCACAAACGGAGGGAGCAGGGCCGTGGAAACACAATCAAAAAAGCATTTTACTTTTATTGAGAAAAAAAATTGCTGCAAGACAATTGTTGGGTTCATACGGCGAACAAAATTCATCAAATAATCACTGCGTGTAGATTCATAGAGTTGCATCCTTATTCAACTTATAGCCATAGCCTCGCTCCACTAGAGGTCATGTCAGGGGAAAGCGTTTTGCTTACTGACAAAAGCCGTTAAACAATAGTTTGCAAGGCTTATTCAAAAAGTAGAATTTTTCTTACTATCAAAGTGGCCAAGTGCTCTTCTAGGCCATAGGTTGTTCGGTCTTAATTTATCTGCGTAATATTATTTGTGTAGTTCTGCCCCCTCTTCATTCCATTCAGAGTTTTTAAGATTTTTTTTTCATTCTTTATATGTTGTGCCTTGTCTGCTTGTTGTCTTACTGTCAAAGTGCTCTTCTACGCGGTATAATCATAGTTTTCAGTCTGTTCCTTACTCTCTTCTTCCATTTATCTAGTATTGTTTGTGGTGTACTTCTTTGTCAGGACATTTTCAGATTGTACAAATGTACGGCTATTAGAGTATTTTTCTAAAATTACGACTCCACTTGTATATTGTCTTTTTTTCATATTATTCCGCTTGTTAGGTTAAACTTATCCAATTTCATGCAAGCAGTTAATGGCTCAGGCGTACTCAACTGGGTCCGCCTCCATAGAATCTGAAAGGCGCTTATTTCATGTCTTTGCTTATATTCGTTGGCATGCTGGGTTCCAATATCGATTTAGTATGCAGACGCTTTTCTAGAATATTCCGCTAGCTGAATGCGAGCGAGTCCGCAAGCTTGCAGTCGCCTTGTCGATGGTTGCACGTGTTCGTGCGACACGAAGCACGCTTCCCGCCTGTCCCGCTTTGGTAGCGCTTGGGGCTGTGGCGTGTTGTTTAGTCAGCTAGGAGGAGGCACGAGAAGGCAGTGAGTCGAGTTCTGGAGGTGAGCAGCCAGTGGCGTCCTCCCATTCGAAGTGACATCCGCTAGGCGCTGGCGAAATTGTTTTTTTCCTGTGATTAATACAATGTGAGTTCCGTTTTGTGGGAGTGTGTTCGGAAGCTTGAAGAAAGTCGGGCGCACGGTATTGGTTCCTCCGTCAAGTGCCAAGCGCTTCTCCTGTTATGGGCCGTCGTGCCATCAACCGCTTGTTTGAATGTGGGATTCATTCGAGAGCGTTTACCTCTGGTCGAGTTTTACGTGCGAGTCTGGTCGCATCTGATCGCATCATTGACTTCTATTTGGGATCCATGAGGGACAGCACAATCTTCTCCCCCGTTTTGAGCTTCTTAGGGCTCTCCGCTTCGTTTCGCCAATTTTGGGACACAAACCGGGGGCTGGACACCGCTACGGCCGCAACAGGTAAAGCTATGTGAAAGGTATTGTACTAGTCGTAAGCCTCCTGCGCTAATCATCAGCGAGTGCTAACTAACGTTTGTTATATCACCTCTTTGGGCATTAAGCAGTGCGAACACGATTTCAATATTCAGGGCCCTATGCAGCGCATCATATTTGCGCCTGATTTAATGTCGCTAATCACGAACGTGGGCTAACTAACATTTGTTATATCACCTTTCTTGTGCCTTAAGCAGGGCGAATACAAATTCAATGTACAGGGCCCTATGCCAGGGCATCATATTTGCGTACTATTTATCTTAGTGCATTAACTAACGGTTGTGTTAAGACCCCCCATTTTAATTACGCTTTGCGTACTAACCAATATTTGTGTACCGTATTTGTGTACCTTATTTGTGTGCCGTATGAGTTTTAAGAACAATAAACCTACTTGTCAAACGCTTCCGATGTATTTTTTTGTTTTGCTTGTTGATTTTCAGTGTAAGCAATCTCTAGTGTCGTCACCCGATTGGCGGCTGGTGTAATATTGATGTAAAGTGCATCCTGGACGAATTTGTGAGCGTCAAGGTAGGTTCGAGCGCTCCAGCTGCCGGTTCCAAGGATTCTCAAGGTTGCACCCATACTCTACCCCGTTTGGCTTTCGGGTTTCAGTCAAACGTGGGTTCAAACTCCCTACGGCGTCGCGTTATTAGGACCACTCCCATCTCCCTGGACCATTCAGCCGTGGCTATTAGTCTGTTCTCGAAAATCCTAGAGTAAGTGGTGACGTTTCCGGTCCTGACAAGTTTGGCGGCACGCTCGTATCCCGAGGTGCCGTAAAAACAGTTTTATGCCGTAACATCCTCCCTCCATTCTAGTCAGAGCTTTTTATATTGTCCTCTATTATTTTCGATCCTGTGTCTACTCTGCTTATTGTTTTACTGTCAAGGTTTCTAAGTCTTTTGCTAAGCGGTCTGACCATAGTTTGTTTAGTCTGCCCCTTGCCTCATCCCCTTTCTAAATTTATCTGCGTAGTATCGTTTGTGGTGTTCTTTCTTTCTCGATTTTAGTGAAAGTCTTCTATATTTTCTTCTATTCTCTTCTATCCTGCCTCTTCTCTGCTTATTATTGTCTTACTGTTAAGGTGTTCCAGGACTAACCCTAATTTATATGCGTAATTGTTTGTGGTGTTCTTCCTCCCTCAATTTGTCAGTTTTTTAGATTTTCTTTCTATCTCTTTTATCGTAATTTTCTTCTGCGTGATGTAACCATATGTTGCTTAGTCTGCTACTTGCCTTCGTTCCTTACTCAATAGTTAATTAGCATAACATTGTTTGTAGTGTTCTTTCTCCCTCCATTCTGGTCACGTGTCCTAGCGTAGGCCTTGAGTTTCTACGTAGTTACCCTTACATTGGCTAGTTGTAGAGATCCTTCATTTCTAGATTGATCCTCTACCTTCATTCTCCTTCTACTTATACGTTGCTTCCACATGCCATTGCAGATTTAATTATAGTTTTATACATCTTCATTTTTACACCCCGCGACACTTTGAGAAATATATTTCTGGCAAGTATTTCTTGGTTTGATTGTTATTTCTGTTCAAAATATTCCTTAGACTTAATGTCTTCTACCTCTTCGTACCATCTTTTTTATCCATTCAGGCTGGTTATTGGGAAGTAATGGTTTAGTGCAAAATGCTTTTCTCTGCATTGATTTTAGGCTCGATTTGTCTAATGCGTTCTCTGTTCTTACTATTATATCAATGTCGCCAAGAAAAACCAAACACTAATATATTTCTTTGAAGGCTCTTCTTTCTAGATTTATGTCGCTCTTTCTCATATCATCACATTTTTAGTGCTAAATTAAGCAGATGGTATAGATTATAGCGCGTGCCTTTGCTTCAAACCTTGTTTCGACTTGTTGTATTGGTAATACTTCTGATTTGCCCGTTGTGGTGATCATTTTGAATTCTGTACTTTATTGAGTTTGTTCTTGTTAATATTATATTAAGCCTGCTTTAAATGTAAGTGCTTCTTTTCAGCATTTGCCTTATGTCGAACATATGATTTGCTACACCTCTGCTTTCCCGAAGCCCGTTTTAATACTTCGCTTCTATTTCCATATAGTTTTGCAGTCGTTTCCTTAAAATTATCGGTCGAATTTTATGTTGCGATTCATACAAAATTACACCAGAAATGTTAGATGAAGAAGCACAGAGAGGAAACCGAAGACATGGAAAAGACAATAGAAATGAGTGTTTCTATACATGTTTAAATTTCTTGTACTTGAAAGATCTGCTTAGGATATCAACCTCTTTAACGTTAAATTTTCTTGTTCTTGTTATTTGATCATGACCTTTTTGTGAGATAGGTACCTCCGTTTCATGGCCAAGTTCGCCTTCTGCAGCTTGTTTATTATGTGATTTTATTCCTTTAGCGCGGTCTTAAGCTTTTCCGTTTCATACCACTTCTCATTATTCATGTGGATGATCGTTGGGTCTATGTATGTTCTTGATGTCGAATATCTCGATTTATTCCTTATTTTGCTCAAAATAATCTTTTGGTTTCCTGCATTGATCGCAGTTGGAGCTCTCTACGCTCAATTTCGTATCCTTAGTAATCTCTTACTTAGTTTTCTTTGCATCTCCTATTTCCTTTATGTATCTCCTTAGTTGTTTTGTTCACGGATACTGCTTAGGGTTTTCTACATCTTTGCAGTCCACAGTCTCCAGATGCCCAAGTCTTTTAGTTTCAAATTCAATTGTAGCCTTGATATCGTTTTGACTTCCGTTGCAGGTTTTATTTGTTGAGAATCCCTTGATATTCTTCTGGTTAAGATCCAAGTGTAGCATCATAAAGGCTACCATGATCTAGTTTATTTTAACGAAAGTATCTCTCACTCTTTGCTGATCACCTTTAATAAAGAATATTTTACTGAACAAATGGTTCTAGACTGTTTAACTCTTCTAATACCGCGGTTACAATCCGTATTATTTCCGATGGACTACTAATAAATAATTTTCTTAGGGAATCCATTACGGCCACGGCGGCCATAAAACTTTTTTTCTTTTGGTGGGTTGTAATTCACTGAAATTTCTTAGTTTTTACTTCCTTTTACAGGAAAGGAAGTATTGGAGTCACGCCAAAAATTCGAAATTGAGTTTTCAACAGATCTTCAGGTTTTAGAGTCCCCTAAACCCAAAAAACATGTTTTTGTTCATTAGTCTGTGTGTGTGTGTGTGTGTCTGTCTGTCTGTGTGTGTGCCTGTCTGTGTATGTTTGTGTCTGTGCGTGTAAGTGTGTGTCTGTCTGTCTGTGTTTGAACAGAATATCTCAAAAACGAAACGAGGCATGGCGTTGAAACTTTATATATACATTTTGTGCACTATGTAGATGAGACAGTAAGCTTTTGAAGAAAAGTGCATAACCAAGTATGATGTTTACGCTTGTGACTTTTCAAATTTTTTTTATTTTTTCAAAAATAGCTATAACGATTTTTTGTATTGATGTGAAGTAGGTGATTTTCTAGTTGAATAAAGTCTGTTCACGAAACTCCTGGGCTGTCAAACTGTAATAATTATATTTAAGTTGGCAGCAAATTTAAAATTTTGTTGGTAACTTTCTACTTTCACATTTGGAAACACTGCAAAATTGTGAAACTTCCAAATTTCAAAATTTTATTTATTTGTCAAAGTGACATTTCAATTAGTAATTGTCACTATCAACGAAGAATCTTAGACTGCCTCCTTAGCAGTGTCCGTATAATCCCATAAAGTTAGCATGGGCATTTGCAAAAAACTATTACAACAAGCATATACAATCCCAACCTTCATCCAAAGATAATGTTCACAAGTTATGGCGTATAGCTCTCAGTAATTTTACAGAGCAAATGTGGAAGAACAGTATTGCTCATTGTGCTTATTAAAAATGACTGGATAAAATACATGGGATCTTGCAGTGTGGCGGGTATTCATCCAGTCATAATATCGTTAACTGAATCTGATACTGATGAGTCCGACATGGAATTCTCTTCAGATTCTGAAACAACAGACTGATTGTGGAAATATAAAAGTATCCACTATAAATTTCTTATTCTCTCTCTTTTTCTGTAGCACTACAGCCCTAGCTGCGTTTTGGCTTAAAATTCAATACTTACATATCCAATTTGTAACTTTGTTTAATAATCTTTTTTCTACTTTTGACATAAAACCATCGAACGTAACCTATCTTTATTTATCACTAGTTTAGTCACTAGATTTGAAGTACATTCCATAAAAAAGTTACTATTAGAAGTACACTCAAGAAATTTTAAAACAATTATTTTTGACAGCCCAGGAGTTTCGTGAACAGAGTTTACCTCTAAAATGGGTTTCTTTTGTTGCTTTTTTTTATTTGTTTTTATTAACTCCTATTATTAAATTTTTTAATTCAGCTTAAAATTTTAGAGAAAATTTGTTTCTTCAACTAACGCTCTTTTTTGTACGGTTTCTGTGAAATTAGTAATTTTTGAAAATTCTTTACAAATGCTTAAAAATTATAAATAAAATTTTTGGCTAATTACAAGATGTTGTGTAAAATGAAGTTGTGTGCGTGTACTACACCAGATTTTTTCTTATCTATACATGCCATCACGATACACATAAAACACCCTAGATTTTAGATAAAGTGAGATGTTTATTTTTAATAATGCAACTGAGTCTACCAAAACCTCCCATGACAGTAATGTAGCTTTTCTTCTTCTGCTTTATTATTTTCTCTAGCTTGTTTTATCTTTTAACCGTGCATAATAACCCACACAAGTAGAAAATAGAGCAAAATGTAACACCAAAAACAAAGTTTTATCTGTTGTTGACACAGCAATACAAGGAGTTGACAAAATGCCTTAGCTCTAGCTCTAGCGACAATATAAGGTCAATAACACGTAATATTTAATGCGACTACTTTAGAGAGTAAGCTTTAAAGCTAAAATTCATTAAATTAAGAATTGGTTTTTCCAATTACAATGTCTACAAAAAAAGTACTGAGTAACAACGGTCAACGTGAAAGAAATAAGGTTGCGTTACATTACAATTTAGTGAAATAACAAGAAAAACTTTATTAGTGTTAAATTTGGACAGTAGCAATAAGATTCAGAGTTAAAATTTATTAGCAAGTTAGTAGCTGGTAGCATTTCTACAAGAAAATTGAAAAAAAGCTTTAAATTCAGTTCCGATTTTGACAATATCATTACGGTTGAACAATGTGATTTTCACATGCATCGGAATCACTTGAAATTTGATTATGTATAGTGCAGTAGTTATAATTCATGTTCCACATCCAAGAAGCAGGAAGGCTAGAAACTGCAAATTGTAAATAGTTTATATTCCAGTTATAGGGATATTGTCAAAATTGCAAAGAATGGTACTACAGAATTAAACATCAGAAGTCTGAACGTGTTGGGAGCCAAAGCAAAGAAGCAGAAACTTGTTTGAACATGTTTTACAAGATACCTGAATTGAAGATCCACTGCAGATAGAAGCAGCGGTGCTTCTTGCTGCGACAGATGTGAAAGTAAAGTAACAAATGTATATTCGGATAGTTCAATAAAATTAGTGTCGAACGAATCGTACAAGATTAACAAACCATTCGACAAATGCCGAGTCTTCTTGAAATAGTTAGTGGTTCTTTTTTTAAAGTTTACTGCTTGGGTTCAAATGGAAGAAACTCTTTCTCATTATTAAAAACCTATTATGTTAAAAGTAAAAGCATTTCTTAGAAACGGTTTATTTTCGGATCCATGTTGATTAAGCCTTTTCTATTTATTTTGATCTCTAATATATGTTCACCAAATACCTTACAATTGTTTTTTAACTCCGTGCACATATTTGTTGCTTTTTTCAATTGATATTTTTGTAATAATCTGCTGTAAAGTATTCTTTTCTAAACCCCGCTTGTTCATCGGATTGACATTAATCTTACTTCTTAAGCTGGTAATTATTTCGTATCGCTCGATAGCTTTCTAATTTGCAGACGTTTCCCTTTTTGTACAATATTACTTGGTTTTATTCCATGTATGTAAGATTTTTCTTTGTTGCAGTCATTCGTGTCATAGTTTACGTATGTCTGATCATAGTGATCATTCTTCTAAGCCGCTATTTATGAATGCACAACTTCTAATTGGCTAGCTTTACTATTTCTATTTTCAGTTGCATTGATTTGTTAGTATAAAACGAACTACTGTTTTTAATATTTAGTCACGATTAGTCTAATTCGACCTGTAATGGCTTTATTGTTTTCTATAATTTTATTTGTTAGTATATATATATCATTTTTCTTTTCTGTATTCTTTTATATTCTTCATTATTAATTCGATTGTCTCTTTCTGTGTTCCTTATTTACTATGTCTTTTCTTTGATTTCTTAGGTTCATCGTAAATTTCTATTCTCCTGGATTCTCCAACACCTTTAGTTATTTCTTGAACACTTTCATATGTGGCTATTGTCCATTATTGTTAATTAACTTGATCGATATCTATTGATCGTAGTTCGTGCACATGGATCAACTTTAGCTTTCTAACTAGTGTTTGTTGAGAGTCTTTACTTATTGCTTTTAATCCATAATCTGTGTTTCGCTGTTCTATAATTTTGTATGACCTTTGTATTTTTAATTTTGTTTCTATTTCCACCTTTACTATAACCATTCCATGGTTGTTTCGCACATAAAATCCATTTAATACCATCCCATGTTGTGTAATATATTTTTGATCTATTAAATTTAAATCTATTTCATTCTCGCTTGGTCTATTCAGACTAAACCATGCACACTATCTATTACCATTCTTCTTGAAAAAGTATATCATGTCCAAATTGTGTTCACTTAAAAATGTAACATATTTTCTTTTCTCATGTTTTTCTCCAATTTCGTGATCTCCTAGTTGTGTTCCATTTTGTTCCTGTTCAGCACCTATCTTAGCATTGAAATCTCCCCTAATGATCTTAAAAGTAGTTGTTATTTTTCAGTTGCTGTTTTCAGGTTATCGTAAAACGCATTTATTTCTTCCTAGAGACTGTGTGTTTGTAACCTTAAATTATGTGCTTTTTTCATTTTCTGTGATGTATTGTAATCGCCTTCCGAGATTTTTTCAGATTTTTTAGGTTTCAGGGTCCCTAGATGACGACAAACATATTTTCTCAATTCCGTCTGTCTGTTCGCCCGTCTGTTAACGATATAGCTCAAAAACAATTTTTTGGGTAAAGATGATATTTTTCATGTGGATTAGTTGTCTATCGGGCTTGGAACCGAATATCTTTTCGGTCAATTATATACAGGGTGAGCACATTCAAAAATTAAATTCTGTCTGTTTTTGCTTTAACTCAAGAACTATTACTGAAATATAGTTAATGTTTTGCACATATCTCAGGTTTTTGCTCGAAATAGGAATACATGTTTAGAAGCTACAGATAGAGGGGTGAATACCTTGAAAATATGAAAATCTTTTTCCTTAATACTTTCAAAACTGCCATTCACAAAGGAATTTTCGAGTACAGCCCTTTACTGATTTGTATATGTATATAGATTACTGTATCAGAAATAACTTTGAAGGATGGAATAAAGTAGAGATTTTTTGTGTATAATGAAAGCCACTCCTGTATTTTTACTTTCCTTATACATGAAGTGATTCCCTGACTTTAGTACTAGATACTTGTCTCCTCTCCTTTTCAGTTCGCTTAATCCAATAACATGTACTTGGTCTTTAATTCGATTTAAAGTTCAAATAGTTTACTATCATCCAATCGAGTTCATATGTATCTTATGGAAACTGGTAGTTATTAGCCCAATATTAAATAGAATTATATGGCCATTACAAATCCCATTCGAACGCGAAAATTTGACGCCTAAACGCACCATTAACACCGAAAATCGACCGCATTAATTTTCTGCTAAACAGTCTACTAGTGCTTGCAAAAATGACGGTGTGGTTTGTAAATAATTGAATTTCGGCTTTACATAATTACATTCGTTTAGCCACAATTACACTGCACTTTTTGCAACCTCTATTAGTGAATTATTAAAAGTGCAGCCTTGAAAGTGTTAAATGCTGCACACTTTTGCGACCATTCTCTCTTGGTCCACAGGCGGGTAAAAAGTGACACTCGATACGCAAAAAATCATTATAGTTACTAAATGCACTTATCGACTTTCATGCGTAGGTCCAAGTCACTTTCGATACAGATTTGTCAACACTTGGGCAGCTTTCCAGATTCCAAATCCATCATTTCCCTCGAACTATTAGAGATCGAAAGTTCCTTGTCGCACGCTGGTCGACTGCGGCCCCAAGGCGAATTCCATTTTCTCAGGATTCTAAACGGTAGCCTATTAGAAAGGTGATCTAATAATTATTTGCATTGCTCGAAAAACAGTAAAAGTGACCATTATCGTCCTTACGACATGTGCGAGCAGTCGCGCTTGACTGCCTGTTACCAGATTCATGAGCTCTTCTGGTGTCACTGCAAAAGCACAGCTATAATTATTAATAAACAAAGTCGTTTAGCCTCAATAAATTTGCGGCGATTACCAAGGAGAACTGGGGCAAAAAATCTGGTGTTATGGAGTTATGTAGCAACGTTGAATAACGCTGCTGCTACGAACAGTCACTTAATACAAAAAGTTTTGGCAAAAAGCTACATATTAGGAACTAATCTAACAACTATTTGCAACAACAAAACACGAAAGCACCGACTGACCAAATTTCCCACCAAGTTATGTAAGAGATCCCGAAAGTGGTATGCGGAGATGTTTTGCTTCGTCTTCCGAAGTGATTTAAAAACAAACGATAGCAATTAAATTGATTACGCTGTAGGAAATCGCTGTTACTTGAAAGCAAAGCCGAATAGCTATTTAGGGTAAAGCAGTGCCACTCGCGCGATGTTTTCAATAGTCATAAGAATTTGGAGGGTTACAGGATGTTGAGTCCATCACTGCGTCCGTTTCAACACAGTTTTGCACATCGAATTTTTCAAATGGTTATTTCTCCACCGCCAAAAATTTGCACGGTTTCTGCGAAGGTCACGATTTTAAGATATTGCGAAGTGGGTTAATTCGATGCCCCAATGTTAATAATCTTAGCCTCTTTAAAATTGTTTGTATTTCAGTGTAATTAGGAAGCTCTGGGTGTCTGAAATGTATTCCAAAGAATATTTTCTTCTGCTAATTATCGTAATTAAGGCCCGGACTGATTTAATGATAAGCATTTTCAAGCAAATGCTCAATAGCGTACGCTGAACATTTTTGAGAAGTTCAAAATTTAGTAAATATTGTCATCGCTAACATTAACTGTCCTTTGACTTTTCAATTTCTAGGGTGATTGTAATGAATATACAGTGTATACCAGGATTGATGTTACAAGAGGTGACATGGACCAAACATTTTAGATTTTTATTTTAAGATTGTAGGATTAGGTCTTGTTTGGTCTGAATAGAATTTTAAGAATATCTGAGTAGGTAAATCTTCCTGAAATTTTGTATAGGGCCATAATTTATCATTCTGAACAACTTTTCTTGGTAAAATTTTGCCGTATCATAAGCAAAAAGGGTAGTTTACCTGAAAAGAAAATAGTTTTCGCTTTACTGTCAACGCCGACTGGTTTTTTCACTGAAAATATTCTTTATTTTTTTTCAGATCAAGCAGGACCTAATCCCACAATCTTAAAATAAAATTAAAAATTTGTAGTCCATCTCAGCTCTTGTAACATCAATCCTGGGACACACTGTATATGCTTTAATGTCTTATATCATAAAAAATTTCAGTTATTTTTTCAAAATAACTATTAAGATAACTCCAAGTTGCTTGTGTGTAATAGTTAATAGTGCATAAGTAATTGGATAATTATATTTAAAAATGAACAACTTTCGTCATGTTTTACCCCAACCGAAAACGCCAGTTCCGGGACCAGTGATAGAATATCCCATAACGTTAACTTTCGTCTCTAGTGACGAAAGTAAGTGGTTGCAATTTCAGATATTAAATGCATTCTGCCATATCCAATTGTAATTTAATTTTACTAAGCACAATGGAAAAACATGATTTAGCACAAAAATGTGTAAATTTATTTTGTATAACGTAATAAATGCAAAATACAGTTATAAAAATTAACACGAAATTGGCAGGACGTCTCATCAAGTAGCCTTGCTCTCGGACGGTAGTGTTTTAGTGCAGTAGTAGTAAACTATGGTTATAGAAAAAGTATAGTGTTTTACTCGTCGAAAAGCATTTTCTGCAACTTGAGAACATTATCAAACACGGCTACGCCTCGTTTGATAAACTGTTCACTCGTTTGCATAAAATGCTGCCTTCGTCACTCGTTAAACAATATACTATTCTCTTTTTGTGCTGTAATTTATATACATTTTTGTGAGACCCTTATGAATAATAAAACCCCACTCACACGCCCCTAATTATGATGGTTGCACTAATTTTATACAGTATACAATGGTAGTACAGCTTCAACTGGTCAACTACACAGATGCAAATGTTTCCGCAGATTCTGCAGTTATCTCTAGGAATATCCAAATTTTATAAAACTATTATAAGTTTACATATGTTTTCTATTACTTATGAATTCAAAATTTGTTTTGGACAACCATTGCAGTTTTGTGAATTTATTGTGTTATCATTAAATTTATCCTGACCCTAGTTATGATCTTCTTCTTTTTCTTTTTTTTTTGCAGGCTTTGGAAATATTTCCTTTGCATTTATTACGGGAGGTCTTGATCACGGTTATGATTACGTTGCGATATTAGCCACTGCCATCCACTATCTATAAAATTTCAGTGACAATGATTAGGTATAATTTTTCTGGTGTTATAATACACATGACTTCAAAATCCCAAAGACATCTTTAAGATTAATAACTCCGTTTTCTTTAAATTCCTGTAAAAAGAGTTTCTAATCAGAGTTCGGGTTGGTATCGATATTTTTGTGATCCCTTCCGTTGTTTAGGACTGTTTCAATGTTTTTTCGACGATTCTAATATTTTGAATTTAAGTTACTTTTGCCTCGAAATTTTATTTTTGCATATGCTATTTTCCAGTTCGACACTTTAGCATTATTCTGTTTTCGTTGCGTATAGAAATTATATTTTTTTGTGATCACATATAATCACACAACATAAAAACATTTACTATTTTAAAAGTGTCCACATGAACATGTTCAAGTGGTTTGGATGTCGTTCTATCATAGTTTTGGCCAATAAAATCTTGAACATATTCTCTTTGTTCTTCAATCACCTCAATATTGGTAAGAACATTAGTGCATTGGGTATGTTTATAAGACGATTTTTCGAAAATGTCTTGTGCAGTTATAGTAAGTAAATATTCAACAGTAATATCCCAAGTGCATTAAAATAGCCGATTAAATTTTGTCGTTTTCTGTCAGAATGTTTTGCTAAGAAATTTGTCAAGTAAATTTGCTGCTCAACAAGACCCCCGAGTGGATAACACGAGGGATTTTGGGACGCAAAATTTACTTGACAAATTTCTTCATAGCAAAACATTCTGACAGAAAATCTTCAAAATTTATTCAGGCTAGTTTACATGCACGCGGGATGTTCGGCGTGATTATTTCCTGAATAATTAGATAAAATTCAATTAGTGAAGCACCATTACTAATCATGTTAAAATTATGCACAAACGATTAAATTTTGACACATATTTAACCGCGGTTAAATTTTAACGTTTCAATTTTTTCATTACGAGTATTAAACTGACTGAAACCATAGTGATTACGCATTATTATGGATATAAAGGAAATAATCACTTATAATACCATGAGTAGTCAAAGTCGAATATTTTTGCTGTGGTATTCCTAAGCGCAATGGACATGAGTAGTGATACCACCACAAAAATATTCTACTTAAATTTGACTAAGAATGGCATTCGAGGGACTATTCAATGAACCAAACTACTTTTTCAAATTAGTTTTCAGTAAATCTAGCAACAAACTACGCAATTTATATAGTAACAGAACACTAATATGGACTTTTTCTAATAAAAATCACATTTGTTTAAAATATTCACTTGAATACCTTCTAGGAAAATATACAAGTGATATTTTTTTTATTGGTCAAAAAACGTCATATTCTGGACCTTCATTGGTCACTTTTTGACAGATGGCAGGTGAATTGAATAGTTTGAGTAATAATAAACTTTAAAATTATAAAGCGTCTCGCCGGATCCACACATTATTTGAAAATGTGGGTAACATGATATTTAACACTTATCTCTGACACCTTTATCTGCAACCTTACGTTTTAGCACATAATTTCTCTTTCGTTTCTTACGGTGTCAAAATGACTTAACGACACCCACACGGTGTGAGTATCAAAAGACTAGTCAAGTCGGGGAAAAGATGGCACGCTCGCTTTGAGAATGGTCAAGGACAGGCTAAAAGCCTCGGCTGGTATGCTCAGGGAAATGGGCGTGGTTCAAACGGTACGTTACCGGGCAAGCGTTTTGAGGTATACATAGGGTGTTCCTAAATAAATGGGCGCCACAAAGTCCAAGAAGACTCCCGTTTAACCGGACCTTGAGGGTCAAACGGGGTATGATACGGGATCTCGGCCTCACGAGCATTGTCGTCACTGCGGCAAGCGTCGCCAAACTTACCTGTGTCGTTCCAACGCTCAGGCTTCGCTGTATAGAAATCTTTACACAATAACCTTAACCTGAAAAGGGCATGCACAGATTCGCCGTAATGATAAGGCCTTCGTTCAAATACTCGTCTATTGGTCAGACGTGTGTAGCTGAGTGATATACAAGACTACAGCTACTAAACTACGCCTAAATCTAGGGCCCCAGCTGGAGAAGCGCTTTATCTCTAGTACAGAAGTGGTCATAATACTTGTTAAATATACAGTCGCCCGTGGGCGGCCGACATGAACTCATAAATCCAACAGGCCTTGGTCGACCAGTACGTGAATCTCAAAGTGACAGCGGCTAAGCCACCAACGTTCGTGACCCAAGATCGATATTCAAATTAGGCCAGCGTAAATCACAGATGATTAATTAAAAATGTTAGTGACCAACATATATTCAGTTAAAAGCAACAGTATTGGAATTTAACCTATGCAAAGATTAGGTGATTAATTATAAGTGATTTTGGTGAAAATACATTAAGTTAGCGGCAATAGCATTCAAATTTAGGCCATAAAAATAACAGGTGATTAATCATAAATGATTGCGGTTAAAATACATTAGGTTAGCGGCCACAGCATTCAAATTTAGGCCATACAAACAACAGGTGATTAATCATAATTGATTGCGGTCAAAATACATTAAGTTAGCGGCCGCAGTATTCAAATTTAGACCATACAAATAGCAGGTGATTAATTATAAATGATTGCGGTCAAAACACATTAAGTTAGCGGCCACAGAATTCAAATATATGCACACATGCTACCTTTTTATGGAAACCCGCCGAGCGTGGGCGAAACGGCGGCTGACGGCGTGCCTACGGTAACAAACGCAGGAACAGAAGCGTGGGAGTCATGGCGGCACTTGCGGAAGATCCACCCAAAGCGAAAACTGAATTACGTCTCCTTACGTGACGGGAAGACGGCGAGGCAACAGTTTGGGAAGCTTTGCGATTTTGATCCCCTGTTAGGAAAGAATGGGTCTAACCTCGGCCCTACGACATTGAAGCAAAGCTGACCGCCATCATGGTACGCGAGCACCAACACACACCAACGGCGAAAAAGCAGAACAACACCTCACGCTCCTTCTGCCACAACGTCCCTTTCGTGACTGCCAAGAGCACACCGGCTCCGCAGCCCAATCGGGCCTGGGATCGACTGACTAAAAATCGACCGTTAATCCCCGCGTCATCACGCCACATTAAGAGTGGCCAATCGCACGGCAGGGAGCCCGCCGAATAGCAACAAACCCGTCTCGGAGCTACAGGGATAAATAGATGCCCTCTCATTTGCTCTTACAGGCTGAATTTTTAACTAGCCTGAAAACTGACGCTGCGAAAAGAAACTCAAAACGAACACCTGCAGGAAACAGCATTCAAAGGGTGGCCCCAAAATGTTACCAATTAGGGATAACGACGCTAAAGGGTGTTCAAAACCATTATTGCGATCTTATGCGATGAACTATTGTCTGAGTTAAATTCGAAATAGAGGCTCACTCATCAATATGGTACCAAGTCTGCTCGGAAAGCTTAGTTAGTTGATAGAATTATTCAGAAATACCAAATATCCTAACACGTTAATGATCGTTTTGATATCGGAATAGCGAAAGTAAGGTTTTCAAACGAACTACGTACAGTTTCGTTGACGTTTTTATTTACTATGCTTGGTTTGATTTTAATATCAGGGATTGCACTTTTGGTTTATTTGGCTTAGTATTCCCGCAATAGCAATGCGGTCTAAATGTGGGAGTGGGTAATAGGTATCTAATGCATTTCAACTACTTATTCCATGTCGCCGGAATTACGATTGTCGGTAGAAAGAATTTCTATAGCGTTGAAGAACTTTTGAGTTTCTGGAAAGCGCATCTGCAGGTTGATTATTTTTACCTTTTTTGTGTGTTGCAGAAAGAATTCCAATTTATTCAAATGTAATGTGGGATTAATTTTCATAACATGTGGGTGGTTAATTAATCCATCAAAATAATCATGCAAATCGAACAAAAAGAAATCTATTTCGTGCTAATTATTAAACTCTTAAAATGCCTGATCTGTAACATTTGTGTACTGTACCTAATACCAAGCTCGATACAATTATACTCGTAGATGTTTTGATAATTGATAGGGAACAACCTGTGTAAATTAGCAGTTTTAAATTTGACTGCTTAATTCCACGTCGGGTGGTGTCATATTGTTGTTCGTCATCTAAACAAAAACTTTACATTCCAACAGAGTCTGATTTGACGTTATATTCAAAATATTGATCGTTGTTCCATAATTTTAACATTCCTCATGTTGGTCTTGACGCGAGGGATTTTGTTTTTTATGCTGAGGGGAATCGGGGTGCCGTAAAGTTTTCGAAATTTTGGAATTCGTTTACGTAAGCCATGGCGTCCTCCTTGATTTAACTTGGTTGTCTACAATAATCTCTGGTCTGCTCACTACTTTCCCTGCATGCATTCAAAAATATGAGCATTACAATAAACATCTTTAAAAATAATACAACTTTTAACTACGCTGTCACACCGACTTAAAATGTTTTTATACTATTACTGTCGCCATGAAGGGGCTTAATATTGTCAAGTTTGGATTTAAAAAACTCCATATTATTCATGGATTGCTGAGCTTGCGCTTCTGATAAATTGTTCTTGATATTTGAATAATCTGGTAGTTTAGGCAAAGCAATGGAAAATTTAGCTCTTATTCCATAAAGCCAGTTAAAGAATTCGGACAGATTGTTTTAAACCTTTTCAAATGTTTGCAACTTTTTACTTTCTTTTACGATAAAGGAAGTATTGGATTCACCCCAAATATTCGAAATTGAGTTTTCAACAGATTTTCACGTGTGTGTGGTGTGTGTGTGTGTGTGTGTGTGTGTGTGTGTGTGTGTCTGTCTGTCTGTCTGTCTGTGTGTGAACAAAATATCTCAAAACGAAAAGAGTATGGAGTTGAAACTTCATATATAAGTTTTGTGTATTATCTGGATGGAACAGCATGCTTTTGAAGAAAATCGCATAACCGGAAGTATGGTGTTTACTCTTGTGATTTTTCAGTTTTATTCAATTTTTCCAAAAACGGCTCCAACAATTTTTATCAAACTTTACATTTTTATTACATTTTTATGTGTATTGATGTATTGATGTGAGATAGTTGATTTTCCAGTTGAATACCTCTAAAATAAATTTATTTTGTTTTTTCTATTTTTTTTATTAACTCCTATTTTAAATAGAACACCCGGTATAAGATTTTTGACAAATTCTTAAAAATTAAGCCATATTTTTGGCTAATTATAAGATCACTGTAAAAGGAAGTTGTGTGCGTGTATCACGCTAGATTTGTTTTATCTTACAACCAAAACACGCAGACAAAAATTGAATTTGTAATAGACCTCACGCGGTTACTACGCCAAAACTGAAATCTAACACTTATTAGAGTAACAGTAAACACTTACTAAATACTAAGTATTCTTTATTTGTTAAATATGTATAACATGGATATTTCTACTTAATGTGTAAAATTAGTTAATTTTTTTAATGATGGTGCTTAAACCCTAATACTGTTTCTGTTCATGTGCATACCTTATTAGTTGATCACGACAAATATGCTTGCCAAAGCGTCGTAAAAAAATTGATGTTTGATGTTAACTATAAACAAATAAATTACATGATTTTACGCTTGAGAATATTAAACAAAGTTTAATGAGCTATTGCTGGAAATGAAGAAGTTTGATTTCGAATGGATGGATGTCCTGCGCATAACAGTCGTGTCGTCCGCGAATAATTAAATCAAAGCTTTAATGGAAAAGTTATTAGTAGAGGATACGAAATTTGTTGAACTGCTTATAGTCCTAACCTTTGTTACATGACTAATTGCCTAATTGCAGAGGAACGGCGTAGGTGACTTACCTTCATAACTAAACGGTCGAAACCATAGAGGCGCTAAATGGTTTCAAGCCCATGTTCTCTCGTTCATTTAAGCGAACAAACCATTAAAATCGCTCAATGTTTCAAATAGATCATAGATTAATAATAGGGGGAATAAAATCAACTTGTAATTACTGGCACTAACGGCCAATAACGATACTAGCACAAAATAAATATATCACATAGGAAAATATCACAATCTTAATTAATCAAAATCTGAACAGGGTGTATTCGAAAATGCCGCCTTGGCTGAGGGCGTGTGAAGCTAATTTCTAAAATGATTTACTTTCAACTGTAAGTTGGCCAAAACAAGTACTTTAGTAACAACCCGAATACTAAGTGAACGACATAGCTGTACTGCGTTCCACCTTCAATGTATTAAATTAGCATCTCGCGTGTACTCACGCATTCAGATATCTGTATGTCGTAGTGGAACACCAATAATCTGCTGGGGTAATCTTTTCCTCCAGCGAACTTAATTACTATACGATAGTTATGGAACAAACGTACGCGATTTCACCCTTCACTTAGCTAATGTATTAGCATGCAGAGCTACGTTAATTATAACTGAACTAACTCATCTTAAAACTGACGGTTCATTTAACACACCTGAATTATAGTCCACTACAACAGCGGTGAAACCGCTAACTTTAAAGTGTAATGCAGATATGAATTACTAAAATAAGATAATAATCGGCGAGGCCGTTACGAATTCAATAGCACGTCGAACATCATAACAAAATACCCGTTAAGTTCAAACCAAATCCAGCACAAAGGTGGAGGTGATGTAGCTCCCAGCGGTTACTGGCAACACAGCAGGCTCATTTGGGCTGCATGAAAGGTATCGGGGGCAACGGAAACAACCACATACTAAACGGCACGTTTCTCGGCCATGCAGTAGATCTCTGCTTTATTCGGGTCAGTTTTAGCCCGTAACTTGAAGACTAAGTATATACACACCAAATGAGCAATTTGAATAAACAAGAATGAAATGGCTTACCAGATAATTTCTGTCTATCCTACAATGTGCTCGCCCAAGGGCCGAAAATGTGGCCAAATCGCTCAAGCTACATATGCCTGATGCGACGGTTAATTTCTGCAATCTATCAATCCAATTATGCCATGTTCAGAGGGCACGATGATTCGAGATTTTTGTACCGGCAAATAGAACAGCGTTTCACTTTTGTGACATATTTTCGAAAAACGGAAGTGACGCTAAACTGTATCGCCATCTAGCGACAATTAATGCCCTCGGCGGAAATAAAGGCAGACTACATAGGAAACTTTCTTTAAGTTGAACTTGCCGCTCGGCGGAAACTTACTTCGATATGCTAGTACAGTTGCCTGTACGCTGGGTGCTTTCGCCCGTGAAATTACTAAATAAATTACAAAATGACAATAAATTGGTCTCACCTTTCCCTTAATGATTTCTTTCTATGAGAAATAGATTTGAAATCGGAGATTTACAGTGGTAACCGTTTTGAAGATTTGAAACAATTGCAAAATTATATTCAAGATCACTACTCAAGAATTTCCCCATATCAGTTAGCAAATGTCAAACAAGAATTTTCTGTTAGACTGGGTTATTATTAACAGTGGATTGAGGCTTTTTTGAACATTTATTATAATAAGTGTTTTTCTTTGCTAATTCGTTAAATAAAATTGGTTCTTGTTCTACTGCAGATTATTATTCTGATTATTTAAAAAAAAATTATTACATAAAAAAACGAGATTCAACTTGTCAGAATGACAGCTGCTTTGTTTTAACAGTTTATCAAAGCATCGCTGATTTTTGTTAACCTGGCAGTTTTAGTTGCTCTCTTCTAAAAACTTGTAAGAAAAGAAAATACATTTTCGATACTAGAATGCGTTGTCTAAATGCAAAAGTACTTAAAATAGTCTAAATTGTGATTAAAACCTTAACATGAAGCTAACGATCAAATGTTTTTTGTTTCAACAATTCCAAGGCACCACATATTTTTGCTAAGATAGTAATTTAATTTTCCTTGATACCCCATTTGTATGAAATAGAAAAAATAAGTAATGCTATTCTATGATTGCATACAGTATTTTTTTTCGCCAAAGAATATATTTACACTTTTTCTCTAAAATAATTTAAAGAGCCAATATTTGAACATTAAGAATTTAACATGAAAATCTCTATGGTGCGCGAACCAATTCTACACCCGGTGTATATTGTTATAGTAACTTCTGGAGAATGATAAAAAACAGTGGCTGTTAAATTGTGAAGAATTCATTAAAAAGGGTCAAGCATAAGGTGATTTTGTTGGAATGGTGGTTTGATAATATCAGAGTTTATATTATAATGGTCTTAGGCCCACGACTCGATTCTGCTAGCAGTACAACTTAAGAAACAAGTCAATAAGCACAGACTTGAGGTGTTTTATATAACTGCAATGCTAAACTTAAATTTCAAATAATAAATGCATTGGTAAAGAGATGCCAGTAATGATACAGTAATCAAGTAAGGAACGCAAAAGGCAAAGCTTGTTTTTCAAATAAATTAAATAATCGGTTTGGGCTTAATGAATAGCCGAACCGAAAGAAATTAATAGTCAAAAAAGGCTTGCGAAATTTTAAAATTTAGATATTCCCCTCACTCATATTTGGGAATATCTAATTTTTAAAATTAATATTTTTATGCACAATTAACATTATCCAATAACTTTCTAATACTAAACGACATGGAAAATTATTCTCTTTGATTTAGTACCACTATCATTTTTTTCCATAAAGATGATGAGCAGCAATATGCATAACCGTGATCAGCCATGTAAATTGCCTATATTCAGAAGTATGACCAACCACCCAGTATAAGTTTCGTGCACTATCTAGATGCGACAGCAAGCTTTTGAAGAAAATCGCATAACTGGAAGTATGCTGTCTACCCTTGTGATTTTTCAGTTTTTTCCAATTTTTTCAAAAAGGGCTCCAACCATTTTTTTTCAAACTTTACATTTTTATTACACTTTTAATGTGTATTGATGTGAGATAAGTGATTTTCCAGTTGAACATCTCTAAAATGGGCTTCTTTTGTTTTTCTTCTTTTTTATTAACTCCTATTTTAAATAGAATATTATTACTTTTTGAATTCAGCTTAAAACTTTAAAGAATATTTGTCTCTTCAACTAATGCTCTATTTTGTACCGTTTCAGTAGAATTTTTAATTTTTGAAAAATTTTGACAAATGCTTATAATAATGGTGAGACACTAACACCCCATGGAGGAGCTTGGCCTGCAAGGTTTAAAAATTAAAAATCAAATGAGTTTTTTTTTAAATTTTTGAACACGATATATATGTTACAGTTAGTATGATTCATTGAAAATTATTAATAATTAATTGAAAACTATTAATAATTACCGGCAATTATTAATACCAACCAACCAGTTATTATTAATACTTACCGGTAATTATTAATACTTGACGCATTTATTACTCTGACCGTAACATGTATACATGTATGCGGATTTTTTACATATGTCGCCGCTTTTCCGCCCCCAGACTCCATTATTTTTATTAAAGAAATCTCATGTTGTCTTTGCGTCTTCCACTTCATCTCTCCAGCTACGTCTTCTCCATTTTCGTCTCTTGCTTCGTACCCATTTTAATTTCTCCTTTGGCCATCTGTCGTTTTTGCATCTCGTCCAAAATGTCTTTTTCGTGTCCATTCTTTCCCTTTTATTTCACTATTCCGTCAATTCTTGTTTTTCTACAGCTTCTACGTAGGTAATCCATTTCGGGCGACAATAACTTAATTCAATTTTAAGATTGAAATTTGCTTGCCAATATAAGGTTTCACTATTCCTAAAATCTCTCTGAAACAATGCTATTATAAAAATGCTCAAAAGTATTAGCAACTGCATCCATTTTCTAAGCATCGATCGTTCTCAGCTTAGAACTAACTAAACAACCTGAACATTTTACTACTCCCACGGAGGTGTGCACGATTAGCTCGTTGCACAATGAGCAATGAAGGTCGGGAATTGTATCGATGAAAGTGCGTCTAAGTACTCCGAGAAGTCCTTAATAAGAATAATGTTATGTAAACGCTTCGTTATGCCTGAAAGAACTTCAAGCGCGACCCATTGTAGAACTTAAACAATGTCAATTGATTGCCCTGATATTATTAGTTAACTATTAGCAAATATAGAAATAAATTCAAGAAACAAAGTTGTTATCACTTAATTTAGTTTTATTATTTTTAACGATAATACTTAAAAAACTTCCATTTATTACCTTTCTTGTTTTTGAAATAAATGACTGACTTATAGAAAAATAACTAAGTAAATATACTGAACAGGGCAGAAAAAACTATGCATTTCTGAACATCTAAAGGAAAAAATCAAGATTCCTGTGCCCTGAACTAGATAATATCAGAATGTAATCATACATGTTATTGAAACCTTAACGGCAAAATTGATATTGCCTTTACACCATTGGTATTCCCCGTTTAATAAATAAAAATAAATCAGCTAAAAATATTAAAACTATATATATGTATGCAGTGACAGCGCGATGACTTCTACGAAGTAATCCTAATAAATAAATTGAATTTACATTTTTATAGAATATTTATTGAAAGTATGGCCTTCAATAAATCACATAACGGCTAATCAACGTGTAGATTATATCTGATTGCTACCATAATGCTTAATGTGATCATCTGATGATGTTTATACTGCCTGGTTGTTAAAATAGAAATTTCAGTGCATTTACATACTTGCACCATAAAACTTTCGATTTCCATTGATTAAACGTTTGATATACATACCTCGAAGTCTGTTTAATTATGGATTGTTATCTGCCTCATGGCTGAGAAATTAGCTGTCGGTTTCGTGTCAGTTGAAAGTGATTTAGAAAACTGAATCAGTCCGATTCACAATAAATTGTTTTAAATAGCTTAATCAAAGCGTTATTGAGGGGAGACCCATTAAATTTGTTATTTTTATGCATTTTTGAAATTCAGCTAATCTAATTCAAGGAAAATAAACAATAAATATTGCTTTTAAAGTAGCGACTTCTTTATTCTTGCTAGGTTATGTTAAATAAGCCGAAGGAAGACCGAACAAGGTTAGACGAAGTTGGAATAAGCAGAGCCGGATTAAGGGGGGGGGGGGCTAAGGGAGCTGTAGCCCCGGCCCACCGAATTTCGGGGGTCTCGAAAAGATTCGAAGGTTATAATCTAGTGCGGTTTCTAATCATTTAGATTCCTTTGTACCCGTCGCATAAATGGGAATGGAACATCTAAAAAAATTTAGCCCTGGGCCTTCTTAATCCGGCTCCGGAAATAAGTGCGGTTAAATTAGCAGATGCAACAAATGCACACCAGTGAGATATATCACCAAGGAATGCCCCAATAATCCCCATCGTGCGGAACTCAATATACCCCAAATCTGCTGATGAGATAAATGAGAAGGACAAACAGGAAATCCAAGATGTTGATTCGGAGGATGCGAAAATGGGGGCACATAGAAGAAAGAAAACGTTTTGATTATGCAAGATTATGCGGACAAAGAAACACAAATTAAATTCTTGCAAATAAATCTGGGCAGAAGAATCGTAGAGCATTACTAAATTCATATTTAACCCCAATTCAATTATACGGAAGGAAATATGGAAGGGAGATACGTCTTGTGTAACAACAATTTTATTCAAATTTACGGTTTTCGCTTTGAATTTTTGCCCTTACACAAAAAGCGAATGAGGTGAGACTACGGTCTCAGTCACGACTAGTAACCAGATTTCAACCGAAAACCCTTATTTTTAAAGTTATAAACACTCTGCGCCTATGTGATTTAAATTTAGCACCGACAGGACAGATAGATAGGCCCCTGCCTGCGTTGACGTCACGCCCGATAACTGAAGCCTTGTCTCTAGTCGGTAAAAAATCTGTAAAAGGCTTTACCCAGAACTTCTCTCGTCGACATTGTGACACTAAATAAATGAAGTTAAGTTAGGATTAAAAATACCTTCACGTTTCTAATAAATTAAATACATTTTTAAATTTAAGAAATCCGTTACCGGAGGAATTTGAACCGCGACGCTTGCCACTGCGAACAAATCGTTGACCAATTTCTGGCAACCCTACGGAGCCCTTTCCATATCGTTGCGTTTCAGCTGGCTTAACCTTCACGGCGGGCATGTCTTAAGTTCCGTGCCGAAACGAGGTGCGTTTCAACCAAATCAAGCAATGAAAAATTAATTATATTTTTTACATCAATAAACCAATGCAGATAATTTTTTCACTAAAAAATTCTTTATTCCTTTTTAAACATATCATACCCAGGATGTATATATTTATGTGCAATAGTTTCTACGATATACGGCGATGCCTCGCCCAAATATGCGTTTTCCATCTATTTGAAGGTTTGGGATTTACGCATTTATGCGGCTGGCTGCGTAAAAAGATCAGCATAACTTACTAATTTTTTGCACATTTTTAACTTGTAGAACAGTTATTCTGTATCTGTTAGGTCCAATTGTTGTCAAGGATAAAGCCTACGCTATGTACAAATGATTACTTTTATGTATTTCTAAGTTCAAGCAAAAACTAACAAAATTTAATTTGGTAAGGTACTCGGCCTGTATATATTTGTCTGAAATTTTCTGGGTTCCATGCCAGGTAGATACATAATATGTATGCAAAATATCGTCTTCCTCCAATAAATAATTTTTGAGTTATACCGCCAACAGACAGACAGACCGACAGGCAGACAGACAAACGTAATTGAGAAAACCTGTTTTTCGTTATCTAGGGACCCTGCAAAAGTGAAGATCTGAAGAAATCTGGGAAGGTGATTTTCGAGATTACAATACAATAAGTAAAAAGAATTTCTGAATCAATCAGTTACACCAAAAATATTCGAAGAAATTACCTCTGAGGCCGTTGAACGCAATTCTCGTAGAAGAACGCAAAAAGCAGGATGAAAGCGGAGTTTCAAAAATGTTTGCAGAAATTGTAGTAAATTTATTAGTCGGTAAAAAATTAGACCAGTCTCTCCCAAGGATCCTTAAAGTAATTTTGAATGATGAACATAATGCCTGGTATTTTTTTTTTTTAAATAAAAAGCAGGTTAAAAACGCCGACACTCGAACTAAAGTTTCTATGGCTGATGACAAAGCACCTAAACTTGACTCAAACAAGGAATTCTTGAATCACTTGTTCTTTTGAATAGGTTATTTACTACATGGATGGAACCGAATTGGAAGAAACGGCGGTGGAATCTGTATATATTTCAAAACTAAAGACATAAAACAGTTTCTCATAAATCCCATTTCGTAAGACAAATAGTGGCACTTTAAAAATCGATTTAACGCGCTGTTCAGTATCAAGGCACCTTAGCATCAATCACTTGGGTGCGCGTTTATAGACTTCCATGCAGCCTGTTTAGTAAGTTCTCCAAATTATTTCGTACTAGGAAAAATGTGTCAATTCCCGGAAACTTTAACTGTTGACTGACCTCTTAGTGCATATCCAAATTTAATTAATAACACAGCTGCTACTTACTTATGGACATGATACTAAATTCAAACTTAACTCAACTAATCACGGAACCTACTCGATACAGGATAAATCAAATTCCATTCACTCCTGATCTACTTTTCACCAATGATGTTTCCTTAACAACTTTGCCGAAATTTCTTACCCATTTGTAAATCAGATCATGTCACTATCAAAAACAAAAAATTTTATGAAGTTCATAAAAGTATTAACTATAAATTAGCTATAAATATTCTTTTTTCGTTGGCGTAATAACTTGGAAATAAATGATAATTTAGATTTTAAATGGGAAAGAATCTGTACTAATATTCACTAAGTTATCTCAAAGTACGCTACGATAAGGCAAACACAATATATCATTCAAATAACCTGGACCTCTTATCAATAGCATTTTAAAATGGAAGAAATGTTTATGAAAAAAACTTGGTCGCACTAGGAACCAAGAAAATTATCGGGAGTTTTCAAACTGAGTGTCTGTTAAAATTGTAACTGCCAGACGGATATATGTGGATAATATCCCCAAATTAACGTTCAGCTTCAGTGGTGTAAACCGGTATTATTAGTTTTTAATGAGTGTACAAAAGGGGTGTTTAACTGTTATTATTCTTTTGTGGGTTATTGCGTCTGTTATTGCATATCTGCTAATTCATAATATTTTCAGCTTAGTTTAGACTTACAACGTGTTGTATTAGTTTATGTTTTCTTTCTTTTTGCCATAATAGGGTCACCATGTGTCTTCTTTTATTGTATAATAAGCTACCAATAATAGTAATAATGTATGCTCATCTTTAAATGCCAAAGCGAGTGCCAGTGCTCGACAAAAATGATGAATCCCTCTATGAAACAACTGAAGAAGTTAAACCAATTTTGTCGAAAAAATTTCCTTCCATTTGTACCATAAAATACTGCACTGAAACATTACTCCATTTTTTTCCAATAAAGTATACACTAGTTAAGAAAATATAAGATTTTCGTTTCAAATACTGGAGAAACATTCAAAAAATTAAAAACGTCAACATCCCCAGGTGTTAATGGCGTTACCTTTAAATTTTTAAATAAATTTAATAGCTCAATCTCTGTGCCTTTTTTACATATAAGGCAGTGCTGATTTGAAGTTCACAAAATACCCAGCTCCAGGAAAATTGCATCAGTAATCCCCGTTTTCAAGACAAGAGACAAATTGTATACGAAAATTTGTTAGAATTTCTTGTTAACCAAAAATGGTTCCAGATCAACAACGTGGCTTTCTCCCTGGCCAATCAGGGCTTACCAACTTTTTGCTCTGTACGAATGATTGATCTAAATTTCTCGATAAAAAACAACCTATCGATGTTGTATATTTTAACTTTTCCAAGCTTTTGTTAAAGTGAGCTGGAATAGATTAATGCAAAAATTAGATCACTACGGTATCAAAGGTAACGACTTCTTTTGGGTCAAAGATATTTTGTCAGAGAGATATTTTTATGTCAAAGTCGTAAATACTGCATACAACAATTTACGTGTACTAAGCAGGGTTCCACAATGTTCCGCTTTTGGATCTCCTCTATTTCTTATATATGTGTCGGAATTGCCAGGCATCTTAAAATCACACAATTAATTCTATGCGAAACTCCTTTACATCTCACGCTCAACTGCAAGAAGACATGGATACTATCCCAACCCGGTGTTTACAATGATTTCTGTCTCTTAATACGGAGAAATGTGTAGGGACACATATAGGGGAAAATAATCCGTCGTATTCGCATTATGGCCAACTTTTAAGAACTGTTACATCCAACTGTGAGCTGGGTCTATGGAACGCAGATTTTGTAAAAGAGAGTTTTATAATCTGTCCAACTCCGCGCCTTCCGTCTGCCATTTGAATAATTCGTCCGTTTTTGTGCCCGTAAATTTTCTACTGTGCAATAATTATATTACATTTTCTAAATAGCTCCGCTTAAATTATTTTAGATACAACTCAATCCTATATCAGGTAGGGTCATGCATAAATTATAATTCATTAATCTTGTTTTCAAAATCTAAATTTGACATTTGAATATGGCCTGTCGGTAATACAGGTATCCACTTTATTTATTCTAAATTAGAACCATTTTTTAACTTCACTTCGGCGAAACACTCCACTGTATCTCAGCAACAATTTACAGGAAAATTGTAGATTTTTTATCTTGCCATGAACACTAATTTGCATTGCTTTTGCAACAAAGTTGACCACATTTTTGTAGGTTTCCTCTCGCTTATATGTGTTCTCAGAAGTGATCTGCAGGTGTCCCCCGACGATACCTGCACAGCTGGGATGGAGTTAGATGGTTGTATTTTTGAAAAGACACTTTCTTCAGGCTCAACACAGCCCAGTAACTTCATAGTTCATGGACCACTTTTAGGTGGAAAAATTCACATAACCGGGCGCTGGAAACGAGATTCAAACTTGTTCTGTGTGGTATTCTCAAAGTTAGTGAGGTAGTCAGAAAAGAGGCTCTAGAGATTAAAACCCCTCCCAACATTTAAAAAAAATAAAATATAAAAGATGTATTGAAAAATGGCGCATAATCTTCAGCTAGAGCGATTCTTTGATTAATTCTGAGTCGAAAATCTGAATATTAAAATGTTGAATTGGTCTTCATGAACCCTCAAGAGGGGTAGATAAAAACATTATCTTTTCGGGTAAATTGTCTTTTCTGTTTCAAATATGTGAAAGTATCTTCAAGCAAAATTGTTCAAAATGTAAAATTGACTCGGTTGCTGTACTTAGATCCGCTGGTAGGCGTAGTTGCGTTGAGTAGCTCTGATGAACTCATTACTAAGATGGCGCGGGCTTGTTATTATTTTGCAAGCGGTCCAATTTCAATTGAATTAAAGTGTTTTACCTGGTGACGGCGACGTTTACCGGGAATGTATAAAACCTGGCTGTATGTGGTACGTCCCTTTGTGCATGAATTTATGCCTCTGTGAAGTGGTATGAATGGACAGTGTTACTGTTTGCAAAGTCCGTTTTTGCAAGTTGGATTTGCTGGGAACCGCTGGAGGTTTCACTGTCTTCTTCTTCTTCTTCTTCTTCTTCTGGTGGGACTTGTTGTAAGCTGCAGAGACCCGTTGGTCCATTGTGCTCCCACCTAATTTGTTATGGATCTCGTTCGAAGAGGCCGGTTTCCAACGCGAAGGAAAGAATCCTACCCATAGGAACTTCCCTTATCGCCTGGAGTTCCACCAGGCCGGCTCCAACATTTTTATGTATCAGTGTTAGGAAGGCAACACATTGACATAGAACATGGATTGAGGTTTCTTCTTCCAACTGGCACCAACTGCAGATGGCATAGTTTACGATTCCAATTGTGAATAAGTGCTTCTGTAGGTAACCGTGTCCTGTTAGTAAACCAGTCACGATACTAATGTTTTTTCTGCTTATTGACAGGAGAGCAAAGGTGTTGGCAGGCGACATTTCCGCGATGAGGAGTTTTGCCTGACGTAGCCGTGAGTCCTGGATTGGTTACTTAACCAGTGCTCAACTTGTCTCTTTGCAGTGGCATGGGTAATCCCTAGGGCCGCATCAGGGCCGATGAGTGGCTCTTGAGAACCCCTTCTGGCTAGAGCATCAGCTTCTTCGTTACCCTCTATTTCACTCTGGCCTGGTACCCACAGTAGTTTCCTACTCCTGGTGTTGGGGGCGGCGGGGGACGCCGTCTCTGGGAGCGGGGGTCCGCGGGCAAGCACCGTCCGTGGCGGTCGAACAAGGCCTGTAACCTGGAAATGAAGAGAAAAACAAACTCCTTACAAAATTGCCCCGACGGGGCGACTAACGTAGCGCCGGCGAAAGAAACGGATTGGTGTGCGTGCTTACGTCATCCTTGTTCCAAATTTCTCGTCCGCATAGTAAGGTGCGTGTCGTAGCTGGGCTGATGGACGAACCTCTTGCCCAAACGTTAAGTCCTGTCGGGATGGCACTCTAGTTCGCACTAAGTGGTGCATGTCAGAGTGGCCCGCAGTTTTTTTCTCCTATATATTCCCTTATTTCATTGTGCCCAATTTGTATCGCTTTATTAAATTTAATTTTAATACGAACTTGGCGAAAGCGCCGCTCTGCCGTTGTCGCATCGCCAGTTGGCCGAGGGCCGATGAAATTTCTGCTACCGCGTGTAATTAAACTCGGGCGTCCGCTGGTAGTTTCTTTGTGCCGGACTTCCTAATTTATGAGCGGTAGCTGCTACGTGCTTTTCTGCAGAATTCTTAACGGTGCCATCCTATAAAGTTTATGATGTTTTTCTGGTAACTTGGCGCGAGGATCGAGTCGGATGCAGGCCAGATGTGAATTTTAGCGCGGGCAGGCCCATGCTTAATTAAGCCGTCCTTTGCGCTAATTGCATCTGCCCAATTCATATCAACTCTTTGAGCGCCCCATTAACTGTGCTTTTTAAAGGTAATAATTTGTGAACTGAGTGGCATACAGGTTTACGCTTCATCTGCGCATAGCGGCTGAGATCGCGTTATCGTAGAACCGAACGGCATGGAAATGCGGCCGCAGATTGCAACATAAATTAACGCTTTGCAAATTTCTAGTACACTAATGGTGTCTGGTGTAAATTTGACGAGGGGTTAACGTTACACCACATGCTTAAGTGCAAGTGTCCTCCCGTATCCAGATCTGGTATGCGGATATGTAATAGCAGTGGAATACCGATATGTGATAGCAGCGGCCACTGGAGCTGTCCCGGCGAATTACACTGCCAATTAAGGTATGTGGCTTTTACCTGGGAAAAACGCATGTGACGTGCGACGACTTGCAATTTGTAAATTTTTTCGGCAAACAAATTTGCTGGGATTTTGACCACCTAGGGGAAATCAATTAATTCCTGGGCCAGGGGATAGTTTCGGGCATTGGCCAACGGTGTAAGACCATATAATTAGTTTATCCCGATATTACAGGTAGGCACCATCAGGACCAGAAATTACAAGCGGTTCTGTTCTATTTGTAAAACAGCTTAACGCTGTGTATTGGTTTATTCCAATAATACCGGGTGGCCATAAACATCTGAGATCCCGGTAGCCATGGAATTAGCTACTTATAAGTGTTGGTTAGCATTATACATGTTTCAATTATAATAAGTATTGGTATGAAATGTAATAAAATGCAAATAAGAGGAGGGGAATGTGCCCCAGATTCTGCAGTGCAGCCTACGACTCCATTATAAAAATCTCCTGTTCTGACTTCAATACTTATTGCAATCTGTAATAATTTTTGACAGATAGGAATTTTAGTTGTGATGACATTAATGACATTTAGTTTAGTTGGATTCATCACTTTAATAAAGCGGTGCTGATTCCAAAGGTAATGTGATATCAGATATTTATGGCCACCCGGTACATGTGGGCACCAACAGGCCCATAAATGACAATTGAGCACCGATTTATGCTCAGAAAATACATCAGAATTTAGTTTTACCTCCGAATAATCATTCACTGGCTGAATAATTTATACGGGTTACCATTTGCGAAACGAGTACCTCATCGCTTGCAGTATGGAAATTGCTCTTTACAAAAGTAAGCAAAGAAAATGCTACATTGGCGTCTTCTATTCTTGATTACAATAGTTCGTTCGTAGATTCCCTAGCAGGTCAGTAATGCTGTAACAACGTCAATGCTCGACGGTGTGCTGCTCTATTAAAAATGTGGTCAAGGCTCTGCTCACGTGGACCGGTGCAATTCAGCCAACAAGTGTGCGATTCCAAGCGAAGTACATGTAAAATTCCATCGAATGCCGCCCAGAATTTGCGGCTTTCTCCTTAGCATAGAATTTCGGCTTAGACCGCGTAGTATTTGTATATGAACACCCAGCATTTTCTGGCTTAATGTGCCTTACACGTTGTGAAGTCGAGCAAAAACCCGCGCGATGGCCATGCTCTTTGGTGGCTCGTGTTGTTTGAGTATCTTGAGAACGAGGATACTTAGGCAGATTTGGCCGTTTTGTTGTTTGTGCATCCATATTCACTAACGTTTCGCAAGACCTTGCAGCTTGCATCATCAGAGTGAAAGTCGCACTAAGAATCGAAGGTCGGTGTGGAGCTATTTATAGTCCTCTGTGCCAGACGCGCGGAGTGCCGTAACGCTGGTTGGTCATCCGAGTGCAACGTAATCTGTGGGGCGTGGCCGTATGACGCACAGTGGTTGTAATGCTTTAGATCGTGTATCACAGGGGTCCACGTTTTACTAAGCTTAAAACCATCTTCCCTGTTGATATTATTTGGATGTTTTTCTATTTCTATGGCTTCACGTATCACTCGTGGGAAGTAATGAGGTATTCTGGCAAGTACTCTGGCATGCTCAAATTCTAGAGTGTGCCCATTTGTAAATGTATGCTCAGCTACGGCTGATTTTGTGATGCGTTTGTGTTTGCAATCGCCTTTGTGTTCTTGGAGTCTTAGATCAACGGAACGACCAGTCTGTCCAATGTAACTCGAGCTGCAAGAACAAGGAATGCGATATACGCCAGCGGTTTTTAAACTTGGAATCTTGTCTTTTACCGATCTGAAGCCGTTACCCAAAGTTTCCTTGCTCGTGAACACAGTTTTGATGTTGCATCGTTGCAGGACACGTCCTATCTTATCAGTCGAGCCTTTAACGTAAGGTAGAATTGCTAGGCCTTCCAGAGGTGGAGATTCTTCTTTAGCCTTTTTTGTCATAGTCTTGTCTAGTGCTTTTCGTATGGCGGTAGTTGTGTATCCGTTCCTTTGTAAAGAGTCAAACAGATGTAGCTTTTCTCTCTCTAAATTTTCCTCGTCTGAGATACGAACGGCTCTTGTCGCCAGAGTCTGGAGAACTGTTGCTTTTTGCATTTGATGATGGTGTGAGTCAGCATTTAGATATCTGTCCGTGTGTGTTTTCTTTCTATAGACTGCATGTCCTAAACTGCCAAATGATTTACGTTTCACCAGGACGTCTAGAAACGGAATACTGCAATTTTCCTCTACTTCCATTGTGAATTGTATGTTGTGATGTACAGAATTCAGGTGTTTTAGAAACAGATTCAATGTCTGGCGTCCATGTGACCAGATGACAAAGGTATCATCTACATATCTTAACCAGCAAGTCGGTTTTAGCTGCGCTTGTTCGAGAGCCTTGGTTTCAAAAGCTTCCATGTAGATATTAGCGATAACAGGTGATAGCGGTGAACCCATGGCCGCTCCTTCGACTTGTTCGTATATTTTATTGTTCCAACTGAAGTAAGTGTTTTTCAGGCAAATTTCAACAAGTTCAACTTGGTCTGTAGGCAAGAGATCTTTGAGCATTACTAGCACCTCATCAACCGGCACTTTCGTGAAGAGTGATACTACGTCGAAACTGACTAAGAGATCATCTTTGTTTAACTTTATGTTCGTTAGTTTCTGGACAAAATCTGCTGAATCCTTGACAAAGGAGTCTGTTTTACCAGTTAGAGGCTGTAGTATACTAGTTAAATGTCTTGCCAAAGCATGTGTAAGAGAATTGATCGCGCTGAGAATTGGTCTCAACGGCACGCCCTCCTTATGTATCTTAGGTAGGCCATACATGCGAGGAGTTATTGCATTTCTAGGAATCAATCGGTGCTTTAAAGTGGGATCGATACTATCGGAGCATTTTATGGCAGAAGTTATCTTTGTTTTGAGAGAGGTAGTGGGATTGCGGTTTAGACTTTTGTAAGTTTTATCAGATAGTAAAACTTCCATCTTCGCATTATAATCTTCAGTGTTCATTACCACAGTAGCATTTCCTTTGTCAGCTTTGAGAACGACAATGTCTTTGTTCTTCTTTAATGCTTTAGCTGCCTCTCTCTCTGCTTTATTGATGTTGGAGCGGGGCGGTTTCGCTCTTCTTAAAATACAAGACACATCCTGTCGGATGATTTCTGCATCTTTTCTGGGAAGTTTTTGGATTGCTGCTTCCACTCCACATATTATCTTCTCCACAGGTATTTGCTTAGGGGCTACGGCGAAGTTAAAACCTTTCTTTAGTAAGGATGTGGTCTGTTTATCCAGTTGTATGTTGCTAAGGTTTACGATTACTTTGTCCGTAGCCAATTGTTTCGAAGACTGCTTAGGCGCTAGCTTATCATATTTGGCAGATTCTTTAGCTGTTGCTTGTTCCAGTGTATTGTGTGCTTGTCTCGTAGTGATAGCGTCGATTTTCTCCCACAATGTTGGCTCCAGCGTGTTCGCCAGTTTTATGTGTAGGGTGTACAGCCTTGATCCTGTGCTATCTAATTCCTGTCTAACTCTTTGTATTTCGGATCTTAATAAGCCCAGACTAGCATTGTTGAGAATTCTGTTGTTATGATGATTTCTTAGATGGTGTTTAATGTGGACACAGTTAGGTAAGACCTTGCTGTCACGGCAACGTTTTAGAAATGCTAGGTCCGCTAATAATTTCGCCTTCTTCTGCCTTAGTTGGTCTAATGTTCTGGTTTGGTTTAAACTTCCTCGCCGTAGAGGCGTGTTATGTACTGTTTGAGGCTTTCGCGGTTACTCGATGTATTCGTCTTAGCATAGAATTTCGGCTTGCGGCTTTATTAGGAGAGCTAATTAAGAACGAAATACCCACGCATTAGCGAGCTATTTAAACAAATTTAATGTGCCTACCTTCATAACTGAAGCGCCGTAATTTTACAACTACGTCACGTTGTTCCACGACCCATTAAATCACATCTTACAATGGTTTTACATGCGAGCGACAATTCGTCCCCACGAAATAAACATCAAACCAAACTGATAAATCCGTAAATTAACGTTTACGATAATTAATTCTGCCACGTGCAGAATTATAACCTCAGCATTGGCATCGGGTCTGGAAAACCACGACCGCTACGATTGCGTTCTGGTCACAGAAGACCGATTTGGCGTTTGACACATGCCCTTTCGCCCAAGCCAGGTACGTTCGCAAAATAAACCGTAACATACATCCCAACCCCGTGTAATGAAGCAAAACTCCTAAGCAAATGGGCGAATTGCTTTATTCTTCTAGACCCGCAGTTGCTTGTAAGACAGGTGCCGACATTTGTTGCATGAGCTTCGCCGAAAGGCACATGTTCATAGCACAGGGGCAAACTCTGTAATTCATTATTATATTGCATAAATTCCGCTAATTATTTGGTTAAGCCACTAACAGGTGGTGTCCGCGTTTAGTCTGTTACGGTATTAAAACAACTTTAGGACACCCACCCAAGGTGAGCATCGCACCACGGAATCAGTCCTGGAAAACTGGCACACTTGCCCTGAGATTTGCTGAAAACAGACTCAACGCCACGGCTGGAACGCTCAGGGAGTCGGGTGTGAGTCACACGATACGTTCTGGGCAAGCGTGATGAGGCATATATAGGGTACGTCAAAATTATAAGGGCGCCACCAAACCTGACTTTAAATGGGCTCGGGTAACCGGGCTTGGACGGTTAGACGAGGCAACAAGTACGCTAGTTACTACTTGATAAGGGTACTCGAGAAGTATCGAACTCGGATGACAAAATCGATAATTTGAGGTTTGAATCGTTAGTTCGGGATTGTGCTGCCACTGCGGGGGCGGCCGCTCCACTTACCTGCACACTCCACTACTCAGAGGTCGTCGTACATCTAATCGTAGCACTAGCTGTTTATTCTGAAAAAGTAAAGCATGCAGGGGTTGTACACAGTAATAAGCCCCGCGCTTGCACAATTGTCTATTGAATGACGTTATACAGGATCAGGCAACGAATGGATCACCATACTAAACCTAGGGCTTAACGTAAACCCCAGCTGGAGGTAATCGCACTATAACTAAAGCGTGCAAATGTTACACACACAAAAAACAATATCAAAATAGAATATTACAAGAAAGCGTTCGAAACGCCTAAAATTAGCAACGCAGCGAAAGTCAATGTTTGCACAGTTACCAACCAAGAATGTACTACTGAATGAATGCGACCAAAGCCCATCGCTTACACGGCACATTTGCGTAAAAGGGGGTCACTAAGTTACATAATCTCTTTAAATGGTACCTGGTATTTATTCTGGACTTCTCCTGAGCAGTACGGGTGGCAGTCAGCAGCGCCTGCATTTGCAAGCACATCTCCTTGGGCAAAGATTCCGCCGAATAATGGCGTAATGTTTCAATGTAGTCGCTCACATGGGATCGGTGTGACAGAAACGTATGGGCATTATTCACGTCCTGCAGCGAGTCCCCAACAACTTGTAGGAATGAAAGAACCACTTCTTTTCACGACATGGCCGGACGTAGCCCCCAACAACAACGCCAAGGAAAACGCGCTCACAAAACGACACGTGCGTCACACACAAGAGCTTTCTGCCTACCTCCTTGATCAACGGCCTGAGCTGAACTGCCAAGCAAGAAGCGTTACGACGCCGAAAGTGGCGTGAGCTAAAACGGCGTTACCACGTGACTCTCGACAGCCAATGGCGATGCGCCCAATAAAACAAATACGTTCCGGTGACAAAGAGAGCGCGAGGCCTTGCAGTCACACGCGTTCAAAAGGGTGTTCCAAAAGATCCAAGCGCGTCTACATACAGGGTACTCGGAAACGAATGAGCACGGAATGAGCTTGCGTTTGTGACTAAAAGTTAAAAATAGGTTTTCGATATAACTAAAATGCCCTAAAGGCGTGAAATGTAATTCAAATTACTGCCGACGGCAAAATGGTTTAACAAGTCTTCAACTCGAAATTGTAGAAGTCAGTAACTGCGTTTAAAGTATCGTATTACGGCTCCGCGCAGACGGCATTCTTGGCCGGGGAAGCCCCGATATTTTCGCTACGTTGCATACGGCTGACGCAATTCAGAGCCCCGCTTATTGAATTGATATAGACAGAAGTGAGATGCCCAAAGATGGAAATTTTCATGATGATGAAATCGGATGAATAACCGTCGTCAGAGCGTCGCTTTGGGACAGTCCAGCTTACATCTTGAGACTGCACGTATGTTTTGGTGACGCTAAAACCAAAGAACTACCCCTATTGTTTATAGGGGCGCGTCGTGCCTTTTCGGTATTGTGTGCATTATTAAATGCTACCCATTCCTTAAGTTTCGAGTACCGTCGAGTACGTTTTAACGCTAAATCAGCGGATTTACGAGAGTAACGCGTGTAAAGCATATATATTATACAGGGTGGGCCGTTGTCGTCTGTCGTTTAGCCTAGCCCTATTCTTCTGTAAAGGATCTTCTTGTCACAATTCCCCGATCTAGTTGGTCGGCCGCCCTTGAGTATCGTTACAACCCTGGAGGTTACCGTCGTCGTAGAGCATTCCCTCGTTCGACAGTATCTTCAGTTTGCGTCGTAAAGTACCCAAGTCGAGGTCTCCCGCATTTCAGCTTCAGGACTAACAGTTGCTTGGCTCCTTTTGCGCATTTTGAACATTTAGCGAACATTGCGAATAATTTTGCTCTGTGCTAGTTGCACTAGTATCGTTTATTTCGAATTCACGAAGCTTTGAACTCAGGCACTGGCTCTGGGAACTGTTAAAAGCCACTTTGGCAATAAAGTAATATCGTTCTTGGACCCAGGTGGCCACAATTGTAGTAAACTTTTCGTCCTCGTGCAACTTAGCAATTTCACTGTAAACCTGTTGACTAACCCGATTTTATTACATGCTACTCGTCTGAATTTTTATGTGTGTGTAAATATTGCGTCAATAGATCACCTATTTTACTTGACGCGTTGCATTTTATTTGTGTATTCATTTAGATTGGCAGAAACTAAGATTCTTCTCGTGTTGTGTATACTCCTTTGTACAGGGTCCCAAGCAGCTGAGAAAATAGACCCCAAAAAGGTAGGTGTGAACGTCGGTCCCGTGAAACGCCTCAACACGACTTTACAGCGATTGGATTTCGGATTTTGGCCAGTCGATAATTAAAATTAGACATACCATCTTCAAAGGTCGTGGCGCCCGTCAATTTGTCTTTAAACCTTTATCATCAATCACTCCTTTCGTAGTATCTCGCCTTGAACTGTACCCTAGAGTGTAAACCCCCCTCCCGATTCAGTTTTCTAGCCGGAGCTATTAAGGTTGAACGGGACACGCAGGGGCGAGTACTACTACGAACGTTCATTAAGGTTCTTAATGAGCATTTTATACTGTAACAAAGTATAGAAAAATACATAATTAGTGTAGATACGGAGATTAGTTATATTTGCCAATTTCTTGACATTCATAGCATCCGAGTTTTTTCAAAATCGGTGGTATAATTGCTTCAATAATCTGATTTTTGTTGTACCAAATTTGATCTTCGGGATTCGGCCATTTAAATAAATTGGAGCCAAGTGGGGTCATAGTTTTAACTTCGTATTCATCCTCTTCTATGTTGACGACAAATCCAGGAAAGTACTTCTTTTTGGTATCTGACTATTACGTAAGAACCTATGTTAATTTGTCCACTTTCATTTTCTAGTAATGTAGATGCACCGGATGTCATAGTGGCAGTTAACTTGTTCTTCTTTCTTGAAGCCGTTTTTATAATACTTGATCCTAGAATAATAATAGTCAATCTCTAAATGTGGTCAGAATATATTTGCTTACCTATCTCTTGTGATACAGTTTTCTTACTTCCTGCAAACCTTTGCGTTATGTCACTTATTTGTTTCAATGCCTCAATCTCCATTGAGTCAGTTTTCTTCTTTTTGGTAACCGACGGTAATACATGAGTAACCGGACTGGTCGATTTTGATAGAAGTGTGAGGGTTGAAAATATGCGCAAAATACCTATAAAAATAAAAATCGACGGGTCCGAGTGATTTTTTTTTAATTTTTACGAAAAGAGGAAAGTGAGGTGGCTCCGTTTCGTTGGACCATCCTGTATAACATATTATTTTATATTTAAATGTGCAAGTTCATTCACTGGGACAGCCTGAGCCAATGAATGAACAGCAACTTAAAGACCGTTCATTTACTGGACACGGCAATTTATAGGTATACATTTTTCAATTAGAAATATTAATCCACATTTAAAGATGTTGTTTTTAAGGTCTATAGTGCTGTGATACGTGTTATCTTATCCTGACCCGGTGAATAAACATATTGTTCATTCACCAGTGAATGAACGACATATTTTCCATTTTTTCCACCAATACACAAAGTTTGGAGGTTTTATGTAAACTCTTAAATACCTTAAACTGTAAATACCCATCTTAGATAGTCAATAATTTTGAAACTTAGAAGTGCAGAAACCTTATTAGGTGCTATTCTTACTTACATGGTTTTTTATTAGTTGTTTCAGTAAACCTACACTTAACAAATCTGCTGCGACAAACATGATGTACCGTTTCTTTACTGGAACAGAACTAAATGACGTTTTCGACAAACAGAGATAGAGAGTTTAGAATCATATAGAAAACCTCTGTGAGTTAGAAAGATGCGACGTAATCTTAATAATCGCAAAATTTGTTCGAAATCGTTTATTTACTGGGTTCCGTTCATTTACTGGTGCTTCTACCCTACACAATATATACTTTACGAAAAGTCGTATTGTTTGACTCGAGTAATTCGCAAACATTACGACTCATCAAACAATATCGTACTTTTCATAATTGATTACGTAAATAATTATTGTTTCTTCCAATACACCGTCTAGTCTTAATAGAGCGAATAATAATTACATTTAATGTAATAGTTTTTTTTTCTTTGTGAATAAATCCAATACATTTATGCTACTGGCTTTCAAAACAATAAATAATTTTTTTTCAACCACCGCTAATGCATTCTCTTAAAATAGTTCGACAATAAATTTTTGAAAGGAGGTCGCTTTCTGGAAACAAAGCTTTAACGGAACAGTAACTTAGGCATTTTGTTGAAGATATGGGTAACACCAATAAATTTTGCTGAAAACTTAGCTTTGCCAGTTGTACATACACAACTTTCAAAATATAACGTTTCTGTCGAACAGCATCATTCAGAAAGGTTATAAATCATTTAACATTATAATATCATGTTATGCAATAAGATAATAAGGACGTTGTATTCTACAACACCAATAAGCTTCATAATGCGTAGTTTAAGCAATTAATGCCTTCGGCGATGCATTTACATATGTAATTCCCAAAACTGTTTTATTACTAGCAGACCAGTTTTGTTGAATATTCGATTCTTACGTAAAATATTATTAAGATAGGTCATTTCATGGCCATGTTATATCACTACCAACAAGTTAGAATGATATTCTGCTTTAATGGACACCGTTAGTTAACCCGGTGGAGATACGATGGAGTATAATATGCCCCAATGCATTTCAAAGTAACATGTCGGAGCCTCCGCGAGTTATACTTTAGCTAGACTCCGTGGAACTTCTAATGGATCCTTTCTCTAAATAAATAAGTAACACGGTTAGTAGTAGCGAGGACGTGGTGGTTATCATATCGATTAGAATAGATGTGTATACGCTATACCCCACCGTACCAATCCAATAAGAGAACGAATTATAGCTATACCCCACAGTACTCTTGCTTTGATTTGCGATTTTTTATTAGTGTTCGCCTTCAGGCTTTATAATTTTCGCAAATAATTATTTTTAGCATATCACATTAAAAGTCGTCATAAATATAGAAAGTCATTTTTTTCAGTTGTGTTTCTTGCAGGTAGTATAGATGTACAGAACATGCTGTGATTACTTGTGATTATTGTTTCAAAGAAACTGAATAATACAGTTTATGCGTTCTTAATTTTTGTTATTGCCTTATAATTTATGTTCGTTGCTTATTTGAAATACATTTTTGTTATACATTCTGAGAATAATTTTTTAGTTCATTATTACTTCATGTTTTAATAAAGGCCGAAACCAATCGTAATCTTAATCTATTATTTAAAACGTATTCAAATACTTCATACTTCAGAGGTAAAAACTAAAAAATCCGAAAAACAGATTATAAGAACTGCTTCGTATTGAAAGATAGGGCAAGTTGAAGCAAAACAATAAAAAATCAGTCTTCAGTTACTACCACTAAATTCTATAAGCAATTTTAAAATAATCTGGATGTAAAATGTAAATTCAATGTATGAATTTTTATTCTAATATCTCTTTTCGCGCTCATACCACACCGTACTAGTGGTGTGACAAAAATCCACCGTACTTCTGAAGGGCTAATAAAAGCATTGGAAAAATAACCAAATTGCAATGAAATTAGGACATATAAGCTGCCCTTCTATACTGTTAATGCTTTTGCATAAAACTGTTAAAACCGTTTTATTTAGTGATATAACTGAAATTACCCATTTTCTCTTGTTTTGCAATTACAAACCATTGCTATATGATTTAACATTTTGAAGTACGAGAACGAAAGTATATGTAGCTTGATATTCTTATCAGCAGATTTACTGACAATAATGTTTTCTATTGTTACCTTTGACATTTTTATTAAGGTTGGTTGATAAAATACTTACTTTTATTCTTCTTCCTCTTCTTCTTCTTCTTATTCTTCTTCTTCTCCCTTTTTCTTAGTTTTCTTGAATTTCTTATTTTCAAGGAGGGGTTTGTATTTTTTACTGTGGGTTAGGTTGAGTTTTACTTCTCGTGTTGTAATATGCTGTTACGGGTTTTTGGTGCTTTTCTTTTGGGTATTGGGGTGGGAGATTTTGGACCTGATTGTGGTTCGAGATTAGAGAGAGTTATTGTGGAAGGGTTGTATTCTATTAATAATGCACACTATAATTTATTCAAATTTAAAATGAAGCAAAATCTGCAACCCAAGTTACAAATATCAGCAGTAAGTTGATTACCATTATAATTTTATTAACATTTAGATCAGAGACATATAGCATTTTTTCTGTCGTTAAGAATTTCATAATTAATCTGCATTATCTTTAATATGAGCTTTGACAAAGCAGTTTGTTAAAACAATTTCTCGAAGCTAGTGCTTTCCGTATTTTAAGCCTAAATATTAGCATTTTCAAATTCAAGTTCATAAGTTTAGTGATGTAATCAAACCTTTACTCTCCACGATATTTATTTCCGCTTAGTTTATATGCCAATGCGTCGCAGTTTGATTGTGATAATCGAAATTCCATTCTCCGTACGCTGGTTTTATAAATTCAAGCTTTATTCCTGTTTGGGGTGACGGAAGCTATTCCCGCATTCGAAGCGATTGTATTCTCAGAATTTTTGTTGTTCAGATAAGCCTAAAACTTCTCCGAGTTTCGTGCGAATTGCTTAGTCAGATATTGCATCAGTTTGAAACCTTTCGAGCGTACCGCATAAGTGGGACAATGAAGAGTTAAGTCGCTTCTGCATGGTCTCATTCTGTTTCCGCACGGTTGATCGAAGCATCACTCAACGTTCAGGCCTGAACCCGTTAATAGGTGGGCGTTGTGTCCACGGACGCCGGCTTCGGCCGAGCTCCGCGTAAGTCGAAATTGTAAGTTGTGAAACTCTATTGTTGCCGTCTTCGAGCCAGTGCGTAGTAGTGGAAGCTCGCATCTTCTGTACCGCCACAGCGGAATTTTAAGTGAATACCTTAACCGTGTGCTAAACTGACAGTGTAATAGAGCCCCCAGCTGTCATACCGAACCTGCTTATCGTAAAGGTGCTTCATTTGTACCCGAATGGGGATGTAACGCCGCTCTTTCGCTCGATTGTGGCCCCTTTCATGTGGTTTCCAACAGTTTCCAGTCGTTCCCTTTCTGTTCGTGGCATTGGCTTATGATGCGGCTTGCAGTTAGAACTGAACCAACACGTACCGTTTGGATTTCCTCAAATCAAGGTATTTGTCGATTTAATAGTGTTTGTACAGCCCATAAATTTACAGTGAAGTGTTCCGTCAAGCTATGATTTATGTGTGCATCTTTCCGTTGTAATGACCAATGAGTTATTTTTGCAAGGTAAGTCAGTGTTGTACGTGGATCGTCGACCAAACTCTGCCAAGCTAAAAGTAGCAAGGTGAAGGCCCTTACTTCCACATTTAGATTGCGTTTGCCTGTGTTGCTTTTGTTGTGCCGATCTAGTACGAATGCGGTGGCGCACCATCTTTTTAAACATCTTCTACCTCTCGTTACCGGAGTACAGCCCTAACTCAAAGGTCGTAAAGAACCTGTCCTCTCGACTGAGTTTTGTTAACCTAAAAATCTTTTATTACCGCCATCATCAGGTCCCGGGTGGTCTAGCTTGAACAAGCCTCCACGTTCGATCAGTAGAGTTAAGCAACGCTCTTTCTGGTCAGAACTTGGATGGGAGTTCCACGGCTGGTTCAACCGGCGCCTCTTGGTACGGCTGCCACGGAAACAATTGGTCTCGGATGTCATAATAACACCATGACAGTCGTTAGTGGGCTTGGAAGTCCCCATAAATATACAACGACGCCTATAATTGCCTAACGGCTGTTGGCTGAGTACGAAATAAATAAATAAAATAAATAAATAAATAAATAAATAAATCCTAACGGAGTTAGGGCCGCGTATTCTAGGTAGTATTTCCCGATTATGTCATAAAGTCGTGTTTGTGCAGTAACAAGTTGTCAAATTTGAGGAAAAGTACAAAATTTATATTATACACAGGTACATCCTATGTTCTAAATTTTACAGGTACAAAAACCATATAGGAGAATAGTACTATGAAAAAACAAAGATAACGAATATTAAAATTGGATTCAAAATTATTACTAAAACTGAAATCATCAGAGAAGTAGATAAACTCTAGACAGATTTACATACATAAAAAATGCAGGAATAACGTAGAATAGAAAAAGCACTCAAAGCCTTGAGTGCTAACTCGGAAAACACAGATGAAAAATAATAAGACACCAGGTAACGATTATTCTAACAGAAATGCTTAAACTGGGAGGAAACGGCATACAAAACTGTTACTAATCTGTTAAATGCTTAAAAAAGGAAGATATACCAGAAAACTGGAAAAACGCACAAACGATGCTACTTTATAGAAAAGACGATAGAATCAGCCCCGAAAATTACAGACCCATAACATTGTTATCGCAAATGAACAAACTATTATCGAAGATACTTACAAACCGACTAACAACAAAGCGAAACGATTATCAAATAAAAGAGCAACAGAGATTCAGGAAAGGATTTAGCATGTAAGACCATCTACAAACTCTGACACCGATAATAGAAAAAACAAATGAATAAAACATACATATGTACGAAGCATTCATCGACTACAGGAAAACATTCGATACGATTAAATAATGTGCAGTATTTCACGGGTTGTGATGCTGCAGAATCGATCATCGTTATCTACAATAATAATAAGAAAAATATGAAATGATATATGATGGTTAAAATGCACAATGATAAAACCCTATAGCCATAAAAAAGGAAGTGGAGAGACAAGGGGACATCGTGTCTCCGTGTCACCTGCTTTAGAGGACGTTCTTGAAAAATTGGAATGGCAAAACCGGAGATTAAATATCGATGAAGAGTGCATAAACAATTTCAGATTTGCCGACGGCGTTGTTTTAAAAAATAATAAATTATTGAATAATCAAGTGTCCATATTTATTTGGGACATACAATATGAGTGAAAAACGAAAATCAGATAACAGAATTAGAAAGACTAATAAAACTATAGAGTGCTAGCATCCCCTCTCACTCTAAAGTACTTTTGTATATATTTTTTTTCTCTTAAGAATAATAACTAAACACTGCTAAATTATAGGTTATGTTTTACCATCCTCAAAATACGTTGCAAGTCAGCTTTCAATTTCCCAAACAGAAAGAAATCCGAGATCCGAAGAATAGCCGGAATGCGAAAATATTTTGAAGCCCAGTTCAGCCCCTTTTGCTGTCGCTATAACTCATCCTGCGACGACGCATTGCCTTGCTGTAGGAGCACTCCTTTTCGCAGCTGTTCACAGCGTTTGATTTTAATTTTGCCTTGCAATAATACGACTATTGTCAAGAATTTCGACACACAAAAAGCCGCGATAATTTCTCAACCAGGAGCATTATTTTCTTTGACGACGGTTTCGTTCTACACTTCTTTGGGAGCGGAGAGCTCCTGTGGCCACTCCATGTTGGCTTGTTTGGTAACAGAGTAACAGTGATGGGTCTCACTTTCGTCCATAGTGACGACTCTGCATCAGCACGGACCAAAAGCTCACAATAAATGCTACGATTTTAATAGTAATTCGTCTATTTCCATCACTACCTTATTCACTACCTGAAGTGAATAAGGTAGTGAACTTCAAGTTCTGTGCCCTTGCACGTTTTCCACTTCTTGCAACGTCAGCGAAACTCTTTGTGACGCGCTTAAACTTATTTAGCCGGGTCGGTTGACACAGGAGCACCAATTATAAATGATCTCCAAATCAAGGGCCAGATTGTTTTCATCTAGCGCCACAATCTATTACCCTAGCGTCATTGCAGTTTCGAAGGCTTTTACTGTTTTTTGCAAGAGGGGAGGGTTCTAAGTTAACGTTAGAACTACCAATTACCGACAGGCTTCTGAAAACCTAGAGCTAGAAACTTCATACCAAGCGCCATAAACTTTATAACTGGCGCTATCCTCATTTGAATTGTATGTATGTATATATGTATGTATTATCGTCAACCTCATTTTATCTTTCGGTGTAGAGGCTGGTGCTGTATGTGCTTGCATCTGACGGTACAATGCTCAACTTGCCCCGGATTCGGGTTACAAAGTTGGAGCGCGCCTTTTGTGCTTGCACAGCAATCATTGTGTGAAGTGTGTGTCATGTTGATGTGTTGACCTTGTTACTCTATCTCTTAGATCTGTGGTTCTGAGTAGAGCACAGTTAATTTGGTGCCCAACTGTGAATGGTCTCACCGAGCCCGATTCCAATCGCCAAGGCTACGGAGAAATTCCGGCCCCCGCGGGATTCGAACCGAGGACTTGCTTACTAGCAAGCATTGCGCTACCCAACTGCGCTACCCGGCTTCTTCTCATTTGAACTGTACGGTATGAAATTACTGAAATAATCAGCCTATCACCTGTTATAAAATATCGAAAAAATTCACTCTTGTTTGTTTATTTGTTTGTAATGAACAAGGTCTAGGCATGCAGAGTACCAGGTACCTTAGACACCGACTGCTTTGGTCATATGGTCAAAGTCCTACTTAGAATTTTGCCGAGACTAAGGAGTTCCAACCCTAGCAAGGGATCTTTTACATGCTACACATCGTAGTAACATGGGACCCAAGACTTTACACCAGTTCCGAATGATGGCATTCTGTAGAGGGTTTCATCCGAATTTTTTAATTTTGAAAAACCTCACCGGGATCGGGAATCGAACTCTCTACCCTTAGATCAGTAGCCAGAATGCTAACAACTGAGCTACGGAGCCCGGCGAATCACTCTTAAAAAAGATTATAACTTGCGCAACTTGACGCTGTTATAGTTTTCTGCTAATTTTTCATGTTTTCACACAAATGCAATAATATACCGGGTGTTCTATTTAAAATAGGAGTTAATCAAAAAAAAATTGAAAAAACAAAAGAAACCCATTTTAGAAGTATTCAACTGGAAAATCACCTATCTCACATCAATACACATTAAAAATGTAATAAAAATGTAGTTTGAAAAAAAATTTTAGAACCGTTTTTGAAAAAATCGAAAAAAAAAACTGAAAAATTACAAAAGTAGACACCTACTTACGGTTATGCAATTTTCTTCAAAAGCTTGCTGTCTCATCTACATAGTACACAAAACTTATATATGAAGTTTCAATGCCATACCTCTTTTCGTTTTTGAGATATTCTGTTCACAGACAGACACACAGACACACAGACAGATAGACCAATGAACAAAAACATGTTTTTTGTGTTCAGGGGACTTTAAAACGTGAAGATCTGTTGAAAACTCAATTTTGAATTTTTGGGGTGATTCCAATACTTCCTTTAACGTAAAAGGAAGTAACAATTAAGATTTTTCAAACCTAGAGCCAGACTTTTCAGATCTATCACCATTTGGCGCCATAAATTTTAAAGCTATCTTATTTCCCAACTAAAATGTACGGGATGAAACTACTGAAACATTACTCTTGACTGCACCAACCATTAAAATAGCCATAATTTGAATATTTGGACCAATTAGAGCTTGAGTCCTCGAAAATCGCCCACTTGTTTTCTAACTATCGTAGTGATCACCTTCTCTTACCTTTTCATAAAGAAATCCCCGTAAAATTGAAAATTTACCAATAGGCAATCATTTTTGAAGAAATTATAAAAATGTGGTCGTCGTAGTATTGTTATGATAAATACAACTTTTGGTAAGTTAACGTTTGTACCACCAAGTGATGACCAATTGAAACTTTCCACGAATGGCAATAAATTAGACTGAAGCACCAAACAAATCATACTCAAATGCTAATATCAGCTTCAAATTCTATCAAACAAAGATTCAGGCTACATAGACCAGCTGCAGCAAATACGGCATGAGTTTTTTTTCCTAAATTAGCTAAGAATGTCAAAATTGCCAGGGGGCGCCGAGGAGTCTTTCCATACAACCAATATGTTTATTAGCTTACGAGAACTATTAAACTGCTTAAAATGTGCATACCCTAAAACATACCCAGAAAGGTTTATCACACAAATTATTTACATTGACGATACATAAAAGCAAAGATAATCTAAAGAGAAATATATTAATACACAGATAAACTTGAACAAAGGTGGGAGTACGATCTAGGTTTAGCCGGTAAATTCAGATTTCGAATAGAGCAATACACACAAGTTTGTGTTTATCTTGGACGATATGCGTAGATATTCCCAGGATGATGCAAGTGTACATCGACAAACAAGCAGCATAAACGCCAAACATTCAGCTACCAAAAAGAAGATGTGTTTCGAAATCAGGTTGGTTTTTGGCGACTCGAGAGGTTGGCTGTATAATTCGTAACAAGAGTGCCTCATTACAATATTAAACCAGAAATAAATAAACACACACCCTAGGCTCATAACTTACCGATTGATACGCTACGCAGAAATCAATAATCCCCAATCCACTACGATGGGTAGACAAATCCCATAATATTTGTCCAATTATCCTAACTTAAAATCCTTGATTACGCGAGTGGAGTACATGGCATGATTACACCTACACAACACCTATAAAACAACCGCAAATTAAGACAAAGAGTGGAACTAAATTCTATGTACGATCGGTAAAACAAACGCTAGGAAATAAGATGCGTTCTAAATAATCGTGTCTCGGGAACACCTGTAAGGACCTGCAAATAAAATAAACAAAACAGCCTCGTACCTACTTAGAAACCAGAACACAAATAAATAATTCGCGTTGTAAGAACTGAAGGTCACGAAGCGAGTTCAGCATTCTCAAAATGTAAAGAACAAAGGCACTAGAACGGGGTAAACCAGAATAGCACTCGATGAACAGCAAAAATAGTACGGAATTGAAGCGTAGCTTTTTTCAACCATAACAAACTTAACGTTAGTATATTTACTTTTTAAACCTTTCGCCATGTAGTGTCATAAATGCAATAGCAGATTTTCTTATTTACTATGGTTGCAGTTGCAGCTCTATACTTCATTCGCCAAGATCCCGAGAGATCGAGATAGTATAGTATAGTATAGTATAGTATTTTTATTCATCATAATATACACCGTGGTGCTTAGATATGTCACAATTCTCGTTAAAATATAAAAAAATACAATGCATTTACAGAAATGAAACAGTTATATATAGAAAAATACAGTAACAACAAAATACTATAGTCGATAAAACAAAACAGTCTTAATTTTCAACAAATCTGAAATCGGAAAGTTTATAGTAGACATTGGCCAGAAGATGTTTTTTAAGCTTAACTTTGAAGAGCTTTCATGGGGCATTTTTGAGAGTAGCCACGTTACAAGTATTAGCTGTAACTAGATCACGATTATGAACTGACAGGAGATTTGGATCAGAGAGATATATTCTTTTTGTTTTATATAAATGTCATAATCAATGTGACATGTTTTTAATATCCATAATAAGAAATAAGGGAGTCATTTTCTCACCATTTTAGGGGTAAGTTTATTCTTATATCATCATCCGAACAGTTGTTTACAATTTCAGGCTTTGCACAAACAGTTTTCAAATTCAATAAAAAACTATAACCAGATTTTACTATCTCGATTCGGTGAATGTAATACATTTACAGGGTCTCAAGGGAATGAAGTGTAGAGCTGCAACTCGAATCATAGTAAATGTGGAAAATTACTATTGCACTTAGCCATCAGATGGCGGACTGTTCGAATAGTGAAGTTACTAGCTCTAAGTTTCCAAAAGTCTGTTTTCAATTGGTGGTGCAAACGTTAAAATACCAGGAGTTGTAATTGCCATAACAATACTGCGGAAGATCATATTTTTATAATTTCCCCAAAAATTTATATTGTTATATTCTCATTTACGAGGATTTCCTAATTAAAAGGAGAAAGATTATTACTGTGATAATCAGAAGACAAGGTGGTGATTGTTGGGAAATCAGGCCGTGATTGGCTCAGAAATGTAAATTATGTCTATTCTATTGGTTGGTGATGTCATAAGTAGAATTGTTTCAGCAATTTCATCCCGTGCAATTTAGTTGTGGAGTGAGCTAACAATAAAATGTATGGCCCCAAATGGTGCTAGTTTGAAGAGTCTGCCCCTAGGTTTTAAAAAATCTGACACTCTAAAATAACAGTAACAACTTGCGAAACTAGTAGGTAACTATAGTAGCTCAAAATTATAATAGCTTCAAGTAGCGCAAGCTCTAAATGTACTTACCGACAATTTTACACACGCCAAGGGTCGAGTGCTGGTTGCAATGAAAACTATCCCGAGGGCTTGCCCGAGGGCAGTCTTCTAAGGGCAACCAGCACGATGACTCCTGGCACGGGCAAAATTGTTTGTAAGTATGTCTCCCGCGTTTATATTTTGAAGATTATAACACACAACCCTTATACGAATTATGATTTAAAAATGATTTAATAACGCCAAAAACACTCAAGTTGCTTGTTTCTTGAATTTCTACTACGACGATACTATCCACGAGCTCGATAATCATCCCTAGGGATGCTTATCAAGCGATATCCTATCAGGATATCAGTTACGAATTGGTCGATTCTCAAAAATGTATGGTTATCATTGGAAGATATCAGTTATGTGACAGTTGAGTGTAATAATCAGTCTACCATTTGACGCTGGCATCTCGAAAGAAAAAACTAAGGACTTTTAATGTTATCTACAATTATATTATTTTGCAAGCAGCAAATAATGAAATTAAACGGGGTGAAGTAATAAAAATAACATTCACAAAGACAATAGAAACATAAAGTATTGAGTCAAAGCAACATAAGAGCACTCGAAAACTTCCTATGACACACAAAATAAACTCTTAAAGAAGTAATAAACCGTTTCATTATATCAAATGCGTTAAAAACATAGAATTTCGGTGGATAAACACCCAGCATTCTCTGGCTTAATGTGCCGCCTTGCAGCTCGTAAACTCGAGAATCCACGCGATGGTCATGCTCTTTGGTAGCTCGTGTTGTTTGAGTACCTTGAGAACGAGGATACTTAGGCAGATTTGGTCTAGTTGCTGTTTGTGCCCCCATATTCACTAACGTTTCGCAAGACCTTGAAGCTTGCATCATCAGAGTGAAAGTCGCACTAAGAACTGGCGGTCGGTGTGGGGCTATTTTAAGTCCTCTGTGTCAGGCGCGCGGAGTGACGTAAAGCTGATTGGTCGTTCAAGTGCAGCGTAATCTGTGGGGCGTGGCCGTATGACCGCTTTAGATCGTGTATCATAGGGGTCCACGTTTTACTAAGTTTAAAACCATCTACCCTGTTTATATTATTTGGATGTCTCTCTATTTCTATGGCTTCACATATCACTCGCGGGAAGTGGTGAGGTTTTCTGGTAAGTATTCTGGCTTACTCAAATTTTAAGGTGTGCCCATTTGTAAATGTATGCTCAGCTACGGCTGATTTTGTGATTCGTTTGTGTTTGTAATCGCCTTTATGTTCTTGAAGTCTTAGATCAACGCAACGATCAGTCTGTGCAATGTAACTTGAGCCGCAAAAACAGGGAATATGATATCCTGCAACATTTTTAAACTTGAAATTTTGTCTTTTACTGATCTGAAGCCATTACTTAAAGTTTCATTGGTCGTGAACACAGTTTTGATGTTGCATTGTTAAGACACTTTAAAAGTAACACAGTTAGTCTAATGGTTAAGAAAGTGAAAAACTCGGATATTTATTGCATTATAAGGTTGTTAAGGCAAGCATAACCAAGTTATTTCTAGGTGGCCCAAATAGCAAAGTAAGTGGATGATATGACATATGTTGGGTCTGGGATGGGTTTAGAAATGTAAGGCCCTTTTAAATTCTAAAAAAAGTGTATGTGTGCGTCTATGTTTTATGGATCTGTCTATCGAGCGTATAAAAATACCAGACATTTTAGAAATCGTACAACAAACACCAACACCATTCGAATAAAAAAAACAACTAACCACCAGTTATAAATATGACTCGCGACCCGTACAGGGTTAACAGGGAAAATGCAATAAGCACCGGAATTCGCCAAGGACCTAGCCTCAACCCAGTTTTGTTCAATTCAATAATGGATACAATTATTATGAAGGTAAAACGATGCAAATAGACACAAAGCTAAAAACGGAAGACACTGTGCTGCTATATTAGCAGAAGATGAAGATAGTCACAGACGCTACGCTAGGCATACTAACGAGAAGCAGAAAATTACAATATGAAGATAACAACTAAGAAACTAAAACTGCAAAGAATATAAATTAGCTGCATATAAAGAAAGCATTAAACAGGTAATGTTTTTTTTAATATCAGCGAAAGATGTGTACTAGCATCGGGGGTCTAACTAATAAATTAAAAATGCAAGTCACCCATAATCTGAATATTTGTATCCAAATAGCAAATGCATTAATATGCCAGCAGTAAAAATCTACAAAGCATACGAGTGTAAGGTGAAAAATTCTCGGCCTGACAATGAAAGACTGCGATTGTCAGTTAAAAAATTATTTTATTTTTCTACATAATCTCCCTTGACTTCAACACACTTGGTCCAGCGTTTCTCCAACATCAGTATTCCTTCCCGGAAGTGAGAGTCTGGAAAGCTGTAAAAATACTCATCTACGGCCCTCTTAACTTCTTCATTGGACGCGAAGCGCTTCCAAGAAACAAATTTCTTCAAGTTGGGAAACGCTGGAAGTCCGAGGGTGCCAAATCAGGGAAATAGGGGGGATGGCCAAGCATATCGTACCCCAAATCCCGCAGTTTTCCCATTGCCAAGGCACTCTTGTGAACAGGTGCGTTGTCCTGGTAAAAGATAATTTTTTTCTTCTTCAAGCCAGGCCTCTTCTCCCGGATTTTGGCATCCAACTGGTCAAAAAGGTTGGAGTAATATTCGCCTGTAATTGTTCTGCCTTTTGCAAAGTAATCAATTAACAGGATCCATTTCGCATCCCAAAACACGCTGGCCATGACCTTTCCAGCAGATGCGATCGACTTCCCTTTCTTTGGCGCTTAACCACCGGCTTCCACCTACTACTTCGGCTGCTGCTTCGTTTTTGGGGTGTAGTGGTGAACCCATGTTTCATCCATGGTAACAAATCGCCGCACAAAATCGGTCGGATGCCTATTGAATCGGTCCAAACATTGCTGCGAAACTCGTTTGCGCATGCTTTTGATCGGCATTCAGCAAATGCGGCACCCATCTCACGCAGAACTTTTTCATTCCTAATTCTTTGTGCAAGATGTTTCGCACCCTTTCTTCCGATATCCCCACAGCCTCAGCTATCTCACTGGCCTTCACTCGCCTATCGTGCAACACGATATCATGCACTTTTTCGATGGTTTCCGGTGTGGTTGCGGTTTTTGGCCGTCCTTCACGTGGGTCATCTTCGAGGGACGTGAGACCATGTTTAAATTCAGCTGCCCACTTTTTAACGGTTGACATGGAAGGAGCAGAGTTCCCGTAAACTTTTGTCAACTTAGGATGAATTTCTTTAGAGGTTAATGCATCCAAAACGAAGAATTTTATGACCGCACGATATTCAAATTTATCCATTTTAACGAAAAACACGCAAGACGTCTACGGCAAAAATTCGTGTAAACAAACTACTTGAGAAAACAAGTTGCAACTTGTCATACGAACTAGTAACACTTGCACGCAGGCAGGAAAAATAAATTTTTGCCGATTGGAACGCCATCTTATGTCAAAGCCGAGAACTATTCATCTTACCCTCGTATGTAAGACCGATAATGATCTACAGGGTAGTAATACAAACCCAGACTACCATAACAAAAAGAATCCCACATATACCTCAACTGAAAACTAAGACACGTAATAGGTACAACTCTGAAGAAGTACATCATAAATGACAATGTTCAAATAATATAAAGTAAACTAATATTAAAGGTAGGTTTTTTGGGACATATTATATTACGTTAATGAATGTATATTGCTTGCTATTCATTTTAGCTGCTAAAGAATGCATATGTACATAATCAGAGGCCGCCAGCCGTTCAAGAATACAATTTTCGGTATACTGTCTATTTACTGTGTATAACCACATTTACACAACATCAGTCATTAAATATTGTATCGATAGTAATTATTGTTAAATCACGTTCACTCATGCAACCGGAAATATCATTAGTGAAACATGCAGTGAATCACTATTTTGCAATGCAAAGTCGCTCTTAAACGACCGCGAAAAGAAAAGTTCCCGTTAAAAAAATGTACTGCATTAAGCCAGGCCTTGCTCATACAGCTGGCTTCTCATAATAATTTAAAAACAGTAACTTGTAGAAATACATAATTTACAAGACAAACATTAAAGTCAATTAATTGTTTAATCACGCGCTTACAGCGCGAATTGCAGGTAAAACGGGAACTCGTGCAGCGTGAAACCGCGATAGATCCTGCGGAAATCGTTAGAATCAATTCATTGCACTTCGGTCGTTTCACGGAATTTAATTCAGCCTTTTAAATCGTATACTCACGGACGTTGGATTTATTATCTCAAAAAAACTGCACAAATAGCCCGACCTGCACTTCTTACGATCTTAGAGTGAAAACCCTTATAAGAACAGCGTTGCAAATTAAATATGTTGCCAGTAAATTTATTTCCAGAATGCTGAAAGTTGCAGTTTCATGTTTTATGTTTGCTTTGAAATTGTGGCTAGTTTTTTCTGATTTGAGTTGTTGTAAAATTGCCTCTGCAGGGAATTAACAGCAAGAGACTTTAATCCTAATAAGTTGAATATAATCTACAACCATTACAGCCGCTAAAATTAGCTAAACATGCGAAATTTGAAATTACCCCAACTTGGATTCCTAGATTGTTAATACTTTGAGAATTCACACTTGGTATAAAAGAACTAATGTAGAAATCAATTGAGTTGCGCGTCTAGAACTGGCTTTAGCTTTAAAGCTGGTAAGGTGGAGATCAAGTTAGTGACATATTAGGTTAAATTACGTACATCAAATAACCTAACTTAAATGAGTACGACAAGTTTATGCAAATTAAATTATTCTGATCTATAAAATAAGACGTGTTAAGAGTTATAAACAGCACTAACAACACTTGTATTGTTTGATACTTTTGAGAGATAATAGGTTCAAACCTTCACCAGTTGATTGGGTAAACTCGCATCTTGTAGTATAACTGAAATGATGAAGATTAACGTTTTGTAGATCCTGGTCTGAATTACCAACGTGTGCATTCAAACAGCATACATGGGCCACTTAAACAATATTGCTGTCAAGTATAAGCAAAAACCACCACAGATCAAAGCAACAATCAAGCTTTACACAATACGAGAAGTTATATTCGATAGTAAACAAATTTAAGGAGTTTTCGCTACTTGTTCCAATTTTGACAGTTAAAAGTCCAGCAAGAGAATTAAAAAATAATTATCTGTTTTCTATTAACACCCAGTTTTCTATGAATTGTTCACTAAGTCGGATGTCAAGATTGGGAAATACTCATTGTTTAGATACCATATTTACTGTTTCCCAAAATGTTTTTAAACAACAACTAAAAACTAAATTTATAAATTAACATATTATTATGAATGTGTCGGCCGGGGCTTTATTTATTTGTAATTAGATTCTTTGACTCTAGCATGCTGCATATTATTTGATTTGACCGGCTCTAGCTGTGTTGTATTTATTTATTTAAATTTAATTAATGACTCTAATTTCAAATGGGTTGGATCTCTACATCCTACCAATATTATTATTGAGATTTGTTAAATAATTTTCTTTCGCCACTTTAACAAAATGCTGCCATCATCAGGGCCGAGCCAAGGGTATCTGCCGCCCGGGTGCAAGATATAGTTTGCCGCCCCTATAGCGTATAGCTCCTTAGACGTAAATAGTGTTAATTTTAAAATTCTGCGTTGCCTTGATAACTGTAACTTGTTTTAAAAAATAAAAATATATAAAGGTTATTATAAACTTTATTATTTGTATAAATTAAAAAATTAAATATTTAAAACAACTAACATAATGCTTTAATAGTTATAAAACAAAGTATTGCTTAAATTATTTATTATTAGTAACTTAGAAGTTATAAACATGAACTAAAAACTACATAAATTCTAAATTTAAATATCAAAAGCGACTTTTCTTGCTTTTTTAATTGCAAATTCTCGTATTAAATCCGTCATATCTAACGCCTGGCAGATCTCTTCCTCGATGCTTATTACAGCCAAATTTGTAAGTCTGTTCTGGCTCATAGTAGATCTCAAATAGTTTTTAATTATTTTTAATTTTGAAAACGATCTCTCACCATGAGCCACAGTGACAGGCATCGTTAAAAAAATTCGTAGGGCTACAGATAAATTCGGGAAAGTGCTAATTAAATCATTAGCCACAAGGTATTCTAAAGTTTCCTTGGCCGAAGTCGTATTGCTTTTATTATAAATGGACAATATTTCAATTTCATTGCACAAATCAATTGCATTAACATCCATTTGTTTTGTAGATGAATCGGTTAATTTAATTTGTAAATCCATACAACATTTCATTAATTCTTCTTTATCTATAGATAAAGAGCCTAAATTATTTAAAAAGCCAAAATAGGAGTTGCACTCGTTTAACTGTTCAAATCTGTCATTTAATTTTGATATTACTATATCAAGAATATAAAAATAAAAATTGACTTTGAAATTCAACTCTGGTGATTCGATTGATTCATCTCTATGTTCATAATCAAAAAAAACCTTTGCTTTTCTCGGTCTAACCAAGCCTACAGCTGGAAAAACACTTTCGCAGTCTATATCTTCAGCAATTTTTTTTGCCTCATTAAGCATAGCTGTAAAACTACCTTCAGATGGTATTTCAATGAAAAAAATTTGAATTTCTGTCAACATTTTTACAGTTTCTGGTAAAATAATATTAGATTTTTGCATGATTTTGCTTACAGTGTTTATTTTTGATAAAATATTGTACCAAATTACTAGAGAACACACAAATTTATATGATTTTATTTTATTAATTAGTGACTTTGCAAGGTTTTTTGTGTCATTGTCTCTTGATGTATCATTATAAAGGGAAAAGAGAGCATCATAAATTTTTTCTAAATTAAATCTAAGGGTTTTAATGGCATCGATTCTACTCTCCCACCGTGTATCAGATAAAGGTTTTACAGTTATGGTAGGAAGTTCTTTCATGAGAATATGCCAACGGTAGGTGGAGGCTGAAAAAAAAAACATATATTTCTTGAATAATAGCAAAGAAATTTGTTACTTCAAGCGAACTTTTCGCAGCATCATTGACAACTAAATTAAGACTATGAGCTGCACAAGGGACAAAAAAGGCTCTAGGATTTATATCAAGGATTCTTTTTTGCAGCCCATTATGTTTGCCTTTCATGTTGGCACCGTTGTCATATCCCTGCCCTCGCATATCCTTAATATCAATATTTAATTCTTTTAAATAATTCAATAAAAAGGCCGTTAGTCCTTCACCAGTTGTATCTGTAACTGGGCAGAACCCTAAAAAATGCTCTCTAATTTCTATACCCTTTGAAATATCATTAATGAAAACGAACCTGAGAACTACAGTTATTTGTTCTTCGTGACTCACATCAGGTGTACAATCTAATATAATTGAATAATATTTACACAATTTTAAAGTTTCGATTATATTTTGCTTGACTTTTTCACCTATTAGACAAATTAATTCATTTTGGATTTTATCACCTAAATAATGTGGCATATTATTGGTATCTTTTTGAATTCTGCCAATATGTTCCGCCATTATATTATCGAATTTTGCAATTGATTCAATTAGCTTCAAAAAATTACCATTGCCTTTTTCGAAAAGTTTTTGATTACTTCCTCTAAAAGCTGCATTTTGTCCAGCTAAATACTGTATGACACAAATGATTCTTTCAATAATTGACGTCCATCGTTTTTTTTTCCAACTTAATTAAATTTTGGTTGACTGAGTCAACAGTTGTCTCTTTTTCAATCGATTTTTTTAGCTCGACCCATTTCTTAACACTCTCAAAATGCCCCTTACTTTTTTCGTGCCTGTCTAAATTTTGAGATAAGTGTCGCCAGTCAGTATAACCTTTATCATCGTTAAAAACATTATCAGTAACTTTAAATAATTTGCAACAAAAACAAAATACAGAATTATTTGACTTAGAATAAACTAACCATGTTCTAGGAACTTTTTCATTATTGCTTAATTTTTTGTCATAATAAGTAGTTGAAAAAGATCTGTTTGAATCGTCTAATGGAAATGCAATATTTTTCAATTGTAATGGCCCCAATTCAAGAATAGACATTTTAATGTTATCTGTTAAAACTTGCGGCCAAAGAGCAGGATCTTTCAATATTTCCATCCCAGCGTCCTCAGCAGCAACCTCGGTTGGTGGTGGTGAATCCGGTGTGTCCTGTGCATCCGCCTCGGATTTATTATTTTCTTGCCCTATTTCTGGATTTTCCATATGCGTGTCCTTGTTCGAATCAAGCTGTTCCTCCACTTGCAGGCTTGTTGATGGTTGTTCGGCTGCAGCCGCCGTGGAAACAAAAAATTTTTTTAAGGAGCCAGCCAGTCCTTTTTTAATTTCGTCTTTTTCGGACTTTCTTTTTCGATACTGAAAGCCGGAAAGTCTCTTTCTGCCATCGGCCATCTGAATTAAGCACAAATAAATTCTAAGGATAGCGAAACAGAAAAATAAGCAGAAAAGTTCAAATGTTTAAAATAATGAAAAATACTTACGTTTTAAAACTTTCAACTTTAAAACGCACTATATTATTTAGCTCTTGCTTGAAACGTTTAGCCTTTTTATTTCTGCTTAGTTCAGTACAATCTTACTAGCATTCAATCGCAAACTAAACTAACCCCCAATTGCCCTTTTTAAGTTTGTTATCGTATATGCCGGCGGCATGCATGAGCATGAAGCATGTTGCAACAAAGCACAAATACACAATTTACTCATTATTTTTGTGTCTAAAGAGGGCCGCTTAGTCTAGCTGATTTCGCTGATCTATATAGTTTCGTGTTTCATGACGCTGCACCATAGCGACAGAGCGATAACTCGTGTGTCGGTATAATCACCGTGTACAATAGCAAACGGCACCGACGCGACGTGTTTATAATAAAAATAAATTATAAGTAATAAATTATTATTGTATGCTTGCCGCCTTAAAAATGCAACCGTTTCTCTGTATCAAGTTACCTTTATACGAAAAAAAGCCAGACACAAGACTATAACTTGATAAAAAATGTTGCATTTTCTAATGCCGCAAGGCACAAGCATACCTATCTTAAATTTCTTTCATTTTTCATTTTGCCGCCCCAAATAGTTTGCCGCCCGGGTGCTGTGCACGCTTTGCACCCCAGGCACGGCTGGCACGGAGTACGTCGCCGCCGAAGTTCTCGAGTTGACCGACAACGCGGCCCGCGACAACATGAAGACCCGCATCATCCCCCGCCATCTTCAGCTGGCGATAAGGAACGATGAGGAGCTGAACAAGCTGCTCTCCGAGGTTACGATCGCCTAGGACGGCGTCCTGCCGAACATCCAGGCCGTCCTGTTGCCCAAGAAGACGGAAAAGAAGGTTTAAAAATTCAATCCTCCGCCATCAATTTCGATTTTAGAAAACCGGTCCTCGTCCTAAGTCCAAGGAGGGCTGGATGATCCTGGAAGCTAAGTCCTAGAGAGCGCTGGCTGGTTTTCGTCCTAAGTCCAAAGAGGGTGGATGATGCTGGGAACTAATTTCTAAAGAGCGCTAGCTGGTTCTCGTCCTAAGTTCTGAAGGGGCTGGATTGACTCGAAGAGGAAGAGTGAATTATTGTCCCAAATGCTCCACTATTTAAAGGAACCGAATCTCTTGTGCCAAGCTCTCTCGCTGGTCATTGGCCAGCGAGGTGTGGTGGAATGTATATTTTCAGGAGGGTGAACATCATCCACCTTAACGTTAATTAATTTACGCTTCCAATTAGCGGTTTTATTTTATTAATGCTGGCTTGCTGACAAATAAAAACGCATTTTGATATTAAACACAACTGGTTTATTTTTTATATAGGCGCGGCGCTTTTATAGGCGTTTGCAGCTCCCAATGAAACATAATTCCGAGCGTTTTTTAAGCCACGCTCGGGCCCTTCACTCGGCTCGACGTCGGCTTCACGCCCATTGTTTCACCCGTATTTTGCTGCATGCATTGGCACCGCACACGTGGCTGTTTGATATGGGAAAGTGCTTATTATTAATTTATTAAGAGGAATATTTGTATACTAAAGATAGAACGGCTCCATTTGGCAGTCCGTGAACCGTTGTCGAGCGCCTTTTATGGTAACTTAGCCTTTGGGGTGTTTATTGACCTGCTCAAGTCTCGTACACTTTTCTGGGTGCATAGTTCGGGGTAATTTAAAGCTTCCAGATTTTATTAGGAGACCCGGACAATTTTTATGCTAAATTATAGAGATGCGCCCGGGATTGCTTCGAACAACATGTTCAGATTTTTCTCATCGTGCGCGCTGACCAAACTTAAAAGTTTGACTAAATTGGTCCCTTCCGTCGGATCGCTTTTACTTTCTTCTTTCTAGAGAGTCCACTCACATACATTTGTTTTAGCGGTTTTTCTTTTTCTGGCGGTGCGTGTCAAAGAGAGTTCCTACTTACCTGCTTTTCATCTCGACTTGCTAAATCCTCAAGGCTGCTTCCTCAGATGGCGGATAGGGAAAAGCCTATCACATATGGCAGATATCAAGAAAATGTTGGGCTCGGATTTAAACACCATATCTGTGAGTAACTAAGCAAGCGAACTATGATCATAATTAATCTATAAACGTCGCACCTAACATTGAACATCGTCCAGGCTTATGCTACGATAAATAACAAGTTAATTGAAGGTGCTACAACCTTATATATACTAACTTAGTCGAAGCTTTTAGACTGGAAAATATAGTCATGGAAGCGAACATATTTGATGAAAAGAGTATATCGAATTATTCTTAAACAACATGCAAAATCTACAAATGTATGGAGAGGGGTTGACGAATATCGACCCCAAAATAACAACCAACCCTCACACACTTGAGGAGTCTCAGGTATCGATTAAAACCCCTAAATTCCGTATATAATTTCAGCCCGGTAAATGTAAACTAACCGCTAATTCACAAGGCCTTGAGGTGTGGGACATCCGTTATACAGGGCAAAATATATATGCTTGGCGCATCGCCTGATGCACCAACCTTCCGTAATTACTTGCTACCTTTGGTACAACGCCGGATACAACCGTCTTCCGTGCAGCCTTGCTAGGTGGGTTGCGGTTCACCAAGGAGCAAAAAACCACGACCCCCCAGAAGAATTTGTTATTTTCATAATGTACAATTTAGTTAATTTAAAATTAAGAGTTATTTTGTGTAAATATCTAAACGGAATGTATTAACGGTAATTATACTGTGTTTTCCTTACCGTATATATTTGAGTTGAGTGAAGATATTTATCTGATTTTGAGCTAACCCGAGGTAGAAAATTTATAAACGTTTGAACTTTTCCGAATTTAATGAACGTCGCAAATGACAAGAATTAATTACCAAGAAGTTAAATTCGGGAGGGCAAAACGTCAATCACTTAAGGTTTGTAGATGATATAGTTCTGGTTAGTAAATCTCCAGGGAACTGCAAACGATGGTTGATGAACTAAACAACTTATCGAAGGAAATAGGACTTAAAATAAACATAACAAAAACAATATCCTCCCCGTAGAGGTTATTTAGATGATTTTTGAGGCTTTCACGGCCATTGTAATTAAGTAACAAACGACTTCCGGGATTGGACCGTGTCATGGTTGAGATCGAAGAACTCAACGTTTCGTCCACTTTCGTAAGGGGCTGAGTCGAGTTTCGCCTCTGACGTGGTTCACGCGTTGAGTTACCGTGCTCTTCTGTCCCTTACATTGCAAAGAGTTTCGCCTCTGGCGTGGTTAACACGTTGAGTTACCGTGCTCTTTTGCTTTTTTCCTCCTGATGAAGCCCCTTACGAAAGTGGGCGAAACGTTGAGTTGTTCGATCTCAATCATGACACGGTCCAATCCCAAGAAGTCGTTTGTTACTTAATAACAAAAACAACTATGACCAATACCAAAAACGACATTAATATCACATTGAATCAGAACAGCATAAAGCTAGATTTATAGATTGACGTTCTGTTTACGCAACGTTACCGTTTTCGCTACCGCACAAAATGACCAAATCCATTTTCATTGTCGCATTTATAATTTTACGCAACGTTCCCGTTTACGTCCCCTCTCGCGCAAAATATAGTCATGTTTCATGTTCTGCGTCAACGTTGCGGAAGCGGGATTAGCGGTAGCCAATCAACGTAGTGCTCTGTGTCGGTAAAACAGATCGCTGACGCAGTGCCACTGACAGATATTTTTGATGTATTTTACCCTTGATTTTACCATAACCTCAAAGTTGATCGAAGTAGAGCACGTGGACAAGGCACCTAAATAAGAATAAAATTAATTGTTGAATATGTGTGGTAAGTACCGATGGGGCCACAATTATATATAACAGCAATAAGATAACATGAACAACAAAATAAAATGCTTGAGTAAGAAAGAGATGACCATACAACAAAATTATTTTAGTAGGCACAATTAGTTGACATATGTCATAATTAAAGTAAGCGTCAAGCCTACTCGTATATTTGCTACTATGTTTATCTCTTTCTTACTCAAGCAATATGTGTTATCTTCTTATTCATGTTAACTCATTGCTGTTATATACCGTGTGTCCACAGGAGGACGCACCATAGGGATTACCTAATAGAATGGAAAGATCTGCTAATGCTGTGATCGTCGGCACGCTAAAACGTTGTTTTCTGGCTTCTGACTCGCCACTGTATGAAACAATATTGTTATAAATGGTACAAGAAAAGGGACGGTGGTCACAACACTGGTTGATATTTATATTCTATTAGCATTATCTTATCTCTATGGTGCGTACTCCTGTGGACACACGGTATAATTGTGGCCCCATCGGTATAATGTGGTGTTGTAGAACCCCCTGGTTTTTCTATTTCTATATATGGGCCTGGTTTTATAACGCCTGTTTCTCTTCCTTTTTGTTAACAACATTGCCGCAGCTGTTAAACACACAAGAGCTATACCTCCTAAACACTTGTTTATATGATTCCCGTTCATGATGATCTCAAAATAATTATAGAAAACCTCACTTTTACACTTATAACGTGACTACACTTATAATAACCTCAAAAATGCATTGGTACTACGCATGTGCGACGCGTAGCAAAGGTTTGCGGAACGTTAATTTATAAATTGAAGGTCTTTCTCCAAACGTGAACAGAGCGGGGACGGTAACGTTGCGTAAACAGAACGTCAATCTATAAATCTAGCTTAACGCTCGTGAACAGTTCATATATCTGGGACAAAACATAACAACATCAAAATAATATAAATGAGGAAGTAACCAGAAGAATTAAACTAGCTTAGTGTGCATTTAGAAAACTCAGTAACGTCTTTAAATCCGATATCCCTAACAACTTAAAATGAAAGGTGTACAATCAATGCGTTTTGCCAGTCTTTACATATGGAACAGAAACCTGGAGTTACACTAAAAACAACATAAGAAAAATGGTAAGAGCCTAGAGAGCCCATGAGAGAATTATTTTAAACATCAAACTAACTGATCGTGTAAGAAATCCGGAGATAAGACATCAGACAAAACTTATCGATGTAATACAGAAGATGGCACAACTGCAATGAACCTGGGATGGACATATCGATAGAATAAAAGGGCAAACCGTGTAATAGATTGGCGTCCAAGTGAAACTAAACGCAGTGTGGGAATACCAAATACACGATGGAGAGACGATGTGGTAAAAATAGAAGGTATGAGTTGGCAACAAATCGCACAAGACAAACATAAGTGGAACAACAAGAGGAAGGCCTACATCCAGCAGTGGATGAATATAGCCTTATCGTTCGTGTGAAAACGTTACAATACGGAGAAAGAGTATGGGGCTTTATTCGGAACTTCCTTCGCAAGTGTAAGCTTTGAAACTAAAAAGATTGAAAATATCAAAGGAAGAAAAATAATTTTTAAGGTGTCCACCCCGTATATGTTTCTTAAAAATTGTCTCTTTTCTTCAAGGATAAAAACCTAAGCTATTTGCAAAATATTACTTTTATTTAACAAATACTTCGCGAGTTAAAGCAAAAATAGACTGAGTTTTATTTTTTAAGTTACTTACCCTATATGCATTTTACCAAAAATATATTCGAATTCGACCAGGTATATAATCCGCATGCAAAGCATAGTTTCCAACAAATAGTTTTTAAGCTATACCGCCAACAGAGGACGGACAGACAAACAGACGGACAGGCGGAATTGAAAAAACATGTTTTCGTTATCTGGAGAGAGCGGAGCGTAAATATCTGAAGAAATATTGCAAGATAATTTTCTCACAATTACAATACTTCCTTCGTCTTTTATACGAAAAAGAAAGATACTGTAATCCAGCGAACCATCGGTTGAGTAAATTAATCATATTCGTCTGAGATATTCTTGCTTAGTTCTTCCATATGGCATAAGGCTGTTTTATCAATGCCATCACAGATTACTTCGCAATCTACCAAGATTAGTTACATTGGTGTGCTATGTAGCCTTTCGTTTTTCATAATTTGTCTAACCATAAACTGTGGACCAATTGTGGCTTTGTCTTTTTTTAACCCTGCTTGAGAGTGAGTACCTAATTATTTTATTAACGTAAATGCACTTTAATTCTTTATCTTCAGATGTTTATAGGCTGCGCATAACATAAATATCTGTCTATGATTTAAAAAAAACCAGGTGGTCTAGTTCTGATATCCTATAGAGCTCCTTTACCGCTTGCCAGACGTATGGTCCTACAATAAGTAATAATAATTATTATAAATCGAATGATCGAAGTCTGAAACGACTTGTCTCTTTGTTCTATTCTCAAGAAAAATGTCGCATGTAGTAGTACGTGATCTGTCTGGTTAACCTTATTCCATCAGAAAACTTACAGATGACTGTGTGGCGTTTGTGATGATGTGTGGTACTTCTGTCATTATGTTATTCGAGCCGCTACTTTAAGAAACATTTATCAATTTTAGTAACATAATCACCCATAACGGCCATAACAATAAATTGGCATGTCATCTTCTGGTATGTTCTCTTTCCCCACCTGGAGTAGCTTTGAATTCATCACTAAGACAACGGATAATATTATGTGGTTGAATATTGTTCGTATTCTTATATAACACATTCTTTTGTGTAAATTCGATTATATGTTCCTGTAGTTTTCGCCCATCCATGAATCCCGTTCGAAACTTTTGTGAACTCACTAAGGACTCCTGAGAGTTATTACTATATTTTACACAGACAAATAATTAAAGTTGCACTTTTATTAATAGCTGACTGTGTCGCATATCGTTCAGCATCTCTATAAGAAAACTTGTCATTCAGAAACTTCACATTTTTAGCAGTTGAGAACAGCAAAATCTAATTAATTGCAAACGTCAAATCAATTGCAAAGAGTTCGAAATTTGTATGTTACACTACAAGAAAAGTTGAGTTTATGCTTTTAGAATTCAATAAATGCCTAATCAACTGTTGTTGCAGTCTAAAAATTTCAACATTTCACCAAGTTAACCGTTTACTGAAACAGTTGCGATCGAACGCGGTAACTGTCTTATTATTATAGGCCAGCTGCCTCTTGTTAAGCACAAAGTTCATTCTAGTACATATTAAAATTAACTTTTTTAAAAAATTGGGATAACCTCGTTTTACATGTAAAATTTTTCAAAATAGTGGAAACATGTTTTTTCGAAAAAGCTGAGCCTAGATAAATAGGCGTTTGCATGAGGCGATCGTTATACAGCAAATATAAAATGTATCCAGTCGTTTGTGCTACAGCTTTTACGTCCGTACGCACGTTTCCTCACGTGATATGCTTAAGAAAGTTTGATAAATAGCACTTTTTTCAGTAAACAAGCCTTCAATGTAACAAGCCATAAATATCATGATCACAATAACAAGGAAGCTCATCTGTCTCAATTAAATAAAATTTTCTTGTAGCTAAGGCGTGATGAGTTTTGAAATGTTCAGCGTGGTATTACATTATTTTAACTAATTCGCTGTCAAATTAAAGCAAATTTATGCTGTACTATGATCGCTTTATAGCACTTTCCCAAATCGACATAAAAGTGAATTATAGGCAACATCATGTCGACAGAATTAAACGAAAGATGTCACTTGGCTCGACTAAACCTGAACTTATTACTTTTATGCGTAAATATGCAGGGTGTTTCAAAAACATGCTGCCGAACTTAAGGATAACTTTAAGAGAATGTTACAACATCAAAATTGTGCATATAAACGTTGCTTTTAAATCCCTGCCCGCTGCTAACTGTGTGGAGTGTATAAAAGGGTACTTACCCGAAAGACGATTTCGAAATTACAAAACAGGAAATACTCGATTGCGCTTGCATCAAAATCCTTGTAAGTCCTCTTCGGACCGAAGATTGTCTTACTGTACGAAGCAATCACAAAAATGTCTTCTATTCATAGTGAAGTTGAAGTTGACGGCTATCCTCGGCACTTTGTAATTTGTTGAAATGGGTTTTGTGTATTATGTATTACCCCACACTGACAATCCATACAGCATAAATGGTTTGAGAAGGATTTTGTAGATGAGTACTGAGTACGGTGCACTCAGATTATAGATGTGACCTTCTGTCATAGTTCTAACTTATATTGTGTCAAGATGAGCGCCCAGGTATTTTGTACGACGCCTATAATTGGCCTAACGGCTGTTGGCTGAGTGCGAATTAAATAAATAAATAAATAAATATTCTACTTCCTAAACAGTAAACATATTTTTTTAGTTAAAATATCACATGCAATTTTTTCTGAAGGCATATTGCGATCTTTCTAGTGTGCTTTCTAGCGTATCTTTTGCTCGAACTTCTAATCTTCTACTCAAGATTATTCTCGGTATACTAAGTTAAGTGATTCCCTTGTAATTTCTACAACCTCTTACCTTTTCTTTCTTAACATTTTGGCTTCGGATACAATATTGTACGAATGTATTTCAAATCCCTGTAATAAACATGAAAATATAAATTTTTTGGGAGACTTCAATTTTCCACAATAATCATGACCTTTTTCCGAACTACCAAATAACGCCAATAGAAATTACAAATTCATAGATTTACTTATAAATAAAAAAGACTCAACTAGTATCTGAGTTTACAAGATTTATAATAAGTTAAACTTCCTTCTCTTCTGGAACTTATTAATTTCAGCAGACTGACCAATAAATAACCTTAACCATCTTTCTCCAATAGAAAAAGTGCCAGCATGCGTAGCAACCACCTGGCAGATTCCTTATTCAAGTGTAACTGATCGTATAAAATAGCCCAATCGCTAATCTTTGTATTGCTTACTATATCATCCACCGTAATTCTTCTGTTCTCCATAACTAATTTTGCCATCATATCTTCATTTTGTGCACATCTTTTATCGTCTTCTGAACTTATACTTCCATGTTTAAATTCCATTTACCAACGTCTAACTGTAGATTCCAAAGATATCGACTGTTCATATATATTTTTTAAACGTTCGGAAATTTCCGTAAAGTGAATTCCCTCTTTTGTAAGAAATTTTAATAGCTTGGTACTCGATTTTTTTCATTTTCAGTTAACCTGTTATATTTTGTTTTACCAAACAGAAGTTAATAAATAAAACTTTAAAAATGTGCAGGCACAACGACCAAAAATAGATAGGAAATACGGTGTACGAAGTACAAATCTTTACATGTTAACTATACCTACATGAAGGTGACCGCCTCTCAGTAAATTAAGGGAAAATATTAAACTAAAACATAAAAAATGCTTAGCCACGGTGTCCTGTTGTAGCATAACGATGCCCATCCCGCACTTGCAACATCAAATATTTCCACATCCACCATATTCACCTGATTTAGCACCTTCTGATTATCATTTACCAGGATGATTTGATGGGACGTGAGACTCGAAATGAAAGACACGAGTTAGAACATTATTTTTTTTATTTTTCAACATATTCTCCTCGTACATCAGCACACTTGGACCAGCGACGCTGAAGTGCCATTATGCCTGTTTTGTAGTGATCTTCTTCAAGGCTGTCAAAATATTGCTCCGTTGCAGCAATTACTTCTTCCTCCGTCTTAAGCTTCTTTCCGGAAAGGAAAAGTTTGAGCATCGGGAATAGGTGAAAGTCATTCGGAGCAAGATCTGGCGAGTAAGGTGGGTGGGGAATAACCGGGAAGCGAAGTTGATCCAATTTCTCACGAACAATACGACTGGAATGGGAAGGAGCATTATTATGACAAAAGAGCACATTTTTTCGAACCATTCCGGGTCTTTTTTCAGCAATTGCTGCTTTTAGTTGGTCCAAAAGTGCAGCATAATATGCTCCGTTGATGGTTTGGCCCTTTGTAAAATAGTGGATGAGAAGTATCCCCTTCGAATCTCAAAAAATCGTAGCCATTACTTTCCCGGCCGATAAAAACGACTTAGCCTTCTTTGGTGGAGGACTGCCATGATGTTTCCACTGTTGAGAATCCAAGTTTCATCGATCGTAACAAAGCGGTGCAGAAATTCAACCTGATTTTTGTTAAACAGCTTCAAATTGTCGCTTGATGTTTGCACTCTTTCTCGTTTTTGATCAGCATTCAGCAAGCGCGGCACCCATCTTGCTGACAGCTTAGACACACCCAATTCTACGTGCAAAATATGATGTATGCGCTCAGTTGATATGCCTACTATCTCGTGAATGTTTATTCTTCGATCCTTCAAAACAATACCATGCACTTGATCGACTGTTTCCGGGGTTGTTACCGTTTTTGATGGTCCTGGTCGTTCATCATCTTCAATGCTCAAATCACCCAGCGACAAATCGTTGCTTTCGAAGGGGCATTGTCACCCAATGTTTGCTGCATATCGGCCAAAATTTCAGTCGTATTTAGCTTCTTAAAAAACAAATATTGAATCGCACCACGAATAGCGTTTTTATCCATTTTAGGATTTTCCATTTAAGCGTCGTTTTTAAACCATTGCAATTTCTTAACTGAACGCCACAGATAAACTAAACTTCACTTGTGAGCATAAAAAAGATGGCGGAACTCGAAAATGATGTTAATTTTTACCGCTAGAAGGCACTAGTAGTCGAGTCGCACGTCCCGTCAAATCATCCTCGTATTTAGGCACATACAGAGTTATTTACGTGGAGCGCATTTTAAAGACGATGAAAGTGTCAAAAATGCCAGTGGGAGAAAGCGCAAAATGCAGACTTCTATATAAAGGAAAATTTAAAGTTGAAGCATCGGTGAGACTATATTATTATTATATTTGGCGATACATTCTTCATAGAATTGATGCCGCTCCTTGGAGCCCTTCTGACTTTGTTAGTGGGGTGGTTCGTCACTCCTCTCCACGTGAGACTATATAGAAAAGGTTAAAACTATACAAAGCGTTTCAAAATAAAAGCAAGTTCATATTTGAGAAAGGTAACATTTGTCTCGTGTTTCTTTCGTGTCCTATTTTATTATCTATATCATCTCTCTGTATGTATCATCTTTCTGCAGCATTTCGAAGTATTTCCTTTTTCATCTTTTATCTTTGTACAGCCATTGGCTTCGTGTGTCGTAATTGTTTCAAAGATCCATCTTCTTTTAATTTGTGTCCAAATTTTATCTAGAATATTTCTTTTGCTTCCTTTTACTGCATTCTTCGTGTACTCTTCATGTTTTCTTCTTTGCAAGTATCTTTTTTATGTTGATTTGTTCTCATTTATTCTATTTTTGATATCTCGAGAGTGCGAATTTGTGTTGTTGTATTTCCTATTTTTGCTGTGCTTTTGCAGCTCGTTTTATATTGCTTTTAACATTCCACTTGGTTTTCTTTAAATTCTATCACTCAAATCCATTATATATTTTTGACTTCCTGAATTTACTAATCGTCGTTGGTTACATATCTTTCATTTCTATATGGGTCGGGCGCATATTTATGCATCTCTTAGTGTTAAGACAAGGCTGGTTGCTACATTTTTAAAGAAAATGCCATTCATTTGTATCACTACTTACCTCTTCTTCATTCTTTCCTAAATGCACTTCTATGATTTTATCATTATTTCCAACCCCACATTTAGATCTCACATTATGATCACATGGTTATCTGTTGCATATATTTCTTGTTGTAAACTGTAAAAAATCATGTTTACATTTATTATATTTGTCCATGTTTATCGATTGTAAATTTTCAGATTGACAAGCATTATGCAAACTAGGTAACAGTACGGCAAACAAACCACAGTACTGATTACAAACACGATAAACTAATAGCGCAAACAATACATTCCACATATCCAAACAAAACTACATTTTAAGAGCTAATAACCGGCCGCGCCCAAGGTTAAAATTATATCCACCTTAATAACGACAAACCTGTGTAAATTAATCTAAGGAATGCCACAGCCGCCCAACCGTGCTCGTTATCCCCCAGTAATTACTTTCTGGTACATTTACAATCGAGCAACGTGCAAACAAAGCTGGTGTTGGAAGTCGCTGCAATTTAGCCTTGACGATTCGCTGCTTGTCAAAGTCGTAACCGTAGCACTTTGATAGCATCAGGATCACGACCGTCTGAATTAGATCATCCTACTAATTATTTGGACAGCGGAACTTTCTACAATCTGCCTTCGATTCTTTCGTGCACTTTAACACTTTAATCGCCACGTGAAGCTAACGTGCATCTCTATCTTTTTATTTACAGTGCCGTGTGATGCTAACTTGCATCTCACGTTGAAAAGTTTTCGTGGCCGTGTGATTCACGGTAGCTTCTCATTGTGCGTAACTTTACATGCTTTGCCTAATGCACGTGGCCTCCTATACCCAACAACACATTTACCCCTTGGATAGCGTATTTGGTTGCCTATTTATAGGCGTTTCAATATTAGATATGTTTTATTGTTTCTTCTACGTAGTGGCCCTTGAGACCCATTTCTGAATTTGTATTGCGGCGATTAACGTGTTAATGAAACGGCGCGAATGTGAATGAACACGCAAACAGGTGGGCTCGGCTGTGACATCGACTAATTTGTTTTTACTATGGACTGTCTAAATCGTCACACGTTCATTTTGGTAATAGATTTAGGAACTACACTGGTTCTACTGTAAACACATAACTTACACTTTAATTTCGTTTCCTATTTTTTTTATTGCGGAACTGGCGTTCTTGTCAAAGAATCGACAGTTAATATAAACCATGCAGGTAGGTATCAATTTTTATATAAACTATATATACATTTAGCCCTATTATAGGTAAGGCATGTAAACGAATGCGTTACGGCTCAGAAATTTCTATATCTTTATTCCTATATGGATTGCTACACCTTCACGTATAGTGATATTAATCTGTTTATGAATTATATTTTTATCGATTTAAATTGCCCTATTTATGATTTGAATATCAATAATTATTCTTTGTACAAGCTCTTGAAAATCAGGGGTGGATTCCTTTTATCGAGATTGCTTATTCTGAAATATGATGTTCTGATTTTTAATTTTTTTATCACAAGTCAAAAATAACTTCTGTCAAATGATATGTCAAACAACTTTGAAAATTAAATGACAAATACCATATCATTTCACTGCCACACAACAATATCAACCAGTAAGTAATTCTTTAATAACAAATTCACCTTTTTAGTCTTTATTTTCTTATTTCAGTGCTTACCCCACTACTTAATATCACCCACCTTTCACTTGAACTTAACAATGTCCTGGATGCCAACCAAGCTGCCCCTCTTCAGTCCCCAATCACAACGAAAGGCTCCAATGACAGACAAGATGTCCAACTAACCAGAATTAGGGATACAAACTCTTCTACAGCATGGAACCAAATAGACCCTAGCTTCAGCCACCTAACTCCAACACCGTATCCTCCAATTTTCTGAAACGTGATTCCTCTACTGATGGTCCTCCCTTGGAACTCTCCCTTGGCACCAACAACTCGACGTAATCTAATTCAATTATTATACAATGTCAAATGTCATTATCCAATAAACTTCACTTAGTATTTTACTCCAGTTGTTTCTCATTTGTAGAGTAGTTCCGCTTTTCAATTAGTTTTTCACCACATAGATACTTGTATACTTCATTAGTTTTATTTCTCTTCTTCTTAGGCTAAATTTTATTTCCATATTACCACGCCAATTTAGTTTTACACTTAACCCTTTTTAATATCCAAAGATTACTTTTCAAAATAGGGTTATCTCAATAATTAAAAACAAAGTCCTTAACGATATTATTTTATACTTTTAACACTCTATATACTTTTTTTTATTTCTACTATTTATAATAATTTATTTCGATTAAGTATTTTTCATTCCCTTCAAATCCTATATTTCTAAATATTACATTATATTTGAATCCATCTGTTTCTCAAATATCCATATTCTACTCAATTATAAATTCTATTTTCTTTTCTAATTACATAATAATTATTCATACTCCCAATTCATATTTAAATTTATCCTGATTATTTTTAACTATTGTAATCCCTTAATCTCATTTTAATATTGATTTTTATACCCGTGTATATATCATTACAGTATATTGTTGTGGATAGTAAACCATACAAGTAGCAAAGTCTAAAATTTAACACCAACAACAGATGCGTTTGGCATGGAAGATTTGATTAAAAGTACGACTCCAGCTGCTTAAAATTTAATAATTTTAGTCAGTTCAGCTAATGACATAGCATCCTCATTTGCCAATTTAAAAGTCATGTGATTGACTAGAGCCAATCAGATTTAATAATTTCAAAACAAAATGCTTGGAAACGTAGCTTCTAACTGAATTTTATGAAAAAGTTGCTCACAAAACCCCATGTTAAGTAGACGAATTTTTAAATTGTTAAATTGTCTAAACTTACATTGTAATTTATTCGCCTGTCAACACGTGCTAGTGTTAAAAAAATCCAGTAAGTGAGCAGTGTTTATTTGTGTGAGCTTTCAATCTGTAAGCGCAACTTAACCTATTAAAAAGTTAAATAAAAATATCAATAAAACGAATGATTTTGGAAGTATTTAATACAGAAAAACCTGTAAAGGGTTTTACTCAGAACATTCTTCGCAAGTGGACGTTGTGGCACTAAACAGTTTTAAAAATCAAAAGACACAAGGAGTAAAAAGAGCTTAACGTTCATAATAATACCGAAGAGTAAACACTTGGCAATGCGCATTACATCAATTTTCAAATAAAAAACTTAGCAGCGGTAGCATTCGAACTTCAGCGCCTGCGAATGCGATTTTAACGATTGGTAGTAGCCTGCGAGCAAACCGGACGTTGGTCGTTTGCAGAATTCGAGATCAGGCATCAAACGTGTAAGCAGCTAGGGAAAAGGCCAGTGTGCGCAGCGAACGAGAACGATAACTTACCCAAATTACACCTACCAAAGTTAGCAGTGAAGGTGCATCTAAAATGACAGACGAAACCCCAGCAACCGAGCCATCTTTCTTGTCTTTTTGGATGTTATTATAGTACAATGGGGCTATTTGCGAATGTAGGCTAGGTGGAATGATAATGGATGACAACAATAACACTTATTTTTAGTTGAGAACACAAGTGAAAGAAACATACAAGAACATAAATACATTTAGCAATGACACAGTTATACATAGAACACAACAATTTACAGGTAAATTACTAAAAGTCCGAAAATGCATAAACAATAGATGAAGATGAGCCGGAGTATTTGTCGTAAATATGTTGAACCGAGTGAATGAACTGGAATTTGACCAAGTTTGCCGCATGCTTAAAGACTGCAATGAAAGCAGTTCCTCCTTATCTGGCTTATTATCTATTTGCCGAAGGAATGCTTCGTAAACAAGGGCTTACAGTGACCCATTGCCCACCGAGTAGAAACTTCCGGCCTCGGAATTGGATGTATTTCTTCCTTCCTTCTCATTTGCGTCAATCCTCTATTTACACGCCTGGATCAGGGGGTGGTCACTTTACGGTACCGGCCGTAGTAACACTTAGCTCTATTGTTTTGGAAAGGCTTCTGCAGCTGCCTGCTTCTAAACTCGGATATTGGGTCGTGGTGATGAAGTAAACTGTGGGGTTACTGGATGATGCCTTTTATTAGCTGAAAGAGTTGAACGCTAGCCCACTGTGACATCTCGGTTCCCTGCAGCTTGGTTTTACTGGACTTTCTTCGGACAGCGTATTTTGAATAGCTGAACCCTTTTCTGAAATTTTGCGGGGCACATAATTTAATTCTTGATGTTTTAGACATTACGCTGCATATAGCGTCGCGTTTTTACTTAGACACCCACTAACAGCCAACACAGTATATTTGTACTTCTTTCGCGGAACGATTTATGTTGGTTTTTCGCTGTGCTTCGCCACAGCTTCAATAAGAGCTTTGTTTGTAAAAAATTAGGAAGGCCACGATAATTAGTTAATTTAAGAGATTGAGATGACCAGCGATTGTTTTAGTTTCATTACGTTATCTGAAGTAAACTTCCCTAAGACCAAAATTATATAAAAGGGTGTCAAATTGAATGCTTAGTACCCACAAATAAAGCCTTTGGTCAAATTTTCTTTTCGACTAATGAACAGGTTCCATATGGCATCTTATAATAATACATTCCGGGTATATTACAGTTTTTTGTCGTCTTTCCATGCCTAAACGTTACTTTCTCTATTTTTCGCAAGCTCCACCATTAGGCTTTTTTCTTCCAACACTTTTTTCATACTTTCGTTCGATGATAAGCTAGGTCTTCTCCATTTGCTTCTATTCAGAGGAACTCATTTCATCATTTTCAGCGGTCGCAAGAAGTTAGTAAGACGTGCCCAAACTATTTCAAGTTTTTAATTTTTATTCTATCATTCGCGGTTTCTTCCCAGTATCCCAGTGTGCACAGACACGTTGAACTAACGTTGAAACATAACTTTGGACCAAATATCATATTAACCAGTTTTTCACCGTTACGTGGTTGATTCTATGTTAGCCTACCATCTTTTAAACTCGTGACCAAACAAGATCATTAAGTTACCGGCTATTTAACGTTTTTTTTGCCAAGTTGACATCTTTTGAACGTCATGTTGTTGCACAATTTTCACCGATATGTTAACGTTGTAACGTCGTTGCCTTTTCTACAGAAAATCTATGTGCTTTATAAGTTAAAACGACGTTTTATTAATGTTACTGTTTAGTTAAGTGTTTACGTTATAAGCACATTACGTTTCAACCACAACTTCAACTTGATTTTTACGTTGAAACGATGTTTTAATGGATACAAAATTAATATTTTATTTAGGTCAAGTATTAACTACAGAAGAACGATACTTTTTTCTGGATAATCTTTATTGTGCTCAGACCAACTGAATAAAATTGCGACTTCATTGGATAATCTAAATCCCAAACAGATCAGGTTGCTTCAGCAGTATGTAGTTCCAATCAAGGCAACCGTTGCACCTTAAATGGAAAAAAATAAGCATAGTGGAAATCAGAGCTGGGCAGTAATTAATTACTTTTTAATTAAATTACTAATTAAATTCCTTTTTATTTATTTGCCTTGAAATTGAATTACTTTTCGAAATGCGGTAATTGTAATTGGGAATTGCCATTTTTGTTAAAAAGTACTTGACAATTACTTTTTGAAGGAAATTAATTACTACATTCAATTACTCAATTACTTTTGTGTAATTAAATTACTCTAAAGTATTTAAATTACTTTACAAGTATTTGAATTACCTGTGGTAATTGAAATTACTCGCAGTATTTGAATTACTTCATGGTAATTTAATTACTGAATTACTGACCTCGATTGGGTGCTAAATCTCCAGAACGCGCAATTTATGATAAGGTTTTATTAAATTACATATTAAACATATCGATAAGGTATTCCCGGAAAAACTTAAGCCTAATTTATGATATCCTCTGACGAGTCGAATAACAGCAACATTTGCATTTGGTACGACGTGTGCACAAAGAGTGCATTGGTGCGTGTATGTAGATGTGATATGTACGTTGTAATAGTGAAGCTAATATTGTGTAAGACGCTAAAACTATATTTGGGGTAAGTACATTACCAATTACAATATCTAGGGCCGGTTGCAGAAAGCAATGTTAAGTCTGGTGTTAACTAACGTCGCGTCAAGGTGAACAAAATCGCATCAAATTTTGTTTACTAATGTATTAGTTACCATAAGCATTTGAGATTTGATTCGCTTTTGTTCACTTTGACGCGATGTTAGCTAACACCAGACTTAACATTGCTTTCTGCAACCGGCCCCTAATTACCTACGGTAAAAATATAATTTAAAACAACTTCATTAGACGATATTGGCTCATATAATTATTTATTCATTTGAATTTGCTTGTTTTAAACGATGTACCAGCATAGGGTAAAACTGCCATACAATTGTTAAAGGCGTTAAGTCCAGAAAATGACGTTTTTGAGAGAATAATTGAACTAAACGGCCAAAATCCGATTAAATTTAAACAGCGTAAAACATAAATAAAATGTACCTAATTATAAAATTTCATGCCTGGTTAACGCATTGAACATTTTGTAAATTATCCACTCTTTGTCGCTTTCTTGCCTTGTAATGCTCATATGCTGCTTTGTATACTGGCAACTAGGGCATAATTTTGCGACTACGAAAAATAGTTTATCTACTCCAGTGGGATAAGTAACTTATTACGTCACTCATTTAACACTATTTCCGTTATGTAATGCAGCTCATTGCAACCACTAATGAATGATATAATAACATTTGCCTACTAAAATATTTTTGAAAATGGCAGCTCTGACATTTTTCTTAAGGCATTTCTCCATTTTGTGCGGTTGTAGATAAAATTTTGTCCAATACATGTGTGATAATGCATCATTAATATACTTGTGTGCTTACACACACGCACTTATCCCACTGTATAGTAAACAACTATTACAGTCTGCTGCAGCATGTTAGCTTCGATTATTATTAAAAATCTGGAATAGTGTCTTATAAAAATCGTGACTTTCTTATAATTCCTATCACCTCATCCAACATTAAACATACAAAACTCCCATGCCAACTACGAGAGTCAAATATTGGCTTCTTAATGATTTTACACAAAATCCCATAGTTTTTTTAAAAGAACAATCTATTAGTGACCCAATTTATGTAATTGCAGATATTTTATTGCCCTAAATTAATAGGTATTATTAAATAGTTTGATAAAATTAATAGGTATTATTAAAGCTGTTAAGATTTTGAAATTTGAAGTAAAAATATGAAAGCTACCTGAGCAATTTATTTGTCGAGCTTTCGCAGTAATTTTATAAAATACGTATTCTCTCCCGTTTCTTAAGCGGTGTGTTCAAAAAGAAATTACATAAGGGTTGGCCATGGAATATAAAAGTAATGTCAACAGCAAGCTTTAGAATTCATTAACTGTTATCAGTGTTGCTGCTTATGTAATTTCTTTTTGAACACATGGTATAAAGGTCTCTTGAATGTAAAAATTACTGCTTGAGCAAATGTCTTTTGTTTTTGTATCTGATGTACGAATTCTTATTTCAACTAGCCGTTTTCAACTAGGTTTATCAGTCACCGGTCAACATTCAACAGTCCCTGATCAACAACAATTTGATATTTTGTTTTAAAACTTCAAAAGGTACCTAATACATTTTTTATAGCTATTTGTATTACTAGGGAGGAAAGTGTATCATTCCGTCCCGAGGATGTAGTTTAATTTCCCAGCGCCAGCGTTAGCGAGAACAGTACCTAATCAATTGTAATCATGCAAGGGAGTAAATGGCATTTTAGTCTAGAGTTATACATATGACACTTTTACATTTCATAATGAGACATACTATCTCTTGTATTCAGTTGCATTCAAAAATATTTCAAAATGAAAATCCGGATGCTAGTTGATTTATTATTAATCACATGTCTCCCGTCTCTATTGGCAATGGGAGTCAATCTATTATATTTCCTCCCACTGCCATTACAAACCGACCAGAGAACCAAACGTATATTTTCGGGAAACCCCTAATAGGCGACAGAAAGTGTCACTTTCGTATAATAGGGTAAAAACAGTATTTTAGAACTGAGTCAACAAAAAATGCTCAAGTTGCACCAATTGGATGACCATGTAATGTTTTTTACAAAATCTAAATAAAATTCTGCTGTCAAACAATTAAGAAATCCAATGATGCACCCTGTATACTTAGGTAAGTTATATATTTTTGTCATTCAGCCTCATGTTAGGTATTTAATAGTAAATTGTTCTACAATTTAAGAAAAGTGAGAGTTTTTCAACATTTAATTTACGAGCGAGTGATGCAAAGCGTGTGGATTAATTTATCACGAACATGGAAAAATCACTTCTATAACATATTCAGCGTGCTATTTTTTCTAATACCATATTCATATTCGAAAAAATATTTTTTTAATCGATAGTGAAGAACGTCGAAATCGTCAAATAAAATACGAAAAATCGACTTCTTGTAGGCAGCTGAGCGATAGGTAAACGTCAACCGACGTCAACATAACCTACAAAAGTTGGTTAAAATGTTGTAATTTCGCGATTTCTCGATTTAAAAAAATAATGTACCCCTCGGCACTGGAGATTTCTTTTTATCCCTCATGTGGTTTATTTGCTTTGGCCCTACGGGCTATTAAATCCACAATCGTGATAAAAAGTCAACTTCAGTGATAACCTATGTGGAAATTAATATTAAAAAAAAATTATAAATTTGAACTTCCAAGTCCCTATAACTTCTTACTGAAAAGACGTTTTACTAAGGTATATTAGGTTTAATGGATTTATTATAACCTAAGGAATCTATGCCCAAACAGTGTCCCATTATATTTGGGACACCCTGTATAATTGTTATACTTAAATTTATTTATTCGCAATCACATTGTAATGTGTCAATTTCATGACAATACAACAGCTGGGAACTAGATGATTACTTGAAACTAGCCAGGAAATTATTACATACCCCGAAAAATATTACATACCTGAGGAGTGGGGTGTTTCCATGGTAACAAAACATTGAGTGGGTTGTTTTCATGGTAACAAAAATATTAGCTACATCAAGATATCTGTTATTCAGAATTCAATTGTAGTTATTTTTAAAATTAGATGATTGCAAATAAAATAGTATACATACCACGGTGGAAAGTTTCATCCCTGTCTCGAGATAAAGTTAACCTCGACGCTACGCGTCTCGGTAAACTACCTAATCTCTCGACAGTAATAAAACACTTCCCACCTCGGTATGTAATATACTATTATTTACTTACATCTTACATCAAAACAAGCTAAAAACTTTGGTTTTTGTGAACGGTGCATGTAGCTACAAGATTTAATTTATTATCAAAAAATCTTCCAAGAAAGTTCTACTAAATACAATTATATGACAACAATTTCTATTGAAAGTAATTTGAAAAGTAATTGATGTTGTACAATTACAATTACTAAGTAATTGGTAATTGAATTACTATTTCCTGTGAGTAATTGGATTTCTGGTAATTAAATTACTGCATTGAGTGTTAATTGGTAATTAGTAATTAATTACTTTTTAAAAGTAATTTGGCCAGCTCTGAGTGGAATATAGGACGTACTACCTCCCATGCATTCCTTTAACGCAATTCTGCTAGCCTTATGTCAAACTGGAATATTAACCACATAACGTTCTGGCTCACAGATTTTCCGTATTTTACAGCCACACAAATGGCGACCTAAACAGTGAATCCAAATCACCAAACAAAGGGAGAGAACGGCTTGTCAGCATACTGTAACATTCCACTGTTGTGTGGTGGCATAACGTGTTTTAATTGGACGGCATTATCATGTGAGCAATGACCTTACGCGCTGAGAATGCGATGAAGAATGGTACAACTTTCGTGTTTTCGTGAACGTTTTAACGTTTAACATTAACCCTTCGTCTACATACACTTAAAATCAACGAGAGCAACACGTAACGCAAAAACCTTATTAGCACGTTATTGTAACAACGGTATATCGAAGTTAACATACTGCTAATAATCTAAAAGGCGTTTTATATTAACGTTATTTTAACGTAATATGGAAAATGTAAAATTTTCATGTTTTTTATAAACCTAAACTCTACGTTTTAAATTAACTGCTGGTGTAAAAAGTTATTTATGTCCTACCAGTACATTAATTGAAATTAATGACTCTATTTTAAGGTATCTTAGATACAAAATAACGCTCCACGGCAATTATTTTCTTCATAAGAACACTAGGGTTATTATGAAAAATTAACAGTATTTGTTTCCATGGATACAACTTTATTATGCACCACTGTTACAATGAAGCTCAGCTCAGCTAATGTCACAAATCTAACTTAGATCAGCTAACTAGATCAATCTTAAATACTATATCATAGTAATTATATGAATTAAATGTGAATATGAATTAGGTAAGAAAATCGGTAGGACATAAAACCTTGAAGGCACCACGGGCATTATGAGCTAAGAGCCCGCGATTGTTGTACACACTTCGGGGCAAAGGCCCTCGGTTAATACACTAACAATCTTGGACTCTTATTTTACTCATAATGCCCTTGGTACCTTAATAACTATAATATCAACGCCATATCGGCGTCATATAAACAAGCTCAATAAACGTCATAGCCAACACGTTTAGTAAACTGAGTTATTACGTAAGCAGTAAAATAAATTACTAAAAATCAACGTCGAGAGAATGATGTTAACTTCTTCTACATCATGACATCTTTCCAGATGTGTTGTGATTCTAATATGACATGTTTGAAAATGTGTCGTCCAGAAAATTTCCCCAGACGCCTCTATCTTGGGTCATGCGTAAAACATGTTCCCAGGGTTCCTGGAGACCCTTTCGCGTTATGTCGATCGAGCGTTGGGGAGATCTGAAACAATAAAGAAGCCGACCTGCGATTAATTAATAAAATTAAGCAATGGTAGTAAAAATCGCAGATCAACCCCCCTACAGTTTATACACCACGGCAGCTCTGAAAACTCTTTACTCACCGCGATGGCCCTAACTAACTCAAATTTCGGCGGCCTTGGATCGTAGGTTCAAATCATCAGCTGTGTGCACTGGAATGTCTTCAAAAAAGGAAAGGAAATGGGCGCCAGAAATCAAAAGATTTCGAACAATAAGAAAATAAACTACAAGTGACTAGCGTTTAATTAATGAGTAATAAAAAATATTGAAGTATCAGTAGTAAATAATCAAAACGATTAGAATGCAAATAATGTTATAACAAAATTGTCTAGGTTAACTGAAGGTTGGAACACGCATAAAATTAAAAACCCCTTTTGGGTTATTTTAATAACTTTACCAACAAATCATTCGTGAGATAAGCTTATCACAGTCATTAAATAAATTCTTCTGTTTAGGCTATTGAAAATAAAAAAGCGTGACTGTACCTTTTACAGAGGGTCAATACACATCAAAATTGCAGCTTTAAATACTGAGCATAAAAATTCAAATGTAAAAAGCAAAAGCATGTATGAAATTGAACATTACATGTTAATAATGGCAAAACGTATGAATTTAAATTCCAAATAATTACTGGTTTAAAATGTATAAAAGTAAAATCCAGGTATTAAAGATACGATAAATCCCGGAATAACACAAACTAACCTCGCTTCTCCCACGCTCATAAACGGCTAACAGGCAAACGCCGGCCGGGGTAGCTACACCCTTCGGTTCATAATAAGCTGGTCGTGTACTGCTACCATACTGGACGAAATCGCCGTGGATGCAAATTATAGCAAAGGCACCCTCGAACGGCAGCAACTAAGCAGAGCGCCAGCAGATGTCGAAAATGCGATAAGGCTAGCGGCTTGGCCTCCAAGAAAAACTCGTGGTTGAAACTGGTAATAAAGAGCTAAGAAAAAATGTAATTACTATGCGAATAACAAAACAGAAAAGCGCCATCGTACCTGATCATAATCAGCCCTTAGGAACACAAAGCTCAGAGAAATCGGTTGAGCGCACGTAATTTGACTTAAACACACAAACTTTAGCCACGCCGGTGGCGGCGGGCCAAAGCGAGGGCAGCAAGTCCTCGGACCAAAAATTCGTTTTCTAAAGAAAGCTTGCATTACAACGGCTTGCGATAAGAGATAGCACAGGTCAGAAACGGCATCGCGTAAACGAAAGGAACTCGATACAGGTACAAAATAAGCTGCTTTGGAAAATTTACGAATTCGAAATGCAAAGGATTTATAATTCAACTACAAATATACAGGTTAAGCCTGAAATAATTGGATATCTGGCGAAACAATTAGGCGAAGCCAAAAAATTGTTTCAGATCGTCATCGTCTTCTTTTTCCATCTGGCTTTTTTTGTAGTATGTTTTTTCCATGTTCTCTCTTCTGGAAATGTGGCCAAAGAATTTGAGGGCTTTCTTAGAAACAAGTGAAGAGAGGCGATGTTAACTATTGGAGAACATTTAAAGATTAATTTTCAACGAATGGCGTCTTTTTAAGTATGTAAACGTGTTTTCGACATACTTTAAACGTGTACGTGTGCCTGCTGGGTTAAGCTTCTGTTCTTCGTCTAATTTCTGCATGAGTGCGGCGATCTGTCCTTGCAACACCGGCAGTTGTTCTAAGATAGTTCACTTTAATGAATTTGTTTTCCATTTCAACCAAAGATCTGCCAATGCATTTTTCGTTCTTTATTATAGTGTGTCTATCCCACCAAATACTGGTTAAACATTTTGAAATCTTGCTCTGTTCGGTTCTGTTCTTGATTTTTGAAATTCCTAGCCATTCTCCAAGATATTTATATTAGCAAACGTATATCATTTGCTGATGATCATTAATTTATATAGGGAAACGCGTATCAAAGCTTGCTACAATATACCTACTATGTTTTGTTCAGTTTGTGTTCAAACCCTATTCCGAATAAGCTGTATTTAGAATTTTAAGAATAAACTTGTAAAATTGTATTTATCTTGTACTATTACAAATCGGTCGTCTGCAAAATTCAAAGTGTGAATAAACACTGGTTGCTGGTATACCCATTTCCTGAACTCAACTTATCCAATCTTGCCATGTTATGGAATAAGGAAAGATATTAAATTGAAGTTGAAGTTTAATACTTCCATTTATTGTTATAGAAGAAGGGTTTGCAGCTAAGATGTGACAATGAAATGATTTCGTTAATGAATGGAAGGAAAAAAGTTCAAATAACTTAATGAAATTAATAAAATATTAACACGATCAATAATAAATCGAATTCTGTTAATGGAATTAAATAAATACATAAATAAGTCTCCTGAATTTTGAAAGCTTAACACAGCCACAGTAGAGTTCAGTAAACTATAGTTTAGGCCTATGGTTGCAAGAATAGGGTTAAATACATTTAATTGCTCTTGAACCAAAAACATTCTGGTAAAAGCATAATCAATGTCGAGAACGACTTTTAAATGTAAGCGTTTGTTGACGGTTGTTAATTCGTGTGGTTGCATTAAAATATTGGAACGAGCAGGTTGATTTAATCTTTGACCATTTTAAAAAGTTAAATATGACAATTTGTGAGATATTTATTTCAGATAACTTTGGAAGACCAAGTTTCATTGATATTAAGCAACCAAATTTCGAAGTACAAGATTTACTAGTAGACCAAAGCTGAGAGGTAGGTGTGTGGCTTGCAATAAACGATGGACTTCAAGTTTCAACGAGAAGGTTCGTAGGAAACTTGTCATTACTGCAATTTCTTTTAGTTTTATGTAAGAGCATCGTAACAAAACATCTAATAGGATATCGCGTACTTTACTCGTAGCCTCAGTTTCGTCTTCAACTTGTGTTTGCATGAAGTCGCGATCAGTTAACACATAAACAGATCTATATCGGTGGGGCCAAACATTGGAAATCTTATTTCATGTTGCACATTCATTTTGAGAGATGGTAAAAGCAGAAACAAATCCAAGTATTGCACAACTGGCATTCGCTCGTCATCAACGCAGATGGGTTATTTAAAACCATATATGTTCATTCAAGAGCAGCCACCGAAGCGAGTTGAGTATATGCGCAGTAAACTGAAAAAAAAAGTTGTTAAAAACCGCTGTCTGGAGCACCAGAGCTGTGACGTCTGGTCAGTAGACTAATAGCAGAAACGCCTCATAGAAATAGCTGACGGAGTATGAGTTAATCGTTGTTAAAATAAATTCATAGTGGAAACTGCTTTTTGTGTGCAAATGGACATTATTGTTGATATAAATACGAGTAGAAACAGCTATTCGCTTCATGCTCTAGTATTTAACGTCATTATTTAGGATGGTCTTTTACAGAAGTAATATATTATTATACTAGTTTAATAAGAGGGCTTATTATAGCATGCTTGGGCTTGGGATATGACAACAGCAGCGAGGAATCTTCCAATGGAAGGAGTGCAGCAATTCCTGCTATTAAAAGAGTATAATATACTATTTTTTGGCAGTTATATCTGATACAAGGTAGACTGTGTTAAAGTTTTTCTTGTGTAAATAACAAGGCACAAACAGTGCTGGTTTTAATGTTACAATAACCATATTGTGACATCAAAGCGGATAAATATATGAGTGTAAACAAATTAGCTATTTGAGTAGATTTGCGAAGCTAACTTTTTCAGCTTAGCACGAGTTTAGGCCAACTCTGCATTCACTACAACAAGGTCTTTCCATAACCACCAACTGATGTAAATAAAACAAGAGAGATCTCATTGCTATTGAATAGCTGACAATAAGAGAAGGCAAAAGCAATTATTAATAATGAAGTGGTGTAAAACACGCCTTGTTGCAATTAACGCCCACAACGTACAGCTGCAAACCTCATTCTTACAAGTTCAATCTCTCAAAACTAAAGTAATCGAATGCTATTGCTCATATTCTTCCAAATTCAATTAAGTAAATATGACAGAACTGTATAAATACCACAAAAAGCATCATCATTCGATTCACTGATAATGAACAACTCGATTCTGTTTTCAAAGAGCTTGTCTTTGTCACTTCACATTTTACATATTATTTTCCGTTGTTCGAAATCTAGCACAATACGGTAAGGTAACTAGCACAGAAAAATATTCATAGACTTTACTGAGATGTAACGATGTCAACATTTAATATTCCTTTGCCTAAATTATAATCCATAAATCTTATTTTGCTGTTTTGTTGTATGTTGTCTAGTTGAATGGAAGCAGTAGCATGTTCGTATATATATTTGATGAGGTTAGAGTATCTGCTGTCTATTCTTGCATTTGAGAGCGATTGTAGCATTGCCCAGTGTTCGACACTATCAAAGGCTTTCTGATAGTCAACAAATGCCATACATATGTCCAGATTGTACTCTACTACTTTTTCTGTTAATATTCTCATGGTTAAAAGGTGGTCACATGTACTGAAATTTTTCCTAAATCCAGCCTGTTCTTCTGGTTGATACTGGTCCAATTTAATTGTTATTCTATTAGTTATGATCTTCGTAAGCAACTTATATATCTGCGACAACAAGGAGATCGGTCGGTAATTCTCCAAATTAGCCTTGTCTCCTTTTTTGTATATAAGTATTACAATTGCATTATTCCAGTTACTGGGTATTTTCCCTTGCTGTATACATTCATTAAACAGTTGACATAACTTGGATATTACTATATCTCCTCCCTGTTTTAACATCTCCGTAAGTACTCCATCCTCTCCTGGCGCTTTATTATTTTTCATAGTTGTTAGGGCGTTTTTCAGTTCTTCCTTTGTGATTTCTGGGATCTCCTCCGATCCTACATTCATTATTCTCTCGTTTTGTTGTCTCTCTTTTGGCTGAATTTTTTTGTTGTATAAATCTTCGTAGAAATCCTCTGTTGTTTCTAACATTTCTGTTTGATTCCTTATTTCTTTTCCATCCTTGTCCTTCAGAACTAGTATTTGTTTCCTGTGGTTGTTTTTCCTTAGGCTTTTTAGGCCTCTGTTTTTTTCAAGCAATTTTTTAACTTCTTCCTCAAAAAACTCATTTAGGTCCTTTCTTATCATTTTTCTTGTTTCTTTTCTAAGAAACAGCAGCACAAAACCCATTAAAATAGAAAGAGGAATAAGACAGGGGGATACGTTGTCTCCGAAGCTCTTCACCATGGCCCTGGAAGACGTATTTAAGAGAGTAAACTGGGATGATAAAGGTATCTTAATTAATGGACAAAGATTGAACCATTTGAGATACGCGGATGATGTTGTCCTAATATGTGAAACAAAAGAAGAACTAAGACAAATGCTAATGGAATTAGAGGAACAATCGGCTAAAGTGGGACTACAAATGAATATATCAAAAACAAAAACTATGTGTAGACAAGACCCTCAAATCACAGTTAGATCCCAACTAATAGAAAATGTATCCAGCTACATTTACTTGGGACAGGAAGTGACACTCGGAAAGGAAAATCAAACCCAAGAAATATACAGAAGGAGGAGACTGGCTTGGGCAGCTTTTGGAAGACTAAAGCCCACATTGAACAACAAGAATATCCCACTAAATCTAAGAAGACGTTTATATGACCAATGCGTTCTACCCGTAATGACGTATGGAGTCCAGACGTGGACAATTACCAAGAAATCTCTTGGGATGCTTAAAACAACGCAACGAGCCATGGAAAGGCAAATGATAGGAATATCATTAAAGGACCATAAGAGAAACGAGCAAATAAGAGCTATAACTAAAGTTAAAGATGTAGGCGAGAAAATAGCCGAACTCAAATGGAATTTTGCCGGACATGTTGCCAGAATACAGGACGGACGCTGGACGAAGACCATATTACAATGGCGACCATACCAGGGTAAACGAGCTAGAGGCCGCCCGCCCATGCGATGGACGGACGACATAAAACTCTCAGCGGGTCTGACATGGATAAGAGAAGCCCAAGACAGAAATAAATGGGCACATATGAGGGAGGCCTATGTCCAGAAGTGGAACGAATAAGGCTACTTAAAAAAAAAAAAAAAAAAAAAATCTTATTTTATTAAATATATACACTTAAAAGTAGAAGAGGGATAAATTATATATATTGGTAAGCTTACTTGGCACATAGATGTGAAACCAAAAAATGTAATCCTTATCACAGCTTCTTGTCATGTAAGAAATGCTGAAATTAGAAAGCATTTGAATTTCCAGCTATTAGCTTTTAGTATTACAACTATGGCATCCCTTAATACCCACTGGAATTGCTCACTTCAACAACAACAGTGCAACTGACATATAGATTTTGAAAATACGGTGACTGTGCCAAAGATGACACTGAGGAAAAGGTCCTAAAAGTTAGTCGTCACTATAACGACATCAAGGGCCGGTTGCAGAAAGCAATGTTAAGTCTGGTGTTAGCTAACATCGCGTCAAAGTGAACAAAAACGAATCAAATCTCAAATGCTTATGGTAACTAATACATTAGTAAACAAAATTTGATGCGATTTTGTTCACTTTGACGCGATGTTAGCTAACACCAGACTTAACATTGCTTTCTGCAACCGGCCCCAAGAGTATGGGAAAAGTCTGATTTACGATGTTATATCACGTCTGGTATTACGACTGCATTTTCGAAGGTAATTGAGCGTTTATGTAATTTTACGCTCATACATCTAGATTTATTAGCTTCATGCCTCATGCTCACACTTTAATGAGTAATTAAGTAAACCCACAAACCAATCAATCACAATCATAATATAGCTGTACCCATTTTCTCCGATGTACATAAATATTTCTACAAATTGGAACGTCATGACCACTTTTATGAAAGGGATTTAAAATCGCCTGTATAGCACAAATGCATATATCATATAACTGTCTATTGGTACTATTAGTAGTATAACATCACAGAGTAATGAGCATAAAGGAACTTAAGTAAATAAATTCATTCGAAATTGGAAATGTGTAATTTAAATACCAATTCGTATAGAGGTAAAGGTTTTTCATCAGTGTGAACCATTAAATTCATTTCAAAAAGACGTGTTAGATTGCATTCTACTGCTTCAAATATGCCTTTACCTATTAATTATTTCAGCACAATTTTCTTACGTGGGTTTAAATGTTAACGGTTTACTGAATATATATTTCTGACAGCACCTTTGCACTTACTAAAATTTGAATAAATATTTACTGCGCCCCTTCTAATAGACATATCTCCACATTATATAATAATTTTAAATATTAATGTATAGTTGCTCTTGTGCACTTACTGCGAATACTTACTAAATTGCCTGACTTCTATAAAGTGAAATAAAAATGCTTTTGGTCGACAAAAAAACCTTCGTCACGATCTACTAAACTATATAATCGGTTCTAAAATAGTAACTGCTTTTAAAAACTCCAACATCCGTTAAAAAACTATCAGAAGGTATTACATATTTTATATAACCACATTTAAAGTGCACGTTCTCAGTGATCGATCCGATATTCAAATTTCCGTAAATAAATAAACTGTGACAAATAGCCTTCTTGGTTTGCCCTACTTGATAAATTTGATACTTTCTATGCACCACACATATCTTTAAAAAAACATAAATTGAATGAACATTGTAGATGTTTCACAGATCTGCCACAAATCTTTGAATAATTTGTTAAGATCATCTTTAATAATAGCACGCTGATCTTATTTTATGTATGTAGGTATGTATGATCGGTAACCTCATTTTACCTTGCGGTGTTTATACGCATTAGCATCTAGTAGGTAGTAGGTATGTGTCTTGATGATGTGTTGCCTTGTTATCTCTTAGGTCTGTAGTTCTCAGTAGAGCACAATTAATTTGGTGCCCAACTGTGAGTGGTCTCACTGAACTCTATACCAACTCCAAGGAGGCGGAAAAAGTCCGCCCACCCTGTGCTTCGAACCGAGAACTTGCTTAATACAAGCCTAACGCTTTACCAACTGCGCTACTCCGCTTCTTTGTTCTTTTTTAATTTTAATTGCAAATTAAATCATAGGTACAAGTTACTCTTTCCTTATAGAAAAGGGCTTTATGAAAATCAAGATAGATACCATTCAAGATTCATATTTATAGTTTAATCCAGGGGTCGGCAACCTGCGGCCCGCGGGCCGCATGCGGCCCTTTGCAACTTTTTGCGCGGCCCGCCAAAGCACCAATATAACTTTAGGAAAAATCAACAAACTTAGAGCGCAAGCGTGCCGAAATGTGGCCGGTGACAAAAATGCGCGACAAACAGAAGCATAGTGGGAAACCTATTTTACTGCGCAAGTTTAATCCCCACTCCCCAGCGAATACGACGTCTCGCTTAGCAAGTGTAGCATTCTTTCTAGTGATGGGCATAATCGGATGAGTTCAATAATCGGAATGTTCCATTTCGGAATGTTTATAAAATCGGAATATCATCCGATTATTTTACATTCCGTAAATGCAAGCAAGGGAAAACGAGCGAAATAACAACAAGCGGAAAGAAGATGAAGTGCGTGCAAATTTACGATGAGAGCACTCGCCGTCGCGCCGTAAGCCTTTATCTGCGTTGGCATCTATTGTTTGGGTTTGTAGGACGTTCAGTAATAGCTATTTACGTTATTAGACCGGTAGCACCATTTTTATGACCGCGCCAATACTTTACAGGTCGAATCGTAGGGCGAGACCTGTATGTTTGGCAATGCTAGTTAGCAATGCAGTATCCTAAAAAACAATTTATGAGTTTGAGTCGCACAGTGGGATATGAGGATATAAAATATTTTTTCAAATTATTACAGTAGTTACGTTAATAGACTTTCGGAAAATGGTTTAATAGCACATAAAGTACATAATAGATAGTATAAAACAATACTTGAATTTGAAGTCTCTAGGTGTACTATCTAATAATTAATCTATGAAATACCACTGCCATTAGTGCCATTCAAGTATCATACACGTGCGCACACGGCGCGACCCGTCGACATTCGCCAACCAGCATATAGTAGTCAAGTGAGTCAATACAACATTCCGTATTCCGTTCAGTTCAAATTGGCATTTCGATTTCTCATTTTGTGTTCCGAATAGTAAAATAATCGAATTCCGAAAGTTCCGAATTTTGTGCACCGAACAGTAAAATAATCGAATTCCGAAAAGTTCCGAAATAATAGGAACCTTCCAATTTTTTGAACGATCGGAAACTTTCCGATTATTCATTCCGGATAGGCCCATCACTAATTCTTTCATTTCGCCAGTTTGCTACTGTATGTTCATATGTGCGTTCATGTTGACAGCCGTATGACGTTTCACTACAATATTTTATATTTTTTATATTTATATATTTTATATTTACATATTTATACATATTTAATTGGAATTGTATTTTCTTTTTTTTCCCTTTTAAGAATTGTAAAATTTTTGTTCTCTAACATTATTGTTATTATAGCAGGTCAATAAAAAATAATTTTTTTCTATATTTATTTTTAATAATATTTATACTCGTATATGATGTAAAAGCACTATTTAAGTTACATTTGAATGTGCGGCCCGCATAAAAAAATTATTTTGAAAATGGCCCGCCGTCCGAAAAAGGTTGCCGACCCCTGTTTGACCTTAGTGTTATGTGTTACGAATCTATTATTCTTGCATATCTTTTGCCAGATATAATACGACTGTTATTTCATCACCTCTAATAATCCTGCAAAGTGCAGTTCCGGTTAGTCTTTCAGTAAGATAAACTTTCAGAGATTACGGAACAAGGTAGGTTTAAACCTTGGGACTGAGCAGACACAAATCTCTCATCGCCGAGGGGCATTTTCCTGGTGGAATTTTGTCGTTATGTCACCACCTGATACAAACCAAATGTCTTCTTTCCAGGTACAATTTGTTTAACTATCGCTAGAGAAGCCCTATTTAATTTAAGTTTAAAACCCACCCCTGAGTTACGGAATTTCTTTAAACTTGATACACCTCATAAACGGTGGTTTCCCTGTAACAACATCTAATATTCTACGTGTGTTTTTTTCAACTTGTTACATTTTTTCTTTGCCTTCGTGGTGCCTAGGTAGTCCAATTCTGTTTTTTCATTTTTCTACTATTCTCCCTTGCTTGCCTTATATAGTCTGTTAGTCGCTGAACGCTTTCAATAATCAATAACATTACACTACACCAATGACAATCCTTTAAAACAACCTAGATATCGAATTGTGAATACTCAAAAATGTGTCCATACCCAATGCGTTCAATGAGCCAGCAAAATTCCCTGGAGGAAGGGTGACTTAATACTAAACTGATTACATTTTAATACAGGCACCACCAATTTAATTAACCAACAACTCGCACATCTAAACAAGAAAATTCTCCTATATTATGACTATCGTAACTTGCAATGTAGATAAAATCACAAAAGTTACCTCTATCAAATTCAAACGGGCACTGATAAGCTGCCACTTATTCAAGTAAAACAAGACATAAATGCAGCACAATTAAAATTAGATGTATTACTTTATCTTTTAATACATAAATACATCGAACGCAAAAGAGACAGTTTCTCGTACTGATATATCTACAGTGTGTCTGACAGCATACGGAACATAGGAAAACGATGATACTAAATGTTGGTAAAGATCCATATCGCTTTAGCAGAACCATTCTTTGTCAGATCTGGCTCTTTGCGCACATAACATGCAATCATTTACGCCGTTCTGCGCATGTTATTATGGACATAAGCTACTCAATTCTCGCGATATTGTAGGTAATTCATAGTTTTCGTTTTCGTTCACACTGCGACCGCAGTTTGATTCTTACTTGCAGTACCTATATTAATTCTAAGATAATAGTGATAATGATGAGTTTCAGTATATCAGACTTTTGTTAAACAGTTACAGTTTGTTACATTTTATTATAAATAAATAATAAATCGCACTGTAAGAAAATCCAAAGTGTGAATTATAATATAGCCAAAATCGAGTAATTTAAGTTGATAAATAACTTACGCAGAACAATATAACTGGTTGTATTTTATGCTCACAAAGAGATGGGATCCGACAAATGCAACGCTGCGCTTCAGATGCCGTACACGGACGTCGTTGTTCTTTACCGCAATTTAGCATTGGCGTTTCCATATGTTTCGTATGCCCTCAGACGAACTGAATATATTGTTCTCTGAATGTCATTTTTTGGCAGTGGTCTATTGTGATATGTTTTATCGGACTTTTTCCACTGTCTCGGGTCTATTGAGATGGTTTAATGCTCGCAATTTAATTCTGTATGCATAGAGAAATATTGGACAAAGTCAATTAGGTACAGCACAGAGTTGAAATATTTTATTTAATTGCAATCTAGACAGTAGTTGAAGTTATTAAATGCATTGGAAATGAGATGCAAGAAGCAAAGTGAGAGGAAAAAAGGGTAGCTTAAGAAAAGCAGGTTTCAGAAGGATTGAATTTGAAATTTGAGTAAAAGAAGGATTTAAGATGACTGATGTAATATAAGTAATATGATATGTTTGAGCATATTTGAAGATGGACCAAATGTAAGTAAATAATGCCAAAGGTTGGTTATGTGCATAATGAATATGGGCGTAGTTATTAATAAACGCACGGGCCAGTGAAAAGCAAGCGACCTGAAAGGTAGATGGAAATGAAAGTAAGATAAGGTAGAATTTGCAAAGAGCAATGCAGAACGAGGGCAACTGAAATGAAGAATAATTAGTGACGTGTATAGAATTGAACTCAAGTGCCAATGCAATTTAAAACTAAGTGTTCATAGCAGAGTAGTGATAAATAACAATTTATGTGACAAGAAAGGGCAATTTTTATGTATAAGAAATAAAGACAATTTCTAGTTTTAAGCAACAAACATGTTAATCAAATTTTATTCTTTTATGTGAAATTGTAACTAAAACTTATTTCCCTTGAACAATATTAAATCGCGGTTACTAGGTAGAAGAAGAAAATAATTACTGTAATGTCAACTTGTGGGCAAATAATGCTCCTGATTGTTGGTGTTTTATATAATAAAAGTTATTTTCGAAGTCTAAAAAGTGTACAAAGTTATTCTACAAGTCACCGGGCGTAAGTGGAAGTGCTATTAGTTTCTCCACCGAAAAATCTTATAAAATTGTGCAAGCCAAGATCGGTGTGGGTTCAGCTCCGACAACCTGGAAATTTTAAACTGCGATACCAGTCCATTCCAACATCAGAAGCCAGGGATCTCAAGTCCTACAGGTCGGGTCCTAGAAGAAGATTTGATGCCAAAAAAGCGGCTCCAGAGGCGAGGTCGGCGATACTTTAAAAGGTACGATTTGGCAGGTTTTTATGGGGTTGGAGTCCGGAAAGCCAGTGGACTTCGAGAACACACCTTGCTGAAGAAATTAATCGTGTTTCCGAGCATCCATATACGTCCAAGTTCAAGAAAATTTCGTGGCGTCACTAGAAAATGCCATTTATACCAGGATTTTCAGTTTTTACAGGAAGCCAAGACAAAAGATAGTAGCGCGTCGTTTTTACGTCACAACCTGAAACAAAACCAAGTTAGATGTTGCTAGGCGGGAGATTCGATTCAGTTTACCTGTGGTTTCCTTGCAAATTTTGCTTTTGAATATCAAAATAAAACGCTGTATGCCCTCGCGAACCTTTTGTGGTGTAAGTCAATTTGGTGAGATTATAAAGTTGGCCTACTCTGAGTTAAATATTCTACAGAATTCTTTTAATACAGAATTCAAATTTGAACCTAACCTGAGATATCAGTCTTGTGTTTTGCCGGAGCAAGCCCATAGGATTATTGCAATGTGATAAAATATAGAACGGAGCAATTAACCATTTTATTGGAAAGTAATAAATACGTTTCATTTTAGTTAGCCTAAAATACTGACAGGCAAGTTTTGTATTTTTAAAATTTAATATCAGTGCCCTGAGTGTTGGGGTGTTTTCCGAATAGTACATTGACTTGGCGATTGTCTCATATTACATAACAGTATATCACACGACGTTTCGGGAGTTTTTGATCTACTCCCGTTTTCAGGTGTTCCTAGTTAGTCATGAGAAGGACTGATATTGTACGTCTTTATACGTACACTCGTGCATACAGCGATTAGATATAGTTATAAGTTTATAACTAAAATACATAAACGATCTGGTGGCCTAGTGATAAAGGTGACAGGCTAGTAATCAGAGTGATCAGCGGTCCTGGGTTCAAATCCCGGGGGTCACGAGTGTACGTATAAAGACCTTCTCAGGACTAACTAGGAACACCTAAATACGGGAGTAGATCAAAAACTCCCTAAACATCGTGTGACATACACCCTAGATAGTGGAAAAAGTCCGATAAAATATATCACAACTGTATATATGTAATCTTCAATTTATGATATTTAAAAGTAAATATTTGGAAGCAAGTCCGCGACGTAATTACGCTCTGCTCACAGTAAAATGGTAATTATAGATACGTGTTTACACACACAAATATTCAAAATACACATCAAACAATAGTACATTAATGTCAGACATAAACCAGACATTTCAACATAAGAATCTTAATAAAGTGATCTTTTACATTACATTAATGCTCTTTAAGTAATAGCAAAATATTTAAGTAACATACAAGGTGTCAAGTTTCACCACTACAATGAGACGGAATAACTTTAGAATTTCCTAACGGAACATGTATGTGTCTACGAGACTGCACCGGATCCCACGGCAACTCAAACAAAACAAAATCAATCAGAAAGTGTTTAAAAATGTCATACGAGACGAAATATAGTGCATATCTAGGTTTATTCAAAAGGTATGGGCCAAATTTAAGAATGTGATGTCTTTGATTTTACCATTGTTTTGTCAAATCAAGTCATCTAATAGTCAAACAAACGCTAATTTGTGATGACCGAAGGTGTTTCAAGCTTCCATTATTGTTGTTTCTTAAGTGTGATAATGATGAAGCCTTTCTCTGTTCGTGAATATGCAAAAATGCATTTTATCTACGACAGTGTGTAAAATTGACTTCTGGTTGGCAGTTTTAAGTTTATAAAACGACTGTTTAATAACATATTTTGATTAGTTGAAGTCGTCAGTAGCAACGTGTTTCAAAATTTTTAACTTCACAAAATTACGACCGGTTGCTAGAATCCTAATTTACATTTAAAATATTTTTTTATATTTACCGTGTCTTCTGGATTTTATCGTAGATAATAGCTATTTATGCAACAAGTGCTAAAAGTCGACTTTTATGCGCGAGACATGAAAATTATGAAACGAAGCCGAAGGCTGAGTTTCATAACATGTCTCGCGCATAAACGACTTTTAGCACGCGTTGCATACAATATTTTATCTACGACCTTAATTTTACCGTTATTAATCCATAAATATCGATTTAAGAAAGGTTCGCATCTGCGACGCTGCATCATAATGAATAGTAGCCTACGCCGCTGGCGATTGTTTGGCCACGCCCGTGCTGTCAAGGTCAGTTACGAAATGTAATTATTGATACTCCACATATGACTGTATTCATTACATAACGCTTTAATTATTTCAAAAACGCTTTACCTGTAACGCAAGAAGCAACTAGAATAGCTTTACAACTTCACTTGCAGTTCGAAATTGTAGTTTTGAACCTCCCTTCACTTTTAGCACATGTGCTAAAAGTAAACAGCTGATTTCTTTAAACACGGTAAACTATAAAACGTCACTTTTAGTGAAACAAGCTAGCGCTAAAAGGCCTACTTTTAGTAGTGGTCGTAGATAAAATATTGTACGATGCACGTGTTTAAAGCATATTTAGTCACTCACGTTTTAACTCTGCCCCACTCGTTGCTAGAGACTAGCTTTACGCCCTTGTATCGTAAATTACTTTTTGTGTATGACATATTCAGATACAAAAAAAGCCCCTCACTTTGAAAATAGTAATAATTCAATCTTGAAACATCTTTTGTCTTAACAAATTGGCGTTGGTTTGACTTATTTCCTAAAAAACCCTCTCTCACTAGATAAAGGTTGGAAATAAGATATGGGTTTATTAACATATTTTTGCTTCTTGAAGTACCTATCCCACATAACACCCTTAAGTTTGAACCATACTTTTTGTATATGGCTATATGTTAAATCAGGCAATAAGCGGAAACAGACTGCCGTCGCACCCGAGGTACTGTAACGCTAGCTCCTGTATAAATTTTAATTAAACATCAAAAATATATTAAATGTATACATCGCCTAATCAAGCCTTACATCTATCCGGCGCTCAAACTGGTGACAACAAATCAAGCACACGCTATGCGCGGATGAACCGCAAACGAGTGCGCCGCTCAGTTCGAATCCAATCCCTCTAGAAAATAACAGATAACGAGGGCACCAAAGAGTATAAGGTGGCTTTCGTCATAATTTTAAATAACTTGAGTCCTCCGATCCTGGGCAGCAATACTGGTCCCAGTGGGGCGCAGCCCCTAATCCTGTCCCTCCAACTTGCGGCTAATTCTCCTGAATCTCCGGTTCCTCTCCTAACCGAGTCCTCCCACTGGCAGCTGATCTGTCTAACGGAGTAGATCTCCAACGTTTACCAATCCTGGCTTTTAGGGAGGTGGCAGCTGACCTGTCAGTTCTAAGGCTAAACTGTCCGTACCTATCTAATGCCCTAAATCAAAGCCGCTAGAATTCGATTTTGACTTGGCAGCTGACCTGTCTTGTAAAATAGAATCTTTTAGGCTTAAATCCTGGCTTGGCAGCTGACCTGTCTTGCAGGGTTAACCGCTTAAAGCGATTCACATCGTCTCGTTTCTACGCGCAAACACCGTCGCACCGAACTACTTCACCGGGGTGGTTCAACTTGCACCATGACCTAAATCTATTAACTTACCTGTAACAAAGTACGAAAGAACCTGCAAGTACATACTAGAACATCCTCCAAAGGGCAATTGCATGGCTACAGCAAAAGGCGAAAACAGCGACCTCAGCCCGAACCTGGGGAATCTGCTGTCCGCAAAGACCGAGCTGTCAATTCAATTTGACCGTCTAAAATAAAAGAACCTCACTAGGTCCAATTTCCGAGCACCGTCATCACGGCCATCACGGCCATCCTGAGGCACTAGCACAGTCCGCCCTAACGTTTATGCATCCTCCTAATCACAGGTTTCCCTTAAAGTTGTTAATTTATCAATAATTGCTGTCAGTCCGGAAAATGTAAACACTGCCGTTATTTGCAGCGCTTTGGGGCATCCGTTATACGCAGGGCCAAAATACATACTTGGCTCAATCCCACACAAAGCAGCCTGCCGCGTTTACCTGCTAAATGAGCTGCGGGCCAATTAGTAACAACGAAACGCAGCCCCTAAGAAACCGTTAATTTATTCATGTACCGAGTAATTCATAATGTGTGTATCTAGTTACAAACATTATATGGTTGTTAAATATATCTTGTGTTTTCGTTGACCATATATATTTAAGTTGGTGTAAACATTTCTCCGATTTGAGTTAACCAGAAGTCTAAATTTAGAAAGCCCTTAGCAAGAGGTGCAAAACTTTACAGAGCAACCTTCACAGGGAGCGATAGTTCAAAACGTTACGGTACTAGAGTCATTACCTTTACCATATCAAATGACCTGTCAGAAGTCTTTCAGTTGGTCCATCATTACTTTTATTTTGGAAGTCTTCCATTTCGTTTGTTTTTAATTTATCTGCTTCTTTCTCTCGTTTTTCATATTTTGGCAATTTTCTAAATTTTTCATTTCTTCTGAATATTTCCTTTTCGTGTAGTTTTTCTTTGAGTCTCGTTTTGGTTTTTCGATTTTGATAATACTTCTCGGCTTTCAAAAGCGTAAAAAACTCAGCTAACACCGAAATTAATAGCCAATACAACAGTCAAGGTATGAGCTCACGCCCCCATTTTGCCTCCATAGTTCGTATTAAAAGTGTTGATAAAGTACTTCTTCGACCTTTTGCTTTAATATTATATCTAATTAAGGAAGACATAGTTTCTTATAAGTACAGCCCTGATTTTTTAGTAATTGTGGCGCTGTATCTGAGTATATAGTCATGTTATATACTTATAATCAAATAATAATAAAATAATAAATGTTACTTTAGTCACTGCAAGAATAATACAATTTCAGCTACATAATTAACATGAAACGTGATTTATGAGTGATTTATTTGAAAAATATTGTTTTATGTCCATTCCTATAAAAGATTTCTATAACTCAAGTTATAGCGTAGAATGTAAATGTTAATTTTATATTACTAAAATGCGAATAAAGTATTGCACTACATTTGGAACAGTGTTCGTTTCTGAAATAAAAGAAAGATGTTCATTGTGTATTCTGAGGTGAACTGTAAAGGTTTACTTAATTAAAAAAAAGCTGCATACTACATATAGAGTTTAAATATTAAATTATATTGAATTAAAAATAAGTCAATTGCACGTTCCAACCTCGGAGAAAAGAAAATCATGTTTCAATAATTGCTGACTGAGCCAGATTAGTGAAAACAATTGTTTACTGGGTTTAAAGGATTTTGAAATAATACATAAATACACATATTTCAAGTTACATCAAAATAAATTTTATGCTTTGACAGACATTTTGATAACAGATAACTATTGTGGCTTAAAAATTATTTGTTTAAAAAAAATAATATCATTGCCATATTTAAGTGGAATGTAATAAATTAGCAATACATCTCACTGTTTCTGGAGAGCTATGGTCGTAATTGTGAATTAATGACAGCGGCTTTTCTTGAAGGTCAGTTCTGCTGCACTGAACATTTTTCGCAAAATGATTATTATTACATCCAATATTAATATATAAGTCTTAAAGAATACCACAGATCCTGTTGTGATCACCAGGCCGGGAAAATTGTTTCGCCATCAATATAATCTAACCAACAGTTGCAACGGCCAACTACTGATTATATCAAAAATAATTAATTTATTTCAATGCAAATAATTATTCCAAAAATGCAACTTGCTTAATCAAGCTCCGGTACCTGCAATAACTGAAACAGCACATTACCACAAGCATAGTTAGCGTATCACATCCCGCCCAAATTCTGCAACAAATATTGAATTACGTCCTAAAACTGCAAGTAACCTACCTCGAAAGTAGAAACGCCGCGCCATTGTGTACCTAAAAAAGGATCTGAAAGTGTTCGGGGTTTTGCAAGGAGTTTCCTGGCATTCTGCTGCAGGTGCTGCAAGGTCTGGTATGTCCGGCAATAAATTTTTCAAGTTAAATTCCAGAACTCCCAGTTAAGTTATTGCTTTATATGCTTCTAGTACGAACTAGATCTCGCCGAAGAGACTGCTGATTTGCTGAGAACGCCTTGCCGCAATGAGTTCGCGGATTTTCCGTTGCATAATTACGCGACTCGATAGATCGTGAGCCCGCGGAAAGAAAGGAACAGCAGCTGGTTGTTTTTAATTAGTCAGGATCGAGTGGGCATGCAAATGTGCATACGCACGTATCTGTTACAAAGTTGAAGTGTGCGAGTAAATTTCAGTTTTCTTAGGGTTGTAATGACTCCATATATACAAAACGCATATAACATAATTAACTTTTCTAATCATAAACCAATTCTAAATGTTTTTCATTTTTAAGGATATCCTTTTACTTTACATCAGGGGTGAACTGACAACAGTTTAGCGGGGCTGGATCTTAGAGTGGCAGGCCACTTATTACTATAAAGCTGTCCACACGACTCGTGAACCACCCCAGCAACTGGAGAATGTGACACTTTTTCAAGGTTAAAGATCATTGTAATTTTGAACTCTCCCAAAAATTTCTGTATAGTCACAAAAACTTAAAAAACCATTCTCGCGACTCATAACTAACTTTACCTGAAATATAACCAATGTATTAAATAAATTCTATTTTTCTGCTTTTTGGACTTTTCGTCCAATTCGTCCATATATCATTTCGGATGCTGTAAACACGAGAACACGAAAACGACATAACCTGTCAGGATGGTTTCAGCACTTTTTCTTTATATTTACTTTTTGATTTGTATTGGCGTTATCAGTAATAGACGTTAAGAAATCATTTAACTATGTTATCAAATTGGTGTAGTGTTAACACTCGTGAACTGTCGAGTCTAAGTTCGCGAGTTCGAGTTCGAATCTCGGTCCGAACGAGATGTTTTTTTAAATTATCGAAAAGTTCCGATGAAAATTTCTATCTCCTGTATGTTTAAATTTGAAATCCACTTATCCGCACTGTCTGCCCCATTCCTACTCTTCGCCAACGGAATTGCTAAATAGCCGACTCTATTTTAAACAGATTTCGTCCGTCTAGGCTTCGTAGTAATTAGTTCTCATCTTCTTTGCGAATTATCGTTAACCCAAGTTGTTGCATACATAGTGCGATCCTGTATATAACATGATATGATAATAGCCCTACAACATTAAAAGCATATTTTTAACAGATTACGAAAATTGCATATGTCTTAAGAAGCGAGTGTCCCAAAGAGAGCATGGCATTAACCGCTACATGTCAACAACATGCCGAAGTATTAATAAGAGGCTTGCACCGACTCATCTTGTTCTATTTTATGGGCCTTGCTACCCTCGGGCAGTAAATTCACACGCGGCTACCTTTGCTTCCTAGATATACCATGTTTTGTTATCCCTATTTTCTCATAACGATAAAATATAATAATACAATCCTCTCAACACTAACAAGGTTGCGAACCTGCAAACAAATCTCTGTCGACGAAAGGGGTAGCTCAGGAGTATACGCTCGCAACAGCTCAAGTCGCAGATAGAAGTGGATTCCAAAGAACAATAAGGTTGTAACGCTAGCTTCCGTTTGAATTTGATTAATCCAATATTAAATAATATTTTCAAATTTAAACGTCGCCAAACTCCGCGTTATCAAGAAACACGGCTTGTTCCAGGGAGATAAGCCAGCATGGGCCAAAGTTCCGCCAGTGATAACAGAGCTAGACAAAGGCGAGCCGCGCGCCGTCTCCCCACCTAGAAACTTTGCAAGGCATATAAAAGCAGTTGTAGAGCTCATTTCGACAAATTTTTCCAGAGATTACTTTAGAGATTATTCCAGACTCCGTTTCCAGTTCCCGATCCCCCGTCCTGTTTCCCGTCCGGCCCAGAAAGATTTTTTATGGATCCTCTGCGAGGATCACTTTTCCTACTAAACCTGTTAAAACCCGAAGCTAATTTCGACCTGGTGTTTTGGAATATAATATCTACGTCATTAGCTTGCACTTTCTCATTAAATCTATTAAACCCGAAGCTAATTTCGACCTGGTGTTTTGGAATATAATATCTAGGTTATTAGCGTGCACTTTCTTATTAAATCTGTTAAAACCCGAAGCTAATTTCGACCTGGTGTTTTGGAATATAATATCTAGGTCATTAGTTTAACCTTTCTTATTAAATCTATTAAAACCCGAAGCTAATTTCGACCTGGTGTTTTGGAATATAATATCTAGGTCATTAGCTTGAACTTTCTTACTAAATCTATTAAAACCCGAAGCTAATTTCGACCTGGTGTTTTGGAATATAATATCTAGGTCATTAGCTTTAAAACTCCAGAAACCGGCGTCATAATCCGTTTGCAAGCCGGCAATTATAAACAAAGTTACAAGTCCTAATTTTGCCCTTGTATTTTAAATTAAATACTTCGCTAAGCCGGCAGAACTTAAAAGCAGCAAGCTGCTCGAATAGTTCTACTTGTATTAATATTTGAGATTATAGCTGGCAACTAACCTACCTAGAAACTCCTGAGGCCTAGAGATCCAGTTGCTAATGACATCTTTGTAGGGGTCCAAAAGCACATACATATTTCGAAGTTATCGGCCTCGAAACTGCGTTACGTTTGCAAATAGAACTCCGCCCGTGGTCCCGAATTCACCACGCTGCGGCGAGCTTCCCAGGGCATACATTAGCAACAATAGTAGCTACACAAACCGGGTGAGAAATAGCGTAAGCAGTTTTAATCTGTATTTGTTTACAATAGCCAAAATTCGAAGCCGGCCAGAAATTGACAGATTGCACAGCGCCGTCGCGGCCGTCCCGATATACCTCGAATTAGAAGTCCGACCGTCCACGACGTCCCAACCACGAGGCCAGCAAGCACGCCTAGCACGGGGGTAGACCTGGTTGCAGCATCTGTAGGGACAAGCAACGCCGTTTTATTTCACGAACGCTAATTTATGCAATATACATTCCATTCTCGTTATTACATGAATATTTACTTTGTATTATAGCTAAATATAATAAATTGTTATACAGGATACTCCGTTGGTGTTGGCCTACTTATTTACTATGTCTGAGTGAACAATTGAACATATCTCCGATTTATGAGCTATCTGTTGGTAATAAATTTTACAACCCTTTATAAGCAGGGGCTAGTATTACAAGGTTATCTGTTATAGCTAACCAGAATAGGGCTCCACGCCCTTGAACAGCTTCCGATTTTTACTTCTTTTGTTAAAAGTCGTAACGGAGAACCTATATACTTAAGCTCAAGAAAACAACAGAGATACTTCGCAGCAATAAAACACCAGGGAGCATTACTTCACATACAATTAGGATAAGTAATTGGTAATAAAATTTGATGCATGTACATAACCTTCAAGCAATTTGGCCATTCCGTTTTAATTATAACCCGATTTTAAATGTAAGGCAATGATATCTAGATTCTTACTTAAACAGTAAATTTTAAATGTAATTAACAAGCATAAGTAAATAGCATGCAAATCCTAAGGACAGCACTTTCACAGCACACGGTTATGAATTGCATAAGTAGTCGAGTTAGCTACTTTGTTAAACACGAGCAATACCGGGGGCAAAACTCATTAAACAGATAAAATGGTTAAATGGTGCATACCAGTAGCCAAAACAGGCTCGTCAATGTCTTGTACGTGTGTCAGCTTAGAACCCACTCAAGTTCACAATATTAATCGTAAAATTAAAAGATCAGCTAAAATTATTAATAGTCTTAAATGATGCAAAACATGAATACTTCAATAAGCCAAGTTTTAAAGATTCTGTAACATAAATTTAAAACATCACAGCTTGACAGCCAAATTTGAAGCATTAATTCGATACAACAGCCATCTCAGTGGCACACCCAAGGGTACGTAAGGAACACAGTTAACGATAACAATGAATAATTCGTAGCGGCACATAATTAAAACCCAAGTGAATTTCGAACGTCTCAGTTCATACGACGAAACGTGAGACGAAAGTGAAATTAAAGATTACAGCACCTGCTTAAGTTCGCAAGCTGCTGGTCCATAGAGATCAACGATACCATGATGCTGGCGATATCAGCTCCTTCCGAAGCGACTGCGGCCTCAAGAACAGACAAGAGCACGGGGGCGGCTTAATTCAGCAGTTACAAGGCCCACATAGACAGAAAAATTATCCCACAAGGAAGCTGCTCGAATCAACCGTTACAAATCCAATATGGTATGGACAGGACTTCATACAGCATGGGACGAATTCAGCTACACATAAAACCGGCGAATGAGGTTTCAGCGTGCGTGCGAAATCTCCTACAAATTTGCAATTAAGAATACATTAAAGAAGACAAAGTGACCACATACCAATCATTTACTACAGCGAATTCACCACATCAATACTCTAAGCAATAACTGGAGATTTACACGAACGTCCTTTTTAAAGGTAAAACTTAAGATAGACGCCTAACGAACAATTTAATTGTTCCAAAAATTGATAATCAAAGGCATTCAAACACATGAGCCAATGCAAAACAGGTGAGGTCCGGTTCTCCAATGTCGACGAACGGCGTCTCGAATTATGTCAAGATTTACCAATCGAAATCGCTGTGGTTAGATATTAAAAAGGGTACAGCGCACGCCACCACGGTCTTAAAACAAGGTACGAATATGTATATTCTGTTCACTGGTAAAGAACTAGGCTAAGAATTTTAGGCGCTAGAATTCGAATAAAATGTGCACTTAACAGTGTTCGGAAATAAATTACATAAGGGTTGGCCATATCAACAACAATCTTTAGAGACAGCAAACCTTAGCATTTCCCTATCAAATTATAATATAAACGTATTTATTTAATTATTTACACCAATAAAACGGAACATGCTGAGAAAACTGAGAGAATGTATATACATTAATAATGATTTAGCAAAGAAGGATAGAGAGATGCATAAACAGCTGAAAATAAAGTTACAGGAAATAAGAAGACAATGACAAAACGCTAAGGTTAAAAAAGTCAAAATTCAAATAGTAATGAAACATGGCAATGGAATCCCCACATAAATAAACTGGAAGAATAAAAAACTAGATAAAACATTTAGGACGGATAAAACAGATGAAGACCGTGCTATGGACAAGGAAAAAGATATTTTACAAGAAACAATAATAGAGTGGATAACTTTGAAAAATAGGAACGTGGAACGTTAGGAGTCTTAAAAGGAAAGGAAGAAGAACTAGTGGAAGAATTGGAAAACGTAAAGGCAGATATTGTGGGTATTACCGAAACGAAAAAAAAGATAAAAAAGAAACATTATTAAAAAAAGGGCACCTGTTGATATATAGTGGGGTAAAAGAAGGAAATAGAGCTAGAGAAGGGGTAGGATGTTTCATTAAGAAAGAAAACTTAAAATATATACGAAAATGGGACGGAGTATCAGAAAGAATAGAAATGGAAATAAATGAAGCAGTAGAAACCACAATTATAGTTGTATATGGGCCCAATGAGAATGAAAAGGCCAGTATAAAAGATGAGTTTTGGGATCAACTACCAGAAGTGACCGAAGAAAGTGTGGGAAGATTATTAATCCTGGGGGATTTAAACGGAAGAGTTGGAAGAAAAGACGATGAAACAGAAATTACAATAGGTATATTTGGAGAAGAGGACAGAAATAATGATGGACGAAGATTAATAAACTTTTGTATTTTAAACAACTTAATAGTGACAAATACATTCTATAAACACAAATATACGCATAAATTTACAAGAGAAATAGTAAGATCATTAATATATTACGTTATTGTTAATAAGAATTATAGAAGAGAAATAAAAGACACAGGAGTGAGAAGAGGATGTAAAATATACTCAGACCACTACTTGCTACTAACAAAAAATAAAAAATAAGAAACAAAAAGGACATATTAAAATTAAGAATAAGGACATCGCAGTAAAAAAAGTAATTAGGACGTATAAGCTTAGAGAAGAAGAGACAGCCAAATTATATAAGAAGAAAATAGAGACAGAAATGAATAAAAACAGGGAAAGTATAAATAACATAAGAATAGAAGACATGTGGAGAACAATTAAAGATAAAATAATAGAAATAGCAAAAGAAACATTCGGATGTATGAACACAGACATAACCAAAAAACAAACAAGATGGTGGAACGAGTAAATTAAAAAAGAAGTAATGCTGAAAAATCAAAAATGGAAAAAGTATCTTAGCGAAAAAAATAACGTAAATTATAACAAGTATAAAGAACAAAGAGTAAAAGTGAAAGAAATGGGGAAGAAAGCGAAACAACAATCTTGGGAAAAATTTGGGGAAAAAATGGAACGAAATAGCAAGGGAAATCAGAAGTTATTCTATAGACTATTAAAAACAATACGGAAAGGGAAACAAAATAGAAATATGTTCATTAAATCCTTAAACGGAAAAATGCTAGAAGAAGAGGAGGACATAATGAAAAGATGGAAGCAGTATTTTGAAGTAATGCTAAATACAGAACAACTAATTACGCCAGACGAAATAGAAGACAACAAGGAAACTACAGAAAACACCGAATACATAGAGAATGATGAGATTAAACAGGAAGAAATAACAGAAGCCATTAAGAGGTTGAAAAGAGGTAAAGCGGCGGGACAGGACGGGATAACATCGGAAATGATAAAAAACATGGGTGAATACGGGATAGAAAGTTTACAAAAATTATTTAAGAAGATATGGAAGGAACAAAATATACCAAACGACTGGGAAGTGGAAATAGAGAGTGTGGGAATTATAGGGGAATTACCTTGCTGAGTACTATGTTAAAAATATATGTGAGAATCCTGGAAAAAAGGTTACAAATGAAAATCGAACAACAACTAGAACAATCACAGAGTGGTTTTAGAAAAGGTAGCGGGGTGCAAAACCATATTTTTACAATGAAGCAACTCATTCAAAAGAATATAAACAATACTATATATGTAGCGTTCATAGATATCGAAAAGCTTTTGATAGCATCCCAAGAAAAGAGGAGTAAATGAACAACTGAGAAACACGATAGCCACTATATACAAGAAAACTAGAAATTACGTAAGAGCAGGAAATATGAAATCAGAGGAGTTTCTGACCAAGGAAGGGCTAAGACAGGGAGGAATACTCAGTCCGATAATCTTCAACATAATACTTGACGATGTCTTAAATAAATAAAAACACAAACAAATATATTACACATAGGGTATGAAGAAATGATACAAGAGTAAGAATTGAAATAGATGGACGAAACATAGAACAAATAGAGACATTCAACTATTTATGAGTAAATATACACAAAGATGGAAAAGAAAACATGAAAATAAACAGTAGAATAGAAAATACGACAAAGCTATACTATGCAATGAAAAGGACATTCATAAAAAAAAGGAAATATCGAGGAAGACAAAAATAACAGTATATAATACATTGTTCAAACCAATCTTAACATATGGAGCGGAAAGTTGGATTTTAAATAACAAATGAAGAGCAGAATACAAGCCATGCAAATGAAGTACCTGAGAGCAGTTAAAGAAGTTACCCGAAAAGATAAAATAAGAAATGAGCAGATAGGAAAAGAACTAAATGTAGAACCTATTTTGGAAGGTATCGCGAAGCAACAATTAAGATTGTTTGGACATCTGATTCGCATGGAAGAAGAAACACAGACAAAAAGGGTATGGTTAGCGAAAACAACACAAAAAAGATTAAGAGGAAGACCACGAACAACATGGGACGGGGTGATAGCGGAAAATTTAACAAAACAAGGAGTATCCATAAGAAGGAACAAGAATGGCAAGATACAAAAAGAATGGGCAAAATATGTTCTTAGGAAGTGATAGATAGTAGTTAGTGTACATAATTATAACTGAATTGTGAATTTATAATTTACATTATTTGAATTGTAATACCTTAATACCCTACGGGTAAGTAAGGTTACGGATGTATATATACAGTGTGTTTCACTTTTCATGGGGACGGTCATGTATCACAGAAAGTACCCAACCAATTTTGTTCAAATTTGCAAGGAATGTATATACCCTTAGTTCTACCCAGGACACAAGGACACATAAGAATGGGTCCATATGCGTCCGTCTTAGGATGAAAAAAAGGGGCTACTTTTTTACAAAGTAATATCGTGATTTAACATTTCTCATTCTAATTCCAAGTAAATTATTTAACAACAATGAAAAAACTTTATGTGTTTGCTATAGCCACACTTTAGAAAAACGAAAACAGTTAAAGTAATGTTTAAAACTCAGCTATTATTCGAAAAATGACGAAATAAATGAACAGTATTTTTCAAGTTTGCGTTTTAATATCTTTCTAACGCATAGGAATTTTTGAATGAAAATTTGGCCACAAGGTTTTCAAAGGCGCGGATTAAGATTATGTTAAAAAATTTGGCCGGAAAAAATCGCTAACATTACTTTGTGAAAAAATAGCCCCTTTTTTCGTTCAAAGACGGACGCCTATGGACCCATTTTTATGTGTCCTTATGTCCTGGGTGGCACTAAGGGTATATACATTCCTTGAAAATTTGAACAAAATTGGTTGGGTACTTTCTGTGATACATGACCGTCCCCATGAAAAGTGAAACACACTGTATATAACGAGGCATGCCCAATTACATTATGACAACAACAATGACAGTTAATGAATTCTAAAGCTTGCTGTTTATATTACTTTTAGTGTCCATGTCCAACCCTTATGTAATTTATTTTGAACACTCTGTATTAATAGCTATTAAATAAATTTATCAGTTACGAAATTTCGTTTAACTATGTTTTTCTATGATTTAGCGATTTCGTTAAATAGACGTCCACTGTATTTTTTTTTCAGTTTATCTTACACTTTAACAGTTTTAAATGTTTTCTCACAACCTTCTAGAGATGTATATTATTGTTTTATTATTCCCTAGTGCAGTGTTCCATAAAAGTTTCAGATTTGGTGTTATGAAGTTATTTTTGAAGATTGCCTTTGTTTTATACAAGAACTACTTCGTCATCCACACAATTAAAAATTTAATAATAGCCAAGCCTCTTTCAAAGTTTTTAAAGACTAATTATTTTGTCCATAATTATGTTAAACAACAGCTCAAGTTACTTCCTTGTTTGACAGAGACCTTTCCAGTTAGAGCGTTTCGCATTAGTTATTGTCTGTATCGTATTGAGTTATTTAATTATCTTACTGTCGATATTTGTAGTTGAAGCAAATCTTGTTAATTTCTCGAACTTGATTGGTTTTTCCAAGATCCATCCTAATACAAATTGTCAATCTACTATATGTAAAGACTGGTTGTTCTCGACTTATTTGAAATTTCCTGCTTATTTGTTCTGAAGGCTATTTTAACATTTTTAGAATTAGATTTAAAGAATATATTTCTTACAATTTTTAGAGTTTTAAGATTTTGGAAAATGATGCGACAAATTTAAATTTTCATTATCACAATCTAAAATATTGTACTGATCCATATATCTGATGTTCTTGTCTTAAGTATGTCGCCCCCGGCGGCGCTGTTTTATTTATATCCTTATTAAATCAAGATTTCTTATTTCCTCTTATATTTCATTTTCCTAGTTCTCCTCCAATTAGTCTTAATCCTGAATTTCTTAAAACGTTGTAGGGTGGCATCTATCCAGCATCTTCCACAAAGTTATAATTGTGCAAAATACCCTCTTTTTCATTGAATCCGTCAGCAATATTGATTAGGTCTAAAACTGATTCAATGAAGAAGGGAGGGGTGATTCTGTAACGCTTGCTCCTGTATGGAATTTTTATCATACATAAAATATAATACGTCGCCTATTAAGCATTGCATCAATTCGACGGGCGAAAAGGCGATAAGGGATTTCGACTCGCTCTGAGCAACGTATCGCTAAATGAACGACGGCGTCGTTCCATTTCCATTGAAAGCTTGAGCGAGTATCCAAATATCGCAGCACGAATAAGCATAAAAGGAGACCACAGTACCAGTTCCAGACTGCTGATCTTGAGATTACCTGACCTGTCCTGTTCCCAATTCCTCTCCTTGCCTACCTCCCCTTTTCGATCTGACAGGGCGTACTGTCTAACGGAATAAATCCTCAACCCTTATCCAATAGGCTCTTACGAAGATGTTAGGGCGTACTGTCAGCCGGAAGAAGCCTTAACCTCGCCGTAGTTTCCGACCAGACCGCTCCCAATTACCTGTACCAGCGCGAATCTAGGTTCATCCAGAAAGACAATAATTCGCAAAACTTAATTTCACTAACGCTCAGGCCCTTAGAAATTTACATCGCCGGAGCTGCTTGCGAGCGGCTACAATCTAGAGACCGATTTACGAGAAGCTCACCTGGAGAATCCGCTCCAAATGCTTGAAAACGCCGTCCAGAGATTTGACGTTTGTGTCCGCCTCCAGCAATTTCACCGCCATTCGACAGCAGAAACTTCGCTTATCGGCGAAGAAACAAAGGTTTGCTACCTGCGGGATTTAAAGCCGCGACCGTCCCAGGAAGACAGCTCCGTCCGCCTAAAATAGCAGCAGATCTCGCTGCAAGATTTAAAAACTAAAGCCGGTTCCAGGTAAACTTCAAACTTGTTAATTACTACGTCAAATTATAGCTGCCGGCCGCTGTCAACCATTCAACGCCGGAGGTCAAGTTTGGCGGAACAAGAGAGCTACTAGAACAATTTTCCCGATAAGCGACGGGCGTGTTGACTGCTCGAGTCAAACGACCTACGTGGCCCATTTCTGGAGGATTCGAGGGGCGTCATATCGGATCGTCCACGACGAGCCCGCCTTACGCTCCGACATCTTGGGTTGCGGCCCGGGCCAGGAAAACGAGCACAGCCCCAGGAGTATTTACTAAATAAATAAAGTATAATTCATGCTTTGCCCATTAATATTAATCACTGTATATATCTATAAACATTTTATATATTTTGGTAATTATCTGGTGTTTTTACTAATCTATCATATATTTCAGTGAATGTATTTCTTCGATTTGAACATGACCCGAGGTGTTAATTTTGGCCCCCTTAGTAAACGGGTGAAACGTCACAATTCCATATTTTTGTTTCCTAGCCGCGTATCAGCGTAGGGACCTACCCCAGGAATACATGACAATGCGGAAAATTGCTAGGCGCTACCAGCTGATCTAAGCATGTAAGTGAAGTGGAAACTCTTCCAGCATAATATTAAATGTTCCAGATTTTCACGAAACTGGTCGTGCTATGGATTGAAACGTATGTGGATTCTTATAATGCTTTATGCTATGCTTCAAATCGCCCTATCTGCTTTCGGTTTTACACTCAATATGCAATGTAGAAACTTAAAAATGGATAAAATATATAAACATCTGTTACGCTGTCCAGCATGACCAAAACCGGCTCAAGTTATAGAAATTTCTTGATTATAAACCCTGGCCGGTGACGTTTAATTAAAGGAAAAGAAGCATATCTTTCGTAGTATGACGCATTCTGTAGTCTACAAATTAAATAGCCTCAGCTAGCCCTTTAACTTTGCCGAAGGCGCCCTAAATAAACAAAACAACACTTAAATAAATCCTAAACAATTCGCTAAAGGTGAACTCAATTTCCAACTTCGTCGCAGTTTCAAGGCGGTGAATTTTAGAGTCGTGCACAATTCAAAACGGGGCAAATACATATTTGTTATTGTTAACTGAACGTGGCAGATGATCTTAATTATGAATGCGACAAAGGAGGTAGCTACGTCCAACTGGTAGTACCGGGAAAGTTGGGAAACTGGTTGCTATCCCAGCAACAAAGCAGAAACGACTGGGTGGCGGATACAGCCAAGCAAATCCGACTAATATTGCTATAAACAAAACGTCACAGTGCTTCAAAAGATTCAACAAGGATTATAAGATTATGACATTGCTTTAGTATCATAAAGACGCAGAAACTCTGATCAATATGTCTTTTAGATAAATATTACATGTACCTTTCAGTAATTAGCGGTTTACTTACTCAAAAGTAAACAGGTAATACTCCTGCTTGATAAACCAGAAAAATTTATGTTTGCCAAGCTATTACTATCTGATAAAACAAGTTGTTTACATATACGCCTACTCTGCTCAAAAGTAACATCACTCGCTGCACACGTTATGTTGCATTGAAACGCTGTGAGTTACATAATCGTAATTGCAATTGACTAATTCCAATCTGTCAAAGATAGTGTTTCACCCTGGTTGAAACTAAGGATACTTGGTTTATTATGCGGGTTCACTGAGTTATTATTAGAAATGGAACTAAACGCATACATATATACCGGGTGACAATGACACCAGGGCCATGCTTATATTTCCTTTATTTATAAATCGATTTGGATAAAATTTTATGTAAAGATGTATGTATGTATGTATTCTGTAACCTCGTTTAATTTGCGGTGTAGAGGCTGGTGCTTTATGCGCTGGCATCTGGCGGTACAATGCACAACTTGACCTCAGATTCTGTATACAGAGTTGGAGCGCGCCTTATACTAGCCATAATTTCTGATTGACCGATGAATATAATCAAAATGGTCGACTTCCAGTTTTACCGGAAATGGCAACAATTTTGGTTTTTTAATAGATCAGCCTACACATTTTACGTTGTTCGGAATCTACGAGTCAAATGACATATAACAGTCTCGCAAAATTTTTATTTTTCAAATAAAAATACATTTTTCAAATTTTCTTTTTAACTATAGAAGACCGTGACTGGGGAAAATTTGTTCTAATTGACTCTAGCAATTCATAATAATAGCTATTGCTAATGGTTTTGAAATGCACAACAATCCGTGGCGATTTGTGACCCCAACGTAAAGTTTAATTTTGCTTGATGATGGATGAAAGATCTAAATGAATAGTCATGAAATCATTAACAGAAAAAAATTGGCTGTATCTACTTCGGAAAATTGGTTAATAACATAATTAATTTATTGTAACGAATCTACAGTTTAAAAGAAAATATCCCTATGCATATTTAATTAGCAATTTTCCATAGCAACGGCGATTCTTAATAATCGAAAATTTTTGAAGATTTGCCGGAAAATGTCCACCTATTACACTGTTATCACAAAAAACCGTAATCTTATAATATTTAGATATTCGTTTTTGTTATTATTTTTTAATAAAAATGTTTTCTACACTGTTTTTTATTCACGATATTCTCTGTCAAAATATATTGCGTGAATAAAAAAATTCCTATAGAAATATTTACAACAAACGTTCTGCAGCTATTCTTCCAAATATTTCCGAAAAGCGCTTGTTATATTTCCACTGAAAACAAAATTTACTAGTACAGTTTATTGAAACCATCTTTCAGTTTGAATTCATTAATACGAGTGCGACACTCCACCTCCTCATTCTGAGGTGCTTAAAAATCGTCAGCGGAAGCTACTACTGTTAAGAAATTACGAACAGTGCAATACAGTATGTGCAATTGTCTTGCTTTTACAAAACAATTTATATTGATTTTCTTGTACCATTAATTGGTCTTATGATTTAATGTTACAGAAACTTTAAGGAATGATAATTCATTAAGTTAAAAATTAAATTTTAATTAATTACAAATGCTGTTACTGCATTGTGAGAAATTAAAGGAGTCAATGCGTTGATTTTTAATTGCCATTTAACAAAAACAAAAGCAATAAAAATAAAGAAACTTAAACTAACTGTTAAAAATTTCTCTACAGGTGGTTCGAAGATTAAAAGGAAATCGTCAAATTTTAATTTACTTTCTTTTACAGAAAATATATTTTCTACAAAATGGGTTAATAAAATTAACTGTTATATCCTGCTAGCAACAATAAAAATGAAAGTGCAGAAAAAGTGCGAAAAATGCGGCAAGAAACATAATTCAAAACTGCACCCGAATATAAACGTTCGCGCACGTGGGCTCGACTTGGATAGCCGCTCTAAAGTGGTGTGCTGCGCTGGGTATTGTGTTTATAATTCTTCCTTTTGACGAAATGCCTGAGTCAGCAAGACAAACTAGATCAGTTACGAAGGAAGCAACTTTAATTCAGCGAGTTGTTGAGAAAGTTCTTGAATACAGTGATTTCAAGGTCAAAATGCAATCGTATATTCAACAACGGTTTAATCCTTAATGAAGAGAAAATTTAAAAGCCAGAAAATCAAATGGTAATTGCAGAAAAGGAGTCGCTCCAACATGCTGGTAAACTCAAACAACACACGCGCTTAAACAGTTTGCGATTTTTTGGAGTCCCGTAAGAACAAGGGGAATCCACAGACAATGTAATTAGTAAGCTCTGTAAAGGAAAATATTCATTTCGACGTTCCCGTCACATTGATCGACCCATCGTCTGCCTGGAAAAGAATCTGGACACCGACCGATTATCGTGGAATTCCTAAGCAGAAATGTCAAAAAATGAGTGTACAATAACAAGAAGCTTTTAAAAGGGACAAAGATGGTAATCAAAGAAGATCTGACTAAAAAGAGGAAGCAGTTGCTAAAAGCAGCTGGTAACAAATTGGGAACAGGTAACATATGATCATATGACGAAAGTCGATAATAAAGTTAAAACAATTTCAAGTCTTTTTGATATCTAGTACAGCAAAACCACTTATCACATACTAACCTCTAAATGGAACAGCACAGTAACTGTAAAAACTAGGCTCATATTTTTTATTATCGGCATCGGATTTGATTGTTACGTATTGGTTTCTAAGGACACGCCACGCCCATATAATGTGTAAATGCATTTATTTTAAAATGTAATTTTATTGAAAAATTAGCTTCACAAATAACAGCAGGGAGTGTAACATACAGTCTGTTCTACAAAAAAGGCCCCGTCTTCTAGCTACTTTATTATTTATTTTAGACCCAATAAACCTCATATCAAATCAAATGGCACATAAAAACCTACATTTTAACACAATAAAAAAAATTATCTTCAATTGTTTTAGAGTGGTGCCGTCACATGCAATTTTTTTAAATGACACTTTATATATTTGTTTACATTTTCTGGTATAGGTTTTTTTTCTCTTTTCAACAATATAAATATTTTATGCCCTTACATAAGAAAATTTTCGAGAAAAATTAAAAAAGTTTTTTATCGGTGGGAGGCCACGATACAAAACTGTAAACAAAAGTGGAACTCAGAAAAACAAAACGATATTTATTTACAAAAGGGAACACAAAAAACTAACCATTTATAACAAATGTTCGATATGTAAACCATTATTGACAATACAAATTTGACATCGTCTATTAACACTTCTTGCGGCGTTTATAAGCATATCTTGAGGAATGCTTTGGCAAGCATTTCTAATCCTTACTCTGAGATCATCCATATTTTCTGGTGGTGTAACGAAAACAAGGTAATCAAGGGGAGTTAAGCTGGCCACTGAATTGGGCCATTTGTGCCAATCCAATTCTGTCCAAAATTTTCGTTTAGGAAATTAGTGTTTATAAGAGAATTATGGACGGACGCACCATCTTGTTGAAAAATGACGTTATTAAATTCTGCAAGAGGCAATTGTTCCAAATATTCCTGTAATTGGTTTCGTAGAAACTGGTTGTATCTAACTGAATTTAGAGTTCCGTCAATAAAGTAAGGTCCTAACAACCTTTCGTTTAAAATCCCACACCATACATTAACGCTAAATCTTCTTTGAAAGCGATTTTCTCTAATATTTCTGGGATTTTCTGTACTCCAATAATAGTGATGATTTCTATTAAATAAGCCCTTATTGGAAAATGTGCATTCGTCAGACCATAATATTTTTCTGTAAAAATTAGGATTCTCTTGCAGTCTGTCTACAAAGTAATTACAAAATTCAATTCGACGTGGAGGATCATTTGCTTCTAAATTATGCACTAAATGTACCTTATATGGTTTAAAATCATGTTTTTTTTAAATGTCATGTACTGTGCTACATGACACCCGAAGATTATGTGCAATTTCTCGTGTTGAAGTATTTGCATCTTGCTCTACACTTAACAAAATATCCAACTCCAAATTTTCATCTCGTACTTGGAGGTCTCTCTTTATTTTCTTTAGGGAACCCGTATTCCTTAACGTTTCTTCTAATTTACTAAATTTTCGGCGGGAAGGAGCCTGTCTATCGGGATACCGTGTTTGATAAATACGTAAAGCTTCCGCACTATTTTTCCTGTATTCAAAGAATACTTGCAACATGTCAACCATTTCATTGTTAGTAAACCTGGCCATATTTTGATTTGAATATTATAGCACAAGAGTATAATACAAGAAAACACTTTAGATTATTCTGAAATCTGACAGTTAAAGCGTTTGTCTACTATTTGTTTTGTTTTTCTGAGTTACGCTTTTGTTTATAGTTTTGTATCATGGCCTCCCACTGTGAAAAAGTTTTTTTAATTTTTCACGAAACTTTTCTTATGCAAGTGCATGAAATATTCATATTGTTGAAAAGAGAAAAAAACCTCTACCAGAAAATATAAAAAAATATATAGTGTCATTTAAAAAAATTGCATGTGACGTCACCACTCTGAAACAATTGAAGATAAAATTTTTTTGATTGTGTTAGAATGTAGGTTTTTATGTGTCATTTGATTTGATGTCAGGTTTATTGAGTTTAAAATAAATAATAAACTTGCTAGAAGGCGGGGCCTTTTTTGTAGAACAGACTGTATAACAACTTACATTCTTGCTCTAAACTGAAGTCTTTATACCATTTGAACAACAGAATTCTTTCCTCCGTAGAATACTCGTACACTACTTGTTTACCTACTCAGCAACGTTTTCACATTGCATTTTAAAATAAACATATTGACAAATAGGTAACAATCAAATCCTCATGGAGACGGCAAGACCACATTGCGCGTTAAAATAAATTCACTATATAGTATGATCAAAAATTATTTTCATCTATAATATGGCTATGGAGTAGTTCTAAATTTATGAATTCAACTATGTTTATCATTAAATGTTAAACTTGACATTTGATTTTTAAGTGACTTATAGTTGCATTCATAAATTAGAAACCATTCCATAGCGATACTAGATCAAAATACTGTTTGATCATAATATACTTTATTTTAAATACCTACTTAATATATACAGCTATGTAAATGTTGTACCGTTCTTTAGAATTTGTAGTTTTTGATAATTTTTGACAAATGCTTAAAAATCAAAAATAAAATTTTTGGCTAATTATAAGATCTGTAAAAGGAAGTGGTGTGCGTGTGTCACACCAGATTTTTAGATACACATTCAATTTATATTTGTGATTACGTTTTTTATTTCTTATATTCGCTCCGTAACATTTAATTTATTTTCTGATCAATATATACGTTTATATTTATAATTTATAATTATCAGGATCACGCGTTCTCAAGTAATAGTTATTTGGTGATGGTCTATTTACACTCTGATAAATACATAATTTTTATTAAGCAATTGTGATTTAATATTTAATATAAATATAACTCTCAATTTATAACTGTGATTACACATTCCTTATTCAGTCATTTAATTTATTTTTAATATACGCGTCAGTTAGAATTTCTTTGTAATGAGATTAGCTCAGGTTAATATAAGGTCATTGGTAAGGTATGGGTTATAGACCTCCACGACTGTTCCTAAATGATCTTGAACATTTGTTTCCCATTTATTTATCATCTTCCGATAAGATAATATGCCTGGGTGATTTTAATATTGATCTTTTAAAGGGAAATGCCCCACCTGTTTTACTTTTCTAAAAAAATGTAGATTCTCTTGGTCTGACACAGATAATTGACAGTACAACTCGTCTATTTTCTTCAGGTGCATTTCTTATAGATGTCATTATAGATGCTGACCAAACTAAAATTACCGATTATGGCGTAGTTGCCTGAGAGTTGTCAGATCATGATTTGATATTTTGTGATAAAGATAGCAATGAACCTTATGTAGCGCCAAAGCGTAGAGTATTTCGCCATTTAAATCAAAATCATCTTAATACATTTCTAACTGATTTAAATTCTAACCCCCTTCATCATATATTTTGGATACATCATATTGATCATAAAACGCAGTTCTTAATTACTCTACAGGGTTTTGCGATTGCTTTTCACCATATATCAATTGTGTTTCACTGTTTGTCAGATGTAATTCCCATTTGTCAATATTGATAAGTGTTGACAAGAGGGAAAATCATTTGAGATAAAGTGAAACACCACTGATACATGGTGAAAAGCAATCGGAAAGCAATTCATAAACATGCTCTTAAAGGAACATGTAGAATATTTTTAGCCCCCTACTCCATGGATAACCGAAAACATAAAATTACTTGTACACCTGAGAGACAGAGCTAAAAATAAATTTAGAAAGACAAAATCTCCGAGTCATTGGGAATAATATAAACAGTTAAGAAACTTTACAAGTTCAGCAGTTCGTCATGAAAAGCAATGTTATTGTGATTTCTTACACCGTAATAGTAATATAAAAAAGTTTTGGAAAACGTTTGAGACCCTCGATTTGCGTTCAACCAAAGAAGTTTCAATACTATCGCATTTATCTGAATGTGGAAGGCTCCATTCTTTTTGCGATTGCAAAAAGCAGAAAAAAATATTTTCCCAATGTTTTTTATTACAAAAAATTGATGCATTTTATGCATACATCGCATTCGCAAGCTTAGTTTTGAATATTTCTTAATAATTTTTAAACTAACAGAAAGCTTATTCTTTTTAGATTCAGATGATGCCAAATTAAACACAAAATTATTTTTAAGAAATGCTACAGAAATTGTTTAAGCAAAGCGTACCGGAAACGAACGGTATAAACTTCAGCATCGAGGTATTTTTTTAACTATTGCACATAAAGGCAATAATCCTTTTCTTATTAGAAATACAATACATAATGTACAATAATATCAAGAAATCTCTTAAGATATGTTTTATTGGACTTTTTCCACTGTTTCTAGTGTTTATCACACAACGTTTGGAGAGTTTCTGGTCTACTCTTGTCCTCAGGTGAATGAACTCCTGGTTAGAAATAATTTTTTGTACGTTTTCATCACGTACGCGTGCACTATCTTACCACTAAAAATCAGTGCTTCGCAGGACTAACCAGGAGTTCATTTACTTGAGGACGGGAATAGACCAAGAACTCCCGAAACGTTGTGTGATCACCACTCGAGACAGTGAAAAAAGTCCGATAAAACATATTATAATAGAGCACTGTCAAAAATTACATCATTCAGAGAATCTCTTATTCACTTAACAAATTTAAATATGTAGTACGTTCTAACTTATTATCTAACTCTTGACCATTGCCTCTTACTATCTTTTATATTATTTAAAATAAAGTAAGTTCCAGCTCTCTTTGTTCAATGTCGATTCTCAAAATACATTCAATTCTAGTTCATGCTTTGCGAATACTTTAACTTTAGTTTAAATAAATAATTAAAATTGTTTCAAAAGTTAGGCAGGTTGCTATTTATGTAGTTTTCTCTTGCCCATCAAGGTGAAATGACAAAACCTTATTTGAATTAAACTTTGAAATTAAAGAACTAAAGAAATTAATACTTGTATTAAGTTTAATAAATTATTATTATAACAATAAGGTCAAGTTAATTACTTAGATATTTAACACCATTGCTGGGCAGCTGTAAAAATAATTTAAAAATTACAATAATAAAACTTGTAAAATTACCAAACGTATAATTATAGTATTTACCATTACTAGCTTGGTAAGAGGGTTTCTACTGGCGAATAGAAGGATACGACTGGAGAGCCGCAGGTGAGCCAGTCACCTTCTTGAGCCAGTAGAACCTGTTACCTTGCGTGTATTGTTGAATATGTTATTTGTGCCTCACTTGTAAATAACTAGAAATTTACAATTTATTTAAAATGTCAAACTGACAAGCAACTAAATTCATCAATATGACACATACTAAGAAAGACAACTCTGGCTTTGCACGCTATCATTTATCTATGAGCACACTTGTAAAACTGACAGTTAACTTGTAAATATTTTACAAGTTAGTAACTTGTTAAAATAAACTTTCTTGATTAATACAGTGACTTGATAAATTGATGTTTACAAGTGAGGAACAAATAAAAGGTTTAATAGTGACAGGACATATTTAGCGAACTACTAAATGGTGAATTAAAAGAATTACAATTATAGAAAATGTGTGTTATAATCTTATAATCGACAAAAAGTGCATACTAATGTGACGCCTAACAATAAAAATAGAAATTTCAACAAATGCAAACCTAGGAAGTACGCGACATTCGTTTTATAAATTTTCTGGCCATCTAATTATAACTTTAATTAGTATATTAGGCAATTAATTTAATTAAGCTGCAATAACGACTGCTACAGTAATCCTAGTACATAAAACCATAATGATGAACCAGTTACAACAATCATCAAGACAAGCAGGTTATGTTTTTCCTTTAACCCGAATACTGCTTACCAATCATTAATTAAAACAAAATAAAGCAACGCTTGAAAACGAATAAAATTACTTGCTAAGCGCAATCAACCACCGGAACTGATTTAAAACACTGTTCTCACAGCCAGTAGATGTGTATTAATTGTTCACTGTAATAATTTCAACCAATTCTAGACGCGGACAGCGTGCAAATATTTAACCACAATGTTACCAAAACGTTAATGTTACGCAACTCCTTCAGGTTATGCGTTTAACAAAATCACTTTTTAGATGTACGAGGTTGAACAAATATGGAACAGAGCATGTGTCGTATCTATAGCAGAAATTGCTTCTAGCGTCTTTGGAAGTAATCTCCCTCGACTTCTACGCACCGTTGACATCCACGATATTCGTTTTGGAGCACCCTATTGAAATTTGCCCTAATAAAGTACGCTTAGTTCAGCGGTAACATTCCGTTGAATGTCTTCCATGTTTCTACAATTTTCATATCATTCAGAAACATGCAGTTTCTTATAGTGTTAGTAGTGGTGCCAGTCTCGTTTCATATTTGTCGCACCTCGTATCTACTGTGTAATGTGATAAGTGGCCTTCCATTTTCTCTAAAACACCTTTTCACATAAGAACTATCATTTAAATAGCAATTTATTAATTACTTTTAATATAATTTACAACTTTTTTAAAATTAGTTATTTTAATTAAAATATATTTCAACATATTAAGTGAGCTTAGCTAAAAGCTAATCTTAAATTATAGCCAATAATTTAAGCGTAGAATTCTTAATCTCCAAAATGGTCTGCTAGCGGAACTATAATTGTATCGTAAACAGTAAGAGATACATCTTTCACTAATGAGAAAAACTATTCATTTTTGCTTAAAAAACATGCATTTTGATCTTTGATTCTTTAAGACTCCTCGATTATAAAGTTAGAACAAAGTATTTTAACATAGTTACTATATATTGTTTGAGGCTTTCGCGGTTACTCGAATTATTCTTCTTAACATAGAATTTCGGCTTAGACCGCGTAGTATTTGTATATGAACACCCAGCATTTTCTGGCTTAATGTGCCTTGCACCTTGTGAAGTCGAGCAAAAACCCGCGCGATGGCCATGCTATCAACAGGGAAGATGGCTTTAAGCTTAGTAAAACGTGGACCCCTGTGATACACGATCTAAAGCGTTACAACCACTCTGCGTCATACGGCCACGCCCCACGGATTAGGTTGCACTCGGACGACCAACCAGCGCCAGCGTTACGCCACTCCGCGCGCCTGGCACAGAGGACTATAAATACCTCCACACCGACCTTCGGTTCTTAGTGCGACTTTCACTCTGATGATGCAAGCTGCAAGGTCTTGCGAAACGTTAGTGAATATGGATGCACAAACAGCAAAACGGCCAAATCTGCCTAAGTATCCTCGTTCTCAAGATACTCAAACAACACGAGCCACCAAAGAGCATGGCCATCGCGCGGGTTTTTGCTCGACTTCACAAGGTGCAAGGCACATTAAGCCAGAAAATGCTGGGTGTTCATATACAAATACTACGCGGTCTAAGCCGAAACTCTATGTTAAGAAGAATAATAGTTACTATACTTTTCAAGAAGGATTTTAAGTACTTCCAGGGTCCTTTTACATAAATTTCTCCATTCCGCTCTGTCCAATGCCAATTTTTTTGCTTGCTGCCATCTCTGCGGTCTGCTATTTACGCACTTTTCTACTGCTTCGACCCATGTTTTGGTAGGGCTTTCTCTCGATCTTTCTCTTTATAAGCCTCCCACACTTGTTTCATCTGTTAATCTTCCTATTTTCAATAAACATGCTCGAACCATCTGCGTTGGCTTCCTTTTACTATTTTTGCCATCAGTTCCACTTGCAGTGTATTTCTGCTTTCTTTGTTTATGACTCCTGTATTTCCGCTTGCTTGCAATTTCAAGCGCACGCTAATGAACTAGCCCGGTGAGTAAGGAGGTCGATTTGAGCAGATAACAACCAATAGCGGCTGAGATGCAGAGAGAAGGCTAAGAATTCGCAAGTAGACCGTAAGTGTATTTGTGGACACCTACAGCTAAGTGTTGAGTTTTACGTGATATGGTAGCTCCAGAAGTGATATTTTACGTAAAAATGTAATTTATTACCAGGTAATTACAACTTATGTATTGCTTAAACCACTTAGGGGTTCTATTTGTTGTTAATAGAATTGCCCTCATATTCCAAAAAATAATATTGATCGGACACTATCTTTGTCAAGTGCCAGCTTTTCCTCAGCTTAGATAACAGTCCTTTAACATCACTTTTAACAAATGTATTGTTGCGTTATAATTACCTGTTTACTTTGTACCTTTTGCATGTTAATTATGTCCTGAATAGTAATGAACTCCCTCGCAAATACATAATATTTACGCCTTTTTGGATGAATAGTTGAAACTGACGGTATTTGGATGTTTACGCAAGTGATGGCATAAGGAACACAAGTGTTGAGTTTTTCTCCATATGGGAAAACTGAACGCTTTTTTAAACACCTCGGCCTCTCCCTCTTATACAGCTTGGTAACTGCCAGCAAACCTGTATTATTGTATGCTCATTTTAACGTTTTAATTGCACCACTGCGTTTACCTGTGTTCTGTACAACGTTTATAATCGAGATATGCATCAACCAGGTGAAGGTAAAGTGAGTTCATGCAGCACGTAGGACTTCAACTTCCTCTCGATGTCTAGGACGTGTCTTTTGAGTTGGGACTGTTGCCTCATATTTAAGCTAGAGCAATCATGGCGCCTAACAAGCAATTAATAAATACCTCCTTCTTCTCTACCAAATTGACTTTTACCTATAGTTTGGAGTAAAACCCCGCCCATGGACTACTAAAGCTGGTCGCATACATTTTTTACTTTGGTTGCTCTCGCAAATGAATTTAAAAATGTAACACTCTATCCATTATTTTATTGTACCGCCTTCTTCAAAATCAGATAGAAGAAGATAAAATAGTATAAGAAATGTATCAAAAGAATCAAAATAGGTAAAGGTGACAGATATATACTTGACATGTTAATTTGTATGGAAGAACAGAGTATACAATTGCTGAATAAGATAATAAGTACCAAGGACTCCTAAAATCCTGAAAGGTGGGGTTCCTTTTATATATTACTTAAATTTCAAGGTATTTTAGCTTTTTCTCTTGGTCTCGATCTGTTGCTCACTCTTTCTAGTTTCCTAGACATATCTGCCTGTAATTTTACTTCTGCTACCAGTAAGTACTAGCCACTCTCTGTTTCAATATCTCGTTTTACTCTTACATCTCTAACGTTACATCTGTTATTCTTTCTCGTAAGTACAGAACCAATTACTGATTTTATTTCTATTTCGTTTTTCTTGTGTGAATTTGTGAGTATTCGTATGTTTACAGAAGGAGTTTGCTATTGCCATGTTATTAGTGAAGCAAAATTCAATTAAACTTGCATCATTGTTGTTCCTGCTTGCCACACCATGCTGCCTCATTACACCTACACAATATTTTATATTGTTTCCTATTCGCCCATTGAGATATCCTAGAACTCTTATCTGCGAATTCTTGCACCTCTCCTAGAATGTCTCATCCTCATCCAACCCATACGCCTGCCGTCATTTTTTCATTATTATTCAGCTTCAACTAGAATTCTATTAGTATCTCTGAAATACATTGTCATGTGTGTACTTTGCCCTTTCGCCTTCCAAAATCTCACTGTAGCAGAGTACCGGACCATTTTCCAATTCTATGCGCTCCTTCCCTTTCTTGTCTGTCTCAATTATTGCTAAAATATTTAACTTCGCTTTCATAGATGCTTGTACCATCTCTACTACTTTGTCATTTAGTTCTCTAACATTCCATGTACCCAGTTTCCATACTGTGCTGTCCATTCTGCCTTTCTTGCAACGTTCCGTGTTTACCGGTTTGTCTTTCTTCCTGTTTGTATTTTCATTTTACTTTCTTTCTCTTCCTCTTTTCCTCACTAATTTTTTATACATTTCGTACCTTTCGGATTGTCACCATGGGTTGTCCCCTCTCTTCCAGTGCTTCTAATTTCAGTTTGGATTTTTTTTCGTCGCTTATTAAATGGTGTACAATATCTACAGGTTTACCTTACATTTTTTGTGCGGCTGCTTTTTCCAGGAATTAATTTCTGCAACTATCCTTTTTTTATATCCATTTACTATTATTTGGTAACCAGATGTACTATTAGAAAATTGTTACAATATTATATTAATTTTACGACATCTCGTAGCGAGAGGGTGCCGGTGAAACACGTCACTTTTGGGAAATTGCACTGCTTGCCCTAAATCACGCATAAACAGGCTAAAACCACTCAGTGAGATGGGCTGGGTTCTTCTAACATAACGAAACTTTAGAGACAAGCGTGTCGACATATACAGGGTGTTGCCACCAATGTGGTGCGAGGTTTTTAAAGAGTGCGCCACGAACATCGGTTGTACAACCCCCTCGTAGAAGTTCGAAGTCCAAAGGGGTTGATGAATAATTGCTTCGACGCTCTCGTATATCGACTGCCACAGCACGGGTACTTATCTTTTGCTTACATGCCTCGCCAGGATCCGCTGTACAACATCTATACATAAGTTGCCACTAATGGCAAAGGCACACCGAAACAAATCGTATACATAGAAACATCAGTTAAAGAAAACACACAGCAATCAGTAAACAAATGTGGTCTATTGATCTCAAAAAGATGCAACACAGTTGAATGTATACGGTGTGCTAAGCATTTAAAGGTTAATGGGTTAGTTAAGTAGGATTAATTAGTTTAAATTCCAACAGCGTAGCATAACAACAAAGGCGCTGGCGTTGCTATGAATACACTAGGCGAAACTGAGCAATCCCAGTTCGCAGGCGAGCATACCTGAGGAATTCGCAACCACTATCTTACCAACAGCGTAATAATTCTAAGAATACAAGCCCATGCACGTGCTTAAAGGGGCGCTCTGACAACAAGTTAATAGCACTAACACTGTCAACTATCTACACCGGGTTAAACCGGTACAATGATGTACAAAAATGTGCCTAAAAAGCGTGCTGACAAGAGGTTAATAATTCTAACGCCGTCACTGTTCTAAACGGGTTAAACTGGTAGAAATGATGCATATAAATGCGCCTGAATGGACGTGTGGGTGCTAGCTGGTTTTTATGCGAGCACTTTCACTTCTCAAGGCCGTAAATCACCGCTCCGAGTTATGCGATAAAAATTAACACACTTGAAGAATACAAAGATCACAATACCTGCGGAGCTTCTCCTAGAGACAGTGTCCCCTCCTGAGCGGCGAAACAGTGGGGAAAGTCGCAGACGATCTACAGGCTTGCACGTTTCAAAGGTGGCTCGAGACTTCGGCGGTGATATAATTATACAAACTCCCACTGGATCCTTGCGTAAGCGTGATGTTCACTAACGGGATGCACGAATTGCAATCTGTCCCATAAATCTCGTTAGGTTAATCCGTCCTCGGGTGGTTTTGGGGGCCACTTGGCCACTACGAGACAACTGGAGGGATCAGGAGGGACGACATCAGGGGTAGAAAACACACACACCAACCACTTGACTCACACTGTGTACTCTCTGCTAGTTCGAGCCGGAATATCCTTAAACGACGGGAATTCAAATTACAGAACATTTAATCATGAAGTACGCACAGAAAAGAACAACCGTAAGTCGCCCCAACGCCCTAGCCGTAGGGGGTGGCGTAAACACAACACGCCAAAAACCACTTGTTGTTCCGTTGAAAGCTCGCGTAAAAATCTTATAAAGACCAAGCCACGCGACCCAAATCAGGAGGGGACGCTCATCTTCCGCCCCAAACCTTACACACCTGTTACAACGAAGCTAAACTGGGTAAAAACGTTCGCTCCCTCTCATTCCTACTCACACAACTGACTCTTTCTGTAGCAAAATAAAACTCGGCTTAAAGCGAGCTTCGCATCAAAATTACGTCTAAAAACGGATCGATAAAAGACACGTTGCCTTAAACTGCCCCCGAGAAATGCTGCAGATGTTTAAAAACTGCTCCTATGCAGGCGGGATTTTAAATTCAAAATCGAGAAAACACAACAAATTAAAACTGGGATCCTAATAATGGAAAATGTCCTCACAAAATGATACTCCAATAATGTATAAAATTGTATCAGATGTTCTAGTCATAAATTTCTTTGAGAAATTACCTTCTAATTGTTATAAATTCTATTCAAGAATAAGCGTGTATAAGAAAAAATACAATCAACAATTTATTGAAAAGCGTTAAAAACTGTACTGATAAAATTAATATTATAGATATATCATACTAGCTTTTATAGGAAAAGTTCTCTATGATTATTATTATTAAATAACTCATGTAATAGCAGTGAATATGTTTGTTTTACGACCGACCAGAAAATATGCAGTTTCTGGAAAAAAAATTCACTAGAAAGTATTTTTTTGTCACTCAAGATTGGAAAACGGGCATCAGGGATCGGTAAAAGCTTTTATTTCCTCGCGATTTGTTAAAGGTTCTTTTACTCATACGTCGCTCACCCTGCAAATAATCCGGCTCGCCCATAAAGCCTAATTTACTAAGCTTGCCACGTAAATAACTATTGCCGGTATCTGATGTCTTCGTTTCTATGAAAACAAGTTTTTGTTATTGTTTGGATAAGTTAACTTATCCAATGACTGATCAACAAAGTTAAATAATAGATAGTAATATCATAATTTTTTTGAGTTTTCGAAAGTGAATTCGCAAGTTTGAAAGTATGGACTTGGATATCTTAAAAAATTGTACGATACACGACCGGAAAGTCTTTTGCAGGTCTTCCCAAGCTTTCAGAGCTCGCCGTGGAATCTACTTGGTTCGACCTGCAAAACACTACGACTTTACATTTGCACTTCAAATTATATTTTTTGTCTAATGTACGAATCTTAATCGAGTCAACATTACATCAGTTATTAGCTTTACCAAGACTACCCACCATGTTCTTTTGGGCCTTCCTTTTCTATTTTTTCCTCCGATCTGCTGGTAGAATATTTTCCTTGTTGGTTGTTGCTCTTCTAACCTTGCGATATGTCCTAGCCATCTTAACCTGTTTCTTGAAAATTTTCTTCTGAATCGGCATTGTGTCTTCTTCTCCATACGTTACCTTCCTTCACTCCCCCGTACATACACCTTAACACTTTCCTTTCCCACACTTCCAACTTGTTCCGATGTTCCTGCGTCAGTACCCATAGCTCACTACCGAATAGACTGTTGGTCTAATCACTGATTTGTACAACGCCACCTTAACGTTCCGCGACACACTTTTTGACTGTAGCATTTTTTTATAAATTTCCATACTCCTATACCCGGCCTCAGTACAATTCCCTATTTCCTCCGTATTGTTGCCATCATTTACTAACTCCACCCCCAAGTACTTTACCCTATTCACTTCCTTGAAATGGTATCGTTTGTCCCCGCTTGTAATGTTTAGATCTTTTTCTGATTGGTTTTGCTTTTTTCCCAATTTCATGTACTGTGATTTAGATTCATTTATCTTCATACCAAACTCTTTTGCGCTCCAGGTTTCTAACTAAATTCTTCAACTCTTCTTTGGTTTTGGCAAGCAGGACCACATCGTCCGCATATGCTATACATTCATATGAGTCTCTTAGCACGTTATATCTTGTATTAATGCTACTTTTTCTTAATATAACTTATAGAATTGCGTTGAAGAGAATAGTGGATAGAGGGTCCCCTTGCTTTAAACCCGTGTTACTTTGAAATTCGCCAGATAGTTGTCCGTTGTATTTAATTGTGTTAGTAGTTTTCTTTATAATCCGGTCAAGTTAGCTCGAAAACTAATGGTAGGCTTACAAAAATTCGCAGAAAGCTGAATATTAGTACAAATGTTGAGAACACCATCATAAACAAATTGTGAAATATCCCCATCCATTCCACGTGTGCAAAAAAATGTATTCAAGGTCAAAGTTTGCAAAAATGGGTTTTTTGCATTTTTCAGCCAAACAGTCAGTTTTATCATAAAAATATATCAGATGAAAATTGTAGATCATGCAATTATCTATAAAAATTGTTTTTACACTTTTTTCCTAAGAATTGCCATTTCTGAGATATAGCGATTCTAAAAGTTGAAAAAGTCGTGTTCTGCATAATATGCACGAGTACGCCGCCTATGTACATTACTGCGAACTTTGACCTTGAATAGATTTTTTTGCACACGTGGTATCGATGGAGATTTTTCACAATTTGTTTATGATGGTGTTCTCAACATTTGTACCAATATTCAGCTTCTTGCGAATTATTGTAACCTTAAATGTCTATTTTGACCGGACTATACTTTGAAATTTGGCGACGGAGGATGTAGCGTGTCGTTGTAAAAGAGAGATGCATTTTGGGACACTGCAGCCGCCGTGAGGCTGCCCGCGTCTTCTGAATTTATTCTCGCCACGGGTTTTGTTAACTTAATAAGTGGTTTCTGGGTGCGAGGCGCGCGCCTTGCGGGGGCCCGCTGCCCTGTGAGAGTGCCTTCATATTAAAAATTAACTGTGTGCTTTTCGTCAATTTCTGTGACTTCCGGAGAATTTGAACTGGTTCGCTTTGAGGTAACTCTTGGTGTTTCGTCGTGATGTGTGCATTAGCTGTCAGGGTTGAAGTAACGCAAGTATGGTAGTTGTGGTCGAAGAATCCTTTACCGGAAGGTTGCAAGACCTTCATTTTTGCATTAGCGGATTTATTTAACGGATTCTTAAACGAGCCTACTCTATAGTACGTCGACATGTCGTATTTCGCAAGTTTCGTTATTTCTTACTGAAAGTGTCGTTACCACGTCCATTTACCCTTGGGGGATTGCCCGGATTCAGCAAACCAGGTATTTGTTCTTAGTTCGAACAGTGAATTTTAAAACTTTTTTGTGAAACGTGTGCGTACGTAAATTTAAGCTACCGTCGATGGGCACTTTGAGATTTTATGTGTCACCTTTAATGAACATTCAGTAAATATGGCCGTAGCAATTTTTAGTTGTCACATTCACGAGTAATGAGACCATGATTGTAGTATAATGTTGTTGTTGTCAAACTTATGATTTTGGCGATGAACTTTATTTTTAGTTAAGTGATTGTAACTGTTTACTAACCATTTTATTTTGTCTCTATATTTGTACTATTATTTCATGTATTTAACTTAATAGATTTAATTTACTTAATTTGAGCGTTATGATTTCAACTGGTGCATGCGAATTAGTATTGTGTTTTCTTTCTAAGGAATACAGGGGAGTGTTGAAGGATATGAACTAAACGTAAGTTGACTGATCCTGCCGCTGGTGAAAATTGAGCACTGCAGACACCTTTATAGCTCCGTATATATATTCCACTTTTACGTAGATGGGTTTCTTTTGTTACGGTATTAAAAGAACTTTACGACACCCACCCAAGGTGAGCATCGCACCACGGAATCAGTCCTGAAAAACTGGCACACTTGCCCTGAAATCGGTTCGAAATAGGCTAAAAGGCCACGGCTGGGACGCTCAGGGAGTCGGGCGTGAGTCACACGATACGTTCTGGGCAAGCGTGTGGTGACATAATATATACAGGGTATGTCGAAATTATGAGGGCGCCACCAAGCCTGTCTTAACCCGGCTAACCGGGCCTGGACGGTTAGACGGGAGCGAAGCATGCAAAATACTCCGCCAATAGGATTACTCAAGAGTTGCAAGGTCAAATAACAATTTCGGGATTGCCTTTTGCAAGGATTGTAATTAGGTGTCAATCCGACCGCGACTACACAGCTGTCTCGCCCACCTGCACGCTCAAAGCTTCCTCGTTCCGTCGTACAATAAACAGTACAATGAAGGGGGCGTCTATCTGTAACAGAACATGCACAAGTCGAAACAAAACAATAGTTCTCTTAACTAACCAATCATCTATTGAACTTCGGGTTACAATGGGGCAGCAGAGTGCGTCGCCCTATATCTATACTTAACCTATAATTAAGGGCACCAGCTGGCACGCGCGCTCTAAACTTAACGACAGATGTTGAACAGTAACGAGCAGTAATAAGTAGTAATGAGTACAAATATGCGCGTCGCCTTATGCGGCGGACAGCGAAGATTTAAATTAGCACTCGCGGCATGAACAGTCTGCAAGTCTGAATGAATGCACAAGAGCAGTAATAAGTAGTAATGAGTACAAATATGCGCGTCGCCTTATGCGGCGGACAGCGAAGATTTAAATTAGCACTCGCGGCATGAACAGTCTGCAAGTCTGAATGAATGCACAAGAGCAGTAATAAGTACGAATATGCGCGCCGCCTTATGCAGCGGGCAGCGAAGACTTAAATTAGCACTCGCGTTATGAACAGTCTGCAAGTCTGAATGAATGCACTAGCGCAGTAATGAGTACGAATATGCGGCGGACAGCGAAGACTTAAATTAGCACTCGCGTTCACAGCGGTAATCAGGTTAAAGTCACATACCTTAATGCGTAGGCGGCGAGGGAGCCTGGTACAGTTGAGTTGCGACAGGCTGCAGTCGTAGGTGGCAGGTACCTTCGATGTTACAACGGCTATAGGGATGAATGCACAACCGCCTTAATGGCGACGGGAGACGCGTCAAGACGCGTGCAACGGGACGACGAAACAAAATGGGCCACTTTCGTTCTGCGGAACAAATCCTCGTAGGTCGAGATGAAGGGGGCACGACCCCTTACTTACGGAAGCAGGAACTGGGCTCAAAAACACCCACGCTACGCCGAAGACAATTCGAAAAAAACCGACTCACAACCACCACACGAGCGTTCTCTGCAACGGGCTGCGGACAACTGCCTTTAAGGCGAAACAGTATATCACATGATTGCTGAAGCAGCACTTGACGGGAAAAAGGGCTGACGCCCCCGCCAAGGGCGGAAGCGCCGCACGAAAGCACACACTCCGCGACCTCTTGTTCGTTCGACGGCTCTCGGCTGAATGCCCAGAGGAAGCGTTGGCAAAGGTCACCTTGGCCGCGTCCCCACGTGACTAAACCTCGGCGGCCAATCGCAAGGCGATAAAATGAAACAAGCCAATGCGGGCCACGATGGTATCACGCCACAACAGCGTGCTTTCTAGAACATTCGGAATTCGAAAAAAAACGCCATCAGAGGAGAGCTCCAACCGACGAAAAATACCGCTTTTGGAGCTAAATATGTGCGACATCGTGATTCTGAAATTTGGCGATGGAGCCAAATAAAGAACTAAAAGGGCTTAGCATACGGGCACGCTGCCCTAAAGCCTAGGTGGCTATTTAAAATACCAAAATGACCTAACTAAAGGCGTGAAATGCGATTAAGCGTCTGCGACAGCAAAATGACTTAACACTCCCCTTACTTGAAAGAGAGTTCCCCGAAGTCTCTTATAAAACAACGAGGCATTTTGCGACAACGTAACGAGAACTCAAACGAAAACGCAACAACGAAAAACGAACGAAACAAAAAAAAACATTCGATACGATAGAGTGCACCCCCAAAGGGATTACGCTCACTGGCCACCAGATAGGGTGCAAAGGTGGGAAGAGAGAAGAGGAAGAAGAAAGACTGGATACGCCAGTAGAAAATACGTAAATTGTTTGGGTCAAAATCGGGTAAAATAGGTCTTACACCTGTGGACACTTCCGACCAACCGTTCCAAAAGAACACAGGGAGGGGGGGGGCATAGAAATGGAAGTCCAAAGTCCCACCCAAGGGTTACCTGAAGAGGGCACGCTGCGCGTCACGAGATCGGCGCATTGTGTGGATCCCACAACTGGTATGAGTACCCAAGAGAAGAGGATGAACCACCAAAAAAAACAAGGGAAATGGTTGTGACAGAAACTGTCAAAAATAGTCATAATCAGTAATAGGAAAAACTCAGTCCACCGAAATCCTCAATCGATGCCGATGCCGGAGCCAAGTCGACTATTAAACCGCAAAGCGCGAGCTCGAAAGTGACTCCAACACCGAACACCAAAAGAAAATCCGGAAGAACCAAGTCTCCAAGGGTGTAGGCGTTCGATGACGCATGCCCAATAAATCCTTTTCAGAAATCCATGCGGCCCAAATGGACTACCTTACGACGACAGGGTCCGCACGAAACAAAATGACCAGAAACACGCTCTCTTTATGTAATCCCACACAGGTGGTTGAAAATGGCGACGGCCAACGATACGGTAAAAGAGCGCTAGGCCACGAAAACAACAGGGCATCACTACAAAAAAAAAGGTCAAACACCTTTAAATACTCAAACACTTTACACTTAAGAAACCTCATGCGAACAACCGGGCCCTGGTGTCACACAAAGCTCAAAAGCTTCAACGAAACTGTTCACAAAGAACACGATACGTGACAACATGACGTCATCAGACAAAAAGGGTACGGTAAATGACAACAAAACGTCAACAAATACTAATCATTCCGACCAGCGGTAAAAGCTCGTTAAATGCTAACGGAAAGTGTACAAAACACTACTATGACTGTTAGGGGTGTCCACGAAGAAGTCGGTAAACAAAGTTGGGCGGTACATGATAATAGTGAGTATGAGATAAAGGTCAACGAAAATAACTACATCAAACCAACTAAGAAGATGGCCTGAGGGACGTAATAACCGCACGAGCGAATCTCCCCAAGCACACCAACAACACACCAAAACTTATCAACAAACCAAAACACGGTAATGAAGGTGAAAATGAATTCCAACCTGCTCACCAAAAATCAACGCGGCACAACACCAAACGATAGCAAAAAAAAATTGTCAAAATCGGTAATCATCAACGTCAAAATCGATAAACCTAGCTAACGTGAACGTCAAAATTGACAAACGTCAGTTCGGTACAACAAAAGTGTCAACTTAGCCCAAGGCTAAACAATGTAAACGACAGGGAATCGAAACTCCCAACTAAGCCTTCGAAAAGACTTAAAAAAAACAAGGTCGGTACCTTCACTCAACAACATCTGGTACTAAATCCGACTAATACGGGATAAAATCTGCACTAAATGCAACGAAACATCTCGGTAGTATAAACTGGCTAAGAAAAACAAGAAACGACGGTAAAAATGACGAAAAAGATACTCAAAATATGAAAAGACATGGAAAAACACAAAAAGAAAACTCAAAAAGGCGATAAACAACAAGAAAACACAAAACTACAAATAGAATATAAGAAAAAACAAGAAAAAACATATAGAAAACAAGAAAATAAACGTAAAGACAAATGACAGCTAAGAAAAAAAAACATATACACGGTCAAGAAAACTAATGAAAATAAACTAAGAACAGGAAAAGACAAGAAAAGACATATAGAAAACAGAAAAAACAGGAAAAGACAAATAGAAAACAAGAAAAGAAGCTCGGTAAAGTATTCTACTAAGAAAAAAAACGGTTTACCAGTCCATACCACTTCGAAATAACGAAAAAAAAACATTTGTGACAACAATATAAATGATAACAGACAACAAGCAACAATTGGGCCGCCAAAATTAAGACACACAACGCAAAAAAAGAAAACCCCAAAATGAGGTCGAGCGTTGTCGTGCACCAATAGGCTCCAGACGTTGGAGCACCGAAATTAGGCGCGTTGACGAAAGCCAAGGAGCCACAAGGCCCCACAAGGCCTCACACGATGGGCTGCCAAAATTAGGCAGACAACGGGTGGCTTAATAAGAAAAACGAACATACAAGGCCCCCGATGTTGGACGCCAAAATTAAGACGCACAACGAAGGGGCTTGACGAGAAGACGACTATCAGAAAAAACAGGCCCACACGTTGGGATAGCCAAAATTAAGGCACAACGGGTGGCTTAACGACAAAACCAAACAGCCAAAGCCCCACGTTAGATGGCGCCAAAATTAGCCTGTTACGGTATTAAAAGAACTTTACGACACCCACCCAAGGTGAGCATCGCACCACGGAATCAGTCCTGAAAAACTGGCACACTTGCCCTGAAATCGGTTCGAAATAGGCTAAAAGGCCACGGCTGGGACGCTCAGGGAGTCGGGCGTGAGTCACACGATACGTTCTGGGCAAGCGTGTGGTGACATAATATATACAGGGTATGTCGAAATTATGAGGGCGCCACCAAGCCTGTCTTAACCCGGCTAACCGGGCCTGGACGGTTAGACGGGAGCGAAGCATGCAAAATACACCGCCAATAGGATTACTCAAGAGTTGCAAGGTCAAATAACAATTTCGGGATTGCCTTATGCAAGGATTGTAATTAGGTGTCAATCCGACCGCGACTACACAACTGTCTCGCCCACCTGCACGCTCAAAGCTTCCTCGTTCCGTCGTACAATAAACAGTACAATGAAGGGGGCGTCTATCTGTAACAGAACATGCACAAGTCGAAACAAAACAATAGTTCCCTTAACTAACCAATCATCTATTGAACTTCGGGTTACAATGGGGCAGCAGAGTGCGTCGCCCTATATCTATACTTAACCTATAATTAAGGGCACCAGCTGGCACGCGCGCTCTAAACTTAACGACAGATGTTGAACAGTAACGAGCAGTAATAAGTAGTAATGAGTACAAATATGCGCGTCGCCTTATGCGGCGGACAGCGAAGATTTAAATTAGCACTCGCGGCATGAACAGTCTGCAAGTCTGAATGAATGCACAAGAGCAGTAATAAGTAGTAATGAGTACAAATATGCGCGTCGCCTTATGCGGCGGACAGCGAAGATTTAAATTAGCACTCGCGGCATGAACAGTCTGCAAGTCTGAATGAATGCACAAGAGCAGTAATAAGTACGAATATGCGCGCCGCCTTATGCAGCGGGCAGCGAAGACTTAAATTAGCACTCGCGTTATGAACAGTCTGCAAGTCTGAATGAATGCACTAGCGCAGTAATGAGTACGAATATGCGGCGGACAGCGAAGACTTAAATTAGCACTCGCGTTCACAGCGGTAATCAGGTTAAAGTCACATACCTTAATGCGTAGGCGGCGAGGGAGCCTGGTACAGTTGAGTTGCGACAGGCTGCAGTCGTAGGTGGCAGGTACCTTCGATGTTACAACGGCTATAGGGGTGAATGCACAACCGCCTTAATGGCGACGGGAGACGCGTCAAGACGCGTGCAACGGGACGACGAAACAAAATGGGCCACTTTCGTTCTGCGGAACAAATCCTCGTAGGTCGAGATGAAGGGGGCACGACCCCTTACTTACGGAAGCAGGAACTGGGCTCAAAAACACCCACGCTACGCCGAAGACAATTCGAAAAAAACCGACTCACAACCACCACACGAGCGTTCTCTGCAACGGGCTGCGGACAACTGCCTTTAAGGCGAAACAGTATATCACATGATTGCTGAAGCAGCACTTGACGGGAAAAAGGGCTGACGCCCCCGCGAAGGGCGGAAGCGCCGCACGAAAGCACACACTCTGCGACCTCTTGTTCGTTCGACGGCTCTCGGCTGAATGCCCAGAGGAAGCGTTGGCAAAGGTCACCTTGGCCGCGTCCCCACGTGACTAAACCTCGGCGGCCAATCGCAAGGCGATAAAATGAAACAAGCCAATGCGGGCCACGATGGTATCACGCCACAACAGCGTGCTTTCTAGAAGATTCGGAATTCGAAAAAAAACGCCATCAGAGGGGAGCTCCAACCGACGAAAAATACCGCTTTTGGAGCTAAATATGTGCGACATCGTGATTCTGAAATTTGGCGATGGAGCCAAATAAAGAACTAAAAGGGCTTAGCATACGGGCACGCTGCCCTAAAGCCTAGGTGGCTATTTAAAATACCAAAATGACCTAACTAAAGGCGTGAAATGCGATTAAGCGTCTGCGACAGCAAAATGACTTAACACTTTATCAACAAATGTGGTGGCACTAACTCTTAACATCATTTACCTCGTTTACCGGAATTGTAGCGCTAATTCAAAGGTCTTAAAGAACCTACCCTCTCTACTCAGTTCTTCTGGCGGGAGCAACCTTTTGTTACCGTACATTCTAACAGAGTTAGGGCAGCGTATTCTAGGTATATTTCCCGTTTTTATGTCATAAAGTCGTGGTTGTGCGGTAACACCACGACGTGAATTGTATGCTATAAATATTTAAAACAAAGAGCAAGGAAAATGGATATGGGAAATCCCAGACGGAGTAATAAAATCGAAATTTTATTGTAACAGACATAAAGGACATTGTACAGGATGTGACTATCATTAACTGCTGCTCGATGAGTAGTGCCTATTGGATCGTTACGGCTAGATTTAACTGCAGATTTTAGAAAGGAGAAAGTAGAGATGGTTACCAATTCGTACACGATAAGATTGAAAGAAGTAGTTGAAGTACTAGAAAAAACAAGTTTTGAACAAAGAAGCTAACAGAAAAGAGGAATTTGCAAACTTGAAAATAAATTTGCACAATAAATGCCAAATAAAGATGAAATTATGTAAGGTGTTAAGGACTTTTCAGAATGCTGAAGAATCTGAAGATTTTCCGACATAGTCGCCGATGAAATTACAACAATTTCAATAATTAAAAATAATAAATCACCACTAGATGAGATTGTCACTGACGTAGTGAAGGAAAGTAGAAATGTTTCATAAGGTTAATGTGAAAACTATTAGATACATGTATTAAGCAAATAGAATAATGCAATAACCGTAACAATGCATAACGATGGTATTATTGAACAAGTTGGTAATTGTTGATCTAATATAACCCTGAAGACTATAAAACCACGAGAGCAGGCAGGATTTCGGTTAGTAATATCGAAGCAATTATTATTATCTGCAAATGGTCAAAGATTTGCCAAAAAAAATAGTACAGTAAATAAGCCACTATGAAATATTTCACTGAGAGAACCAACAGAAGATATTTTACACTGAGCGTATATGCATTACATAACTCAATGATATCCAGAAACATACAATAGCATGTGCAAGTTTTCTCAATGATACAGAAAACTTTAATATCAGCAGAAACGTTATTCAAGAAGATATCTTATTACCGAAATTCGTCTCTAACTTACTTGAATACGTTTGCAAAGGTATTGATTGGTAGAAAGTGATCATACATGTAAATGGAGAAAGGCTGAACCATCTAAGATTTGCTGGTAATATTGCTTTGTTGGCTGATTCCACAGATCAGATTTACAAATCGTTGGAGAGACTATATTATGCTTCTAAAACGGTTGGATTTAAAATATATTTTTCGAAGATTGCGTTTATTAGCCCAAACATCTCATTATATAGCATTCGTATTAAACAAGTGACGTCTTATAAATATCTACAACATGAAGTCCGGGTTGGGCCAACGTGGCATGCAGAAATACATGTTAGGGAGGTGTTTCTCGTAGAGCAGAATTTTCAGCGATACCATAAGAAGAGGAATACATGTGACGGATGTCAATGAAAGCAGAGCCAATTTAGAATGGAATTGGACCGGCCATGTTTAGAGAGAATATTAGAGTAAAAGATTAAGCTTCAATTTTTATTGAATTAACAGAAAATAATTTCTTCTACAGATTCTTAATACTCGCACATCTTTTTCGAATGATATAAGAAAAAGGCCATCTGCTGGTTCAATTCCTTTTAATGATTTTTCCTGCTGGTTACGAATCTTTCTTGATCTTGATCTGACAATTCTTCCACTGTCGCCAAGAGTTTTTTCTTTGGTGGAGAGTATCCAGAATATTTGGGGAGCAATGCCGGCGGTAGCATAGCTTCTGGTGATTGGTGAAGGTGAAGTCACGTGAGTCCACAACAGCAGCGTCTGACTCACAGTGAGCGGCTGCAAACAGCGTTGGCACCCACAATGCGCGGCTGAAAAATAACACTCTCGAACGGCAAAAGTTCGTCAGTTAAAAAACTAAAGAGTAGCATTAGTCTGAAGAGGAACACCAAGTGTACCACACATGTTATGTTAATATCCATGAAGTTATTAACAATACTAAAATTAATTTGGTTAATAGTCTATAACAACACCGATGAAGATAAAATTATTAAGGTATACGCCCCACATCAACGTATGCAAACGATGACATCGAAGAGTCTACTACACTCTAATTATAGGTGATTTCAACGTAAAGATAAGGAAACGAGAATCAGGAAAAACAAGTGTTGGTAAATTCGGAACTGGTAACAATAGAGGACAGACGGTAGTAAATTTCCTTGAAGTACATCAGTTAAAAGCCGTGAATACCTTTTTTACAAAAAGCCCACCGGAAATGGACACGGCAAAGCCCCGACAAAAAAATCGATTTAATTATTGACCCATCAAAGATACATAATCTCAGATGTTAGTGTGCTAAATCAAGTCCAAATGAGCGATCACCGAATGGTTCGAACAAGGGTTATCTTAAATACAAAACTAGATAGAATTAAACCGATAAATAGCAGCAGGAAAGTATGTAAGTCACATACAATAAAAGAACATGAACATTTGTACAATTTCTCATTGGACACATCTTTTAAGTAATGAAAAAGACATCGATATGCTAAACGAGTACATAATACGTAATTTGGGCTTTCCCACAGTTACATACGAGGCGTCGAATTGGTCCAGTGGGAGCGGTGGTTTTTGGATATCATTCTACGGAGGTCCAGCCAGTTTTATAACTTCTTGTACGAGTGTATAAGCGAGCAGCTTACGTGTAGTGCAGCGGAGCCCTAGATCTGTAGCTCCAGCTTCAAAGGAATCGATTCGAGAAGTGCCCGAGAGTTGCAGCCGATCACCAGGTTGGTCCGAGTGCAGATTTGAGCTTGGCTAACTGCAGGTGTACAACGGCGAGTGGTCCACAGCATCGTGGAAGTTCCAGCTCGGGGAAGGTAACCATCAATAGGTCAGATTTGCCTGATAAAGAAGTTAGTTTTGGGAGTGTACTTCGTTAGCGTCTTTTTAGCGCGTCACTTCCAGTTCGTAGCTTGGGTAGAAGTGGAATACTTATGTTCGATTATTATCGCATAGCAATAGCGTTAATTGCGTGGAATTACGAGAATTTAATTAAAATTCTGAGCTTGTTTACATACTATCGAGGCTAGGAAACCATTTTGATTTTGCGTAGGTCCCATCATTTAAAAATAACCCACTTGTCAAATCCCATTAGTTAAGTGGCGGCATACAGAGTGATTACAAATAAATGTTTAATTTAAAATAAGACTTGACATAATTAATAATAGCAAATTAATAGTTGTAATTTGGATGTAGCGGCCTAACCCTGAGAAGGTGATTTAATAATTATTATAAGTTTAGAATAAAAAGACTAGCCGGGAAAATTACAAAAGTAGTGAAATAATTGGAGCCTTTTAAAAATAATAATTTTTATTTATAAACCCCTCCGAGTACAGTATTGATAATTAAATAATATAACAATACATTACGTTAAATCATAGAAAAATCTCACGAATATAACCAGCCTTTATACCTGCTATTTATATACTTAGACAAAGCGGTTAACACCATAGAGGGCTGGGCAACTATCAATGTCTTAAAGAGATGCCGAATTAACTACCGATACGTATAGCTAATTGAGAATTTATACGACAACACCAAAATTATAATACAGCCTACATTCCAGTAAATAGAGGTATCCGGCAGGGAATACCATCTTTCCCAAATTATTTATAAATACTTTAGAACAGCGGTCGGCAACCCGCGGCCCGCGGGCTGCATGCGGCCCGCGATCCTCCGTCTTGCGGCCCGCGATGTTTTGTAAATGAAAGTCTTATATACCAACCTAAAATTTAAATAATTGCGTCATGCGCGCCCAAAATTCAAGCGAGCGTGCATTTAATAAGAATGTAATATTATAATCACAGACACAGAGTGGGTGCGTTCAGCCGGCATAGCGCTGAGGTAGCGATTGCGTTGAACGCTTCGCTGACCGACAGCGCTTTGGTTTCGCTTCGGCATCAGTCGCCATTTTTGGGAGCGAATTTATTTTCGCTCCATTTCCGCTTTATTTCCGCTTGACCACTTAGCAGAAGACGGTGTTTGGGTTTACTTCTAATTATAACCTAGAAAGGCAGTTTGTTTGTTTGTTTGTTTGTTAATGGACAAGGTCTAGGCATGCAGAGTACCAGGTACCTTAGACACCGACTGCTTTGGTCATATGGTCAAAGTCCTACTTAGAATTTTGCCGAGACTAAGGAGTTCCAACCCTAGCAAGGGATCTTTTACATGCTACACATCGTAGTAACATGGGACCCACGGCTTTACATCACTTCCGAATGATGGCATTCTGTAGAAGCTTTCATCTGCATTTTTTTTATTTTTGAAAACCTCACCGGGAGCGGGAATCGAACTCGCGACCCTTAGATCAGTAGTCAGGATGCTTACCACTGAGCTACCGACCCCGGCAGAAAGGCAGTTTAATGTTAAGTAATTAAAATGACCATTTTCTCAAAATCAGTAGTTCCTTGAAATTATTGAAACAAATAGCCACTGAAATGTAATACAAAAGCAGTAATTAAAAAAAAATCAGTCTAATTTTGACAAGAGTTAAATGCTCAAACTGAAAATTCTTCATGAGGCCCATCCTCATTCTCATTATTTTCTTCCACATTTAAATGGAAATTTTGCAGCCCTTGTCCTGGCAAAAATACGTCACTACGCAATCACAACATAACTGACGTTTCTGTTTGTAAACATAGCGCTCGCTAGCCAAGGTCGTACAGCCGTTCGCAGCTGCTGCAACTCAGCAAAATGTTTTCGCATTTTTAATATCACCCCGATATACATAGTATACCTATTATCAAAATTATGAATAAGTGCGGCCCGTCTTCACTTCATTTTGCCACTATGTGGCCCTTGCCTGCCAAAAGGTTGCCGACCGCTGCTTTAGAAGATGCATTTAAAACCTTAAACTGGAACAAATGGCAATCAATATTAATGGCAAATCCCTATCGAAATTACGATTTGCAGATGACATCGTGCTACTATCATACAACATGTCTGACCTCGAATTTATGTTCATACAATTGAAGACAGCTACTGAGAAAATAGATCTCAAAATTAACAGCACTAAAACAAAGATCATGTCCAATACAAAGAACGCAACATTTGTAATAACGCGACAAGACTATAGAAGTTGTGGGAAAATATACAGTCATTGCCAAAAAGTTTGCATCAAATGGGAAAATGTTTATTTACAGTTTTTTTGGAAAATGAAAGCCGTGGCGATCGGAGGTGGTAGAAAAACATTACAATTGGGTCAAACAAAAGTTGTTACGTGACATTCGTTATCTGTCAAATTTTACATTTTTTGAAAAAAATTGTGAAAATGCATTTACTAGCCAAGTTAGGGTTTTTTCAATTTTAAATCTTTAAAATTTTCACCTAAAAAAATTTATTTTTAAATCTGAGTTTTGGTATGTGAAATTTTGATAACTATTTTAAAAACTACAAAATTTAAGAAAGAATAAAAGTTGTTTTTTGGCCTTGAAATCATTCAGTTAACTAAAGCTAACACACCCTAAAAAAAACTTATTTTCTGAAAAATAACACTTTCTGGATTCTGACAATTTCGAAAAATGCCATTCTCTAAGTAAAAATTACTCGGTATGTCTGATAGGGGCTAAATAGGTTTTCAGATATACACAAATTATTGTCGTAAAAAGTTTTTTTTTTTTTAATCAAGAATGAATAATTTTCTCATTTGCTGCCGACTTTTTGGTGGTCACTGTATACGTCTTGGCCAAAAATTCAGACAATATTTTGCATGCGGATTGTATTGTATGTCTACCTGGCTCGAAGCAGAATATACTTTCGGTCAAATGTATACAGGGTAAAACCTTAAGAAAAGAAAGTATTATTTATTTTTGACTAAGCTGAAGAATAGATAAAAGTAATAATTTGCACATAGCTGAGGTTTCTATCTTGATGAAAGCAGGATCCAACGCGTTTTTTATAATACAGCCAAAAGCAAAATCCAACTGGTGTGTCGGTGCGGGCAAGCGATTAAAGCGGCGGACTAGATATAAGTAATCGTATTCCGCTTGGGTGAGCGCCTGAATGCGCTAGTTCGAATCCCAGCGACTGCAACTTTTCTTTGCATTTACAAACTGATGTAATTCGCGCGAGGAAAATTCTGTATAAACTTTTTTATCATTTTTTTTTAAATTAAATGGTGGCTTATAAAAATTGCATATTTTTTTATTAATAATGAATACAAAAGCATGGTTAATCAGTAATTATCTGTTAAAAGTGAAAGTTCATTTCTAAAAATAAATTAAAATAATAATTAAAACAACCCACAAATATATACCAACATACATCTACTTTAACACAACTTTGCGTCCCAAATCTTGTTGAAGTTCAACTAAAAAGCGACTGGCGATAGATAGCGTGCGTCGTTTGTCACAAAAATATATGTGTGCGTTTGTGTTCGGCGAACCGTTCACATCTACGTTAATTTCAAAGCACACACAAATTTGCATCAAATACAACTCACAACGTAAATATTTATTAATGTGGATGCGGCGTAAGATAAGCCCCAGAAAATACTCTTAAGGTTGCATAATGTGCAACCGTTGTTATGCAAATAATGAATTTTCGAACAGAGACACTATAATATATTCAAAAATTAAAAAGTAAGTATGATCTGGCATGAACTGTAACATCAGTAATTAATTCATTATATCAAGAGAGAAAAAAAACATCCTTAGTGGGTTGTCGAAAGAAAAGTTACTCTAACTCTAGATTCAGGAAATGTTTATAATGTCAAGTTCAGGTTATGCTGTGCCAGCTGGAATTAAATAACAACGAAAGTCATTTTTAGGAAGAGAAGTATTTTATTGAGCAACAGTATAAGAAATTAATAAACCTAACTAATATAATGACCACAACAGTGCTGAAAATGTCTGTCCTCTTCCTCTAAAAATTTTTGACGTTTTGACGTTCTAAAACATTATGAGTTCGCTGAAGATCAGTATTTGTATCTCTCGATGTCACTTCACTATACTAAAATAATTGGAAACATAAATAATGTTTTCTGTTTTTAATTGAGGTAATATGTGGCATTAATACAATTTTTCAACTAAAAGGATAACCTTTGAACAGATTAGATGCCTTATTAAAGTAAGCATAAACAATCGCCCATCTTGCACGGCTGAAAAAAAATAGTTAAACGGTGCAGCAACATTAGTTGCAGAGATGTAAGTCCTACTGACATTTGCATTGATAAATAGTAGTTTCCGCAAATAAATAAAAATTGAACATTTTTATGTAAGCATACCTCTTTAAATATAGTTTACACGTATATTTAGAAAGTAGGAATTGCAATCAAAGCGGGCTTTTATTTGACATTTGATAAGCCTTTTTTCATTAGGAAAGCTTATTGTTGTGTAGCTAAAGCGAAAGTGGCAAGTAGATTGCTTATTTACAGGAAGGAAGCTGATTTGTTGAAGTTATATTTTATGCAATTAAAAATAACTTATAATTTTTTTTATTTAATGAGATTAAACGTTTTTCACATACCTGCAGAATAATTTTTATTTTTACAGCTTCTCAACTAATGACTTTATTTATTTTGAACGTACAAATGGCATGCATGTTGCCTATCTTGTTTAATTACACTGTTAGTAAATAGATATAATTTAACACATTAACATACACACATAAACCTTGAACTGCACCAATGTCTAGCCAAAGACGTAATAATTTGCTTATTTAATATATCCTAAGGACATTAGCGTGCAAATTTCACGGTAGAATTACAAGAATTTTTGAACACAGTTTTATCAACCTCAATTTGAAAAACTAGCCTACCTACATCAACAAGGAACTAGAACGTTTTAATGTTAGAAGAATGCATAGAGTCACTATGCAAATCAATACGTTCGAGTATCTTCGGCTATGGCGATTAACGCTTCAATTGGAACTTTTCACTAAAAGAAAAACGACGAAAACCTTCCATGGTCTGTAGCTCATCATTTTTATTAGAGCTGCAACTTATTTTTTTTCATTTCCTGTTGTTGGATAATAACGGTTGCCGTCAATGCTTTATTTTCAGAATGGCTATTTATTAACAATACGAAAAAATGCAAAAGTTATTGACTACCAGAAGCAGCAGCGCGGCGCTGCACAAGAAGCGGTGAACGCAACATATTGACCTGGTTGCAGGTAGGTATGTAATCTGGGAACGGGTAAATTCGTTTCAATATCTAAATTATTTAGATCTAGGTGTCCAGAATGGGTTTATGGCAGACGTTGCGCAAGATCGAGTGCTGGTTTCATAATTATTATTGATCCAGAAGTGGAACGATCGTCTGAGCAAAGTGGCCGGAAATAAATGCAGCTAATTAGAGAATCTCACTCATGTGAAGAGATTCTAGTAATTAAAGCTGATAGATGAGTACTGAGGTGTAACGAAGGTGACAACAAAAGTCGCTGCGAGTTGATTAGCCCTTGCCCCTTCCATCCCAAACTGTTTACTTATACTCTAATGCCGTTCTTCAAGTCAATCAGGCAAATAGCCTTAGAGGCCGATTTAAGCGATCTCATTATTTGAAGTTGATGTATCACCTTTCGTTTCCTGATTTTGGTAGCTCCGTAATTACATAATAATATTTCAGTTTTCTTCAAGATCTAGATCAAAATAATAAATTAAAAATAAGTACTTAATGATGCATATGGTAATTAAACGATTTACTGGTTTCTCGACTAATCGTAACGTTCTGGTTACCTTCTTTTTATTGCTTTCAATCTTGTTGATGTTGATGTCTGCGGGGTACATTAAAATATGTTCAAGCTGTAACAAGGCCACCACAAAGGCATTTTAGAATAAATTAAAAATCGTTTTAACCCCCATATTTTCGCCGCCTCGAATCTTACATTTTCACAACCTCTCCAGAAAGTTCACCCTTGACGAGATATTCAAAATGCCATCAACAACATTCACTTGCAATACGTACAACTTGCAAAAATTCGCGAAAACTGCGCGTTTTCGAAGCGACACATAAATCGCTAAAAGAGCCCCGTACTAGCGTCACATCTTCAATTCGTTAAGCATTTTCAATGTTAAAACACTGGGTTTAGTACTCCAAAAATCTGGAGCACAATTTATATGGAGAGCAAAAAACAATATGTGTTACACTAAGAAAAATAAAAATAAGAAATAAGATGAAGTTCACAAACTTGAAATGGAATGGGCTACGGTAAAGAAGGAATAGTGATGAAAGCGTGAAACAGTACTCTAGAAAAACCAGCTTGCAATTTTTTGAAGTACCTACGTGAAGAACTAAACGAAAATTCCGATAAACCTATCAGTGATTTGTGTAAAAATAAGTGGAAACTGACTCCTAGCGATATCGACTGTAGCCATAGGTTTTCCGGAATTCAAGCAGCAACATCAAAAACTGAACTGAACAAGAAATTGGTTCCAAAAGTGTCTGGATTAGTGCGTGTAAAGGTTTTGTTAAATTGGATAACAAAAGTATCTAGCATGTTCGCTCATTAGATGACTTAAATAATGTAAGTTAAATAATATACATGACCTACTATCACAATGTAGCGGTTACGGCAACGTTTTCTAACTATCCTATTTAATAAACGGCTCGTCTTTTTATTTGTTAGTGTCTATTTATTGTTGCTCGTTATTTTAGATTATTTTTATGTGTTCCCATATGGGTAATATAAGGAATTTTTATTTTTGGAGAATAGGAAACAATTTTATTTAAAAATGCCACTAGTTTAAATATTTACGGTATATTTTCACATCATTAGAAAATATGGGGGCACTTGGAATTACTGCAGCAAATATTAATATACAATCTTTATTCCAAAATTAAATCAATTAAATTTACTATCAAATAATTACAAATATGATGTTTTAGCTATAAGTGAACCTGGCTTTGGAATGATATGTACACTTCTGTGCAATAAAATTAAGCACACGTCTTATGACTATTTTTCACAATATTCTAGTTTGCATAATTCGGGTCTATTTTAATTGCCTAGCAGCAGTTTCAATAAATGATAAAACACCATAACTTGAAAATAACACCTTTATTAAAAGACCAAAACTACGACCATTAAAAAAAACACCCTATTAATAAATGCAAAAAAGCTGTGTGTGCTTAATTTTATTGCACAGAAGTGTACATTGATGGTTGTAATTTATTTCGACGTGCCCGAGGAAATAGAATTGGTGGTGTTTGTTTTTATGTAAAAAATACTTGTAAATACAATTTCTATAGAAGGTGTTTCTAGACCACAAACTATTAATTACAAGTACATTTGTGATTAATGAAAGCAATCCCTTGTTCTCTTTTCTATTATATCTAACCCTACTCTGTGACGTAAATATAAATATCTATTTCGACGACTGACATCGAAAGTAGATTTTTCTCACTGCCATTTGACAACAGAAAGTTGACATTTGCCGTTGAGCGTGCGTTTTATCACTTTGCCGCTCGCCGAGCGTTTTGGGTTTCCGCGTGAACAAAATAGGAAGCCACGTCCGAATGTTACCTTGACAACACCCGCCATTTGTGGAAATAATCGCGTCACATGTCATAGACTGCTCTAGTAATGTTAACTTGATTGTCAATTAATTTCTGCGATAAAATGAAATTTGATATTTTCCTCTAATAATATGCTCAGTCGTCAAAAAAATAGTATGTATGTTTCGAGCTAAAAGTGCGCTTGCCGCTTTTGCATGTTCATGCGCAAGCGGCAAAAATGCACTTTCAGCTCTTAACATACAATATTACATACTATTGAGCTTGTGTGTATCCGATGTAAAATATTTTCAATCTATCCTGGGCGTGATGTGACTATCATCATTAAGAATGAAAATATAAATAATTCTGGGGCGAGACATAAACTCGCTGATTATGAATTAATATTTTGTAATTTAGATATACAATCTTAATCTGCTATACCTACATCCAAAACAATTTGAAGATTTCGTAATTTAGATGTAAATTCGTTCTCATATGATATCCGAAAATACCGCGATAACAAATATTTGTTCTTCTTGATGTTACCGAAAAAATTGAATATTTAAATACTAAATTAATGCGATTGAGTTGCATGCCCCATCTTAAACAATAAATGTTAGTAAACAGAGACTTCCGCCACTGACAGATAACATCAGAATTGCAGAAATTAAGCCTTAGCTAAAAATATTCCCGGACTGGACTGGACTGGACGAAAAGCGACGGAAAGGGACGGAAAGGGAAGGGACGGGATGAGATGAAAGGGGGGGGGGTCGGGACGGGACGGGTCGGGAAGGGACGGGATGGGACGGGACGGGACTGGGCGGGACGGGACTGACGATAAGGGAAGGGACGGGACGAGATGGGACGGGAAGGGACGAGACGGGACCGGGCGGGACGGAACGGGACGGGACGGAAAGGGAAGGGATGGGATGGAGGGGGGGGGGGACGGGGCGGGACGGTCGGGAAGGGACGGGATGGGACGGCACGGGACTGGACGAGACGGGACTGGTGAGAAGGGAAGGGACGGGACGGGAAGGGATGGGATGAAAGGGGGGACGGGACGGGACGGAAATGGACGGTACGGAGACGGGATGGGAGGGGAAGGGGCAAGACGAAACCGGGCGGGACAGAACGAGACGGGACGGAAAGGGAAGGGAAGAGATGAGATGAAAGGGGAGGGGACGGGACGCGACGGGTCGGGAAGGGACGGGATGGGCGGGACGGGACTGGACGGGACGGGATTGGACGGAAAAGAAAGGGACGGGACGAGATGGGACGGGAAGGGACGAGACGGGACCGGGCGGGACGGAACGGGACGGGACGGAAAGGGGAGGGGTGGGATGGAAGGGGGGCGGGACGGGACGGTACGGGGACGGGGACGGAGAAAGAGACGGAGATGGGGACGGGGATAGAATGGGATGGGATGGGATGGGATGACAGAAAATAATTAGTCATTATTTAATACACAAATAACGAACCTCGCACGAACGAAGTCGCGAGTAATAGCTAGTAATTTTATAAAGCTAATAAATTAATTTCAAACGAAATTGAATTTCAATTTAAAGAAGTAGATACTGAAGGCGTACTTGACATTAATGATGACATTAAAAGCAATTTTACTGGACATGATGGCCTAAATATTGAAATGATAAAATTTTGCTTACCCTTACTGCACCCATACTTAACTCATGTGATGAATTATTCGTTGCTTAAAAATACTTTCCTGGCAGTAGGAAGAAGGCGTTAGTATTAGCATTACCTAAAACATCAAATCCGGAAGAATTTAAAGATCTGAAAAAAGTAATGAATTCACAACTGCGAGAATATTCGAATGAAAATAAAATGCTATCTGACATTCGGTCTGGCTTCCGGCCTAATCGCAGTTGTTTGACAGCCTTGCTATATAACCCAGATAAATTGCTAACTACATCCAATTAAAACAAAATACCTATCCTCACACCACTTGATTATTTATAGTAAGGTTTTCGATACAATTAATCAGCGAATTCTGGTTTCTATTCTTCATTACATTAGCTAGTCTAATTCTGCTGTTTCTCTGTTGAAAGGTACCCAATTATTTATTATCAGTTGTCGAAGGAGTTACTCAAAGATGGAAAATGCTACATTCATTTGCTGCTGAAGGATATAAAAAAGCTGTGAGTGATATTAAAATGACTTCGATGGAATAAGCCTGATATCAAAACAGTACTCTTTAATTATTAATTGTCAAAAATTGGTAGTACTTTATATAGATATATTGTTATGGTGTAATAATTGTTGTGGATATTACAACTTAAATAAATGAGTTTAATAAGTTGAAATGAAGATTCAGGTTTGTCCCAGTTTACGCGGCTATTCCGCTAACCACAGTTTGAACGTACAGGTACTTAGGGAAGGATCTATTAGTGGAGTTAATTTAGTTAATCCAGGAAAACCAGGCGTTAGGTATCAAAGGAGTCGCTTCCAGCTAGTCAACACTGTTACTCCGTATCGCACATTCATGGAAGAAGGGTGAGTTTAGACAGAAAGATTGCTAAGAGCAGTTCGACTAACTCCAGCAGGAAGGGATGGTTTTAGGTCAGGTTCAGGCTTGCACAGGCAGTTTAACTCCTCAGAAAGATGTGAAGAATAAAAGCTTCCTTACATAAACGCGGTTCGCGAAATGAAGCAATAACACGATCGCCTCCAGGGGTTACTACTACTTCTCAGGTACTAAACTGGCGGTTTCTCGCTTATCAGAACTAAGTCAAGACTTCGCTGATTAGTGGCTCCCAGCTGCAACTCAGATTCTGGACTGGAGTCTGGAAAGAAGCTGTTAAATCTCAGGTCGAGACTGATCGGGCATCGCTTTCTTATACTGGTTCGCAATCTCTTCCACGTTGCTTATCTAGGAAAACCTAAGTGGAGTAAACAGGGGATTTGCGAAGACGTGAGTGTTGCTGGCACCCACCTAAAACACTCCGTGTAATCGTCTTTATATTGTGGTGACCATCTGGCTTTACGTAACCTCTGGTAGGGCTGAGATGTCTTCATATCGCCATTGGGTGGTTCTTGTGGCGGTGATAGCGCCATACAAATCGATAACCGTGATTAGCACGTTTTCAAATAATTTTTAAGTTAAAAAGCTGTAAACCTATTATAAGTATATGACGTAATAACAAACTCCATAGAAAAGCGCCAGGTCCAGATAAAGTATCAAACGTAAGCTGAAGAATGAGCAAAAAACTTTTAAAACGGCTTCACCAAATAATAGCATAGTAATGAAGGGGAATCGACGGAAATTCTTAACACATTGGGGGTTCCTCAGGGATCCGTATTAGGTCCATTGCTATTTCTACTGTACATCAATGATCTGGATATAAATATCAAACACTGCTCGCTAAATTTGTTTCCTGACGACACATTAGTTTGGGTAACTGCGGAAAATACTACTGATGCCGTCAACAAAATAAATACAGATCTTGAGATAATATCACAGTGGTTACAAATCAATAAACTAAAATTAAATATTGACAAAACAAAGTGCATAATTGTGTCAAATAAAATTAATAGCGAAAATATAACTGTTAAAGTTAAAATAGACGGTCTAGAAAGAGAACAAGTGCCTGAAATTAAATATATGGGAGTTATCCTTTATCTAATAGACTTGTCTGTCCGTCCGTCCGGGACGCTGTTTCAGCAGCCAAACAGTAAGAGATAGAGAAAAAAGTTATGAAAGTTATATGTTTGGAATGGTCATGTCAGCTCAGGAACCGAATTTCAGTCACGTGACACTTCCGGTTTTCGAGAAATCACAAAAAAGACGGGTTTTCAAATAGAACGCGTTTTAAATAAAAATGTTTCAGCAGCCAAACGGAGCTGCGACCCTCTGCGCCTTAAAACGTCGATCAGTTAGGCAACCACTTTGACACCTTCCAGGTCTGGGTACAGTTTTTATTTAATACGCGTTCTATTTGAAACACGGTCTTTTTTGTTTTTTTTTTTAAATGAGACATTTGTCTCACTGGATTGCTTGTTATAGATAATAGACTTACTTTTCGTAGTTATATAAATACTAGCTGAAACCCGCGGCATATGCCGCATTTAAAATGTACGACAAATGTAATAACTTTTGTTGCACTAAAGAAAGTTTTAAAAGCACGCTAGAGATTGGCAGTAAGGAAAAGTTCCAAAAAATATATTTTCAAATGGAAAGTCTCTGGAAAGGAAACGCTCGCCTCTGGAAGGCGTCCTAATTAATACGACGTTGTTAGATGCAGTCAAAAAAAATCAGGAAAGAATTAATACTCTTATGAGATTATATGTGAGAATTATTTGTGCCACCGAAATAATTTTCAGCTGCTTGCAATCTGTGTTTCTTTTCAGGTTTAAGCCGTTGAGCGTCATAAAAATATAAATGCGGTAACTCAAGTCTCCAGTTACGCCGTTACTGTTATTGTTAAATAACTCGATTAATTATTTCTTTGTCATTTTAAACTGACATTATTATTATTAACTCTATAATAGCAACCATAAGTAACTGTTTACAATGTTTATATGCTAGCGAGTTGTTCTTAAATCGCTAGTGAATTAATAGTAGATTGTTCTACAAGTTAAGAAAAGTGAGAGTTTTCCAGCGAATGTAAAAGTTTTACGTGAGCATGGAAGAATAACTTTTCCAATGTGTTGAACATGCAATTTTTCCGTGTAGTTGACAAAAATATCTTTTTAAATAATTTTGGTCAAAGTATGGAAGCGCAGTGTTTACTGTACTGTATAAATACAGAGTCCGGCAACAAAGCGGGGGTGGAAGATATTTCTAAAACTATGAGAGTTACATGAATATTGTGTATATAAAAGTTGTAGGTACGAAAGTGGTGGACATTACTAAAATATTTTTGATTATACAGGGTGTCGCAAAAACGTATGGCGAATCAAACTTACTTTTTTAAATAGAATGCCCTATATTTGGGTAGCTTAAAAGTTTTGTATTGAAATGCTCATCATTTTCATATAAAGTTGTGTGGGTCGAACGTCAACTGTTTTGGAGATGTTAACGATTTTATGCAAAAAAATGCTGAACTTCAGGCGACTGAAGCGACAGAAAACAATTGAATGAAGAAAAACGTTACCAAAAAATTATAATTTTTGTAAACTATCTTTCAAGTGTAAAATGGTGGATCTGGGTATTAATGTTATATAGGGTGCTCAATATTTGCAAATTTAATAATTTCGATATTTTTTTCAAATGGAACGCCCTGTATATTTTTTATTTTTGAAGAGTCCTTTTAATGAGCTTTCTTTTGATATGTTACTTCATACTTCTGAGTTCAACTGTTTTTCAGATATGTGTGTTTGAACATAAAAACAATTTAAACCCCGTAAGATGCTTTACTTCAAGGGATAAAAAACAAACGCCCTTAAAATAGTGATTTAAACGCATGATCTCTCTAAAAATAAAAACACAAAACCAGGTTTAGAAAATATAAATTCAGTCAGTGTTGATACAGGAAATTATAAACAAGAAAAAAAACGATAAATGTATGAATAAATTAATTCGACGGTCAAATTAAATCAGATAAAAAAAAGAAAAGCCAATACACCAAAAGCTTATACGTAATTACACTAAATGTTCAAATAGTTCTCCTTTCCTGCTTTGAGTATTAAAGCTGTACAGAGAATTCATAATCTGCAAATATAATTAGTTTGATTTATTTAAATGGAACACCCTGTATATCCCTGTATTTTTAAAAAGTACTTTTAATGAGCTTTCTTCTTCCACTTCATTTCCTTTCTCAAAATTCGGTCGATTTTCAGATTTAATTTTTTCCTGTTTTTTTTGCTTTTTTCGTATTGGTTATTTCTAGTTTTGAGTTCTGGTTCAATTTTTGTATTTTAAGCTTGGTTTTATCTTTGTTTGAAGAATTCAAGTGTTTAAATCATTATTATAAAGGCGTTTGTTTTTTATCCCTTGAAATAAAGCATCTTAAGGGGTTTAAATTGTTTTTTATGTTAAACTCGCATATCTGAAAAACAGTTGGAACTTAAGAGGTATGAAGTAACATATCAAAAGAAAGTTCATTAAAAGGGCTTTTCAAAAATACAAAAATATACAGGGCGTTTCATTTGAAAAAAAAGAAATTAAATTTGCAAATATTGAGCACTCTGTATAACATTAATACCCAGATCCACCATTTTACACTTGAAAGATAGTTTACAAAAATCATAATTTTTTGGTAACGTTTTCCTTCATTCAATTGTTTTCTGTCGCTTACAGCAGCCGCCTGAAGTTCAGCAATTTTTTGCATAAAATTGTTAATATCTCCAAAACAGTTGACGTTAGACCCATACAACTTTATATGAAAATGAAGAGTATTTAAATACATAACTTTTAAGCTACCTAAATATATGGTATTCTATTTAACAAACAGTAAGTTTGATCCGCCACACTTTTTTGAGGCACCCTGTATAATCAAAACTATTTTAGTAATGTGCAGCACCTTAGTACCTACAACTTTTATATACGCAATATTTATGCAACTCTCATAGTTTTAGAAATATCTTCCACCCCCGCTTCGTTGCCGGACCCTGTATAAATTAACCATTACACATAGAATAGAGCTTACTTGAAAATGGATGAATCTGTTATTAATTCATTTAGTTCATTTTAGGTGAAATCAATATGATTTTGAGCAGTTATGAAAAGTATCAAAAAGTCACTGAAACGGAAAACATAACCTGCTAACCTCGAATTTGACATAGACTTACAATGCCACCAACCTATTATTCATATGTTTCAATTTCCACAGCCGCCCCTTATGGACTTTTTTTAGTGTAAGTTATGTCAAATTCGAGGTTAGCAGGTTATGTTTTCCGTCAGTTTTGACACAAACTGACACAAAACCTAACCGGCTCACCTCGAATTTGACATATACTGACAGTGCACATTTAGGGTGTTCTGCCTCCCTCCGATACCGCTATCTAGGAGAATCCTTACAGCTGACACTTATACATGCCTCCAGCAACATTCTCTCAAAAAATAGGCCTTAACTAAATGATCACCAAAAATGTCACCAGCTCTCCTACTATAATTGGTCTGAAATCTTTTAGTTCAACAGCACGTTCAACTTTAGGCAAGGGAACTACAAATGCAGATTTCCATAAATTAGGATATGCATTTTGCGTAATGCAAGTATTAATAATGTGAGCCAGGTATTGACCAATGTGAGGGCAACACAGCTTCAACATTTTAGCATTTAATCCATCTGGTCCTACTGAATTGCTTTTTAATGAATTAATTATTTTATAATTTCCTCAGTGGCCACAGGTTCAAATTCCAAAAATGCTTCTACTAATACATTATTTGAGTAAAAATTATATAAATCTTCATCAACTGGCAAGTTAGGTATACTATTTATATAATACTTATTAATTTCATCTACATTCGGGATATCAGTTTGTTTTTATTTTTATTAGAATTTGAGCTACCCACATTCAACCTTTTCAGTTCATTCCACATTTCTTTACTGCTGCTATGAGTATCTTTAAATTGAAAGTAAGCTTGGTTTTAATTTTTAATTGCTAAGTTTGTATAATTACGGAGCAGCTTGTAATAATCCCAAGCACTCTCATTTCGTTGTTTTATATACTTACTTTTCGCTCGATCTCTTAATTTCATTAACAATTTAATGTTATCTGTCAGCCATGGGGCAGGTTTATATTTAAAGGTAATGGATTGCCATAGAGCATGCTCGTAAAAAGATTAATTCATTGATTGTTAAAAATTCAACCTGATCGTTAACATCATGCATGTAATATATCTTATGCAATGGTAGCATTTCTAAGTCTGCGTTAAATTTACTCAAATTAAAATGCTTAAAACTTGTAAATACATGAGCCACAGGGGCATACTTAGGAAGTTTCATGTTAATGTGGCAGTACACAAGTTCGTGATCTGATAATTCTACGTTTTTCACACCCGACTCCATAATTAACGCTAAAGACGATGTAATAATCACATCCAACAAAGACATTTTATTTAAACCAACTCTAGTAGGTTCCCTTATAACTTGATGAAAGTTAAATGTTAATTACTTTAACTGAATTGTTTACGTTCACGTAAACTCTTCCATCGCATGTCCACGCCTTCCCCTTTCCTACAATTTTTTGGGATTCTTGTAACAGCTGTAGATTTGCCCTCGTCAAGTCTTCCTTAATCACAACCCTGGTATTCTTCAAGAGAGATTTTTAGAGTAGACTGCCTGCCGATATCTGTAACTCGAAAAACTCACAATGATTGGACGTGTCTTTCCAGGCTGTATCTACCAACACGATGCATGCAATTGATAAAGTGTTCTTGCGTATCCACCTGAAGTTTGTTGATACGTAAACATTGACATCAGATTTTAAGCGCCAGAAACCATTTTCAGTATGTAAAATTGGAAAAATTATTCGTGAACCCAGACTTTTGTCGCTCAGTGTATTTGAACATTTGAACTTGGCCATTAATGGTTTTCAAATCATCAAATGACAGCTGAGATGTTACAATTCTGTCTACGTCTTCTGCAGTTAGTAACTTGTCATCTCCTAAAATGTAATATTTTGTAATTGTTCAAAGTTTTGCGAGGTAAAATACCTGCCGGCTTCTTTGGCAGCTTCAAGGAATGTATCGTAAACTTGGCCGTTAACTACACAACACCACAACTTTGTGAAACGTAACCAAATCTGAAAATTTGTAGGTTATCTAACCTAATCTTTAAAGACACGCCTTTTTAGCGCGTGCGTGCGGCTTCAAGTTTAGGAGCGTTCAATGAGCAGATATGAAAATTAACCAAAGTGGACTTGCCTTCGAAGCTGAGTCAATAGTTTTAAAAAACACAAGAAATATGCATAACAAATAATTGTTTTCTGTGATAATATCGCTATTAAAAGTTAAGAGAAGTTTGTTTACAAAAACCGGAAAATAGAAATAAACGAATGCAACCGTGGTACTTTTAGTTGTGTAAACACGGCTTTTAGTTTTCTGCATTATTATAAGTGATGTCATCATCATGGAGACACAGCATACACTAGAGCTGCCATTTATTTGATCAGCCGATATATCCAAAGCCATTTGGCTGTTCAATAATCAATAGTTGCTATAGTATAGTATGATCAAAAATTATTTTCATCTAGTATGGCTATGGAATACTTCCTAATTTATGAATGCAACTATAACTCACAAAGCAAATTTTTACATTAAGTATAAACGTAGTTGCATTCATAAATGAGGAACTATTTCATAGCCATACTAGATGAAAATATTTTTGGATCATACTTTATTATGATCCGTAGCAAATGCAAAGATTAAAACATGGAAAATAAAAAATTCATCTAAGTAAAACAAATGTTTACCGAGGATGTTTACTTAATAGCGTCGTAATACATCCCTCTGGGTAGAATATTGCAAATATTGCAAGGACTCCCCTTGTGGGAATCACGAACGAGAGGAGCTTTAATGCATGCAGCAAAATATTAAATACTAGTGAGTCACCCGAACTACGTTTCGGTTAGCAAAATTAAGAGAGATCATTAATATAAATTTAAAAAAAAGGATGCATGGGCGGGTTCGAACCCGGGCCACCCGCGTGAAAGATCAGCACTCTTACCGCAGGACCGATTTCTCTTGTTTGAATAATGCGCGCACCCGAGCTAATAACGGCGATAGGCGCTCCGCTCTGCTCTGCTGCCTAGAGGAGTTAATTAAATTACAACTTTTTCGCATCTTTTTTGAAAATAAAAACCGGCCTACGATCTAAGTATAAAAATTAGCAAACTTTTAAGCCATCGTACAACTTGATCGGGCCAGTATCTTCGGAGGAGATAGCGAACAAACATAGACGCAAACACGCAAACACGCAAACATAGGTACAAAGAGAGCACCGATTTTATGTTATAGATAATTTGATTTAGCTATTTAGATTTAGTAATTGCGTAATCGCTAGCGAAAGTAAAACTAGAAAACGCCACGATTTTTGCGCAGCATATAAACCAGCGTTACCGGTGTTTGAATAAATAAGTAATTTTCACTTTTATATGTATAATAAACACAAGCAGAGATGGATAGCGTATGGTGTAGGTATGTATACGGATTAATTAGCAAAACGATAATTGGCTCCTCTTAATCCTTTTTGAATTAATGAAGCTTGAAAACCAACATGTACAATGTACATACGTTTTCTACCCTCGTCCATATTGCGAAATTGCGTTTAACTAATTAATGTATCTGCTGTGAATGGTAAGAGTGCGGAAACTTGACGTTGAAGTTCATTTTTGAAAATGGTTATTCTGTCGTGTTTTACGCATCGAAATAATTCCAGTGTGTACAATACTAGCAATCACTTATACAATCTTCATATTGTATCTCGATAGCGTTGTGTATCAAGTCTGTAGGTTCTTGTAACGCATTGATAATTTTGACGTTTTTGACATTAACATGGATATGCATTCTAAAATATTACAAATACATATAACTGTGTATGAGATTTTCTTTTATTTCCGGCTTTTTGAGCGTTGTGTCGAGTAGGGCTGGGCGATATTGAAATTTTGATATCGATTATCGATAACTAAGAAATATCGATACATATCGATATATCGAAATATCGATACATATCGAAATATCGATATATATCGATAGCTATCGATAAATATCGATATTTATCGATAAGTATAGATTATATTAATTTATCGATAAATATCGATAGTTATCGATAAATATCGATAGTTATCAATTAATATCGATAGTTATCGATTAATATCGATAGTTATCGATATTTCTGGACAAATATCAATAAATATCGATAAATATGGGTACTATATCGATAACTGTCAATACATGTACATATGTATATACACGTAGTATATTTTGTTAGTAGATATATATCGATACATAACCATGTTAAATTTGATTTTATCACTTATTTAAGATGGTAGTTCAATTTTGCAATACAAATGTCATTTTGGGCCATTTTCCTTCATGCACTGCAAACAGGTACAACTGTTCTACGTGCGTATTAACTAGAAGTTGGTATTATAATACATTTAATGCTCACCAAAGTCTACTCAGCAAAAATGCCCCAACCTGCTACTGCGTTAATAACCCGAACACAAACCCTAAACATGATACAAATTAAACAAGCAAATGATTTAATAACATAAACCCAGCAGGAAGGCCGAGTTCAAAATGCCCCATAGCAAATCTTACGAAATTTATGAGTAACTACTAAGCAAATGTAATTCAGCATAAAATATCGATGTCTGTACGTACTAATGTATCGATCTATCGATAAATATCTGCATGGATAAATATCGATAACTATCGATAACTATCGATATATATTAATATGTGCAAAGCATGGAAATATTAAATTTAATATCGATATATCGATACATCGATAAATATCGATAACTATCGATATATATCGATATGTGCAAAACTTGGAAATATTAAATTCAATATCGATATATCGATATATCGATACATCGATATTTAAAGAAGGGTATATCGATAAACGATATATCGATATATCGATAATATTATCGATATATCGATATTTTCGCCCAGCCCTAGTGTCGAGCACTGTCACGGCCACGAACAAATTTACCTTGACGCTGTTTAAAGGTGCTAGGACAATTTCTATAATAGCACCCATTTCGAACTTGCGTATCTATCGTGGTAGTCAATAATCTGCTATTTGCTATGTTATAATAAATAGCTGCCTTTATACTTTAAATTTTACAAAAAGCTTAATAGTCGATCCTGTTACGAAAGCTCTATTGAATTAATATTTAATTATCAGGCCATTGTTCTAACTTCAATGTGGTGTAAAGCATATCAATCATTTTGCATTGATCTTACGTGTGAGCTTTAATTCCTGGTTAGAACATTTCCAATTTAGTATTGAAGAAAACCTTGTTACTAATATTCCGATACTTTTGCTAACTTAGTAACTATAAAAATAGTTTAGTTGCAGATGAATCACGCCGGTATTGTTTATTACCTATGCAATAGTTCATATAAGCAAGCACAAAAATGTATTTTCTGTACTAGTCTACTCTCGATGCCTTGTAAAATAGTTTGCGTTTGATGTGTTTAACAAATTAAAGTACAACAAAAGTGCATTTACCGATGAGAATTGCTTTCAAGAAATTGGTCTTGTATTTCAAGCCGAAAGAAAATTAATTGTACTGCATTTTATGGCGAGAGTTTAAAAAAGTATCAGCTTTGCTGTCTTATTTTATCTGCCTTGGTTGTAAACAAATCGGTAGTAGATTGTAGACATCTAAACCGCTCTTGAACTTGGAATTCGTTTTAAGAAATATTAAATACAGGAATTGTAGGTGCGTTTTCATATCATTATCTACATTTTCTACTCTTATTTGAAATTGAAGTTATTGTATAACCAATTTGATGCAAAAGCAAGGAGCGTATCAGCGTAGTCATGCACAAGTACATGAGCTCTTTCTTCAGTTTTCAAACATGATCTTCTGTTTCTAACCTTCTTTTTTTCTTTCAGGTGAGTTCAGACAAACTTTTTCGTTGTCTCCGCTTGGATAATTCGGTGCTGTTAAAGTTGCCATGACGATGCCGCAGCGAATTAAGGTAGTATATAAGTTAGTGTGTGTTAATTATTAAATTCCATGTACAGTGGATGAGTGATAATAATTACTAACGGTACAAGTTTGATTATGAGCTGAGTTTTGCGGCAATCAAACGAGTTTCGTTAAGTGCCGTAGGCAAACTTGTATTGTTCAATATTTTATCTTCATCAGCAAATTCTGGTTCAATGTATTTTTTTATCTCGCACTCAGTGCGGTAGTGAAGCTCTTAATGATACTAAAATTAATTTGGTTAATAGTCTATAACAATACCGATGAAGATCAAGACAATTTACGGCAGTTTATGATTTTTTTTGTAGCTAACAGATCAAATAATTATGTAGTGTCAGTACTGTATTTTGTGTATCAATAAAGTTCGTTCAAGTGTTTCGGATTCATTTAAATTTGGTATAACATATATGTTACAGCCTTTGATCGAGTGTGTTATACAGTGAATTTATTTTAAGGGTTAACATAGCAGTTTCGTTTCTATGCTAGCATTTAATTATACAGGTCACTTCCATAGTTACCAATGAAATCAATAGATTAGAGCGTTTATTTTACGAGTTAACATACGAATTTGGATTAGGTATTTGCTAATAAGAAACTTTTAAATTTTTTTACCGGAATGTAGGTATGCAACTTAAAAGTAGATACGTGGGAACAACTTGTGTGTTGCATCTTTTCTTCAGTAGTATACATTAGGATAACTTTTAATTGTCTTTTTGACAAATAATAATTCCTATGTTAACTCGTAAAATACACGCTCTAATCTATTGGTCTCATTTGTAACTATGGAAATGACATGTATGATTACATGGTGGCATAAAAACGAAACACTTATGTTAACTATTAAAATAAATTCCCAGTATACACATGTGTACACCCACATTAAACCCATCAGCATTGGCTAACTTTTAATTTAAAAAAATATATTGCATAATATGCCTACAGCTCATTAGGTAATATATACGAGTATAATGCCTAGACAATATATGAAAAATGATCTTATGATATACATTTCATAAACTGCTTAACTTTGTTGGCATTATATAAACTTTCTAGTCATTATATAAAATAACTGAATTATACAAGTTGCCTGTAACATATATAATATAAAAAAGCTGTAATTTATAAATTTAAAAATCCTCCAGTTTGCAAGGTTTCTCGCAGATATTCCGAAATATTTCCAGAGATTATCTGTTATCAGTAGGTGTTCGTTTGCATGAACTTGACATTGAGATTATATTCTGTGGCTATCTGTATTGGATTGAACTTTAAATTTAATGCAAGGACAAATATCTGGAACCACATTAATATCAATCGTTTTGGTTGACGACAAATCCGTTTTTGATTGTATTGGAATTAATGACATTTGTTAGTTTAACTACACTTCAATTATATTAGTTGAATTACGAAATTACAAATCTCGAGATGATCCACGTAAAACTTTGATGCAACTGCTAAGAAAATTATTCGGATAAACATTAAATGTTTCGTTCGCCGTAGAAATATTAAAAATTATTGTTACATTACGTAGATATCTTGGTTTAACACTTGTAAACATAATTCATGCGGATTAGAAGTTTCATTCATTTAGCTGCAGAATTCTGATCAGCATGACTCTGTTTTGCAATTTGTTGCAATAATTATTCTGTCCAGCTTAACTGGAAGAATGTAAAATATGTGTCCTTAATACGACTGCATGACTTACTTCTTATTTTAATTTTGGAGATGGAGTTGGGCATATTTTATTTAAAATATGAGCACTCTCGAATAACGACAATTTTTAAATGTTCAATTGGATACGTATCTATTGTAGAATAGTCGTTATTACAACAAAAACGCTCTACTATTAGTTCCACTATCGATATCTCCAAAGCAATTTAATCTTTACAAAATGCAAATAGAAAGTTATTATTCCAGGGTTAGACCGCATTATCATTTGTAGTGGGCCATTAAAATTCATTACTATTAATTGAACATGCTATGACGAATTTCATTATTATATTGGGTTTTGTAAACTTGTTTTCTTGTTTATTAGGTGCTATCTGCAAGCCTTCGATAGCTCAGTTGGTAGAGCGGTGGACTGTAGAAGTTGGACTAAGAATAGACATCCATAGGTCGCTGGTTCAAATCCGGCTCGAAGGAGTATTTTTTTAATATTCTCGAATTCTTACGAGTGAATTGTAGAAATAATTTGTGTTGTTAAGAACAAGCACCTTCGATAGCTCAGTTGGTAGAGCGGTGGACTGTAGAAGTTGGACTAAGAATAGACATCCATAGGTCGCTGGTTCAAATCCGGCTCGAAGGAGTATTTTTTTAATATTCTCGAATTCTTACGAGTGAATTGTAGAAATAATTTGTGTTGTTAAGAACAAGCACCTTCGATAGCTCAGTTGGTAGAGCGGTGGACTGTAGAAGTTGGACTAAGAATAGACATCCATAGGTCGCTGGTTCAAATCCGGCTCGAAGGAGACTTTTTTTTAAATATTCTCGAATTCTTACCAGTGAATTGTGCAAATAATTTGTGTTGTTGATAGCAAACACCTTCGATAGCTCAGTTGGTAGAGCGGTGGACTGTAGAAGTTGGACTAAGAATAGACATCCATAGGTCGCTGGTTCAAATCCGGCTCGAAGGAGTATTTTTTTAATATTCTCGAATTCTTACGAGTGAATTGTAGAAATAATTTGTGTTAAGAACAAGCACCTTCGATAGCTCAGTTGGTAGAGCGGTGGACTGTAGAAGTTGGACTAAGAATAGACATCCATAGGTCGCTGGTTCAAATCCGGCTCGAAGGAGACTTTTTTTTAAATATTCTCGAATTCTTACCAGTGAATTGTGCAAATAATTTGTGTTGTTGATAGCAAACACCTTCGATAGCTCAGTTGGTAGAGCGGTGGACTGTAGAAGTTGGAGTAAGAATAGACATCCATAGGTCGCTGGTTCAAATCCGGCTCGAAGGAGTCTTTTTTAAATGTTCTGGAATTCATACGAGTGAATTGTGCAAATAATTCGTGTTATTAAGAACAAGCACCTTCTATAGCTCAGTTGGTAGAGCGGTAGACTGTAAAAGTTGGTCTAAGAATAGACATCCATAGGTCGCTGGTTGAAATCCGGCTCGAAGGAGTCTTTTTTTAAATATTCTCAAATTCTTACGAGTGAATTGTCGAAATAATTTGTGTTTTTGAAGCAAGCACCTTCTATAGCTCAGTTGGTAGAGCGGTGGACTGTAGAAATTGCAAAGAAAGTAGAAATCCATATGTCGCTGGTTCAAATCCGGCTCGAAGGAGACTTTTTTTTAAATATTCTCGAATTCTTACGAGGGAATTATGGAAATAATTTGTGTTGTTGAGAGCAAGCACCTTCGATAGCTCAGTTGGTAGAGCGGTGGACTGTAGAAATTGCAATGAAAGTAGATATCCATAGGTCGCTGGTTCAAATCCGGCTCGAAGGAGATTTTTTTTTTAAATATTCTCGAATTGTTACGAATGAATTGTGCAAATAATTTGTGTTGTTGAGAGCAAACACCTTCGATAGATCAGTTAGTAGAGCGGTGGACTGTAGACATTCCAACGAAGGTAGATATCCACAGGTCGCTGGTTCAAATCCGGCTCGAAGGAGTATTTTTTAAAATGTTCTGGGATTCGTACGAGTGAATTGTGCAAATTATTCGTGTTTTTCAGAACAAGCACCTTCGATAGCTCAGTTGGTAGAGGGGTGGACTGTAGACATTGCAAAGAAAGTAGAAATCCATATGTCGCTGGTTCAAATCCGGCTCGAAGGAGACTTTTTTTAAATATTCTCGAATTCTTACGAGGGAATTATGGAAATAATTTGTGTTGTTGAGAGCAAGCACCTTCGATAGCTCAGTTGGTAGAGCGGTGGACTGTAGAAATTGCAACGAAAGTAGATATCCATAGGTCGCTGGTTCAAATCCGGCTCGAAGGAGACTTTTTACTTGCTCGCATACGGTAGTATAGAGAAAGTATTGTAATCGTCAAAAAAATCGACTTCGAGATTTTGACGAATCTTGACGTTTTAGACCTCCTAGAGTCCGAAATAGATATTTATGTATTTAGTGTGTAAAGAGAGCCATTTTGGCATGAGGATGCGGGTTTCGTGCCGAGCGGTAGCGAGGCGCGAAAAAGCAACCGAATGCCAAAATGGCTCTTTACACTCGAAATACATACAACATTTTTTCTACGGTCCTAAATAAATGACAAAATTGTGCCAACACCACGTTTTCCGCGATTCACACTATTTGATGAAGTCGTTGTACCGCCGTTCATAAAGGCCGCGCGATTTGGGCGGCAACAACTCGTCGGTTGCTGTCTCGGCCGCTTCAAATACTTCAGGCGGGGTGCAGTTGCCTTCAGATTCCATCTTCAACTTCACAAAAACTCACAAACTCAATAAAACTGTTGCGTGATGATGGACGCGCCGTGATGCAATTGTCAATAATTTTTGGCAGTTCCAGAAAAATGACGAATTACAATAACAATCAGGTTAGCCATGGCGATGCGTAAAGTAAAATTAAGTGACGCGATTATTTCATTAAGACATTGTTTACGTGGTTGCGATGTTAAAATGGTTGCTAAGGAAAAAATGTGTGAATCGCTAACTTTTCGCATTGACAGTGAGCGCTTAATAGTCAGTTTTACAGGTGACCGTAGAAAAAAACCATTTTTGAATTATGTCTGTGTGTGTATGTGTGTGCGTGTGTGCGTGTGTGTGTGTGTGTGTGAACACGATAACTTAAAAACGAAATAAGCTAGACCCTTGAAATTATGTACATAGTCATTATTCAAAATTTGTAGATTGCTGTCAAATTTTGAGCGAAATCTGTTAACCGGAAGTGGCACTTTACCTAAACAGGTAGCGGTACCTATTCAAGTAAAGTACCAGTTTGCTTCGAGATATTTGAACAAAATTTTGTACATACATTACTTATGTAGAAAAACTACCAGATATTACATTTCAGCATGATCGGTTAACCGGAAGTGGCATTTTACCTAAACAGGTAGCGGTATCCATTCAAGTAAAGTACCAGTTTGCTTCAAGGTATTTGCACGAAATTTTGCACATACATTTACTATTGAGAAGAACTCCCAGATATAAAATTTCAGTATGATAGGTTAACCTAAAGCGGCACTTTACCTAAACAGGTAGTGGTTACCTGAAAATGTAATTTTATCGCTGTATGTATATACATTGCAATAAACTTTTCAAATTTGCTAGAAAACAAGGCGAATGCGAGAAAGTCTAGGGGAGCACACTTCCGGTTTTTTTAAATATTCCCGAATTCTTACGAGCGAATTGTGCAAATAATTCGTGTTGTTAAGAACAAACACCTTCGATAGCTCAGTTGGTAGAGGGGTGGACTGTACAGGGTGGGCCAAAGTAGACGCTTTCTTATGGAAACTCATGTTCCTGTCAAAGATAGAAAAATTTTGACCAACATCTCCCGAGCTCAAATTTTATGAAAAAGTTACTGGTGCAAACAGAATTTTGCTATCGTAAACCGTTAGGCCGCTAGGAAGCGTTTTTCAAAATTCGTCGATTTCTTTAAACCCTTCTAGCTTTTTTGTTTTTAGTAATAATTGATTTCTGTAAAAACTTTCTCATAGCAGTTTTTGGTGTAGAATAGGCTGGTGCATTTTGTTTTAATACAGGGTGATTCGTAAATTTGCTGCAACGAAAATCTTCTTATTTCTTATGGAACACCCGGTATATTTATACATTTTTTTATAGTCCTTAAAATTCTCTATTCAAAAATATATAATACTATATGTCCAAATTTAGCATGTTACGGTGTATTTGGCTTTAAGTTAAATAAACTAAAAATATCAAGTAGCCATTGTGTCATAGCGCCGCATGACCATTGTTTTAAACCAACAGTAGCAATATTTATGAGGAAAACAAAGTTGGCCGCTGTCAAATTAGTCAAATAGCTTTGAACATAATCTGGTTTTTTGTCCGTGTCTATTTAAATTTCCACCTTCCAACAAGATGGTGCACCGCCTAATAATTGAAGAGTTACAACTAATTACTTAAAAGTGCAGTTTGGTGAAGAGTGGATAGGGAACCAAGGACCAATCGCTTGACCAGTGAAGTCCCCCATATGACACCCCTAGACTGCTATTTTTGGGGAAAAATTAAAGATTTGACATATAGACGACCGATTACATCAAGAGAATTGCAAGAGGAAGCAGTGCAAAATGCATTTGCTACAATTTCTAACATTGAGCTAAGAAATGCTGCAAATGCTGTCAAACAACGGTGCCGCTTGTGTATTAATCAGAACGGTGCCCAGTTTGAACATCTATAACATAAAATCGGTGCTCTCTTTGTATGCGTGTTTGCGTGTTTGCATGTTTGCGTCTATGTTTGTTCGCTATCTCCTCCGAAGATACTGGACCGATTAAGTTGTACGATGGCTTAAAAGTTTGCTAATTTTTAGATTTAGATCGTAGGCCGGTTTTTATTTTCAAAAAAAGTGCGAACAAGTTTTAATTTAATTAACACCTCTAGGCAGCAGGGCGGAGCGCCTTACGCCGTGCTGTATTAGCTCGGGTGCGCGCATTATTCAAACAAGAGAGGTGGTCGTGGGGTAGGGTGCTGGCCTATCACGCGGGTGGCCCCGGGTTCGGTCCCGCCGATGCATCCTTTTTTTTTAAAATTTATATTGATGAATCTCCCTCAATTTTGCGAACCGAAACGTAGTTCGGGTGACTCACTATATGTTATAAAATCTGGTGTGATACACTCACACAACTTCCTTTTACAGTGTTCTTATAATTAGTCAAAAATTTCATTTTTAATTTTTAGCCATTTGTCCAAAAATTTTCAAAAATTACAAATACTACAAAAACGGTACAAAATAGAGCGTTAGTTGAAGAGACAAATTTTCTCTAGAATTTTAAGGTGAATTCAAAAATGTAATAATATACCGGGTATTTTATTTAAAATAGGAGTTAATAAAAAAAATTGAAAAAAAAACAAAAGAAACCCACTTTAGAAGTATTCAACTGGAAAATCACCTATTTCACATCAATACACATTAAAAATGTAGTAAAAATGTAAAGTTTAAAAAAAATCGTTAGAGCCGTTTTTGAAAACATCGAAAAAAACTGAAAAATCACAAGAGTAAACACCTACTTCCGGTTATGCGATTTTCTTCAAAAGCTTGCTGTCTCATCTACATAGTACACAAAACTTATATATGAAGTTTCAACGCCATACCTCTTTTCGTTTTTGAGATATTCTGTTCACAGACAGACACACACACAGACAGACAGACAGACAGACACACAGACAGACCAATGAAAAAAAATATGTTTTTTGGGATCAGGGGACTCTAAAACGTGAAGATCTGTTGAAAACTCAATTTCGAATTTTTGGGGTGAATCCAATACTTCCTTTATAGTAAAAGGAAGTAAAAAGGACATATCGTTGGGTGGTAATATGTTTTGTTATTTGTTCTAAATGTTTGTAACCCTATGTGCTTTTTGTTTTTTCTTATTTAGTTAGCGCCAACTTTGTTTTACTCATAAATATTGCTAATGTTGGTTTAAAACAATGGTCATGCGGCGCTATGACACAATGGCTACTTGATATTTTTAGTTTATTTAACTTAAAGACAAATATACCGTAAAATGCTAACTTTAGGCATATAGTATTATATATTTTTGAAAAGAGAATTTTAAGGACTACAAAAAAAATTTATAAATATACCGAGTGTTCCATAAGAAATAAGAAAATGTTTGTTGCAGCAAATTTACGAATCACCCTGTATTAAAAAAAAATTCACCAGCCTATTCTACACCAAAAACTGCTATGAGAAAGTTTTTACAGAAATCAATTATTACTAAAAACAAAAAAGCTAGAAGGGTTTAAAGAAATCGACGAATTTTGAAAAACGCCCCCTAGCGGCCTAACGGTTTACGATAGCAAAATTCTGTTTGCACCAGTAACTTTTTCATAAAATTTGAGCTCGGGAGACGTTGGTCAAAATTTTTCTATCTCTGACAGGAACATGAGTTTCCATAAGAAAGCGTCTACTTTGGCCCACCCTGTACACATTGCAAAGAAAGTAGAAATCCATAGGTCGCTGGTTCAAATCCGGCTCGAAGGAGCCTTTTTTTAATTTTTATTTCATTGAAGAAACTTATGCAAATAGTTAACATTTAGATGAATTGACTGAGGCAAATCACCATCAACAAGTGAGTAATTTTCTAACCCAAATACGGAGACATCGGAAGATATTAACAATGTTGGCAGTCACTTTTCAAAGACAACAATAGCGACTTGCCACTAGTAACAATGTGACATATTATAAGAAGCTAATTTCCCCGAAACAATTCAAAGGTAAATGATTTAACTCTGAATAAAACTTTCGAAGTGTCATAAACACACAAGGTAACACTTCAGTACTGCACCAAGAAGTTCAATGCTAATATATGTCTTATTGTTGCTCGCATGCGTCATTAGAACATTATTCCTTAAATCGTCAAATGTACCTGTATACGTTCTTGAATTTCTGAATTTTCTTCCATAATTTGGGTATCATTAGCCAAGTAGCTTCGAAGTGGTGCGTTTTTAGGTGGGAATGTACTCGAGTTTTCTGTTTCCGAATTTAAATAAACTCGCCGTAATTTTAATGATTCGCTAACAAGGTACTAGATATTCCAGTTTGTAATATTTTCTGTGTATTTTAGATCCGCTCATCCCAATTTGAAATTCAAAAAATTCTTTATAAATTCTATTGAATTTCATTTGAATGGTGATTATGTTAAATGGTGCAAATCTCTTCAAATTGTGATGTAATTTTCCTTATAAAAAAGTAAACTGGCAGAAAGTTTTATCTTAAATTTTTCTGTCTTGCGCTGCAGCATAATTTGGTTATTTATAACATCTGAATAAATTTTAGTTACGTAGGTAGCGAAATGCGGCAATTCCTGAACGCAGAGGGGAGATAAGGTTTTTCTTTATGGCAAGGCAGAGATGGAACATGTTGATATTTCATATGTCCAGTGCATAGATTTAGATTAAATTTTTAAATCTTGGAGTAATTTGTATTTTATATTTATTTAGAAGCATTATTTCAACTTTTACAATATACTGGTATTTTCGGATAGCAAATGTGATGAACATTTTTAATAATAAAAGGCAAAATTGAGCGGACTGATTAAATTTCGACCGAAGAGCAAGTAATCTCGTTGAGTTCTTCAACAATGGTCATTTTACTGTATAATTGGAATCCTTTTACGGCCTGAAAGTATTAGTTCCCTTGTTATATCGGCCTTTAGCAGGGTGTTTAATCAAGTTTCTGAATTATTTTACGAGCTGTGCGTTCCGTTTCTTCTGGATTTTATGCTGTCTTGGAAAATTAAGCTTTCGCTGGTTTCGCATTTCGTGTGCAAAGTGGAGCTATTCATACGGAATTCGCAGAGCCTTCGCAAATGTTTCGCTGCGAACTTAACAATTAAGTTTTCTTAGCCTAGCAAAATTTCGATTTTCCGCATAGAATACCTTTTTCTAAAGCAGAATGTAAATTATTCTACACAGTTTCGTCTGCAGTGAGTAGTCATTGATCAACTTGATAAATGGACATCTAAGAAGGCCGAATATTTAAGGCCAGGCCGTCGGAGATACTTTTGTAGAACACATCTCATTCTCCGCGTAGGAAAAAACTACAGGTTTAATTAGGTTGATTTGCGAAAAATGGAGTAAGTTGTTATCGAGGAAAGAAGTACTGAGGTTTCATTTCAGTTTGCACTCAGACAACATTGGTTTGAATAACATACTTTTTATATTCAACAAGCGTAATTAACTTGACTAGTTCTTCAAGCTAACTCTCAGATTCTTGTAGACTCACCAATAGGTTTTCAACGTAGAGTTTCCAAAGAGCTTTTGAAGAACCATTGTTTTTTTTTTGAAAAAATAAACTGTAAAGTGAATAAACTCACGAATCACATGCGACTTATTATAAGTTTAATGGCAAAAATTATTTGAACACGTCTAAGAGCACCAAATTAATCAACCGATAATCGGTATCGGCCATATTGGCTGAATTAGGTATATATCGGTATCGACCAAAACACCTGTATCAGTCGATCCCAGTAGAATAGGGGCCGCTTACCCCCACTCCTTTTAATTCGATTCGCGGATTCGCGGTTTAATTCGCGGATTTCGCGGTTTTATTCGCGGATTGACCTAATTAATTTCGCGGATTGATCTAATTAATTTCGCGGTTTGATCTAATTAATTTCGCGGTTTGATCTAATTAATTTTCACATGTGCTACTGATTAAATTACGCATTAGATTTTTTAATTTGCTTCTGGAATTACACGGCGGCCATCTTGGATTTCTGGCGGGAATATTTGAAATTTGAATTTTTTCAGATTTTTTTTTCTAAGTTTAATTTGTTGGATTTGAATTTCGCGGTGTGTCGGCCATTTTGGTGAGCGCGCACTTCTCACGGCGGTTGTTTTTAATTTTCGTGGAAAATATTTGAAATTCAAACTGATAGATCTATATCGCTCTCTCTCTCTCTCTCTCTTGCATTCACTCGTGGAAATATTTAAATTTAAAAAATCTATTTGCGGCGGACCCGAGTGGGAATCGAACCCTAGTTTTCTGGTTAACAGTCTTAGCACCTTACCGTTGTGCTATCGAGGCGACTTGGAAATATGGGAAATGAACAAGATGCCATTTCGCAGCTGTGCCGTCACACCGTTCGAGTTGAAACAAACTATTTTTCAAAAATTTATATTATGAGAATGGAGAATGTTTAACATATTGTGTTTACAGGCAGACACAATTTTTAAAAAAATTATATATGCAACAGCTTTGCTACTAATAATAATTTTATAATTTGCAATATAGTCGTTGTCCCCAGTTTCTGGTTAATTTCCATTCCCTCAGTGGTTAATTTCCATTCAACCGCGCATAATTTGAAAAGCTATATGAAATAATTACTTTATTTTTATAATTAAAACAGCGAAATCCGCGAATAAAGCAGCGAATCCGCTATAATTACTTCATTTTATATAGCCATTTTAAATTATTTATGAAAGCCCACGAAAATTTCTAACTGTATTCGGGTAATTATTCAAGCGAAAAAGCACTTAATGACTAGTGAGCAAATAGCCTTTTAACGTTCGATTATTTTATGAATCTGCAAATAGCCTTTTAACGTTCGATTATTTTATGAATCTGCAAATAGATTTTTTATAATAGAATTGAAATAAACGAGTTGTATTATTCAGCTGCTTTTTAATTTTAACCGATGTTGGTGTAAAAACGCTTGTCAAAGCATGTAGCAGCAATTCGTCACGGAAAGCGGGCCATGAGCGGGTAACGCAGTTTTAATGAATATGGCCTCGGATCGGCTTAAAATTTTTGTGAAGATTGCACCGAGATGCGACTAGTATACTTTCCACAATCTGACGTCAAAACGCTATTGTTCATAGCGTGAGAAATGTGTAGGTTTTGAAGGGCAGCGATGACTGAATCTAGAAGCAAAATTTCATTTTTTATTTCACACTTGAGCTTTATAATTACTGCATCAAATATTTAAATCATTACAAGAACTATGTATCGAACGGAATTAATTCTTTGGCGATATACTTTGCCCCAACAGGTCGTGGCTATCTATCTACATCAGCTTCCAATTAAATTACGCGGCACATGATTTGTGATACATTTCATTGACATATAAGCCATTAGGTGAAAAAACGTTATATTCAAATTATTTTGCTAGAATTAAAATAAAAAGGGCTGAATTATTCAAATGGTTTATTAAGTATGAAAAATGCCTCATGTGCGGTTATGTCGTTTAAGTCAGATCATGTTATACATGACTGCTAAAATTGTTAAACAAGATGCTGGATCATTAACCGATAAAAATGAGGTACAATACACACACATACCGCTCATACATTGAAACGCTACTGAAAAAATATTCTGCCAGTATAATTACACAAGTCAAACATCGATTTACAGTGCAGCCTTAATAGCAATACAGGGGCTGTACAGGCTTGAGGGGTAGGCTGTAACATTTTTCAAAAATATGTATGTGATGACCATAAATTAACACATTTTGAGCAAAAATCACGCAATTAGATACCAACGCCCTTAAATTTTTACAAAAATCAATAGCGTGTCACATAAATTATAAAAAAAATGACTTCGCTTTTAAAATAAATAGACAATACTTTATTTCTTATACCAATACCGTAAAATCGAGGGTCTCTTTCTTTGTATGTGTTTATTTTAAATTACATCACACAGTCATGAAAGTTTCTTTGTATGTGTTTATTTTAAATTACATCACACTTATGAAAGCGCTGTTTGGTGTATATAAAATTTTGCCATTTTTGTATCTGTATCGTCCCTATGTATCTGTAAATTGACTTCAAATACTAATATTTTAGCTTTTAGATTTTGTAATTATTGCAGATTCCTGAAAAACAACGACAGAGTAGAAATAAAAAAACACAAGCACTTTGTAATAAACAAATATATTGTTCTTATTTCGTGTAATACTTAATAATATAAAAATAAATGTACAGATGAATGCCTTATTTTCTCGGGTTAAAATTAAACATAAAATAATCACGTATCTCACCCCAGACTTTTATTTAATAAAAATCAATGTAAATGTCAGGGTTTTAGCTGTGTATCCTCGTATTGAGGGTCTGAGGACTTAGCTGCAGTGTTAACTGTGTGGAACCACCTTGCATTGTCATACGAATCGAAATCATAACAGGTAAAATAAAGTATTAGGTTTTGGTGTGGACAGCCATCGACATGATATGTTAATAATTTTCAAACTACACGACTCTAACTAGGATAATTTTAGCAAGGTTTGAATAAAAACATACAATTTCGTTACACGTAAAATGCTTCAATGTAGTCCACCAACGCCAGCACCCCTTCGGGTAACTCATCCCAAACCAATGTTGGCGAAACACTTCGTACTTCCTCTTCCAAAGAGGATGAGCGATTAACCTCGTCAGCAGGATCTGAATCTAAAAAATTCCGCGAATTCAGATGGTTGGAAAAATATGCAGAATCCGTCAGGTCTTCGTAAAGGTTCGGTGTGTACCAAGAATATGGGACATCGGGTCTTTCTACACCTTCGAGTTCATATTCTGGCTGCTGAACCAGTGGTTGAGATGTAACGTTGTTTGGTGAAATTGATGCCGGAATATGGGGTGCATCATCAATGGAAACACCCTGCAACCCTGGAGATAACGTATGCGTCGACAGATCAGGGGGCCCCAATAGCGAGGCGTTGGGTTGATTCCCCATATCATCTGAATCGTGGCTGCTGTTAAAAAAACTACAGATGGTTGATACACTTGGTGGTTTAAGATTCAGCGTGTCGTCATCACCGTAATACTGGCCTCGGGCATTCGGTGTTACCATAACCGTAGATGCGGGTGTGGTGAGATCAATTACTGTATCACAATAGTTAAACTCGTAACATTGAGATCGAGCGTCTGACACATGCATATTTTAAAAGGGCTTGATGCTTGATGAACAACAATATTAGCAACGACTGTAAATCATTTGCAAGCAAGTTAAAATATATATATATATAGCCCCAGGGTAAGATTTCGGCCCCACGCAAAATCGCCTTTGCAATAGTGGAGGTGGTAGAAAAAGCAGCTTGACGGTTATTTCTTGTAAACGACACCACATGGTTTAAAATTTGAACCACGCTATTTTAAACAATAAGTTTATCAACGTCTTTAATAAAAATAAAGCTTATTAAAATAATTTAAAACTTTTATTTATTTATTGTACAATTCTTATTTTAGTATGTAACGGACAGTTGTCAATGTTGTTACGCCGTTTGCAGGAATTAACTACAAACGGAGTAACATCGTTCTGGGGCGGGTATTCCCGAAGGATGATGTTGATGGCTTCCACACTAGGGGTGAATTCCCAGTCGTACTCGTCCAAGTAATCTGTTATAAAAGCGCGTATATTGGTGGGGCTGTACCTATAGGTACCATAAATACGGCCATCGTCTCTCCGGGCGTAGATTGTAGGCTTATCGAGTCTACTCAATATTGAGTGTAGATAAGTCAATTCCCTTAGCAAGGCTTCAGGCCTGTCGAAAAGTAAAAAAAAACATACATAAAATATAGTTTCAAACACACAATTTGTTGTTGTGAGTACAAAAGATAAAATGTTGGTATACATACAAATTTTCAGTCCAAAAACCTCCATGATTCATTTTGAAGTAATTATTTACTATCTTAAGGTTGGATATTTATCAACGAAAGGAGTCCGGAAGTGTGAGACATCTTTTCGACGAGTGGGCTTATATATGCTACGCTAATGGCCTGCAATTAACTCAAACATTTTTCGCACACTGATAGTCCATTCGGTTCCCACCCTTGGAAATAACTTTTCAAAATTGGCATTCCGGCTTATTTAAAATAGCTTTTTTAATATCGGCTGCAGATAAAACAATTCTGGTAAAATGTATCGCACAATTTATATGAATCTGCGTCACCCGACTTTATAGTACCGAAAAATTATGTAAAAAAAAAGTTTTAAGAGCTATTTCTATGCATAATTTTGCAAACGTTTAACAAATAAACATTAATTTTTTAAAGTACATCACACAATTATGAAATCGTAGTTCAATTTATATGAATTTCCGATACTTTGTATGTGAAAAATAGCTTCAATTACTAATATTTGAATAAAAACATGCAATTTCCAAAGCATTTCGTTTAAAATTTTAGAAAATCGACAGCATCTCCCATGAAAATTTATAAAAATCGGCATCTTGTCACATTAAATTCTGCAAAAACGACAAAAAAACAATATTTTTATACAACTTTCATTGAAAAATAGTAAAACTTTACGAAAATACGTCTGTCTTGACGACAAAATGAAAATAAATTTGAATAGAAACACGCAAAAATTACGAAAAGACGTATGTGTTGACCCCAAAGTAACAAAAATTTGAATAAAATCACACAATCATACAGCATCTCACATAAATTTTCACAAAAATCGACATCAGGTCACATAAATTATACAAAAACTGCCATCATGTCACTTGAAATTATACAAAAACGACATTTTTACTCAATACACGACGAAAATCGACATCATGTTACATAAACTATGCATAATTTTGCAAATGTTTACACTTTTTTCTCTAACTTGTTGCAATTTTAGTAAGATTTGAATAAAAATCAACAATTTCTGCAGCAATTTTAGTAAGATTTGAATAAAAACACAATTTCGCTGAAAAAGTCCTAACCAAAAACGACAAAAACAATATTTTTATACAACTTTCATTGAAAAAATCTTCTACCACAAGCATTTCTAGAAGCAAAATTCATGCACTTTCGCTGAAAAACGTTCTGTTCCACATCATATCACATAAATTTACACAAAAATCGACAACATGTCACATAAATTATACAAAAACTGACATCATATCACTTGAAATTATACAAAAAACGATATTTTATTCAACACACGATGAAAATTGAACAAAAATCGCACAATTACAAGCCACCCCACATAAATTTTCACAAAAATCGACATCATGTTACATAAACTATGGATAATTTTGCAAATGTTTTACACTTTTTATAAAATGCAACGCTCAAAATTAAAAGAAATAGCAATTTCGTTGAAAAATTTGCAAATGTTTTACACTTTTTTATAAAATGTATCGCACAAATTAAAAGAAATCACAATTTTCTAAATTATATTAAGCCATTATGAAATCGTAGATTGATTTTTTGAAAATTTACACTTTGTAACTGTAAAATAACTGCAAATACTAATATTTTAGCTTTAGACTTTGTAATTATTGCAGATTCGAGAAAAAACAAAGCAGAGTAGAAATAAAAAGCACAAACACTTTGTAATAAACAAATATATTGTTCTTATTTCGTATAATACTTAATAATATAAATATAAATGTACAGCAGAATGTCTTATTTCTAAAAATTAGCTAGCAATTTACAAAACTGTAGTTTGAGGTGCACGACATTTCAAATTAAAAAGACTGCAAGTAATAAATAAAATCAAAATTTCAGTGTGTAATTTTTAAGTTTAAGATGCACCCAATCTAGAATTCCCTTCGTTTTTGGTTATGATGACATCTGCCTTAGAGGCGTTTGGCTGTCACTGGTTGTTTCAATAGGTATTTTGATTGGCTGCCGCGCCTGGTTTGTGAAATGAAGGAATCGTTGTAAAACCTGATTGTACTGGATCCATTTATCGTGATCAGTTAATTTGGACTTTAAAACTTTTTGCATTTCGTCATCAAGCTGTGATAATATATTTTTCTCCGCATCATCGCCAGACTTAAGACGTTGGACAAATTCCGGCGATACAATTAACATCTTCCGCTCTTGGTCCATTTTAGTCGAAAAGGAGCTCAATCGTTTGTTCTGGTAGAGCCGTCGTGAATAAACTACCTTAAAATCAAGACTTTCATAATAAATATATAAAAAATATGACAGGCACGGGAATCGAACCCGTATTCTCTCTCGAGATCAGAGCTTAAATCTGACGCCTTAACCATTCGGCCAACCTGCCTCCCTATATAAACGACCACTCTCTGCATAATTAAGAATTTAAAACTTTTTGCATTTCGTCATCAAGCTGTGATAATATATTTTTCTCCGCATCATCGCCAGACTTAAGACGTTGGACAAATTCCGGCGATACAATTAACATCTTCCGCTCTTGGTCCATTTTAGTCGAAAAGGAGCTCAATCGTTTGTTCTGGTAGAGCCGTCGTGAATAAACTACCTTAAAATCAAGACTTTCATAATAAATATATAAAAAATATGACAGGTACGGGAATCGAACCCGTATTCTCTCTAGAGATCAGAGCTTGAATCTGACGCCTTAACCATTCGGCCAACCTGCCTCCCTATATAAACGAGCACTCTCTGCATAATTAAGAAAACATATAGTTTAAAACCCTTCTATTTGCAATTTCATACAATATTTCATATAAATTAAGCCATGTACAAATTTCTAAATCAGTTTTGATATATATTTTATCGAAAGACTCGACCCTCAGCCGCCGTTTTACTATTTGCCGTAATGCGTCATCGTTGAATTTACAAGAGCCAACCTGTCTACGATGTGACGTACGCAATGTCTCCATACCTTTTTATTTTAAAAGTTTATAAAATCAGAGGCCCGCCTGATGCCGCACTAACACGTTTTAAACCATTGTACGCGGGCCTCTGTTTTTATAGAATTTTAAAATAAAAAGGGGTGGATACATTACGTACGTCACACAGCAGACAGGCTGGCACTTGTAAAATTCAGCGATGACGCATCACGACAAATAATAAAACGGTAGCTGAGGCTCAAGTCTTTCGATAAAATATATATCAAAACCGATTTAGAAATTTGTACATGGCTTAATTTATATGAAATATTGTTTGAAATTGCATGCAGAAGGCTTTTTAAACTATATGTTTTTCTTAATTATGCAGAGAGTGCTCGTTTATATAGGGAGGCAGGTTGGCCGAATGGTTAAGGCGTCAGATTCAAGTTCTGATCTCGAGAGAGAATACGGGTTCGATTCCCGTACCTGTCATATTTTTTTATATATTTATTATGAAAGTCTTGATTTTAAGCTAGTTTATTCACGACGGCTCTACCAGAACAAACGACTGAGCTCCTTTTCGACTAAAATGGACAAAGAGCGGAAGATGTTGATTGTATCGCCGGAATTTGTCCAACGTCTTAAGTCTGGCGATGATGCGGAGAAAAATATATTATCACAGCTTGATGACGAAATGCAAAAAGTTTTAAAGTCTAAATTAACTGATCACAATAAATGGATCCAGTACAATCAGGTTTTACAACGATTCCTTCATTTCACAAACCAGGCGCGGCAGCCAATCAAAATACCTATTGAAACAACCAGTGACAGCCTATCAAATGCCGTTATTTTATCTACACTTCCCAAAACTTTTAAGAAAAAAGCTGAAGTTTTCCTACGCATTTTGAGTACCTCAAGCGATGTGAACTGGGATCACAAGGGCACCGTTACTATAAAGGGTGAAATTTTACCGGCGTCTAACATAGTCGATTTAATTCACGACATTCTGCGGCCTCGAAAAACTATTAATCCACCCGGACGCCTACAGTTTGCTGATTACATCAAAGACCTTAACGTTCCTAATGTGCTGCTAGCTAAACCTAAACAGCAAAAGAAGCCAACCCTGACTGGTACTATAGGAAAAACCGGAATGGAAACTGATAACTGCGAGTCTGATTTAGAATATAAATTAAAAACACCAGCTACTCATCCAAGTCCACATCAAAAAGGTTCAGTCAGAAGAACATCGATAAGGAAACGCCTCCAAAAAAGGGCCGTTAGAAAAACGCCTCTAAGGCAGATGTCATCATCACCAAAAACGAAGGGAATTCTAGATTGGGTGCATCTTAAACTTTAAAATTACACAATGAAATTCTGATTTTATTACTTGCAGTCTTTTTAATTTGAAATGTCGTGCACCTCAAACTACAGTTTTGTAAATTGCTAGCGAACTTTTAGAAATAAGACATTCTGCTGTACATTTATATTTATATTATTAAGTATTATACGAAATAAGAACAATATATTTGTTTATTACAAAGTGTTTGTTTTTTATTTCTACTCTGCTTTTGTTTTTCACGAATCTGCAATAATTACAAAATCTAAAGCTAAAATATTAGTATTTGAAGTTATTTTACAGTTACAAAGTGTAAAATTTCAAAAAAATCAATCTACGATTTCATAATGGCGTGATATAATTTAAAAATTGTGATTTCTTTTAATTTTGAGCGACACATTTTATAAAAAGTGTAAAACATTTGCAAATTTTTCAACGAAATTGTGTGTTTTATTCAGGTTTATGTTAATTTGTGATAAACATACATATATTTTGTATAATTTCGAGTGTTATGATGGCAGTTTTGTAAAATTTTAAGTGAAATGACGGGGCCAGAACATTTTTTCAACAAAATTACGTGTTTTTATTCAAATTTATGTTAATTTGTGGACAACATATATATATTTTTCAATGAAATTGCGTGTTTTGGTGGTGTCAGAATATTTTTTTTCAACGAATTGCGCGTTTTTATTTAAAAATTATGTTAATTTGTGGTCAACATACATATATTTCCGTCAAAAGTATAAGATTTTTTGAATTTTGTTTATCGAAATGATTGTGTTAGTAGATTTTTTCAATGAAATTGCTATTTCTTTTAATTTTGAGCGGTGCATTTTATAAAAAGTGTAAAACATTTGCAAAATTATTTACAGCCAGAACATTTTTTCAACAAAATTACGTGTTTTTATTCAATTTATGTTAATTTGTGGACAACATATATATATTTTTCAATGAAATTGCGTGTTTTGGTGGTGTCAGAATATTTTTTTCAACGAATTGCGCGTTTTTATTTAAAAATTATGTTAATTTGTGGTCAACATACATATATTCCCGTCAAAAGTATAAGATTTTTTGAATTTTGTTTATCGAAATGATTGTGGTAGTAGATTTTTTCAATGAAATTGCTATTTCTTTTAATTTTGAGCGATGCATTTTATAAAAAGTGTAAAACATTTGCAAAATTATGCATAGTTTATGTAACATGATGTCGATTTTTGTAAAAATTTATGTGAGATGGCGTGTAATTGCGTGATTTTTGTTCAATTTTCGTGGTGTGTTTAGTAAAAATGTCGTTTTTTGTATAATTTCAAGTGACATGATGACAGTTTTTGTATAATTTATATGACATGATGTCGATTTTTGTGAAAATTTATGTGAGATGGCTTGTAATTGTGTGATTTTTGTTCAATTTTCGTCGTGTGTTTAGTAAAAATGTCGTTTTTTATATAATTTCAAGTGACATGATGACAGTTTTTGTATAATTTATATGACATGATGTCGATTTTTGTGAAAATTTATGTGAGATGCTGTATGACCATCTAGTAATTTTGTTGGCAGTACCTCTGCGGCAACTAAACTCCCCTAATGCAAACTGACACTTTTTCTGCTAGGTTAGGTTGTTTTCAGTTTAAGGTTATATTTTCTGAATAGGTACATTGTTGCCGGATCTCTCTCTCTAGTCTCGACATCAACTCGTGTTCTTTTAGATCTGGTCTGTCCTTTTTAAACTGTAACTAGCATCGTTTAATGGAAATTTTTTGCTGTGATCGCTGGTTCGACTCCAGCCATGGGACATCGCAGGAAGCTTTTTTTAAAATTAAAATAACGGACAAATATTTGTTAAGTCACTCATATATTAGCGCTAAAACATTCCAAAAATAATATGAACATAATACAATTGAAAACAAAATTTAGGTTATAACAAAAATAAATTTTCATAGATCTTTTAAAGTACATCAACACAAACTGCAGTAGCTTTGCAAGAAAATAATATAAGCAGCGACTCCAACACGTATTAAAAGACAACGAAATTCAAAATAATAAATAAGTATAACTACTTATTTATTGTTTCATACAATTCAGCTTAAGTAGTTTCTGAATCGGATGATTTCTTAACACCAAAACAGGGTAAATCTTGTCTGTTTATCTATAGATAGATAGATATTTATTGGTGCTAATATGCAACAAGTGCACTTACGTAAGTAAAAAAAAGATTACAATAAAATTAAAACTAATAAGAATCATCGGTTCAAATTCAAACGTCATTCAAGAAGGACACGAAGTTGGCGACCAATCAGAGCCCGGCATTCCAGGTCCGCGTTGTGCCATCTAGCGAACTCAAATATGCGACCGGTTAAGCCATTTGAGGATGACGAAATAGAAAGTTCTACAGAGTCGGTGATATCATAGCAAATTCCATTGTCTGTGCTGCAAAAACCATTGCGAATAATTACACATTTTATGTTGAAAATTGAAAATAACCGCCGCGTAATTATGATCTCGCTATATAAAATAAGTAATTCATTTTTGAGTATATTTTTAAACTATTTCAGGACTATATTCGCAGAATCCGAAGTGCAAACTTTCACTGTCTGTTTTGTAATACCGGGCCTAACGATAAAAATAAAATAATTAATTATGACGAAATCGCGGGCGAAGTCAATTTTTTAAAAATTGCATATACCTTTAATCACATCAAGCTACACATTTCAGTTCTTAAAATTTAAATTTTCGAAAAAATAAGTTGTTTAAAATTCGAGCGGCGTGACTGTAGAGCTGCGAAATGGCGTTTCGTTCAAACCCTTTAAATCCCGTAGCGCTCCGTGGTCTAGCGGCATCGATCGATGTGAGCCCAATGTGTATGCAAACGTAGAGGGTTCGATTCCCACTCGGGTCCGACGCAAATAGCTTTTTTTAAATTTAAATATTTCCGCGAGTGAATGCAAGACAGAGACAGCAGCTTCGAAGAGCGAGATAGATCCACCAGTTTGAATTTCAAATATTTCCGCGAAAATTCAAAATTAAAAACAACCGCCGTGAGAAGTGCGCGCGCACCAAGATGGCTGCTGACACCCGGGAAGTTTAAAATTCAAATAATGGAACTTAGAAAAAAAATCGGAAAAAATTCAAATTTCAAATATTCCCGCCAGAAATCCAAGATGGCCGCCGAAGTCCGACGCGTAATTCCAGAAGCAAATTAAAAAATCTAATGCGTAATTTAATCAGTAGCACATATGTAAATTAATTAGATCAAACCGCGAAATTAATTAGATCAAACCGCGAAATTAATTAGGTCAATCCGCGAAATTAATTAGGTCAATCCGCGAATAAAACCGCGAAATCCGCGAATTAAACCGCGAATTCGCGAATCAAATAAAAAGTGGAGGGGATGGCTAGCCCCTTTCTACTTAGTACTAGTGTAGTAGAATGCGGAAAAATGTCCCGCCTATTCACGGATTCGAACCGAGGACTTGCGTATTGCAAGCCTCGCACTCTACCCACTACGCCAGCGATGTGAGATAAACGATTTAATTCACTCTTATTTAGTCGATGGTTTTCTTATAGCTATGGGGTTCCATTGTTAGGAAATTGTGCCAGTCAATTCATTCGTTCATATTTATTGTAAGAAAACTGAAAAAAATTCTTAATAACAGGAACCATTTTCATCTTGAAAAATATTATTCCCTACTAACACTGATTCTTGTAGCCTAGGACCATAACTGCGTCATTTGTTAAGAGTTAATACTTCTGTTGGATGGGCTTCTTTTATGTGGTTCAAACTATTAACCATAATAATGATTCCATTTCTACAATAGGGAAAGTAAAGTAACACGTAATATTTTTTGTAATATCTTATACAAATAATGGTAGTAACTATTTTAAGATTCCTAAATGTCTTCATAACTTCAGAAACAATAGTAGTAAACTGTAAAGGGTTGCAGAAACTTAAAAACTAATTATAGTAAAAGACAAATTTTACATACACCGAGATACTGAGAACAGTTTATACTTCTATAGAGTTATCTCTTAGATTATTTCGTGTTTGTCTTGAAATACTCTATATAAAGTATTTCCATACTTTTCATAATAAAAATAGAACATTATTAATGCTATTATTAGTATTTGCAGTTGCTATAAATGCTTTTAAATCTCCGAGCTTCAAGGTTACAGATTATCCAAGCCCAATTAGCTTTTATACTGCGTTCAATGAAAATGCATTAAAACCTATTACCGGAAAAATATCGAAGCGATGAAATCCATAATCGTAACTTTCTCCCCCTACGCGTACAAAAGTATTGGAATAAAAACGGGCAACGCTGAGAACTGTTGCCTCCTGCAGGGTTGTGCGGCGCAAGTTTGACAATCTGCGTTTCCTCGGTTCCCTTTAGTGTACTTACGGGGGTTGTAAGTTTGCCACGGTCAATTGATGAACGTGAATTAGGGAATGTTATTTAATGACGCGTAGAGGCTGGAGGCATTGGTTATAATTTTGCTGACATCAAAGCTGTGGCATTTCTGCTCTTTTTAGGTCACGTAAAATCCCCCAGTGAGCGCGGGATTTGTGGATCTTTTAAACCTTGCATTTCTTAGATGGCTTTCTCGAATGTGGTACATTAGGGCTCTGAATTTTATTAAAATCGTGTATTCGGGGTGGTCTTCCTGACTTGGATTAAATATCGACACGTCTTCTCTCAAGAGATGGAATTACTAGCTAACTATTGTAGGGTAGGATGAAATTATCAAGAGAAGAACACCTGACGCAAAATCTTAGAAATTAAAGGGGCGAAGAGATTGAAGTTGGCCACTTTTAAGATGTAATAGTTTTGAAGAGTAATGTGTTATACAAATTTAAAGACAAAATCAAACCATCGTGACTACATGGGCACATTTGCAGACCTGCTAGCTCAACAGTGAAGACGGCGCGCAATTCCTTACAAAAGGTTAAAGTCATTCATCAATACAAAAGGGACGCCAACGAGTCTTTCTATTTATACAACAAATGTGCTCAGATAAAAACTAGAACTCATAAACTCAAAGTTTAACCAAAATAACAGTTTGCAGGAACTAAAACACGTAATCATAGTAAAATATATATGTAACAGTTAATAATATGGCACTTGGCTACAAACGTTAAGTACGCCAGATGCACTCAATAAACATAAGTTTTAAAAATAAAACAATGAAACGTATAAATATAATAGTAATTACGTTAAGTGAACAAACTACATAGATGATTATAAAGTATAATAGCGAATGGCATTACTAAAGCAAGTTACACTTCGATGAGGCCTGAGGGAAACTCATCGAAGGCATCAACACAACACAAGATTCACAACAATAAAATCAAAAACACAGCTACATGCAATGCAGAACTCCCTGAGCGGATTACTACCTCCTGGTGACAGGAGCAAAGAACTAGCTCCTCCTAGACACTGTAGGCACTCAGCAAAACCCACTTCGAGATACGTCAAGGCCGCTTCTCAAACGGGACAAACGGCAGTTTACGGAAGCAGTACTGATCTCTGACAGCACGCGTACGATGCGGAACGAGGACATGATGGAATCAAACAGCTCACACATCTCATTACGTGAACCTGGTTAGTACCAAAAGAAACAGCTCGGTAATCATGGCCGGGACAAGGCATCTCGCTACAGGAACATGACCGGTAGAAACAGGACCGAAAACAGCTATAAAAATTCGGAAACGTTAAACCCATTTGGCAATATAAGAAAGCAGAAGAAACCTAAGCTCTGAGAGAGTCGGGGTAAAAGTGCACAGTACATCGCCAGCGAGTTTCGTAGACAAGGAAGCGCGCTCGCCGCGATAAAAGCGGACAAATTGAAACGACGGCGCGGACCATTCAAAACATACGCCAAATGACTCCAGCTCGAAATAACGTTGCTAAATGCCCGTAACAAATGGTCAAATATTGGTAATCTACTGTGAACATGAGTCTGTTATAAATGCACTAAAAGAGACGAGTTGTTTTGTGGTATGGCAACTTGAAGCGCTTATTCTATGGTGCCTCTTGGTGCTTGGTGTTCTTATCCTGGGAAGGAAAATGAGGTCAATGAACTCGGAATGAAAGTATTTGAACTACAGAAGTAAATAGAAATGATAATAATAAGAGATAATAGAACTGACGATATCTATGTCCGTTTTCACTTTGTATTTGTATTTTATTTTTTATCTAATCGTATACTCGACATTATTCATATTTCATACAACTGTAGTTTAGATAACCCATGTTCTATGATACATCAGATAAATCTATTCATCGTATTTGACATGATGTGATTTGATTACCTCTGATATTTACTTGACACTATTCTATTTAATGTCCGTATGACCATATGCTTTAAAAAATCATTTAATCATAAAGCACCACTTTTCAGTACTATAACAGATTAAACTGCAGCTTTAGCTGTACTGTACAAGTAAAATTGAAATTTTGTATCTAAACTGAGAAGCTGAGACCTAGTCAGTCGCGGTTTTCTGTAGATTGTATGTTATAAGGAACAAATCTGCACGTTAGTAATCCTGTTAATGGCAATTGGAACTGTTGCTACTTGCTAGTGAGAGAACCAGATTATATCCTTTCCGAGTTTAACGCGAGTTTTGTGAAACTTCTTAAAATACCTAATATAACAAACTTGCTAAAACTCGAGAAAAGTTCGCACATGCACTTTATACGAGGGTAATTCCTGGAGATCCTTGAGAAAAGTGGAACGATTATGTTCTTTTTGTCCAGTTAAGTTTTTTAGTAGGAAAAACTTTGGGAGTGATGAAGACTGGAGCTCGGATTGATGTGCTGGTTTTCCTTCTGCGTTTTAATTTTTTTTTAGTTAGGGATTTACGAGTTTACCTTTAGGCGTCAACGTTGAATTTTAGATGAAGTTCATATCCACATCCCTGAAACAACCTCCACTTTGTACAGTTTTGTACATTTTGTGTTCTACAGCGACCTCTGATGTTTATTAGAGGAATCGTGCTTTAACTTCAGACATTAGTACTTAATAAGACTGCAATGAAACCGAGTTCAGCCCACTGGGACATTATAAATAATTTGGTTTAATTTAAAACACTGAGAAACTCTTCTGAATACATAGTTTTGGTTAAATTCGTTTTTATATCACTTGTTCGCAGTGACGTTAGCACGCTACTATATAGTCCCATTAAATCCACTTGAATTAAAAGTCGATGCCAAAGCCAAATTTAATATACCTATTTTTTTTTGTCTAAATCTATACTGGATGTGTATAAATTGGCGAAAGAACTACACATGGCGATGTTGGTCATAAAATTCTACTAAAATTTTGGATTGCTGTTCGTGAGTCCTCACGAGCGGTAGATGAAAAAAAAATGTTTTACTTCCCTCGTCTGAGAGACGAAGGAAGAATTGTAATCACGAAAAAATCACCTTCCAGATTTCTTCAGATCTTCACGTTTCAGGGTCCCTAGATGACGAAAAACAGGTTTTCTCAATTCCGTGTGTCGGTCTGTTGGCGGTATAACTCAAAAACTATTCTTGAAGGAAGACGATATTTTGCATACATATTATGTATCTACCTGGCATGGAATTTGTTAATTTTTGGTTGAACTCAGAAATACATAAAAGTAATAATTTGTACATAGCGTAGGCTTTATCCTTGACAAAAATTGGACCTAACAGATACAGGATAAATGTTCTACAAGTCAAGAAGGTGCAAATAATAAGTGCGTTATGTTGACCTTTTTAGGCCGCGAGCCGCATAAATGCGTAAATCCCAAACCTTCAAATACACGGGAAAACCATATTTGGGCGAGGCTGTAAATTCAATGATAGGATGTGCATTCGAAGATATACTTTTAAAAATATGTACACTATCTGGAATTACTTTGCGGATATAAATGTGTAGGTCTCCATTCTTTTTGAGAATGCAAAAACCCAGAAAAAATATTTTCCAAAATTCTTAGTACTAAAAATTGATGAATTTTATGCATATATCGCATTTATAGGCTTAGTTTTGAATATTTCTCAATGATTCTTAAACTAGTGGAACTCTTATTCTTTCTAGATTTAGATGATGTCAAATTAATCTCAAAATTATTTTTAACAAATGCTACAGAAATTGTTTAAACAAAGCGTATGGGGAATGCGTTGCATAGATCTTGGCATCGACGTATCGTAATAACTATTGCACATAAAGATATACATCCTGCGTATGATATGTTAAAAAGGAATGAAGAAAATTTAGTGAAAGAATTATCTGCATTGATTTATTGATGTAAAAATTACACGGTGATTTACGAATAGTGTCTGATTTAGCGCCTTTATTCCTGCAACAAAAATTACTCTCTCATAGAATACTTAGCTGTTTTTCGATTTGAATACAATTTAGAGATCACGATTTCAGAAAAATGAAACAAAAGTGTCAGTCAAACGTATCAATCAAATTGTGTTGCAGAAAAAACGGTGCTAAATCGGACACTGTTCGTGAATCACCCTGTATAATTAGTTTTCCATTGCCTGATTTGGTTGAAACGCACCTCGCTTCGGCACGAAACTTCATACATGCCCGGCGTGAAGGTTAAGCCAGCTGAAATGCAACAATATAAAAAGGGCTCCGCAGTCGCAGGCGCCGCGGTTCAAAGCCCTCCGGAAACAAATTTTTTATTTGAAAATTAATGTAATTCGCATTCAAGGGTATTCTTTTATTGTTTCCCTATTATTTGGAACGTGAAAACATGTTTACACCTAGTTTCCTTTGATTTTTAAAATTATTTAGTGTCACAACGTCCACTTGAGAGGGAAGTTCTGTTCTGAGTAAAGCCTTTTACAGATTTTTTTATCTATCGCTCGTAAGCTCTCACGAAGACCAATTCAACATTTTAGTATTACGATTTTCGACTCAAAATTTTACGACCAAAATCGCCACGTGTAGTTCTTTCGCCAATTTATACACACCATGTATAACTAGACCAAGCCTACATATTTTCAAAATATTTATTCAAGTAGCCAGACGTGACATAATTATTACTCAAAGGATTAAAACGATGGCAGGCCAGAGTATTCCGAAGCAATTAGCTCGTGGCGTTTACATAACTCTAGATTATTTTTACTGGATTTTAAACATCTTATAATGAAGGCGGTAATTTTTCACATTAGATAATTACTGTCAGCCTGGAAGTGTCTTCTGCGCTTCTGTTTCTCTCATTTGTAGAAATATTCAGTCTGGCATTCCCATATTCAGCATGGCTAGATCAGTCTGTCAAGCATAATTAAGTAATTTGTCACTGCACTTATTGTATAAGAATCCACCGGGTAATTAGAATGCGTGTATTATGTTAGCGACTAAAACCTGTTCTGGAATGTGGAATGCCACGTTAATTGCTAATATATGGCCAAACTAGAAAGCGCCGCGTTATACATAGGTCCTTAGGTTTATTAACATTTCTAAAATATACAACTTTTAGCTGTCAGCTTCAATTTTTAATGATTGGTTACAAGCAAGTGGATCGCTACACAGATAATAAAAATGTGTACACCATTATTATGCTATGATGTTATCAAACAATATGAGGTGAAATCAGCACGATTTAAAAATATTATTTAAAAAGTTAGTAACATTTAATCTTTCTACCGCAGAACTTAGACGGACATGCACTACTTCTACCTGTTATTACATGTACAGAATTGATACAAAGTTGGAACAGTTTTGTATTTTCTAAACGGCTTCATTCATATGTTGCCTTGTAGTTTTACAGTGTTAAATAAGGCAATCTTACACACATTTTTAACTTTTTAGTTATCAGACTCTGAGAAGGTAAATGCATATAAATCCATGTGGACTTATTAAAATAGTATTTTATTTAACAAGCATATAATATAGGCTTTATTACACGAGGATGAAGTTTACACACGAGCCGAAGGCCAGTGTTGTAATCATCCAAGTGTAATACAGCCATTATATGCGAGTCAAATACAATATTTTGTCTACATCTATGTATATAGTTGGTGACACTGTAAGTCTATGTCAAATTCGAAATTAGCAGGTTAGGTTTTGCGTCAGTCTGTGTCAAAACTGACGCAAAATCTATCCTGCTAACCTCGACGTTAATGTCATTTATTGACAATGTAGCCCACTAATTTAAAAAATACCCCGTGGAATATGAAATTTCATATTCCACTAGTGTAATATGAGCCGCTTTTTGTATTTAGAGTTGGATATATAATGCACTTATTATTTGACAGTTGTAGATAATAGTATATTTTCTTCAAACGGCAGTAAAATCTGGCATTATACTCCTGGATTGATGACGCTAAACTGTCACTTTATTGCCATGCGGCAGATAATATTATCTGCTGCTGACGAGCGGCAGATAAAGTTATTCTCTGCCGCTGACGACTTTATCTGCCGCTGACGAGATTTTCTTCGGATTTTCTTATAAACGTTTTTTATATGTTATTCGGAGGAAAAGTATCTTTATGTGGCTCGGCCGTCCAGCCACGCCACATAAAATATAACTTTTGCTCCTAATAACATAATATACTATTAGAACGAGTTTGCACACAATATTTTTTCTACGGCCTTAAGTTTACTGTTATTAATCCATAAATGTCGATTTAACAAAAGTTTGCATTTATGACAGTTATAATTTATGTCATAAAAAAAAGATGGCTTTGACGCGCAGGTGAATGTTTCTGCAGCCAGTAGTTGTCAAAGTTGGTTATCAAAGGTAATTATAAATGTACACATTCTACTTTATTCATTGCATAATGATTTAATTATTTAGAAAACACTTTACCTCTAACGAAAGAAGTAACTAGAATAACTTTATAACCTCATTTCCAGTTCAAAATTCTAAATTCCACACCAGCTGTTTACTTTTAGCACATGGGCTTAAATAAACAGCTGGTTTCACTTTTAACACGCTGATTTATAAAACGTCACTTTTAGTGAAAAAAGCTAGCGCTAAAAGGCCTACTTTTAGTAGTGGTCGTGAAAAACGATATTATACCATTTGCTGCATATAATCTATCGTTTCCGTTTGAAAAGTTAAAGGTGGTGTAATCCATGGGCGTAGCCAGTGAGGAGCAGGGGTGGGCAGTTGCCCACCCCTAAACATTTATAAAGAGCAAAAGACAGTTGATTTATAATCATTATTGCAATTCTCATTCTATAAGATTTAAAACAAAGAAGCTATAATAGTTTATACATGTGATTCTAGATAAAAAAATTGAGGAGGACGCATGCTCATACAACTCAGTCCACTGTATACTATACCATGGAGCTGTACATGTTACAACAGCAAGGGTATTTCGTTCTGCGATAAGTACCACTCTTCAGATCATATCACACCGAATATCGAACGAGCACGTTTTTGTCCCACTTCCAATATATGACTGTGTGTGTGCGTTCTGTACCGAGAAAAAAAGTTCGAAAACCTGCCATGACACTTGAAAACTGTACAAAATACACATATAGTTCATGTAATTTTAAAAATCAGGCGGAACTAGGTATCGTACAATACCTGGAAGGATAAAGAATGTCAGAAGACCGTTTTCGTGGACTATGGCTGCCAAGTGTAAATAAAAAAATGATACTGGAAAAAGGAAAGAGCTAAAACATGAGGTCATAAAACGATCTGCAGCAGATTTACAAAATCTGATAATAATTTAACTTTATAATTTTTTTAGTTTGTAAAAAATGAAATAAAACTATAATAATAATGATAATAGTTAATTGTGTATATAAATTTTTGCCCCCTCCCCCCCTCTAACTGGAAGCCTGTCTACGACCTTGGTGTAATCCAAAGAAATAATTTGTCACTGTTAACGGTAAAAAATATCTATGAGCAACGGTAAAAACAGCATGTTACTAGTGTTAATATTTGTCGAATTATAGACTTTTGAACTTGTGTCAGTGCAGCACGTGACGTGATACCGACATCGACACGAGTACGGTCATGTCTGCTTTGATACTGTCCCTGTTGAGCTATTTTTCAACACCATTTTCACGTTTTAAACTTTGAATGGTCCTAAAGCCTCAGGGGCCTAATGGATGTTTGAAGAGGAAAGAAAAACTTTTGAATAAATATAAAATCGGGACAACTAAAGTTTTTACTGAAGCTGGTTAGATAGTCGTTTCTGAATATCCACAGTTATTATTTAAAAATATGTTATATCAAAAACGCAAAACGGAAGATTTTATCAAGACTAATCCGAGAAAGTGTAGAAAATTAAATATTGAATATAATTATCGCATTGACATTGTTTTGCAATTGTATATAAATTGGAACAGTATTTGTAATGGGGGGGGGGGGGCGTCATAAAAAGCTGTTTTAAAATATAAGTTAAATGCATTATTTATATATATTTTTGTACAAACTGCACAGATTCTATTGTATTTATGTGACCATGCTAGGTATATTATGTTTCCACTGAGTAAAAATATTTCTTTTTATTTGAAACTGCCATATCTATGTAAATATGTAATAGATTTAAGGAGATATATGTTTTTTTCCCTGAGATATGGGTCAGAGGCCCTCGGTTTGTAGTCAATCGAAGGTAAAGAACATGAATATCTCCCCTCGTGCGTACAATATTTTATTTACTAGAATATTAGTAAAAATAGTATGAAATTTCAAAATGTCATGAGTGTCATATGTCATATTTAAAATAAGAATCTGTAAGTAACATCAAGGATTGCCTGAATGTATGGTTGCTAAAACGTTGTTTCTAGTTGCATGGTTACCTGAGATTGTGGGAGAAATAATTTGAAAACTCTCTAGGGAGTTATGAGTAGCTTTTCATATTTTGTATCTATGATGAAAATGAACAATATCATGTTTTAATAATAGTATATTATTATATGAGCGATTATGACAGCCATTATTCACGAAGATGACATTTGCGCCACAAGCCGAAGGCGCGTGGCGCAAGTCATCTGAGTGAATAATGGCCATAATCGCGAATATAATACGATATTTTATCTACTCCTGTGCAACAGGAGTTGTGTGTTCATATTTCCCAATTATGACATTTGTGACAGCTGTTAACTTCAAAAGTCATTTAATAATAAGAATGAATTTTGTGATTGGCTACAACCTATTGAGTAATGAAAATAGAATTTTCTGATTGGTTGCAACTTGCAAACTATTGAATAATGAAAATAGAATTTTATGATTGGCTGCAAACTGTGAATTATGAATCATAATTAATGGCTATTGTACAGTAGGAGTAGATAAAATACTTTATCTACTACCAACATGATATTGTACATTTTCGTCATAGAAACAAAATATGGAAAGTTATTCATAATTCTCAAGGAACTTGTCAAATTATTTCTCCCTCAAACTCATGGTAACAATGCAACTACAATTAACGTCCTAGCAACCATACAATGAGGCACTCCTTGATGTTACTTACATATCCTAATTTTAAATGTCATTATGACATTTTCAAATTTCATACTATTTTTACGAATATACTAGTAGATAAAATATTGTATGCACCACGGGAGATATTCATGTTCTTTATCTTCGGTTGACTTACAGACCTCGGGCCAGAGGCAAATTTGATTTGAAATATCTCAGTATCCTGTAGTATGTACTGTCCGATGAATTACCCTGTATTTGGAAACCAGGAATGAAAGTAAAGACATCAAAATATTTAAATTTGTTTGACTTCTAAGAAATTTATATATTTACAATAATTGCACATTACAATGGGGCATTAATATCCGAGACGGGATAAAAACCTTAGCCAAGGAAACAAATTAATAAAACAGTCACAAGAAATTGAGGAAACGATAAAATGCAGAATGTAGAGATACATATATCACGAAATATAATGACATAAGAAGTAGAAATGCAGAATAATATATGGAGAGAATATGGCCGCACTGAAATGAGTTTCCTAAGCTAACGCTGCTGGACAAGACAGAAGCATGTTTACAAATGACGAAAATTAAAACAAGTAGACATGGAAAGGACAATAATAGAAAAGTGCTTCGGCTAGCTCAGAGAATCAGTCAGCTATAGCTTTAGATGCGATGGAAAAAATCATGGCGCCAACAACCTAATAAAAACAAACCTAAAGCACTTTTGGAGACGAACGCTATTGGTTCCGAAGTATCGTGCACAATCTAACCAACAACCTATACAAACGTAAATTACCGTCGAGGGTCTCATTCATAATTTAATTTTAAAAGTACTACACAAAAATTATATCGATAAGTTTGAATAAAAGAAAAAGAATAGACCATATAGAAGTTCAAGTACCAAGGCTTTAAGAAAAATGAATAACAAAACTCAAATAGACAATTTGCTAGATATTTAGTTCGAAAGAGCGTTTTAACCCGAACATATTAAATTCAATTACATACAACCACAGAAAAATAGTTCAGATCAAAATAATTATTATATTAATACTTTAGATTTCACGAACAAATAGTATAAAGCATGACATAGCAAGCACAAAAGTATTTGACTAAATAAGAGCGCTAGGAATTGATTCGGCCGAAGTTTATAAAGCCCTAATTGAAACGTTCATCACCTAATGCTCAAGAGGAACTAGATATTTAATACGCGTATTCCGTCGCACAGGCCTCCCCACACAGACGCAATCACAAAAGCAAACCTTTTCAATTGTCAGCCAATAGCGCGCATTTGTCAGGCGAGATTATACGTTTACTATTCTTAATAAATAGCAACACACTGCATAAATTCGCAGTAAGTAACCTTCATAACGAACGTGATTCGACAAGTTGTGTTTTTCAATCGCAGCGGGAAGCGCTACCTGGGCACACAAAAGGTTGGAAGAAAAAAAAACTGTGACCTGTACTGCTGCCCCCAAATGAAAGAACGGCAGCGGACGGGTCGTTCGATTTTCGACGAAAATTTACGCCTAGTAAATTGTTGAACATTGGGGGTTATATGGAAAAAGAAAGGAAGAGGCGTAAAATGAAATTCGACCAAACGCCAGACCATATTAAGGTACAAATAACAGCCCCACGTCTGAGATCTTGGGCGGCCAACTTCTTAATACTATGAAACTTTGATTTAATCAAATTGAGCAGCAATTCATCCAAGTATAAATCTAAATCTAAATCATTACCTCCATTACCTCCTAAAAGGAGCTTTGAAGAGAGCGCCTTATAGCACAGGAAGTAAATTTAATACTCCAAATTTTCATTAGAACCGGTAATGCTTTAGCCATAAACTAATCTGTATAAAAATATCAAATCGTTTAAATTAGAAGAAAAGAAAATAAAGCAAAAACTGATAAAAAAAGAAGTGACAAGAATTTAAAAATATGTGCAAACCCCAATTTCGGTGGTGCAGTGGGTAGAGTGCTAGGCTTGCAGTAAGTCAGTCACGATTCGAATTCGAAGATAGGCAGAGCTTTTCCCGCAGTCCACTGGACCGGTGGCGGTGCTGAGTCAGGTGACCGATCGACGTTGGGATACAATTAACGTCGCTCTTTTCTGTATATTGGTTTATTAGGTAGACTAATACGGCTACACACAACGGGCCCCACTTAAGTTAAAGGAGACGTAAGCGCGAACTGATCTTACCCTCCACCCAAAAATTCAATATTTCAAACCCCAACATACAATCACAGCCACCTGCTTCGAACATATATTTCTTAGAACTTATCATTAGCAAGAGAAGTAAGCTAATTTCTCAAAATATTGTTGTAATTTGAGCTGATTTATTTCAGACGGAATTTTTTGTATTGGTTGCAAAACATTTTATTGTTGCAATTCTTGAATACAGCTCTAATCTAGAGTTGTAATACCTTCATACTGCAAAACAACTCCTAATAGAACTATTTATCCTGAATAGATAAACGTACGTTGTGTTTGCGTCTTTGCGTTTGTCACTTTTCGATCGGCACCGATCGGGCGCAGTATCAGATGATCAAATACGTCAGGCAGCGGGATTGAGTTTAGGGTATATGCTGCGATATTTTTCGTCGAGAATTAATGTAATTCGCATTACTAAGTGCTGTCTCTTACTGTTTCAGTATTATAGAAACACTAAGATATTTTTATATATTTTTGAATGCTCTTCAACCGTTATTCGATCTAGTGAAAGTTGTTTTTCTTCCGGTGCGCTTTCTTTATTAAAAACGTCAAACAAATTTTCTTCTGTAATTCCGCAATCGCCCGTGTCTTCACCACGTTGTGTATAACGCACCGATAATCAAATAAGTCAGATAGCGGGATTTAGTGTAGGGTATAGCGCGTCTGGGAGCTCAGAAGATTCGAATCGCACCGACTGCGATTTTTTTCGTTTCGAGTTAATGTAATTTGCTTTACTAAGTTTTGGCTCTTACAGTATTACTAGAAACATTAAGATATTTTTACATCATCTTGAATGCATTATTCGATCTAGCAAAGTTGTTTTTCTTGCGTTTTCTTTATTAAAGACGTCTTCTGTAACCTTACAATTTAATCTTAAAAATGCAAAAATTATTGTTATTAGAACAAAAGCTAGTACTTATATAACTAGCTTCAAAAATTCTGCATGAAATATTTTTGAATAGAGATGCATACTTTTGTATTTATATGGGGTAGTTGTTAATTATTAAGAAGGTTTTGAACATTTATGAGCCTATATTCATTTTTTTGCTATATTCTGTGAAAGATTTTGAAAGTGTTCGTAGCTCTGTTGGACGCTATTTAATGTCCTAAATATGAATCAACCTTCTACCACAATAACGTATGGATTAAATCACTTTGATGCGCAAAAAACCTCTTTGGTCTAAAGCTAAACTTTCCAGACCGCACTGTATATATTCACAAATTAGCGAAACAAAAAGTCTAACAAAACAAAAGCTTACATTGCCACACAGCGGATGTTCAAAGGCTTCGTTCGGAAAATGGCATCGTCACAGGCGGTTAAAAATATCTTCCTTGTTCAATAAAACTGTAAGTATCATTATAAATTACGTTGATAAAACTGATAACAGATAAAGGTGCTCCATTTAGTTTGTTCACACCGATGCCATTATTTAAGAATTGCGCAATTTACTACCTGTTTATCGCTCTAAACTGGAAGGCGTCATTTTAATAACACTACAAAACAATGGTAATTTTCTGCAATATTGCCAATAATTTCCCACAGCTCACACTTGCATTTGCTTTGGGTTGTAGAGATCAAATTGTTGGCCAGTGCGGGGAGGGCGCCGCTAGATAGCTGATTGAAATGTCAAGGATGAGTTTTGCGATTCAAACATTCCAGCCCGGAAAAACATCTGTTAGAAAAACATGGTGTTTTGTTTGCAGTAGCTCAGGGTTACTCATACAGGGTTTGTAATAAATTTATTTTTTTATCCACTGGATGAGTAAAGTTGGTCGCAGCAGACGCACACATTTCGGATTTATTGTTCCTGCTAATCAAGGTGTCCCTCTATCACGATTTTTCCAATTATTACACAGCCGGATGGAAATGAAAAACTTATTATTAGCAGGTAATTGACTAATACAGACCACTACCGGATCCTGCGACAGAAATAACATTCCTGGCGGCTTTGCATGTTCAATTAAATTTTGAAAATTAGTTTACCTTTCGGTTATTACCAATAATAAGTTTCCTCGATTTTCCAGCATGGGCTTGGGTTTCTAATAGGACGTTGTTAATCAAACTTCATTCTACAGGTAGCCATATAACAACCTTTTGATTGAAATCATGGAATTAGGTGCTGGAATTAGCAGATTCTGTAGTAATAAAAGGATAGCTGCTTATAGTATACCTACCATTATACACATAAATCGTTCACATTTTATTTAACTTCTGTTTAGCCATGGCCGATTGACAGTTTTCAGATTGTAAACTCCATATTTTGAGGTTATATAATCTAATGCATTTGAAGTGCATTGTTGCCAGACTTATTATAATTATTTTTAGCCACTTTTTTATAGCAGTCAAAGGGAGTTTTGTAGAATGAACGCCTAATAACCAATTTCAGCGTATCCTACTAAAATTTTGATTGTGCCATAAGCGTAACTATTGGAAAAACGTTAAGTATAACACCGTCTTAATAAATGCCAAACTGGCAGTTAGCAGAATTGCAAACATTAAAAATATAATAGGAATGTAACTTGGCCACCCAGAGGTTAAATAAAATGTGACCGAATGATGCATGTACTCGTACGACCATTCAATTCAGGTCAAGACAAATCATTAACGCTCCATATCTCAAACGGGAATTTTGTCGCTTTATTATATTTGTCCTTACCTCCTTTAGTAGGTCTTTCTGAAGCAGGGTTTCAGCTAAATCTACGAGTATGGCTTTAAGACGATTTTTAATTAAACTAGCTTGGAATTACTTCTCTTAAAAATCATTTTAGCAATTTCTAAATCAAGCGATCTGACTTTACAAAATACTTTCAGTTCTTATAAGACAGTTGCCAAAATATAAATCCTTACGAAAATATTGTGATAATATAAGAAAGTGTACGATCAAGGATGTTGCAGATGAAAAGACAAAGATTCAAAGAGTAGTATACAATTGATAACGTTGTTCAACTACGTCATCAACCAAATTTAACATATGTAAAGGATTTGAATACATTTATTGTAGAATTCTTTTCTTGTTTTCAAGGCAAATTGTTCTCTTTCAGAATCCTCAGTTTATGAAATGGCATTCTTGTTATAATTAGTGTCTGGTCGCAGAGAACCGTACCATACAATTGGGCTAAAAAAGAATAAGTCTGGAAAGGAATGTTTTTATATTTAAAGCTCCTTCCACAAATAGTGTAATTGAAATCTTCGATTCATTTACATAATTTGTTAGAATAATTTAGAATAAAATATTAGATATTTAAAATACAAGTGGAATAAGATCAGTATTATACGTCTGCAATCACACAAGTATGTTAATAATGCATTATCATACGTGTAGATACTGTACAATATTTTACCCACGCTCGCCAAAAATAAAAAAATCTAAAATAAGCTGACGTTTTCAATCATTTTTAGACAAGTAGAAAACTGACACTTTCATCTTGCGTTATTAATATTTGCAATAAATAATACTTACAACAAATAGTTTATGTTTTATGTTAGTTTCAATACAATTTTATATATATTTGTTGCTATTACGCCATCGCCGGGGGGTAGATAGAACAATAAGCAAAAGTGCTTAATATTAGCATCGCAACTTGTTAATATTCACAATAGGTCATAACAGACTGCCCCAGAGGAGTCATGGATACAGAGAATACGTAATCTATTACCTAATTTGCACAAGCAGGAACAAGCCAATAGTTAAGAGCACCAGTTGTTCTCTGAATATCATTTTTTGGCAGTGGTCTATTATGATATGTTTTTCTACTGCGCATGCAGCGGTAAGATATATATAAGTTTACAACTAAAATATATAACCACCCTGGTGGCCTAGTGGTTAGAGTGGCAGAGTAGTAATCACAGCGATCAGCGGTCCCGGGTTCAAACCCCGGGTGAGGCACAAATTTACGTTGAAAAACGTACAATATCAGTCCTTCTCAGGACTAACCAGGAACATCTGAAGACGGGAGTAGAACAAAACTCCCGAAACGTTGTGTGATTTACACCCTAGACAGTGGAAAAATCCGAAAAACATCATAAGAGCACCAGGTTCAACAACTTACAGTGAAACTCTCCGTTGAACCATACAGAGTAGTGGAGATGCGACATAAGGATGATAAATACCAAAGAAAAAGAACAACAGCTAGTGTCAAACGTCAACAATACATTTCACGACAATAGCTTTAATAAGTATTTGCAAAAAGGGAATCACATAAGTAGTACGCGAATATGTAATATACGGGTATATCAAGCCAAACGGCAATCCACCGAGTAAAATATAAAAACCATAATTCAAATGAACTCTCGACTACAGATGTTCCAGCTCTTCTCAGCGTCAAATATGTAATACAACATGCGGAACAAAACAGCAACATGAATCACTTCACACATTCACGGATATGCGACAGATAGCACAGCCAAGCTCAACGCTCTCGTAGAAGTATTGGAGGGGAAACGGATATTTTACTTCCTGAATACTAGCACATCCTGAGTTAATCAGATGGGTGCAGCTGTTCACCAAACCAATAAGACCAAATTTGCCATAGAATGGGCGAATTTTCGGGAATAAATCCGCTCTTAAAACATCTGCAAAAGAAAACCTGAACAAATACATCGTATATAGCTTCGAAATTAGGAAATGGAGGCTGGAAAAGTATCCCTACCCTGAAACTTCGTGCGGGAAGTTTTCGAAAGAAAAGAATGCCAACTACGCATTCAAAATTCAGAATTTTATGAGATTCTGAGTATTTCACTGTTTGCATACTTGTCTTGATATTTTGTCTCTTAGAGTTTTCATACTATATTTCTCTGAATCGAGTATTTCAGCTTCAAACTTTACCGACAAATTCTACATTCATCCAACCGAAAATGCAAATGTCAAATAAACCCAGAATTTGCAGTTAACAAAAATTCGAATTTTGCCTAGTATAGCTACCTACACCTAGGTGTTACAGCTAATTTATAGTTAGTAGGTTGGTATTTGATCCATGAGATATCAGTGCCATAAAAGAAATATTAGAGGTTGTAAAATCTATGCTCCTGTTTTTTTGTAATTAACCGCATTTTGTGTCACTTAAAGTACTGCTGTAGATTAGACTAAATTCTATGCGCAACTGCTTTTTACTTATGGACACATGAAAGACTAAACTTGAAAATACTGAATAGCAGAAGTGGAGTGTTCATTGTATCGACTACACGAAGCTTACAAATTTAAATCGCAATCACGAAATTCGAACGTACCTGCTAGTACGTCATATCAGAGTAAAATCGTCGATACGAAACTATGTACCTCCTGTTTTCCCATATTCCATATTCAAAAGCAATTCACTTTATGCGGCACTATTTCTAATCGAACTTGTACGTTACTATAAAAGCAAATTTACGACCCCTTTGGGAAAATGCCGCTTATGGTCAAAAAACCGATAAAACGTAGCGTTTGCGTGCCTGTATTGCGTATTGAAAATAATTTATTTCTACTACTTCTTTTAGAGGCCACTTCTCTGAGATAGCCCCGACCAGCACCAACACTTCGGAGGATGTAGCTTTACTGAACGTGAAATGGAGTTGAAGTATGAGATAGTCCTGCACACTCAAGTTACACAAACGAGGTGTTAATTTAAGAAAATGAAGTCAGAATAAGCAGAAAGTTTAATATATTTAGGACCAAAAGAAATAATTTCAAAATATAAAATTTTGTAGAAGTTTAAGTAATCAATAACTGTGCTGTAACTAGAGATCACACAATTCACCACACATATGTGATTGTGCTGGGGGATTTTAATGCCAAACTCGGTAGTAGGTTTGAAGGTGGAGAGAACATAATAGGAAATTATGGCTATGAAGATAGAAATTACAGAGGTACAACGTACAACGTTTATGGAATTGCTGGAAGAAGAGACTGTACACCATGAATACACTTTTTAAGAAAAGAGCTCAACGTAAATGGACGTGAGCGAGTCCAAATATTGCACCAAAAAAATCAAAATCGACTACATAGTTATAGTGAAAGACGTAACAATATTAAAGAACTTTACAATAAACAACCATCATGATTAATTAGAGCACAATTATGATTAACAAAAAATTGACAGAGCCACACTATTTCATTAAAGGTCAATGCAAATTGATAATAAAACGATCGACGAAAATCCTGAACTAAGGTATGTAAAATGAAGGTATAACAGAAATTGTCGTATGTTAAAATATAAGTACCTACATATGTAGTATGAATGAAGTAAATGAAACTCAAACCATTGATTGCACTCATTGAATCAGCATCAGAATTAGGACAGAAGAAGGCAATAGATAAACACTAGCAAATCTCAGCAGGCACAAGGAAGAGATGGAGTCCTAAGCGAAATGGTAAAGGAAGGAGGAAATTTGACTGTAGTGGTATTTCAACTTTTTGGTAGTGTAGCCCCACGTTGATGACGAAGCATCTGGCGAACCCAGTATGTGGGTGCAAGGACATATGATTTCCATACATGTGTTGAAAGTTTAAAGAGAGACTCATGTTAAGAAGAAATGTTATTTCTGAAACTTTTTAATGCATATAAAATTTACATTAATAATAAAACAACAAAATAAAAACGTAAAACTAAATTCAAAGGAAGCATAAAAAATCAAATATAACATACGAGTAATAATAAAAACATAATAGACCGTTAGTACTGGTGTTCGCAGATTTCCAGAAGTCTTTGGATACTACCGAAAACAAGCCATATTAGCAGCCTTTAGTAGATGCCGGATCGACTACATGCGTTTGTACACCACATATATAAAAACTCAAGAGCCTCTGTGAAACTTCCAGTTTCTAACAGCAAGAGGAGTTAGACAAGGAGACGTGTCTCGTAAGCTATTCACCGCTGTGCTAGAATATGCTTTTCAATCACCATATTGAGACAACACGGGTATCAACATAGATGGTGCGAACCTCCTCTTTGCAGACGACATTGTACTTTTAACAGACAACATAAAAGAAGCAGAAGGAATGTTAACCGAACTAATAAATGCAATTAGTAAGATACGACTACTTATAAACAAACAAAAAACAACATTATCATAACCCTAGTACTCGCTCGAAGATATCAATTGCTGGCGAAACTTTAGAGGCAGTCCGCGAATACATATACCTCAGCCACGAAATTAAAATCATCACGGACAACCAGACATGCGAACTGCAACAAAGAATAAGTTTAGGCGACATTCCTATAGAACAGAAATCGTCATATTGATAAAAAAAATAACAACAAAGTTCAGAGTTGTCTAGAGAGAAATGAAGCGGTCGATGCTTGGGATCAAATTGATAGACCGAGTGAGAAATGAAGACATCCGACAAAGAACAGCAGTATGCGACATAATCAGAAAGGTCGCCAGGCTGAAATGGAGCTGGGTTGGACATGTGTCGATATTCAGTGACGACAGATCGACTTTAAAAAAGAGAAAATAGTGACTCAACGAACTACTGACTTATCACATTACTGTCGCAAATACACAAGCTTTTTAGTGGAATACCAACAAAAGAAGATTTTCAAACAAATTGGACCAATAGCAACCAGTGAAACAAGTAGGATTCAGGAAATGGTATGAAACTTGTAATCATTTGCACACTGTCAAAATATTGATAAAAAAATCTACAGAAAATCAAATACCGCCCTGTATAGGATTTATAGCCTATGAGAAAGCTTTCGAAAGCGTTAACCATTAGCTAATACAGGAAGCACTAAAAACAGCAGTCGACTTCAGGTGTTCAACAGTAATAAGTAACACTTATAAGAAAGTCACGTCGCCCATACAGCTTCACAGTAATACAAACTCAGTTTCAATACAAAACGAATTCTCCAGGATGATATAACATCGCCAAAATTATTTACAACGTTCTTAGAACATGTATTTAAACATTTAGCTGGGGTATACAAAGAAATTGACATAAATAGAGCAAGCCTCAATCATATAGGTACATAATTTCTCGAGAAGAACTGGAAGCTAAATGAATTACATCGTAAAACAAAAAGGATATGAGTAAAAATTAATGAAAATTAAACAACAATTATGACAAACACTGGTGAAGAACTTACATTAAAAGTTGCAGGTGAGGTAATAAAACAGGTCGAAGAATACGTATGTATAGCTGGGACAACACTTTAAGCTAGGAAAAGAGAACCAAAGCAAATAGTCTAAGACTAGGATGGGCAGCTTTCCGTAAACCAAGTTACATTCTGAAAAACCAATTCCTTTACACATGAGAAGTGTGTACTGGCATATAGGTTGCAAATGGCGACCTTTATCAAAAACAATATTGTCAGGCTCGTTAAAACACAGCAATCAATGGAAAAATTCGTGATCCACTTATCATTAAAAGACAAAAAAGGAACAAATGGATTAGACACTAAACCAAGGTAGAAGACGTAGTCGTATAATTAGACAACCGATAGAAATGCGTTGTTCAAGAGCGTTGTCAGGCCGAAACTAGAGCTGAAACTAAAAAAACTGGACCAATGCCTAATGTTAAAGGCAATAAATAACTGGGCACATCCTGAAATAAAGAATACCCAACCACGAAATACGGAGAAAATGTAATATACAAGCGACCTCGACGTTTGTTAAAAGAAGAAGGGAATGGAACGCGCATGTCGACAGAATGCAACCTGGAAAACCACCAAAGCGATGGACAGAAAGTTGGGTGTCATCCTCACTAGAAACACCACCGGCAAGAAGAAATGATTAGTGTCAAAAGTAAGCAGGTGAAGCGTACAGAAATAACGAAAGAAAAAATAATGGAGGAAACTAGAGAGAAGGAGGCCACAACTACGTTGTACCGATAATATTAAAAAAGTTGCTGGAATAAACTGGACTAGGAAAGCAATGTATCGAGATTAGCGGAAGAATATGGAGATATATTTCCAATATGAGAACGCAAGAGGCTAAATAAGAAGAAGAAGAAGAAGAAGAAGAGTATCCCCATAGATAGACAACGAGGTTAAGATCAGGTGAACTTAGCAACCATGCAACTATACACTATCTTTCTAGTGAATGGTTGAGACAGTTATAATTAATAATTCAGCTCTGTGAGACACGCGAGGCTGTTGGCGGCAAACATGATCTAATGGACTATGCATTATACTCAAACTCTTACACCGATTACTATAAAAAATGGTAAAAAGTCTTTATTGTACAATATAATTAATTACATTTCAAGTTATAGTTGAACTGTTTTTCAGTCGAATTAAATCAATTTCAATGTTTGAACTAGCAACCAACAGGTGTTCGTAGTATTGTTTCACGGCCTTGTGAAGATATTGACATCAATTAATTTTTAATCAATACACGTCTGGTCAATAATTAAATATTTAATAATTGTGGAATCCTTAAATTTGAGTGAACGGCCAGCCGCATTTCACCCAGCTTTTAGATTTATATATGAATGGTTCACTTAAGGTGCGAACATAGGGAAATAACATGGGAAATCGTGTATTTGCAGATTCCCGCTTGTCGTTTGAATTGATATGATTAATAGTGGTGTCAATCGAAAGAGAAAAAAAATGCGCTTAATTTGATAGTATTTTACTTGTATTTGTTGCTTTTTTGAGATAGGAATAGCTTAAAAACTGTAATAAATATTTTGCATTTTATTCACAAAAAATAGACCAGTCATGATCAAATTTGTTTATGCCAAAATAAATGTTATTTTCTGTCAGTTATTAATTCACGTATTTAACTAATTAGTATGAATGATAATGTGGAATATTCTAATGAAGAGAGGGTGTTTATTATTAAAACATTTTACAGTAGCGTCAGTTCACGCACAGTTCGTGATTTATTCTCGGTTAAATTTAATAATCGACCTATTCCATCTGTATTAACAATTCACAAGTTTGTGAAAAAATTCGAAACTTCAAGCAACTTTATAGCAAGTTCTCAATTCTGTACACAATAACCCAATCTGTTATAACCTGCTTTACATTAGCCAACTGTCTATCTGTGATTGTCCTACACTCCGCAACGATTACTTCCCGTAAAGAGTCAATATTTGGGTGGCGTTTTCTGTAAATTTTGTTTTTCAGATGACCCCACAAAAAGAAGTCGCATGGTGCCAAATCCACAAATCTTGTTGCCCACTTGATCGTGCTACCGCTGCCAATTCAGCAATTAGGAAAATTATCACTTAGATATTGTCTCACTCTCACACCATAATGCGCTGGACAACCAACATGCTGAAACCAAACGTGCAACTTCTCCTAATGCAGGGCCAATCTGATTGATTAAAATTTACAACTATTTCAAACAGTCCAATAATGTTAGTGTTAAAAATACCAGCCCAAATATTACTTTTATGCGGGAACTCCGTTCTTGTTTCAAGAGCTATCCGAGGATTTTCTTGGGCCCAGTATCGAGTGTTCTGCTTGTTCGGTTCATTATAAAGTGTGAACATACATTCATCTGTAAAACAGATTGACCGCAAAAAGTTCCTATCTTCGTTTGAGCGTTCCTGCATGACTTCCCAGAATACGCGCCTGCTTTCTTCATCGACTAAGAATACCTTTTGATGGCACTGAGGTTTGTAGGGATGATAATCATGCTTCTTCAGAACCTTATGCACTGACCGTGTCGATACGTTGCACTATCGAGCAATACATCTTAAGCTGGTTGTTTGATCAGCATTTATCAGCCACAAAACTCTTTCTTCCAGCTCATCGTTGGTTCTTCTATTCCGTTTGCCTGTAATGTTAATGTCTCGATTGAATATTTGTTTAAACGGCAATATTAAAACTACCTTTTGAATCACCTTCTGCTACACTTGCTGTAGTTTCAAATTTTTTCACAAACTTGTGAATTTTTTATTCAGATGGGTAGGTCGATTATTAAATTTAACCGAGAATAAATGTTTTGGTAATAAATACCCTCTCTTCATTAGAATATTCAACATTATTATTCATAGTAATTAGTTAAATACGTGAATTGATAACTAACAGAAAATAACATTTATTTAGGTATAAACAAACTTGATAATGGCTGATCTGTTTTTTGTGAATAAACTGCAATATATTTATTACAGTTTTTAAGCGATTTCTATCTTAAACAAGCAACAAATTTAAGTAAAGTAGTATCAAATTAAGCGATTTTTTTTCTTTTTCGATTGATACAACTAGGTATCGATCCTATCAATTCAAGCGGCAAGCAGGAATCTGCATATGCTATTTCGCACCTTAAGTGAAACACTCGGTAGAATGCATCTTAACGGTCTAATTTGTCTAATTTGTACGCCATTTGTACTTCACATTGCGCGCTGCTAGAGTATTTATTAAAGTAAATGCTTTTTGTGGGTTGGGATAATGTAGTATTTTACTAACTCCTAGATTTTCGAAAAGCACCTGCCATGAGGTTTTACATATACGTATAGATAAATAAGAATTATCCCATATTTTAAAATAGTGAGAAACGTCGAGACACCAGACCGTTTCTCTACTTTCTGGCGTCATTTGTTTGGCAAAAAAATAACGTGTGGGTTCCACGAAAATGCGAAAAAACCACTGTCATTGGAATGAACAGAATATCATGATCGTTACGAATGTCTCCTTCAGAAATATTAAAAAATAAATAAATTTGCAGCTTCAGGACTGACGTTAGATCAAGCATTTTATTACTAAGGCAACCGTTGCTCTTTCACTGATTGGATGGGAAAAGTTAGTATTATATTTCTATTATTGAATTTAATTGAATTTGGCGATACTTTTAAGATAATGGGTGCATTTATAACAAGCACGCTAAATACCATACACGTACCTTTACAAAATTAGAATTTTTATTGATGTTTGCTTTGATAAAATGCTTTAAAATTTGTATCTACATCTGTTGATTTTCTAAGACCTTCATTGGGATTTCTTCTGTATTCCCGATTTTTTTTGTGGAATAGTTCCAATTATGTTTCGGAATACCTAATATCTGATGAAGCTGATTACGTACCTGTAATTACAACGAAATTAAACGCTGCGATTAATTTCCGTTAACCGCATGCGCTTAATCCATTAATTACATATGCAGCAATTGTGCGACCATCACACTACCAAATGACTCTGTAATGAAGTAATGTAGAATTTATATCGTATTGCCCCAAATTAATTGGCAATTGCAGTGCTCGTTGAATATTTATAGCTTGTAAAATTATTTTAAATATTTGAGGGTGAAAAGAACTCCGTGCTTGCATGTTAGAAGTTGTAAGACCCCAAAAAAGGTCCGTTTTTACGGAAGGAAATTTAATCTTACATCCGGTTTTATGTTTACATAGTTTTGACACGTTACACAATAATTACTGTGAAAGAAAGTTAAAGAATTGGTGAATAACACCACTATTAATATTCATTTAAAGGTACAGGGTTTAAAAAGATATTCGTTAATAATTTTCCAATATAGTCCATTTTTATTTACAAATTACAAGATTTGTCCTTAACCTCTCTTAAACCAAATAGGTAACCATTTTAAAGAATACTTGTAGTCTGCCGTTTTAATAGAATATTTCTGTATCTTTAGTGTCATTTTAAGTATAAATTTCGCACTTGATTCCTACAAAGCAATTAAGACATTAACAATGCTGTTCTATAATGATAACGAATAGTTTTATTAATTTTAAGTAATTAATGGGGGCGGGGCGGCAAGGAATGTTAATGCATTGCATAAGTGGATTGATTGCTGAATCTATGAGACAATTGTAAAATACTAAAATAGCATTGTAACGACGATATAACGAAAACTGCAAGCACCTGGTGTCAAACAACAACGTTAACGTAGGTATAGCTGGCAGATTGATTGGGAATAATCTGAATCTGCACGGATCTACTCGTACACAGTACCGGCACGTGGAAAATTTTGATGGTGCAGCCAAGCGAACGTAAAATGCATCTTTCACCCCCTCGCAGGCAAAGACAGATGCTACCATCGATAGATTTAAATAATTCGCATATATATTGGCAAAGGTTAGCATCAGTAATAGTAGTTTACGCAACAAGTCCGGAAAGACCACCTTTACAGGACGCGTAGGCAAATTTCAGGCATATGCCGAAGGCAAACCTTATTTGCGTAACCTGCCGACAGCTCACCACTACATTCGCAGATGGCCGCCCTAACAAACTACAAAAGATAATCAACGGCGGGTGACTGTCGGACTCATAGATATGGATTTCAGACATACCGACTGGAGAACTTCACTCGCAAGTACAGTCCGTACATTTCTGTCGTTTTTACGATGTTTACCCTGTATCTGTTGGGTCCCAAATATGCCTATTTTCTTCAAGGGTAACAACATGGGGTATGCACGAAATAATACTTATATTTAACTAGCTTTTAAGCCCACCTCATAGGTGGACTGCTCTAATTAATAGCTATTTGTATCCCTCCCAGAGCAATCATCCAAGGGAGGGAATGACACTTTACTCCAGAGTTACGCATATTAATTTTTTTTTGACACTTTTATGTTTCATAATAAGACTTGTGCATTCAGCTGCTTTCAAAAATATTTAAACATAAAAATCAAGATGCTGGTTGGTTTTTTATTAATCATAATCATATTGGCTCTCGTCTGTAATGGCAACGGTAGCCAATGTATTAAATTCCCTCCCGTTACCATTGAAAACCAACAAGGGAGCCAAACGTCTTATTTTCGCAAGCAGAAAATCTCCTTACAAGTTACAAAAACTGTCACTATCGGATCAAGGCGTTAAAAATAATTTCTGTATTTTTAAAATTAAATTGTAAATAAAAAAGTTGCAGGTGAAAGAATAGTTATTTACTATACAAATAGTGTTATGTAGATATTACCCACTAGAGAAAAAGTTTGGTCCACGTGTGGGCTAGTTTTCTCGTGTGGGCAATACCTTGTAACACTACGCGTGCAGTACATTTTATCCAAACCTCTCCATAAACTCGGATGAAGCATCAAAACCAAAATTTTTGTTTGAAAATCACAATACTCATTTGTTTTAACTATTTCGGTTGCCAGGTGCAATGAGAACACATGACATTAAACACTCGTTAGATCGCCGCAGAACTCGGCTCACCATCTCGTTGGTCTGGTAATCAAACTCGTTTCGTTAAGATGCTCATAATCAAACTTGTACCGTTATGTATATTTATTTTTATCGGTGTTGTTATAGACTTTAACCAAATTAATTTTAGTGTCGTTAACAGCTTCATTACCGCACCCAACAATACATGTTTGCTTATGGCACTTAACGAGACTCGTTTGATTGCCGCAAAACTCGGTTTACCGCCTCGTTCTGGCAATCAAACTCGTTTCGTTAAGATGCTCATAATCAAACTTGTATCGTTATATATCTTAATCGGTGTTGTTATACACTATTAACCAAATTAATTTCAGTATCGTTAAGAGCTTCATTACCGCACCCTCTTTATATTAAAAAAAAACATTAAACTAGAATTGATTGATGAAGATACAATATTGTTTGATTATGGCACTTAACGAGACTCGTTTGATTGCCGCAAAACTCGGTTTACCCCCTCGTTCTGGCAATAAACTCGTTTCGTTAAGATGCTCATAATCAAACTTGTATCGTTATATACCTTCATCGGTGTTGTTATAGACTATTAACCAAATTAATTTTAGTATCGTTAAGAGCTTCATTACCGCACCCTTTTTATATAAAAAAATACATTAAAAAACCAGAATTGATTGATGAAGATACAATATTGAACAATACATGTTTGCTTATGACACTAAACGAGACTCGTTTGATTGCCGCAAAATTCGGCTCACCGGCCTCGTTTTTGCAATCAAATTCGTTTCGTTAAGATGCTCATAATCAAACTTGTATCGTTATATATAGTTATCTTTATAGTTGTTGTTATAGACTATTAACTAAATTAAATTTAGTATCGTTAACAGCTTTATTACCGCACCCTTTTTAATTCTTGAAAATACATTGAACCAGAATTGATTGATGAAGATACAATATTGAACAATACATGTTTGCTTATGGCACTTAACGAGACTCGTTTGATTGCCGCAAAACTCGGTTTACCGCCTCGTTCTGGCAGTCAAACTCGTTTCGTTTAGATGCTCATAATCAAAGTTGTATCGTTATATAACTTCATCGGTGTTGTTATAGACTATTAACCAAATTAATTTTAGTATCGTTAAGAGCTTCATTGCCGCACCCTTTTTATATAAAAAAATACATTAAACCAAAATTGATCGATGAAGATACAATATTGAACAATAGATGTTTGCTTATGACACTTAACGAGACTCGTTTGATTGCCGCAAAACTCGGTTTACCGCCTCGTTCTGGCAGTCAAACTCGTTTCGTTAAGATGCTCATAATCAAACTTGTATCGTTATATATCTTCATCGGTGATGTTATAGACTATTAACCAAATTCTTTTAGTATCGTTAAGAGCTTCATTACCGCACCCTTTTTATATAAAAAATACATTAAACCAGAATTGATTGATGAAGATACAATATTGAACAATAGATGTTTGCTTATGGCACTTAACGAGACTCGTTTGATTGCCGCAAAACTCGGTTTACCGCCTCGTTCTGGCAGTCAAACTCGTTTCGTTAAGATGCTCATAATCAAAGTTGTATCGTTATATATCTTCATCGGTGTTGTTATAGACTATTAACCAAATTAATTTTAGTATCGTTAAGAGCTTCATTGCCGCACCCTTTTTATATAAAAAAATACATTAAACCAAAATTGATCGATGAAGATACAATATTGAACAATAGATGTTTGCTTATGACACTTAACGAGACTCGTTTGATTGCCGCAAAACTCGGCTCACCGGCCTCGTTTTTGCAATCAAATTCGTTTCGTTAAAATGCTCGTAATCAAACTTGAATCGTTATATATAGTTATCTTTATAGTTGTTGTTATAGACTATTAACTAAAAATAATTTAGTATCGTTAAGAGCTTTATTACCGCACCCTTTTTATATAAATAAAATACATTGAACGAGAATTAATTGATGAAGATACAATATTGAATAATACATGTTTACTTATGGCACTTAACGAGACTCGTTTGATTGCCGCAAAACTCGGTCCACCGCTTCGTGCTGGTAATCAAATTCGTTTCGTTAAGATGCTCATAATCAAACTTATATCGTTAATATCTATTAAGCAATTATTGTGGTTAATTTTTAAAGGATCGCCTTTCAGACTCAGTGTTAAAAGTTTTTTGTTCGTACGCCATGGCCCACTTTCAAAAAACATATTTTCTTTTATTTCAAAACCATTTACCTTGAACAACAAATGTTGCATGCCCGCGTGTAAAACTAATAGGCGGTGTTTAAAATACAATAATCTCCCCATATATCTTTAGTAATAACGACGTTATAGCCCGAAAGGCGATTTACAAACACCCTGTGTGGCTGGCTAGACACAGACTCGAACAATGCAGCATATGTTTGTTCCGTCTCGAATATATATGTACACGCATATCTATTTGGATTGACGAGTAAATAGAATAAAGCAAATACGTGTCAAATATCGGAGAACAATCGCTATGAATAGTTATTTATAATTAAACGGAAGTAGCGACAATGGTGACACACGAAGGTGAGATCTTCTCAGTAGCTGTTATAATTTCCTCTTTGTTGCACCTCGTAAATTGTAACCCCAGGAGAAAACGTTTTTTGTAGCAATTTTATGTCACGCTAATTTAGAGGAGAAAGAAACGAAATACTGGCACAGAATTAGTTTTTTTTTCGGCATTATCAGGGCTGTAGCAGCCCGCCACGGAAGGGAGACATTTCGATACTTTTAAATTATATAATTGTAAAAAAAATATTGCACTTGTTTAGAACACTGCAGTAATTCATCGAACTATATACAGGATATATCTCTACGTATAGTATAGTAATACCTTTGTTATTCGGAGCGGTACAAGAACTATAAGTATAAGCAAAAAATGTTATTTTAATTTTTTTAAACTGTTATTCCTGTTTTTACGCTGTACAAAGCACGTTTTATCTGTTAGGGTTTTCTATTATTATACTTAATTATTTATTAAATTATATTTTCTGTCGAATAGTCTTTTTGTACCAAAAAATCCTACATCGCCAAATTTTCTTCCTGTCGCTTGATTTAAATGTAACCTGATAGATAGAGGTGCGCAAACTCAATGCCGCGCCCCAATTTTTGTTCAAAATACACGACAGGACCCACTATCCTGGTTGGCATGATTTTTACCAACAATGAACACACTATTCATTCATTCAATCATTATCTTTAGCCTCTTTTACCTTTCGATAGCAAGGACCATGCATACCGTGCGGGAAGTGCAACGGGGGTAATGGACCGCACGCGACCTATATTACGCACATACCACACATTGAACAACCCTAAACCTAACTTACAGCTAACTTCACTAATGAGTTCAAATCCATTACCGTTCCGAGAAAATTCTCGGCTACGGCCGGGTTTGAACCCATGTCAATCTGTTGCTAAGCAGGCTGTTAACCCACTCAACCGCCCAATCGGCCTATGAACATCCTAATAGGAATAAAATCAAACATTACAAATATGACGATATTATGACAGTACATTGTTGTGTGATGGAAAAGATAGCTGTCAATGTAATTCTTAAGATGCGTATTCATTACTTACAGTCAGCAATTGTGAATAGATTTCTGATGTGACTCAAAGATTTTAATATTATCTCCATCGTCATAATAGTTCTTCCTAATATGTTTTTTCAGTAACATTTTATTGCAATACAGCAAAACTGAAATTGCCTAAATTTTGTTAATTTAAACCTAACCTAACCCAATCTGACCTAACCTAACCCAATCTAACCTAACCTAAAATAACCAGCGTTTGCCGGTTAGTATTAGTTTTCTTGACAATATGCAGGTAATCGTAGGTGTGAGGGTGTGACTAGTTAAAACCATTATTAACAAACGTGCTTTGTTGGAACTAGTTTTGAGTAAATTCGGGATTTAACTATGACATGTATATGTATTGTCTTCTATTGCAGATTTCTGTTTACTATTCATTACACACCGTTTTCTATCCTGTGCCAGCCTCTTGCTGTGTGTGTTCTATGTTCTATGATTTTTCCCACTGATTTTTTCCATGTCATTTTTGGACGTCCTTTGTTTCACCTGGGTACTATTCTTGCTTCTCATACCATATTTCCTGTCAGTCTTCTTTCATCCTGGTTATGTGTCCATACCATTCAACTGATTTTGTTCTATTCGCTTTAACTCTGATTCGGCTCCTAATCCTTGTCTTGTTTGTTCGTATCGCATTCTAGCCGCTCTGGTAACTCATTTTGCTCTTCTTAGATATTTAATTTCCACGGCTTGGAGCCCAGAGTAGGATGGGTCTAAAAACGGTCTTAAATACTTTTCTTTTTGTTTGCCATGATACTTATCTCTTTTACTTATGAAACTTTTGTTCAGTGTGTGGTACTATTTTGCTGCAGATTTGATACTCTCATTGATCTTTGTATCATGTTTTCCTTCTACTAGAATTCATCCCAGATATTTGAATTCGTTGACCTGTTCAACTATGTGTCCGTGCTGCGGATATTGTGGTCCTCCCCCCCCCCCCCCCCCCCGTCTGTGTTTGATATTACCATAGTTTTGCTATTTTCAACGTTGGTTTTCGTATTTATGGATTCCAGTGTACTGGTCGAGATTTCTAAATTGCGGTGTAGTTCCTATTCGGTTCCAGCGAGAGTTACAAGATCGTCTGCAAAGGCGCATTCGGCGGATATTTCTATCCGTTGCAAGTTTTTGTGTCCAATAGAGAAAGCGTTTTGATTATTTGTCTAGTTTCTCTCGTGACTTCGCCCATTATCAGCAGAAACATGATTGGGCTTAGTACACTACCTTGTTTGAGATCTTGCCCGGTTTTAAATTATTCGGATTCTATACCATTTATCCTTACATAACTTCGATTGTCTATATAGGCTTTTGATGGCTTCTGTTAGTTTCTTACGAGCTTCTCTCTTCTTCAGTATTTCCCATATTGTATTTCTTGGCATCCCGTCAGGATCTCTACAGGCCCTAAAATGCCATATACTCTTCCCAATTTTGTTGTAATAGCTTATTCGTGACCTGGTTTATGGTGATCTACGATTTTGAGTGCTACATCCTTTCGTGAAGGCACTTTGTGAATCTAGTAAGCCACCTTTTAACTTCTTTTTAAGTTTGGTTTCTAATGTTTTCTCGTAGAGCTATGAGGCTACACTTAATGAACTAATATTTCTATAGTTATGGCATTCTCTATCATCCCCTTTTTTGAAGATGGGAACTATTATGCCCATCTCCCAG